>OX336400.1:35538919-36738919 GCA_946902985.2 Meconema thalassinum | reverse complement strand
TATATTTCACCAGCGTTCAATATCTCCGAAACTATTACCGATATCACCCTGGATTTTTTTACGGTGATAAAGGGAACTACTAGAAGTTCACCTATGTGACCATTGAAAATTTAATAACTACAAAACCAACATGGCGGCAAAGCGAATTTGCGACGTTTAAATAGACGTTTCTCGCGATTTAACCAACCAATCGCAATGACACTTTATACAGTATATGTTTAAACAAATTGTAATGCACCGACATCTAACTTCATTCAAATGTTTACATAACCTCAAGATGGTGGCTGTGCGAATTATTTCAGCGGCATTCTATATCTCTGAAACTATTACCGGTATCACCATGAAATTTTGTACGGAGATAAAGGACACTACTGGAAGTTAATCTATGAGGCTTTCTAAAACATGGTTAATTACAATACGAATATGGCGGCCAAGCGAAGTTGAACGTTTTAAATAGACTTTTCTCGCGATTTCATGATTCAAACGCAATGAAACTTCGTACAGGAAATATTTATACACATTGCAATGCACAGGTATCTAGTTTAGTTCAAATGTTTATATAACCTCGAGATGGCCAGTGTGCGAATTTCAAAAATTAAGATTTTATTTCTTGTGTTCTAATCATGGGATCGAAATCAACAATTGCATAATGAACGTACACAATAATCATCATCTAATAGTACATAACTCTATGGCCTACATATATTAAAATCCAACATGGCGACCATCCGAAATATTTAGACGGTTCTCAATATCTATTAATCTACTACAGCAGTCAAACTGAAATTTTGTAAGTGTATAGAGGCTATAAGCATATGTTTACCTATGGGACGTTTAATAACCTGACGAGCACAAATCCAACATTGCGGCTACGCGAAATTTAAATATTCAAATGGACGTTTATTGCGTTTTAACCACCCGAGCGCAGTGAAACTTGATACGGTATATGCTTATACAAATTATAATCAACTGGCATCTAATTCATTTAAATTTATTTCATAACCACAAGATGGCGGCTGAGCGAAATTTTAAAATCCCGCTTTTATTTCTTGTGTCTTAATCATGCGATTGAAGTTTGAATAAAACACCCACACAGTAATCTCCACGTAATAGTTCTTAAATCTAAGGCCTATAATACAAAATCCAACATGGTGACCATCCAAACTATTTAGACGGCTCTCAATATTTACGAATCTATTACAGCAATCTAACTGAAGTATGTTGATAGGGGCAATTAAAATTAGTACGATATATGAAAATAGGCTGTTTAGTTCTTCACGGAACTACTTGTTTTATTTTATTTTCAGACACACAGCGCTTAAACTAACGTAACGAAGACAACGCGGAAACCATTCCTTCTCAGATTATCTCGATAGGTTTAAGTTCCATGAATAACTGCATTAATAATAGGTATTCTTTGAACATGCTGCAGTCAACTGACTTCCCAAGTGTGTTATCTTCTGGGGTACATGAACTTGCTCGGAGCTAATTAAGATACGTGGGGATATATATGGCTATCTCTTTCAGCGGAGGGTATATAAATAAGGTTTAACTGCTAAGTGAAGCGGGTGAGAGTGAATTTTCTACTAATGGCAAATTCTTTGATTTTACTGACGAAAATCCACTTAATGCCGGAGGACTGTAAAGGTATATGATTGTAGAAATTGATCGTACTCAGAACCACTTTGATATAATTACTCTTAGCTTGGGATATTTATAAACAATTAAATAAATATTAACATTTTCATCACAGAAGATACTATTTAGGTTGTGTAGTCTGTCAAATTTATAATAAGATTTCCAATCAATGTCTGCCTCACAGAATTATTTTTACAGATTTCATTAATACCCAAATCAAGGAAATTGTAATTATTTAGCGTCTAGTTCGTGAATAATTTGTTTAACTGCCGGAGAAAAAAATATCAAAACACCATCTTGAAAAATATAGGTTGGAAATAATTTGTAACTCTTGAAATTTCACTAAACTTGGCATGGTAATTTTAGCATATTCAGTTATTAATTGCTGGCTATCAAAAGGGATAAGATGTCTCTCATCAAATCATAACTCATCTGATGCCAAGCAATTAATTAATGCCCCTTCTCAATACATTTTGCAACGCACATGGCACATGAAATAGGTTTTTCACCGCTAAGGGTTAATATGTGCGCCATGAAAACTCCTTTGAAGGCAAAATTGGCTTTGCTTATGCTACATTCGAATAGTACTATCGTTATGGGTTCTCGTGTTTTCTGTTAACAAATTTGGCTTTTGCAGCTATGCGTTAACACATGTGCTTACAAATACCTTCTCTTCAAATATCCCTTATAAGTAAATTTGGCTCCCCATATGCTACACAGGTATGGGTAAAGTTGTATCTTCAATTGTCCCTACAAATTTGGTATGGCATATGCAACTTTGTCATCTCACCTCAATGGGTTAAATTGTGTTTCTTCAAAATATATTTCTGGGCAAATTTGGCTTCTCCCCAGTATGTGTAAACAAGTGGGTTTTCAAATGACATTCCTGACTAACTTTGTCTCCGCATATGATACATGAGATTGCTTTCTCCCCAGTATGGGTTAACATGCGCGACTCCAAATGACCTTTCAGACTGAATTTGGCTCCGCATGGGCTACACGAATAACGCTTCTCCGCAGTATGGGTTCAAAGTACCTTTGCGGCCAAATTTGGCTTCGCATGTGCAACACGAGTATCGCTTCTCACCAATATGAGTTAACATGTGCGACTCCAAATGACATTTCAGACTGAATTTGGCGCCTTATGTGCTATACGAATAACGCTTCTTCCCCGTATAGGTTACCATGTGTCTCTAAAAACTAAATTTCTGCCTGAATATGGCTCCGCATTTACTACAGGAATAACGCTTCTCCCCAGTATGGGTTAACTTGTGTGTCTTCAAAGTACATTTCAGATCAAATTTGGCTCCGCATGAGGTACACGAATAACGCCTCTCTCCCCAGTATGGGTTAACATATGCGTCTTCACACTTCTTTTCTGCCCAAATTTCGCTCCGCATATGCTACACGAATAACACTTCACCCCAGAATGGATTAATATGTGCGACTCCAAATGACCTTTCCGACCAAATTTGGCTCCGCATGTGCCACACGAATAAGGCTTCTCTCCAGTATGGGTTAACATGTGTGGCTTCAAATCACCATTCTGACCGAATTTGGCTCCGCATGTGGTACACGAATAACGCCACTCCCCAGTATGGGTAGACATATGCGTCTTCACACTACTTTTCTGCCCAAATCTGGCTCCGCATATGCTACACGAATAACGTTTCACCCCAGTATGGGTTATCATGTGCGACTCCAAATGAGCTTTCAGACCAAATTTGTTTCCGCATATGGTACATGAATAAGGCTTCTCTCCAGTATGGGTTAACATGTGTGACTTCAAATTACTTTTCTAACTAAATTTGGCTCCACACGTGCTACATGAAAACCGCTTCTCCCCAGTATGGGTTAACATGTGTGCCTGCAAATTGCTTTTGAGCCCAAATTTGGCTCCGCAAGTGGTACACAAAAATCGCTTTTCCGAACTATGGGTTAACATGTGCGACTCCAAATAATCTTTCCGAATGAATTTGGCTTCGCATGGGCTACACGAATAACGCTTCTCCCCAGTATGGATTAACATGTGCGACTTCAAAGTACTTTTGTGGCCAAATTTGGCTTCGCATGTGCTACATGAGTATCGCTTCTCACCAATATGGGTTAGCCGGAGTGTCTTCAAATGTTGTTGATTTGTAATATTTCTTTCAGATACAGTGCTGGTCTTCTGTCCTCCAATATTACATAATGCGTATATCTTCCTTACAGCAGGATCCGAAGTATCAGGACATCCCAGCCTGAAATCATTGGTATTAATACAATGCAGTGCGCTCATAATTATGTTGAATTATCTGAGAATGGTGAATAAAACTTTCATAATCCAGAGATCTAACTTATGAAATGATAACTGGACCAACATTCATTAATATCACTATCAGGAATACTGTCCTTATCTAATACCTGGAACTGACCTCGTTTTTAATATTGAATGCTATGTTCTCCATACATTCTGAATATTATCAAATTACTTATTTACAATGCAAACAAAATGGTGCGTCACATCGGAGTATTTGGAGTCATAGGTTTCCTTGATAAATATGAAATCCGAATCTATTTCAAAAGTACTGATTATACATGGAAATTATGTCCAGACACATTGTGTTTTCCAAAATTCAACTTTGTCCTTGAACAGTTAAATAATTGAAATTATTTAATGGTTGCGGAAATTGATAGCTAATTCATACTACCAGTGAAAGTGTTCAACTTTTTTTACATCACTTTGTCCCGCTTTAACAACATGGATGTTCGGGGATATGACTATTTAATAGAATCTGGATAACTGAAATCCATCTGACTTAGGAAGTGCGTGCTCCTACAGGTGGCAGAATAATCCATATTACATTCCCTACAGAATAGCCATGCTAGCTTTTGGATTAAGGTGGGACTTTCGGATACGCAAATCATGTGATTTCGAAACCGGATGGGATATTATGCTTCACTCTTGAATACATCGCGGATGAATGGTTTCTTAGAGCTACATAAATTGTATGGAAGTGAGTGATTAGCTTTAGGTCCAAGTGAATATCAGATACTATATACAGGGTGTCCCACCTAACTCTGCGAACTCAAATATTATCGAAATGAAACAAGATGTGAAAAATCTACTTGCACGGGAATGTAGCCACGTCAGCGGGTCACACAATGGGAGGATATGCACAATCAAGGAAATTATAACAATACCACTTTTAACGCAAAGTTACCTTTTTAAATGGAACATACATGTTTTTTTCTAGCAAAATCAATAGTAAACATACAATTATTGATAACAGAATTGGTTTCACTTCTCTAAACCTCGTACCTTCTGAAATAACTAAAGTTGTACGTTAATAACCAACGACAGTGGAGTATCAATGTTTGGTGCGGTATCACTGGTAACCGTATTGTAGGTCCCTATTTTTATCCGGGATCACTAAACGAACAGCGATATGCATCATTTTTAGCCTATTTTCAATTTTGAAAAAATAGGCTTATGAGATCACCTTTTGTCCGTGTGTGTGTGCGTGTGTGTGTGTGTGTGATTCGTGTGTGTGTCCCCCCCTAATAAAATCTAAACGGCAGGAGCGATTTCAATGAAACTCGGAAAGTTCATAGCACTATTCCCGGCGACCTCGACCGTGCCCTTCAAATTTTGTTGCGTCTCACCAATCCAACATGGCGGCTGTGCAAAATATTTCACCAGCATTCAATATCTCCGAAACTATTGCCGATATTACCCTGACATTTTCTATGGTGATAGACGGAACTACTATAAGTTCACTTATGTGACTTTTGAAAACCTGGTAACTACATAACCAACATGGCGGCCAAGCGAATATGCGACTTTTAAATAGACGTTTCTCGCGATTTGACCAACCAAACGCAATGAAACTTGGTACAGTATATGTTTATATACATAGTAATGCACTGACATCTAACTTTGTTCAATTTTTTTACATAATCACAAGATGGCGGATGTGCAAATTATTTCACCGGCATTCTATATCTCTGAAACTATTAGCGGTATCTCCCTAATATTTTGTACGGAGATAAAGGGCACTACTGGAAGTCCATCAATAAGACTTTCAAATACCGGTTAACTACAAAACGAACATGGCGGCCAAGCGAATTTGAAAATTTTAAATAGACCTTTCTCGCGATTTAATGTTCCAAGCGCACTGAAACCTGGTACAGGAAATATTTATACACATTGTAATCCACTGGTATCTAATTTAGTTCAATTGTTTACATAACCTAAAGATGGCGGCAGTGAGAATTTTAAAATTAAGTTTTTATTTCTTGTGATGTAGTCATGCGATCGAAGTGAATGTTCGAATAATGAACCTACGCAATAATTTTCCTTTAATGGTACATGACTCTATGGCCTATACATTTAACAATCCAACATGGCGACCATCCGAAATATTTATACGATACTGAATATCTACGAATCTATTTTAGCAATCAAGCTGCATTTTTTAATGTTCATAGGGGCTATGAACTTAAGTTCACCTATAGGACTTTAAATAACCTGGTGATCACAAATCCAACATGGCGGTGACGCGAATTATAAATATTCACATGGACGTTTCTCGCAATTTAACCATCCGCGTGCAGTGAAACTTGGTACAGTAAATCCTTATACGAATGTTAATCCACTGGCATATAATTTATTTCAATTGTTTCCATAACCTCAAGATGGCAGCTGTGAAAATTTTAAAATCTCCTTGTTATTTCTTGTGTCCTAATTGTGCGATTGAAGTTTGAATACTACACGTTCACAATAATCTGCATGTAACAGTACACAACTCTAGGAACTACATATAAAATCCAACATGGCAACCATCCGAAATATTTAGTCGGTTCTCAATATCTACGAATCTATTACAGCAATCAAACTGAAATTGTGTATGTTGATAGTGGCAATTAACATAAGTAGGATATATGAAAATAGGCTGTATAGTTCTTCTCGGAACTACTTGTTTCAAGACACGTTACCCCTTCTCATGGAGGGCGTGGGATTGGAAACTCGTGTATTAATGTGGTTCCAGCATGATGGGTGCCCCGCACATTTCGCACGTGCTGCCAGAGATATAATGGATGAGAAGTTTCCAAATCGGTGGATAGGACGTGGTGGTCCTGTGAGATGGCCAGCACGGTCCCTCGACTTGACACCATTAGACTACTTTCTCTGGGGCGCATTGCAAGATAGTCTATCAGGAAGTCCCAACTACAATAGCGAATATGCAACAGCGTATTACTTCGGCGTGTGCGGAAATATCTGTGGAAACACTGGGATCAGTACAACGCTCTGTTGTTCACCGTCTACAGAAGTGCATTGATGCAAACGGTGGTCACATTGAACATCCGCTGAAGTGACACAGTTTCATCAGTTAAGATGTTACTGCTTACTTGTGAATGTCTCTTCCGTGCTGGATGTAATTTAAAAACATGACGTTTCTTTAAGCTATAGGCCACAAGTTTGTTTAGGAAATCGGTAATTGTACATTTTGAACTATGTGAACAGTTCTACACATTTGTTAAACTTGACAAACGGTGTCTCCATTGCCATCCTCGACAACGTTAGTTATTTCAGAAGTTACGGGGTTTAGAGATGTGAAACCAATTCTGTTATCATTAATAATGTATGTTTCCTCTTGATGTTGCTAGAAAAACATGTATGTTCCATTTAAATAAAAGGTAACTTTGCGTTGAAAGTGATATTGTTATAATTTCCTGGATTGTGCATATCCTCCCATTGTGTGACCCCCTGACGTGGCTACATTCCTGCGCAAGTAGATTTTTCAAATCTTGTTTAATTTCGATAATATTTGAGGTCGCAAAGTTAGGTGGGATACCCTGTATAACGGTGCCTTGTTATAATATACAGAAAGTGGTAACTCATTAACATTAACTTCACCATATAGCGAACATTTATCCAACTCTAGGCTCACCACAATGAGACTCCCGTCTAACCACGTACTGTAGCTGGGATCATTAAATAAGCAATCCCCCCAACGATTCAATATCTCGAACTCCTACTTAGACGTCAACAAATACAAACTTTGTACACTGTTATTCTAAATTAATAATCGATGGTACATTCTATGTTTCAAATTATCTCAGAGGTTTGTCAAACCTGACACAATATCCTAAAAGTGACGAAGTAGAGTAAGAGATTTCACTTCTTGCACAAATCGATGCATTTGCTTAAATAAATCCGTATACGCGCGTGCAAAAGTGGCTGAGCTTTCGCACGGGTGGCGTATATGTTGAGTCACGTCACTCATTCTTGAGGTTACAATTCTATCCCCACAGAACCTACACACTCTACATCTGAAGGAATTCGTTCAAAATAAACTATTCTTGGTAATGCCCTAGAGTTCTTGTCCTTGACTCGTCCTTCCATAACAACTGTAAGGTTTCAATTCCAGTTGCCTTAGTATGTGCCATACCAAGCTATCTCTTTCATTCATAACCACTCGTCAGACTCATTTACCCTCCCCCACTCGTCCTAATACCCTTCATTTAGTACTATATTTAATCTATTAATCACTATTTTCCTGCAACACCACAATCAAATATATCTATTTTTATATATTCTGCTGCAAATACAATCCCAGTTTCGCATCCTTATAGCACCAAGCTCCAGGCAATGGCTTCAAAAATGACTTTTTAATATCTAGATCTAAATTTTATTAAAACAGATGTCAACCCAATCTTTATATCTTATTTTCATTGTCAAAGTTGGAGTCACTAACGTTAGTGTTGTTTCAACAGCCAATCGACTTCAATATTAGCCTACTTTCGATTTTTGCAACAAATTAAAGTAGACTTATGAGATCAACACAGGGCGAAAAAAAGTGGGTCTGTTTGTGTGTGTGTGCGTGTGTGTGTGAGTCTGTGTGTGTGTGTGTGTGAGTGTGTGTACTCTCAATGTCTGTCGCCCCCTATCAATTCGAACACGGTGAACGCGAATTGAACGAAATTTGGCACAAAGGTAGCACTAGCAAAGACACCTCAGTGTCATGTTTTATATCGCCGCCATCTTGACGGAAACGTAATGGCGGCCACACAAATGTTCAAAGCTTAAATCAAATTACGACTAACCTAATCATTCGATCTCTACTAAATTTTGCAACAACATACCTTTATGGGGGGAGCATCCTTTGACCAAATTAATAGGTCATTAGCCTAATAGTTTGCGGATGGCGGCCATCTTTGTGTCAAAATCGATTCCCCCTATTAATACAAACACGGTGAAACCGAATGGAACGAAATTTGGTACAGAGGTAGCACTAGCAAAGGGCACCTCAGTATCATGTTTTATATCGCCGCCATCTTGACAGAAACGTAATGGCGGCCACACAAATGTTCAAAGCATAAATCAAATTACGACTAACATAATCATCCGATCTCTACCAAATTTTGCAACAACATACCTTTATAGAGGGAGCATCCTTTGACCAATCTAATAGGTCATTAGGCTAATAGTTTGCGTATGGCGGCCATCTTTGTGTCAAAATCGATTCCCCCTATTAATTAGAACACAGTGAAACCGAATGGAACGAAATTTGGTACAGAGGTAGCACTAGCAAAGGGAACCTCAGAGTCATGCTTTATATCGCCGCCATCTTGACGGAAACGTAATGGCGGCCACACAAATGTTCAAAGCTTAAATCAAATTACGATTAACCTAATCATCCGATCTCTACCAAATTTTGCAACAACATACCTTTATGGAGGGAGCATCCATTGACCAAACTAATAGGTCATTAGACTAATATTTTGCAGATGGTGGCCATCTTTGTGTGAAAATCAATTTCCCCTATCAATTCGAACACGGTGAAACCGAATGGAACGTAATTTGGTACAGAGGTAGCACTAGCAAAGGGCACCTCAGTGTAATGTTTTATATCACCGCCATCTTGACGGAAACGTAATAGTGGCCACCCGAATGTTAAAAGCTAAAATGTAATTACGACCAACCTAATAATCTAGTCTCTACCAAATTTTGCAACAACATATCTTTATGTGGGAAGCATATTCTGACAAAACTGCAAGATCATCAGCCCAATAGTTTGCAGATGGTGGCCAAGTATGTGTGCAAATCGATTCCCCCATCACTTCAAACACGGTGAAACCGACTTGAACGAAATTTGGTACAGAGGTAGCACTAGCAAAGGGCACCTCAGTGTCATATTTTATATCGCCGCCATCTTGACGGAAACGGAATGACGGCCACCCGAATGTTAAAAGCTTAAATCAAATTACGACCATCCTAATAATTTGATCTCTACCAGATTTTGCAACAAGATGCCTTTTTGCAGAAAGCATCTTATGACTGACTACAAGGTCATCAGCCCAATAGTTTGCAAATAGAGGCCACGTATGTATGCAAATCCATTCCCCATATCAATTCAAACACGGTGAAACCGAATTGAATGCATTTTTTTTACAGAGGTAGCACTAACAAGGGCACCTCATATTCATGTTTAATATCCCTATAGCACGTTGTATTTCAACAAGCTACTACAACCAACATTAAATTATACTCCTTGAAAAGGACAAAGAGTTATAACAATACCCATGCATTTAGGAGAAAGTAGGCTATATGTTCTTTACTGAACATCTTGTCTTTATTTAAAATCTTCCTGCTGCATTCCGTTCATTCTGTTTCAAATACAATGATTTTATTATAAAATCTGTCCTCAAAACCTCGTACACACCGCTTAGAAACATGATCAAATCCTCTGGTGATGAGGCTAAGATGGTATTGTCGTTAGTAAGTCACCGAGTCGATATTACTTTATCTTCGTCCTCAATTCTACTTTAAATTTCTTTGTCATTTCCTTCGTTACTTGCCATACCTATAGATTGAAAAGTACGAAAGATAAAATGCAGTCTTACCTTATATCATTCTAAATACCAGTCTCTCCCTCATGTCTATCGAATCTAATAAACACCAGCTGATTTTAGACACACTCAGAATCCTGAATTGTATTCCGAATCTTTTCAAACTGTCAAACAATATCTCCAATCAACAATATACACAGCTTTGTTTATACTATATATGCCACGAACGTTTTCCTCTCGATTTTTATTCTACCAAGAACAGTCTGATACTTAATACAACTACCCTTGTTCCTCAGATTCGTGTTCACTGAACTTGTCTTTATCTAACTCGGCTGTCACCCCATCCATTTGTTTCATCATCATCATCAGCTTCCAAAGGCTGAAAGCCTTGTCGTTGCAGCCATTTCTTACGGTCTTCATCAGTCCTCTTCATATTGACATACGAGTCACATTCCATCTCCTTTACAACGTTCTTGAGGTACGATTGTCATGGTCATCTCCTTGTTTTTTCCCCCAAAGTAATTCCTTAAAAAATTACCTGGAGGAGTGTGTCATGTCTGAGTATGTGTCCGATGGACTTTGCTTTCCTTTTCTTGATGGTGTTCATCAGGCATCGATTCTCCTGAATTTGGTTCAGAACAAGCTCACTTGTCTTTCTTTCCATCCAGCTTGTTCGGGTCATTCGTCTCCAAAACCACATTTCAGCTGCCTCAAGTTTTGATTCTACTCTTTTCCCAAGTGTCCATGTTTCACAACCATAGGTCAACACACAACAAGGTCTTAACAAATGGCTTCCTTATCTTCAAGTTGAGGTGGCCATTGAGCAGCAAATTCTTCTTATGTTGAAAGGCTTTCTTCGGCAACGCTATTCTTTTCTTAATTTATGAGATGAATCTCTTGTCATAATTAATCACCCTTCCCAAATAGCTAAATTCCGTTACTAGTTCAATGGCACTATGATTTAACATTATATTAGCTAATATTGGTTGATTATTTTTATCAACCACCATTAATTTTGTCTTCCGAGAATTAATTCGTAGCCCGAATTTTCCTAAGGATTTCTGAGAAACTTTTAACATTCTATTCATTTCTCATGCAGAGTTTGCTAAAAGTGCAATATCATCTGCAAAGTGAATGCTATGAACCAGTAATCCATTAAATTTTAATCCTTTTGTTTTCTCTTTTAATGTATTTATAGCAACTTCTATATAGATATTAAAAAGATATGGTGATAGAGTACAACCCTGCCTTACACCTCTTCTTATTTTTGCTTCCCTTTTATTGCCATTAACTGTTATTTCGGTAGTTTAATTTTTATTTAAGTTCAGAATAATGCGCCTGTCTATCCAGTCAATCCCGACTTTGACAAATGTAAGAAATAAGGTTTTCCAATTGACATTATCAAATGCCTTTTCTATATATCAATGAATACTATATAGGTTTTTCGATTAACTACCAGTCTTCTTTCTAAATTTGACGTAATGCTAGGATAGCTTCCCTAGTCCCTTTCCTTGTTCTAAACCCATACTGATCACTATCCAGATGTTGTTCAATTTTCTAGCTTAGTCTATCTTTGATGATGATCAATAACACCTTTGATGCATGTGAAAGAATGGCTAAAGTTCTATAATTAATATTTAGTGAGTGATGCATAAAACTCTGCTTTAGTTACAATTCTTCATCTATATATATAAAAATCATTGTTATCTAATAGTTTGTATGTCTGTGGGCATGTCTCCTATGCGTTCATATACCATTCATCCGATTGCGATGAAACTTGGGTGAGATGTTGAGTACACTCCAGGGAAGGTTTCTGGGTTAGTAAATCCATTTTACAATAGGTAACGCACGAGTAGATTCAACAAATGAGCGACGACGCGCGAAGCGTTTCAAAAATGTCCCGTATGTGTTCATATACCATTCGTCCGATAGCGATGAAACTTGGGTGAGATGTTGTGTACACTTACGTGAAGGTTTCTAACTTAGTAAATACATTTCACAGTGGATAGCGCACGAGTAGATTCAACAAATGAACGACGACACGCAAAGCGTTTCAACGAAGTTCCGTATGCATTCATATACCATTCGTCCGATAGCTATGAAACTTGGGTGAGATGTTGTGTACACTTCAGGGAAGCTTTCTGGATTAGTAAATCCACTTAACAATAGGCATCGCACGCGTAGATTCAACAAATGAGCTACGACGCGCGAAGCGTTTCAACATAGTCCCGTATGCGTTCATATACCATTCGTCCGTTAGCGATGAAACTTGGCGTGAGGTTGTGTACACTCCAGGCAAGGTTTCTGGCTTAGTAAATCCATGTTACAATAGGTAGCGCACGAGTAGATTCAACAAATGAGCGACTACGCACGAAGCGTTTCAACAAAGTCACGTATGAGTTCATATACCAACGTCCGATAGCGATGAAACTTGTGTGAGATGCTGTGTACACTGCAGGGAAGGTGTATGGATTAGTATATGTTTAAAAAAGGATGTTCGTTTGTTTGTCTTTTATGCGTTCATAAGCGATTCATCCGCTTGCGATCAAATTTTGGTGAATTGTTGTGCATGCACACTTCCGGGATGGTTATAGGCATAGTTGATCCAATTTGCAATAGATAGCGCACGAGTAGTTTAAACAAATGAGTGTTGGCGATGCGTTCATATACAATTCATCTGATTGCGGTGAAACTTGGGTGAGATGTTGTGTACACTTCAGGGAAGGTTTCTGGCGTAGTAAATCAACTTTACAATAGGTAACGCTTGAGTAGAATCAACAAATGAGAGACGACGCGAAAACGTTTCAACATAGTCCCGTATGCGTTCATATACCATTCGTCCGTTAGCGGTGATACTTGGCGTGAGGTTGGGTACACTCCAGGCAAGGTTTCTGGCTTAGTAAATCCATGTTACAATAGATAGCGCACGAGTAGATTCAACAAATGAGCGACTACGCACGAAGCGTTTCTGCAAAGTCCCGTATGCGTTCGTATGCTATTCGTCCGATAGCGATGAAACTTGGGTGAGATGTTGTGTACACTCCAGGGAAGGTGTCTGGCTTAGTACATGCATTTCACGATAGGTAGCGCACGAGTAGATTCAATAAATGAGCGACGGCACGCAAATCGTTTCAAAAGAGTCCCATATGCTTTCATATACCATTCATGCGATTGCGATGAGACATTGGTGAATCGTTGAGTACACTCGAGGAAAAGTTTAAGGCTTAGTAAATCTATTAAACAATATGTAGCGTACGAGTAGATTCAACAAATGAGTGACGGCATGCGTATCTTTTAACAAAATCCCGTATGCGTTCATATGCCACTCATCTGATTGCGATGAAACTTTGATGAGTTGTTGTGTACACGCCTGGGAAGGTTTTCGACTTAGTAAATCCATTTACAATAGGTAGTGTACGAGTGGATGCAACAAATGAGTGACGACGCGCGAAGCGTTTCAACAAAATCCCTTATGCATTCATATACCATTCATCGATTTCGATGAAATTTTGTTGAGTTGTTGTGTACACTTACGTGAAGGTTTCTAACTTAGTAAATCCATTTCACAGTAGGTAGCGCAAGAGTAAATGTTAAAAATGAGTGACAGCCCACGAATCAATTAAAGAAAATTCCGTATGCGTTCATATCCCATTCATCCGATTGCGATGAAACTTTGGTGAATTGTTGAGCACGCTCCCACGAATGCTTCTTAATTATTACTCCATTTTACGATAGTTTAGAGGCTGTTAACGGAAATTGAAAAAAAGATTGTTTCCAATAGCTCTTCAAGAAACAAAATTACAACGCCAACACTTTCTTTGATTGGCATTGCAACGCATGCCGGGTACAGCTAGTTTTCTATATAAATACTATTGTCAGTAATATCTGGTCCATCATACAAATCTTCAAGGTATTCCTTCCATCGCTCACATACCTTTTCATTTTCAAACAATAGCTTCCCTTTAGAATCTTTAACTACGTTGCTTGTGATGCATTGCTGATAGCTCAAAGATTTCACTTCAAAATAAGCTTTGTCAGGTTTCCCATTCTTCAGGTCATCCTCAATACCCACGCATACGCGCTTCATCCAATTTTCTTTCTTCTTGGGACATTTCATTGTTATTTGATTCTTTAGAGACTTATACGCTTGAGTGTCTCTACTTCTCAATTTGTTCCTTTATTCAATAAGCCCTAGGATTTCCTGGGTCATCCATTTCTTTTTCGTTTCCAATTTTCTTTTGCATAGTACTTCCGTTGCAGCTGTTTCTAAGCCATTTCTTATATCATCCCCTCCTAAAGTCTCATCCTTAACTAATTATCTAACATCTTTAAATTTTTGATCTACATTAGGTTTCTGAAGCTTATTTATACACCATCTCTTTTGTCCGAATGTTTCATTCTCTTGAACCTTATATCACATTTAGCTGCAACTAGGATGTGATCACTATCAATTTCTGCCCCAGGGTAACTATGGCTAGCTTTCACTTAGTTCCTTCATCTTTGTTTAACTATGATGTAGTCAATTTGCAACCTTCATCTATCCTCAGGTGCTATCCAGGTGTAACGTCTTCTCTTGGAAACTTCATAACAAGTATAGGTTATTACCATCTCAAGTTGCTCACAGAATTCGAGTAATCTTTCTCCTCTCGCATTGACATCAGCCATGCCAAACTTACCAGCATACTTAACATCATTATGAGAGCCAACGGAAGCATTATAATAACCCATTAAAATAATGTTTGAATTCTCCTTTACTGAGTCAAACAACGTTTCTATTTGATCATACAATTCTTCAATTTCTTCATCAGCATTTGTTTATCCTTCTAATAAAAACATTGAAACGTTAGTCATCAGACTCATTGTAGGAGAACCTTCCCATCTGTTAGCACCTGCTTTCTTCAGTATACAGATAATGCCATACTGTTCAGAGAAAGTTTTATAACTCTTCACATACCTGTCAAAGATCCAAAGTATTAATAAGCGAAATAAACTGACCAGATCTTCAGCCCCTATGCATCGTAGCAGTTGGTATATAACCGATGTCTGGTGGTCCCTAACTACGTAGGTCTGCTAGCGGCCATCCAATTCTGATTCAAATATTAAATCTCCTCTTTTATGCTCAGCGGTTTCCTCTCCTCTTTCACTTCATCATCCTTGATATTCTTAGCCCTATACAAACCCTCTATGTGTCCATTCTATGAGTGTACCTTCTACTCTATATCTATTAAAGGTTTTCACCTCAGTCACTAATATTAGAGCACTTAAGCCATATTTACCCGAAAGAATTCTTAATCTTTCGATAAGCTGCATAAACGATTTCTACTTAAAAACAATTATGTGCATTTGGATATTTCTGTAGTTCCATTTAAGGAGCTTATACATCTTGGTCATTTAGCCCCGAGTACTTAGGTTGCATTTTGTAAGTTTGAATATTTCTGATAACCTGTGTATTCTATCTTCAGCCCCTATGCATCGTAGCAGTTGGTATATAACCGATGTCTGGTGGTTATATACCAACTGCTACGATGCATAGGGGCATAGTATTTGGAATTAAGTGTAGGATTGGGAAGGAGGTGGTTGTGGCCGGAAGTTAAAAACGATCCCCGTGTTTGACTGGAGTAAACGGCGGAAATCCAAAAAGAACAGTTCGAGGATGGCTGGTGAGCAAATCGAGCCCACCTATTCTCAATTTCGCCTCAAGAGGCTGAATTTACCCAGTCCAGTCCTCAGACCAGAATTAAAATACTTGGCAGGGCCAACAACCAAATCCACACCTCCGGTTCGACAGCCAACTATGCTATCCACTACACCTTGAGCATATTTCTACGAACCATTCTCTTTAGCTTTCTCGTACTTCATCATTTCCTTAATTTTCAGATGTCTGTATTCGGCTTTCTCTATTTCCTGTCATTCGTTCTTGTTCATCAATATTTCATTCATATTGCAGTACGTTCTGAGTAAACCAAAATCTATACCTTCTTCTGTATTTTCTTTCCTCTCAGACAATGTTCCCGTCTACAGAGTTCTTTTTCAAAAATTGGAGTTCCTTGCATTGGAGTTCTCATTTCCTTCATAACAACCAGATTGTAGACAGAATTTGTGTTGGCCACAGAGTACGTATTGTAATCCGAATTCAGATTTTGGAATCTCTACTTGACCATAATGAAATCAATTTATAAACGTCCTATTCCTCCTGGTCTCATTCCAGTGTTTATAGTTCTGTTTTGTTTGTTAAAAACGTGTTAGCTATGCCTTATTAGTGATCGGTGCAGAATTCTACCAATCTACTCAATCGTGCATATATTTCATGCATTCTACATTTGGCCGCTATCTTTTCTTCTCTTCCGCTTCTTAACACGGCATTTAAATCTCACTTTTCAACATTTACAATCTGCAGCATTACACCTTTTACACTTGTTAGTAGAATTTTATAACTTCTTTATTATGAGTCTTCTAGATTTATACTACTCTAATGCGCGTAGTTTTCGTTCTAATTTTAACTACAATAAGCCTATAATGCTCATAATGTTCTACCCACTGGCCAAGTTCCCCATTCAATATGAGACTTATTCCCCATAACCGTTATTTGATTTAGAACTAAATATCCTCTAGTCTCATGGCCAGAAGTGCCATTCTTCCTGCCTGCATATGTCACGAATCCAACACAAATCCAACTTCAACCAATCTATTTCCCATTTCATGTTCTTAAAACTTCCTCTGGATTTTCACACTTCTAATATCCATGTTTCAACCAGTAGAATGCCAGACATCCCATTTGTCACCTTTGTGATGTTAGCCCCCTCTCAAGTAGCCCTCGGCTGGAGATCAGAAAGTTGGAGATGTTTACAGCATGATTGAAATTTCACAAAAGAGAAGGGTAACATTACGTAGAATTATGCATAGACAGGTGCATTACCTCGGGGAGAACATTATGGCAACAATTTCCCGTTGCCGTGGGGAAATGGAGGACAAAGTGTGGCACGGGTAAGCAGAGGAAGCCAAGGGGTGGTAATTGAGTGCATTATTTATTATTGTTATAGATCTCCACACCATCTATGGGACCAGCAAAGCATGGCTACGTCCGTACTGCTACATCCCTTCACAATAAATTAGTATAAACCAATCAATTACTCATGATAACAAATTTCTACTTTTAGTACACTCACTCCACAATGTTAGTAAAAATGTATTATGAACAGATTTTCATGGACTCTGCCGTACCGCTGAATGAACAAAGAACCATATAACATTGCATGAAGTATCTGAAAAGCTTCTGTATGAAATATAAAGATACTATCAGTCTTCTGAATAATTTAGTCAAAATAATTATATTATATGGTGGCAAATCCAACATTTTGTCTTACTTCCGTCCCCTAAAGCCTTAAATCTATCAGTTTGCCTCAACACCTGACTGAGCGCGGTGGACAAATGACCTGTGGGTGGACGACATACATAGGTGGTTCTAACGGGAGGAGGTACGCCTGAAAAGAAGCTCCGAAAGGTCTCAAGAGATGCCAAAAGAATCTCAAGAAAGTCCCAAAAGCTAATGATAGGTCTCGTAAGGTCTAGAATTTCAAATCCACATGGAAAGACCGAGACTATCCCTCCAAATATGTAAGGACGTCACCCAGCAAAGTTCAGTGATGCGTGTACGACGGTACAGTCAGTCAACAAAGTGAGCTAAAGCGAATCAGCGAGACAGTCGAGTGTGACACAGCAGTTAAGTACACTGTAACCGAAACTTTTGGTTACATAGCGCACCCTTGGTGATGTCATGTTTTATTCAAGATTATGTTATGTTCTGGGGTATGGCAATGTTATGTTTTGGAGATTTTATATCTGCTGGTATACTGATGTCGAAAGAGACGTTTAAGAAAACGCAAGAAGAAAAGAAAGGAGCAGATGAATATTCAATTTTGTGAGGGGCCCATTCTTCAAGAAAATTGTTGTGGACACTGTACAAGAGATGCAGGGAATGGAAGCTTGCTTACATGTTGACAAACAAGTATTGATAGTTTTGATTGCCAGAGAACAACCAGAAAAGAAGAATTTGTAAGTGGAGAATTATTATTATTATTATTATTATATGTTTGTGATTTAAACCTATCTTCATGGTATTTGTATTAAATGCAGTCAGTCAAGGCAACACACCTCACGCGTCAACAATTAAGAAAGTGGGCTAAAGCGAATCACCGAGACAGCCAAGTGTGACACAGCAAGTAACTAAGTACACATAGTTTTATGCGAGAAGAACACCGACAGACTGCTAATGTTTCATCCTTGTGCAGGAATATTCCGTGAGGTACAGAAGGCCCTACTTTCGGCGGGGATAGGATAAGAGGACACGAGAGGCTACCACAGCGAGGTTCCGTGGGTCTAGTGGTCAATCATTACGCGACACAGCGGTAAGTAGTTGCGTTCTGCCAGCTCTGCAAGTTTTCACCGCTCTGTGGCGGTCTCCCGGACTCCTCCCTAAGCAAACTTGCCCGTTCGCAGACGGCATTGCACAGGCACAACACAGGTATTTTCCAGAACCTCTGCCCTTCAGTTTGCGCCTCTTCTTGGAGTGGGTCTCAACAACCACAACACCGCTCAGCGCTGCCGAAACCCAGATTTCAGTTAACGACTTGCACGACCGCTACCATCGCGGTCCTCGGCAAACTTTCCAGATACGTCACACCGTCGCCTTGGTCCGAGGTTATAGACCACCACAGCCACCTCGGTATGGCCGGACACATCACCACCATTACCTTGGTCCCGGGTTATAGACCCTCACAGCCACCTCGGTATGGCTCCTGTACCATCACAGTCCTCCACCACACTTGCCGGACACGTCACCACCATTACCTTGGTCCTGGATTATAGACCCCCGCAGCCACCTCGGTATGGCTCCTGTACCATCACAGTCCTCCACCACACTTGCTGGACACGTCACCACTACAGCCTTGGTTCTGGGTTATAGACCCCCACAGCCACCTCTGTATGGCTCCTGTACCATCACAGTCCTCCACCACACTTGCTGGACACGTCACCACTACAGCCTTGGTCCCGGGTTATGGACCCCCACAGCCACCTCGGTATGGCTCCTGTACCATCACAGTCCTCCACCACACTTGCTGGACACGTCACCACTACAGCCTTGGTCCCGGGTTATAGACCCCCACAGCCACCTCGGTATGGCTCCTGTACCACTACTAGCGCTACTAACTTTTGGCGGCTGCCATTTTATCCAGCTCTGATAAAACATTGTTGGCGCTGCCAATAACAATCTTGAGCCATGAATGCTGGATCCAGCAACAACAACAATGGCAAAAATGTCTGTCAATGGTGGGATTCGAACTTCTTTTTCACCACGCCAAGAGTTGACCTTCACAGCTGACACAACACACCAACTGGCGGTATTTAGCTTTCGCTACATATAGGCAACACACCTCACACCTCAACAATTAAGGTGCAGTTTTTGAGGCGGAATTTAAAACGCTGTATGAGCAGCAAAGCAAAGCTATAAATCAAATAAAAACGGAAAAATGGCGCAAATTGGCAGTCGTTTAAAACGTGTCTCAGTCATTAATTCGAAAAAAAAAATCTTATATCTCTATATATTTATAACAAGTAGTTACGTGAAGAACTAAAGCCTATTTTCATATATCTTACTTATGTTAATTGGCACTATCAACATACAACATTTCAATTTGATTACTGTAATAGATTCGTAGATATTGAGAACCAACTAAATATTTCGGATGATCACCATGTTGGATTATTATTTATCTAGGTATTAGAGTTATGTACTGTTACATGAAGATTATTGTGTAGTACTCAAACTTCAATCGCATGATTAGGACACAAGAAGTGAAAAAACAAGATTTTAAAATTTCGCACAGCTGCCATCTTGTGGTTATGGAAACAATTTAAATAAATTAGGTGCCAGTGGAATAACATTTGTATAAGGATTTACTGTACCAAGTTTGACTGCACTCGGATGGTTAAATTGCGAGAAACGCCCATGTGAATATTTATAATTCGCGTCGCCGCCATGTTGGATTTGTGATCACCAAGTTATTGAAAGTCCTATAGGTGAACTTATGTCCATAGCCCCTATGAACATAAAAAAAAAAATCAGTAGATATTGAGAACCGTCTAAATATTTCGGATGGTCGCCATGTTGGATTGTTATATGTATAGGCCATAGAGTCATGTACTGCCCCCGTAATTGAATTATGTAGAGACCACGGTGGCTATATTTGAAATTATAATGAAAGTTATGGTTGTCATAGTTATGACGTGGGTAGTCATGACGTAAGCACGGATGACGTAAATGTTATGCCAGCAAGCTACTTGAGCTGAGATTCTCAGTGACGTCAGCTTTTAGTCGAGAATGTTCCAAGATTTACGACGCAGTCGCAGGAAACGAGGAATTCTGCTGAGGAAGAAACTATGCTATTGGAGGAGAGGCATGAACCAATCAACGATAGTTTAAAGGAAGACGGAGATTGCTGAAACTATGGTATTTTTATTACTTTTGGAATGCAGAATTGTGGAAATCCATTTGCAGTAAAAGCATTGATTTGGAATTTTGGTGAAATTTATTTTCAGTTTTTGAATTTTGAAAATCCGTCATGTATTAACGAAGTTGGAAGTTTTAGCGATGACGCAGTACCACGCTTTGGAAGGGATGGAAACGCCCCTCGAGAAGTTAATAAAAGGGCTTGCGCAGAAGAGAGGAGCCTCTTTCGTTCTCTGATTATTCTGAGATCTCATTCTCAGATCATCGAAGTCTATTGTGAAAGTTCTTTTCTTATACATTCATTATAGTGAGACGTCGAAGTGAACAGCAGTGAAAAGAATCGTCTTTATAACGCGTGGCGAGGCCACTATATTAACGAGATCCAAGTCAAACTAGGTGAAGTTGAAACGGACCTTAGAAAGCTTCTACAAGTTTAGCTTCGAACAGTTAGCGGTCTCCGATAAGCTAATTGCATTGTGCAGTGCTACATGCAGTTATAGAGAAAAGCTGAACAATTTCGACCGATTAGTTCGAAAGATATTAGCAGTTTTATACGACTGAGAAAAGTGATTATCTCGCCACAAGAGAAGCACTTTTGTATAGCCAGAATCAACGCAACGGCTGACGCTGCGAGTGGAATAGAAAGACTTCAGATTGCTTGGTTACACAACGATACAGTATAATGGAGCAATTGAATACGGCAGTTTGTTCTTCTGACACTACAACCGAAGAGCAGATGGAGGGCTAAAGGGCTTATTGCAATTGGGACATACTTCAACGGAGTAAGATAGCGACATGGAACTTCGCTAATTGCTATTCCACACAAGCGAACATGCGGTGAATACCATCTACACCCATGTTTCGTAATTAAAGGCTGAATACCATCGAACAGCCATAGAAACAATTTCATACTCTGAATATGAATAATTTCTTCGGAAATTTCTACAAAACTTCATGACGATTGTCTACTGGAACTTCAGGGAATTTTTCAAGAGAGGTCAGGGGTGTCCCGACTCACAAAGAAGATTATTGCCGGAAGGATGTCTATTCGTCTTCGAGGAGCAGAGTGATTCACGGAGAAGGAAGCAGTTCGATTCTCCGAGGGTGCTATTTCCTATTTCGAGGATGGAGCTCAGCTTTAACGTGGTGAAATGGATCCATCAGCAGTCTTCTTTGGGGAATTTTCCTCTGGAACGTCAATCGGCAGATAAGGTAGTCGTGAACGTTTATTGTATTTGAGTTTACTAATGATGTTTGAGCAACCTTTTTTCCCATATTTTTATCCTCATGTTTTTGCCCTATTTTCTTGTTGAGATTCTTATTCTCAGTACACCTTGATGAGTTTTGCATTTTTCGACGATTTATTAAGACATTGTTATGTCATGGGCATAGTTAACGATTTTGGATCAGTTGAGACTGATATTTAGGATTTTTCAGTAATTAATATTTTTGTAGTCACGAGTTGACTGTAAGTTAATGATTTTTATGACAGATTTAAATTCAGACAGCGTGTCACTTTATTAAAGTAATTCTACCCCAGTTTAATTACTTTGATCAATTTTCTGTCATCATCAAGAAGGAAGAACATTTAAATGATTTTAGAGCGTTAAAATCTCTTACGTTGTCGACGATCTTGGAAATACTAGTCGTTATTTGTATTGATTGCAACACAGACATTTACCGTCAGTTATGAATGAACATTGCATTATAGATACTTTTGTGAAAGATTAACGTTATTAATGAATTATTGAATGCATTAAAGTCTAGAACTTGTGTTAGGAGTTTTTCTCAATTAGAGAATTATATAATGATGTTTGCATTCCCCAGTCTAATTGGATTCTATTCGACTACTTTGCATTTTAGTCGCACTTTATTTGAAGATAGTATTTTCATACTACAATTTCTTTTAGGATGTTAATCTTAAATTTTGATAGACCAGACAGGCGTATATAAGCGTATTCACTATTAAATTTGTTTGTGATTGGCAAGTTTTGACTTCATTTCGGTTCATGAATGAAATCCACGAAGGTTAGAGAAAAACAGTTTTGAAACAATTAATGATTATAAAAATTTTTAAGTGGAACTATAAATGTATAATCGCTAGTGCAGCGCGTGTTGAAAGTCGCTGAGGTATAATGCCCTTGAATATGAAGGAAGTTCCCACAGGAATAAATGTTAAAGAATTATTTGTGGAAGTTTTGTAAGTTATGTGGAAGTTTAATGCCATATAGATTAATATATGATGATTTTGGGCATATTTTTAATGCAGTTTGTGCATTAACTTGTTAGCGAAGGATTTTCCGCTGGAGTAAGATTGTAATAGTTCGTTGAAAATTAATCAAGTGATTTACTGTTAGAATTAACACGAGTTTTGAAAGAATTTGAGATAAGATTTTGAATGAAGGTTGCCGTCACAAATCATTATTAAAACCTTTATTAAACCAGATTGTGACATTAACATGTATAACTAACCTTCATTGGTCGATTATATTAAACACGATTATGAAAATTACCAAACGAATGAACATGTGGTCAATGTATTTCTGAAATTAATAATTTAAACAATTTAAATGTTAATATTGTAAATAATTGCTGTAAATATTTTTGAAAATAATGTGAAACGAGAGTGATGTTAAAGGCGTGCTTATAATATTTTTATTGTCTTTGACAAATATTATAAACAATTTCTAATTGTTATAAATAATTTATGTGATTTTGTTATAAACATTTAAGAGCTAATTAAACATTTGGATTGAACTTAACAAGTTTAAGGAATTAACATAATGATCCAATAGGATGTGAGCAAAGTACTTGAAAGATTTGCGTAAATATAATGTGAGTTGTCTTGTAGACCTTTAAAAGCTTGAGAGCGCAGGCTGTATTCTTACGTAACATAGCACGTGAGAAGGGAGTCTATTCAACCAGTATGCAACAGGTTCGAGGGTAGCTCGCAGCTGGGCCAACATCTGGTTATCAGAGTGAGGTCGTACACACTCCGGCCTTGCGACTATAAATACCATTCTCATGTTTATTAAAAGGAAACCAAATGCTCTATATATGTCACACCCTTACGTCCTTTTCCAATCCAATAGTGTTATGAATATTACGTTATTTGGAGCTCTTGGGAGCTAAAATGTTTTATATCATGTTGTATGATAATTTTTGCAAGTCCTACTGAGGACGTAGTCAGATTGACTTGGGCTACTGATAGCCACGTTGATTTTGTTGTGTTAGTAAAATCATACCCTTTATTAGAAATAAAGCTTTTGTACAGTTCAAAGTTCTCGCCTTCGTTTTGGTTCATTTTTAAAATGTCATGGTGGAGGTTATTGTGTGAACAGACTTTAGTGATCCTGTTGTCAACTCAAACCCCGAGATAATTAAGAGGTAAGTAACGGTAAGTATGAACCCCCGTCTATTTTGGTGTGTTCCACAATGATTTCCTGTGAACTTCTGTGCTCTTATCTCGATAGTATCTGTCAGTGCCATTTTCATTGATGTAGCTGTGCCGGTGCGATTGATAATTGGCAATCCGATTGAGGGGGCGGATATCTGACAGCCTACTATCCAGGTAAACGGGGACAGAAAGATTGGCGCACCTAAAACGTTGGGGCTCGATTCAACAAAACTGGATTACCAGGTTGAACGCCAGAAAGAGTGGCAAACCTAAAACGTAGGGTTCGATTAGACTCAAATAAAGAGGTTGATTCTTTGTTAGATGTCTAGGCCAATTGTAGTATTTAAGAGTGTGATTATATAGGAATTAAATGTTGTATTGTGTTAGGAAAATTACACTCAGAAAAGATCAGATCTTATACAACTTGAGAAAGGTTAAATGGGCAGGAAACTTAGAAAAATCGCCTATAATCTGGAATCTTATTTTATTTGACCGGCTTATGACATTTCAGTCATATTAAGGATAAAATTAAATTATTTGGATTGTAAATGTAAATTATTTGTGTTAGGATATTTTAAAATGAGCCAGGGAAATTTGAACATGTGCTTGAGTTTGTTTCAACATGAAGTATCGTCGAAGGTTAATTATAAGGTAGTTATAAGTTAGATTTAAGACAGAAAATTGATCAAAAATTATATATGGTGAAAAGTGTTGCTCAAATGTTGTTATTTTGCTCTTTTGATGTATGTCCCTACAGCAATCCATTTTTGAATAATATTGTAATGGCAGAGGAAAGTATGAGATTGATGTTAGAAGAATTGAAAGCTAGCATGAATGAAAGTGCGAGGGAGATGTCTGCTAATTTGAAAGCAAGCATGACTAGTAGTATGAAGCAGATGCTGAATGAAAGCATGAAGGAGAATGTTAGTAATTTGTCTGCTAATTTGAATGCAAGAATGGAGGAGAATGCTAGTAATTTGTCTGCTAATTTGACAGCTAGCATGGGTGAAAGTTTGAAGGTTCTTCATACTAGTGCTGCTAATTTGGAGGATAATATGTCGCGTTTGCAGATTAATACCCAAGGAATTGAGAGTACTGTAAGTGACATCCGCACAGATGTATCTAATGTGCATAAAAATGTTGATGATGTTAAATTTGATGTGTCTAAGGTACAGAGAGACCTTACAATGTTAAATCTAGATGTAGCTAATGTCCGAGGGGATATTTCTTGTGCTAGAGCCGAAGTAGTTGTTGTCAAAAACGATGTTGCGACTGTCCAAGACAAGGTCGAGGAAGTCCAAAAAGAAATTCAAAAAGCTAGAACTGATGTATCCAATGTTCAGGTAGACATTAATAACATTCATGCGGATATAACTGAGGTACAAAGTGACATAACTAAGATTCAGGTAGAGGTCAACACAGTTTTCGTAGATATTACTAAAGTCCAAACTGATGTAAATAAAGTCAGGGAAGAAATCGAAAACTCAAAAACTCTTTGTACGCGTAATATAACTGCATTAGCGACTAGGTTAGTCGATGAATCAGTTAGAACAACAACGTCTTTAGCAGAGTTGAAGTATGATGTAGAGGTCATGAGAACACAGGTATTAGACCACAATAGAGTATTAAAAGAGGATATCGAAGTAGACATAGCCGAAATGTTAACAGCAAACGTAGCGGTATGGAAAGACGAGTGGAATAAGTCAAGTGGGGAACATGTAACCCAAATTCAGGAAAGGATTGAAAGAAAACTTGCCAGTACGCAGATAGAAATTAACAATGAAGTAGTACAGATTAGGAAAGATTTAAGCGTCAGGATAAATTCGCTATCCGAAAAACAAGTTGACGATAGAACACAACTAGATCAGGATATGCAAACTTTAAAATCTACATTAGAGGATCAAATTCATAAAGTTGTCTCGGATGTAAATGAAACGACGAGTAAACTGAAAAATTTGAAGTTAGGAGAGGCTAGTTTAATGCAGGACTACAAAGAAGAGATTATCAAGAAAGTCTTAACAGAAATCACCGACAAGGATACAGAAGGCTTAGCTTGCGAATTGAATAGGAATTATGCTAGAAGACATAACCTAGAGCCAGAAGAGAGAGACGTGACTCCTGAAGAACGTGTATCCAGATTCAGAGAGGAGGATGACGAGAGGAATATGGAACCCGAGTGGAATTATCGAGATAGTGGGAATAACTATCCGGATTCATATCCGAGGAACGTGACGGTCATTAGGAATTTCGAAGACAAACCACAAAAATTCAGTAACACTGATAGTTTGACACCTATAGAGTATGTAAGGAATCTCAAAGATTATTTCATCGAAGCTCACATTCCCAGAGAGAGAGAGATGAAGATAGTAGAGAGATATCTGATTGGAGGACCCCTTGAATGGTTTCGCGCATTCAGATACACATTCAGTAACTTTGACGAGTTTGCAGAGGCATTAATCAAGCGATTTTGGTCTATAGAAGCGCAGAATTCGTTAAGAGCGGAGGTGTATTCAAGAAAATACTCAGGTACTCTTCCAACGAGGTACGCCGATTTCTTTACGAGTCAGTTGTCCCGCTTGAGATTTTTGCAACCCCCATTGTCCACGGAGCAACTAATAGATGCGATTTCTCGTATGCTGCCAGTTGAGGTGAGGAGACTTATAATTTCGTCCAACATCAGGGATTTATCCAGCATGGATGAATTACTGAGAAGGTTAGACTACACAAGTCCAATGCCTAACGTAGTCCAGAAAGGTCAAAGGCAGGAGTTTAAGGAAATCAATACGGTATACATGGACCAAGTCCAACAAACTGACAAGCCAGAGCAGGAGAAAACTGACAATGTAGGTCCTCACAGAAATAATCAGTTTAGAAATTACAGATCACAAGGTTACCGACCGTATCAACAGAGAAGAGGTTGGAACTACAACCGAGGAAACTACAATGGAAGAGGCAGATATTACAACAATAATGGGTATAACCGTAACTATAATAGGAATAACCAAAACCAAAATAGAAACCAGAATACTCAAAGTCAGGTTATGACACCTGATCAGTATCAGCAAAGAGAGAAGGAAAGCCAGCAATACTTAAAAGAATTAAGGGATAAAGAAGCTGACAATCAAAAGAAAAGGCAGGATGTTGTAATCGATCCTGGGCCTTCTACGAGCCAGCAGAATTTTGAGGTCGGTAACACACAAAAAAAAACGCCGATTTCTCAACGTCAGTGAGAACCTGTAAATACATTGCCACACCACACCTGATTACGATTAATGAGATATACGAAGTTACCGATGAAGATTTACTAGAAGAGAGGGGTATTGTTAAAGAGGAAAGACCATGTGCATTACCTATTATTGCTGTACGGATAGATGGACAGCAGTACAAAGCCCTGATGGATACTGGTGCTATTATTTCCATCATTTCAGAAGAATGTTATCAAAGTCTGCTAAGAGGAGAGAACATGACAGTTCTACCTGTTTCTACCGTCAAAGTGAGAGGGATATTCCAAGATAAGGCAGTGAAATGCAAGATTCAAGTGTTATTGAACTTTGAGATCAATGGAAGGAATTATGAACAGATCTTCATTGTGGTGAGCAAGATCAATTTTGATATGGTGCTTGGAATCGATTTTATATCGAAGGTCGGAGCTATTATTGACATGAAGAACAGAAGTATTAGCTTTAATGATGGGTACATAATCACAGAAGAGATAGAATAACAGGACGTGAAAAACAGTCTGGAAATAGACCTTAGGGAAGAAATTTTGAATACAATAATTAATGAAGTGGAAAATTTAGAAGAAATACCCAGTAGAAAAACTGAAGGATTTGAAGAAATTCAGGGGGAATTTGAGGATCTGATAAAGGAATTCCAAGATATATTCGATGAAAAGCCTGGATTGATTAAGGATTATAAGTACAAGATAAGGCTGACAGATGAAACCCCTTACCAGAAGAGAATATACCCCATTCCTGAGAAATACTATCAAGAAGTACGAGGGTTAATCAGAAAAATGGAGGTAGACGGGATTATTAGAAAACAGGCGTCGTCTTATATAAACCCCATCACAGTAGTAAAGAAAAGTAATGGTCAGATACGTCTTTGTCTCGATGCCAGGACCATCAACTTGAAGATTCTTCCAGAAAATGACAGACCACCCAAGATTAGAGATCTGCTTCGGAAATTCAAAGGGAGAGCTTGTTTCAGCGTTCTCGACTTGACGTCTTCATTTTATCAAGTTCAACTAGAAGAGGATAGTATGCAGTACACTGGATTCCTATTTGACCAGACGTCATGGGTCTTTGCCAGAATGCCTTTTGGAATGGTTAACAGTGGACCAGCACTTATTCGAGCACTTGATAGTAAGCTCACTGACGAAGTGAAAGAAAATGTAATCTGCTACATTGACGATTTAATCGTATCTTCACCCAGCGCTGCAGAACATTTAGTGCACTTGAGAAAGTTGTTCGAGAATTTAAGGGAGGCCAACATCAAGGTGAACTTTGGAAAATGTCAATTCTTGAAGAAGGAGATAAATTACTTGGGGCATACTATTGATAAAGATGGATATCATCCAAACATGAAAAAAGTAGATGCGATCACGAGATTTCCAAAGCCAACTAAGGTAAAACAAGTCAGAGAATTTGTAGGTGCATGCCAATTTATTAGCAGCCACTGTCCAAGATACTCGGAAATTATGGCTCCTCTGCATGACTTACTCAAGAAGAACAACAGATGGAAATGGAGTAACGCTGCAGACGAGGCTTTTGAGAAAGCAAAAGAGATGCTCAAAAATAATGTGAAACTGGAGTACCCAGATTTTGAGAAGGTGTTCTATATTGAGTCTGATGCATCAAGAATAGGCATTAGTGCAGTCTTATACCAGAAAGACGAGGCAGGCAACAAGCACTACATTGCGTTCACTAGTCGGAAGTTGAAAAAGCACGAGGAAAACTACTTCACGACAGAGCTTGAAGCGTTAGCTTTTGTGACAGCTTTACAAGCCTGGAAGAAAATCCTGCTGGGACATAAGGTCATCATTATTACTGACCATAAAGCACTACAGTTTATGTTGCAAACTGACATGTCAAGTGATAGATTGACACGTTGGGCTTTGTTCACCCAACAGTTTAACGCTACTATCGTCCACCAGCCTGGGAAAGATAACTTACTGGCTGATGCTCTATCACGTAACCCTATTAAAAATGTGCAAATACACCATGTACAATTGGAGCAAGAAGATTAAGAAACCGTTAGGAGGTTAGCCCGAATCGGTGTGTCACAGAAGAGACACGCTCCAATAAGGAAAATGTACAGGTTCCTCAAGGGTTACATGGACAATACAGATGTTGACTATGAAGCTACACGGAGAAATTCACGACACTTTGTCTTGAGTGGAGACATCGTATGCAAGTATGCTGACTCTGCGCATACAAAACTTCGAATAGTCGTCCCACCTAAACTTATTGTCAATTTAGTGTGGGTAGCTCACCATGCAACTGGACATGCCGGTTTAGATAAAACTCTTAATACACTTAAAGAGAGATTTATCTGGACTAACATGCGTTCCAGTATTGCCAAGGTCATTAGATCCTGTGACAAATGTCAAAGAGCAAAGTATGCTTCTGCTTTACTAAAGGGAAAACCGAAGGCGATGATTCCTTCTAAGCCAAACGAACTTATGGCGACGGATATATTTGGCCCCTGTCCGAAGGGATACCAGGGTAACCAGTACTTGTTAGTGACCGTGGATGTTTTCTCAAAATTTGTTACAATGAGTCCCATGCAGAAAGCTAACACGAGGAACGTAGTAAGCAGACTGGAAAATGCTGTATTTCCTAAAGCTGGTATACCGGAATATCTACTGTCAGATCATGGAACGCAGTTTACGTCCGTGGAATTTGCAGCGGATATGGAAAGGCTTGGCATTAAGCACTTATTTTCAAGCGTGCGTTACCCTGAATCGAATTCCTCAGAAAGATATATGGCTGAATTTTCGAAATTCTGTCGAATTTTCTGTCCAAATGATCATTCTGGTTGGGTGAGATTTGTACCCCTTATTGAGGAATGTCTGAACTCTACAGTGCAGGAGAGCACAGGAGAAGTGCCAATGCGACTTCATCTAGGAAGAAACCCAGAAAGGCCGTGGGATAATCTTTTCAACCACATACCGAGAGATCCCGACATAGGAAGGCAGCAGAGGATTGACAAGGCAAAGGAACAACTCCAGAAAGCAGCAGAGAAACGATTGAAGAGAGTAGCTGGAAAACGTTTTGGTACACCCTTTCAAGTTGGAAATCTTGTATTATTACGCATACCTGTCAAGGCTGATATGTCCAAGAAAATCTACCCCAAGTTTGGATTAGTGTTCCTGGGGCCGTTTAGGATTACGAACGCCTATGGAAACAACTGTTATGAACTCTACGATGATGAGAATAATGTCGTTTACGGCAAGTTCAATGCTGGAAATTTAAAAAAATACTATCCTAGAGTAAGCCAGTAATAATTCAATTTCGTGTTCAAGAGAGTTGAGATACTTGTAACACTGAGTTTAAAAACAATTTGCAACTGTTTTTAAAACGTGGTGAGAGGAGAATGCCCCCGTAATTGAATTATGTAGAGACCACGGTGGCTATATTTGAAATTATAATGAAAGTTATGGTTGTCATAGTTATGACGTGGGTAGTCATGACGTAAGCACGGATGACGTAAATGTTATGCCAGCAAGCTACTTGAGCTGAGATTCTCAGTGACGTCAGCTTTTAGTCGAGAATGTTCCAAGATTTACGACGCAGTCGCAGGAAACGAGGAATTCTGCTGAGGAAGAAACTATGCTATTGGAGGAGAGGCATGAACCAATCAACGATAGTTTAAAGGAAGACGGAGATTGCTGAAACTATGGTATTTTTATTACTTTTGGAATGCAGAATTGTGGAAATCCATTTGCAGTAAAAGCATTGATTTGGAATTTTGGTGAAATTTATTTTCAGTTTTTGAATTTTGAAAATCCGTCATGTATTAACGAAGTTGGAAGTTTTAGCGATGACGCAGTACCACGCTTTGGAAGGGATGGAAACGCCCCTCGAGAAGTTAATAAAAGGGCTTGCGCAGAAGAGAGGAGCCTCTTTCGTTCTCTGATTATTCTGAGATCTCATTCTCAGATCATCGAAGTCTATTGTGAAAGTTCTTTTCTTATACATTCATTATAGTGAGACGTCGAAGTGAACAGCAGTGAAAAGAATCGTCTTTATAACGCGTGGCGAGGCCACTATATTAACGAGATCCAAGTCAAACTAGGTGAAGTTGAAACGGACCTTAGAAAGCTTCTACAAGTTTAGCTTCGAACAGTTAGCGGTCTCCGATAAGCTAATTGCATTGTGCAGTGCTACATGCAGTTATAGAGAAAAGCTGAACAATTTCGACCGATTAGTTCGAAAGATATTAGCAGTTTTATACGACTGAGAAAAGTGATTATCTCGCCACAAGAGAAGCACTTTTGTATAGCCAGAATCAACGCAACGGCTGACGCTGCGAGTGGAATAGAAAGACTTCAGATTGCTTGGTTACACAACGATACAGTATAATGGAGCAATTGAATACGGCAGTTTGTTCTTCTGACACTACAACCGAAGAGCAGATGGAGGGCTAAAGGGCTTATTGCAATTGGGACATACTTCAACGGAGTAAGATAGCGACATGGAACTTCGCTAATTGCTATTCCACACAAGCGAACATGCGGTGAATACCATCTACACCCATGTTTCGTAATTAAAGGCTGAATACCATCGAACAGCCATAGAAACAATTTCATACTCTGAATATGAATAATTTCTTCGGAAATTTCTACAAAACTTCATGACGATTGTCTACTGGAACTTCAGGGAATTTTTCAAGAGAGGTCAGGGGTGTCCCGACTCACAAAGAAGATTATTGCCGGAAGGATGTCTATTCGTCTTCGAGGAGCAGAGCGATTCACGGAGAAGGAAGCAGTTCGATTCTCCGAGGGTGCTATTTCCTATTTCGAGGATGGAGCTCAGCTTTAACGTGGTGAAATGGATCCATCAGCAGTCTTCTTTGGGGAATTTTCCTCTGGAACGTCAATCGGCAGATAAGGTAGTCGTGAACGTTTATTGTATTTGAGTTTACTAATGATGTTTGAGCAACCTTTTTTCCCATATTTTTATCCTCATGTTTTTGCCCTATTTTCTTGTTGAGATTCTTATTCTCAGTACACCTTGATGAGTTTTGCATTTTTCGACGATTTATTAAGACATTGTTATGTCATGGGCATAGTTAACGATTTTGGATCAGTTGAGACTGATATTTAGGATTTTTCAGTAATTAATATTTTTGTAGTCACGAGTTGACTGTAAGTTAATGATTTTTATGACAGATTTAAATTCAGACAGCGTGTCACTTTATTAAAGTAATTCTACCCCAGTTTAATTACTTTGATCAATTTTCTGTCATCATCAAGAAGGAAGAACATTTAAATGATTTTAGAGCGTTAAAATCTCTTACGTTGTCGACGATCTTGGAAATACTAGTCGTTATTTGTATTGATTGCAACACAGACATTTACCGTCAGTTATGAATGAACATTGCATTATAGATACTTTTGTGAAAGATTAACGTTATTAATGAATTATTGAATGCATTAAAGTCTAGAACTTGTGTTAGGAGTTTTTCTCAATTAGAGAATTATATAATGATGTTTGCATTCCCCAGTCTAATTGGATTCTATTCGACTACTTTGCATTTTAGTCGCACTTTATTTGAAGATAGTATTTTCATACTACAATTTCTTTTAGGATGTTAATCTTAAATTTTGATAGACCAGACAGGCGTATATAAGCGTATTCACTATTAAATTTGTTTGTGATTGGCAAGTTTTGACTTCATTTCGGTTCATGAATGAAATCCACGAAGGTTAGAGAAAAACAGTTTTGAAACAATTAATGATTATAAAAATTTTTAAGTGGAACTATAAATGTATAATCGCTAGTGCAGCGCGTGTTGAAAGTCGCTGAGGTATAATGCCCTTGAATATGAAGGAAGTTCCCACAGGAATAAATGTTAAAGAATTATTTGTGGAAGTTTTGTAAGTTATGTGGAAGTTTAATGCCATATAGATTAATATATGATGATTTTGGGCATATTTTTAATGCAGTTTGTGCATTAACTTGTTAGCGAAGGATTTTCCGCTGGAGTAAGATTGTAATAGTTCGTTGAAAATTAATCAAGTGATTTACTGTTAGAATTAACACGAGTTTTGAAAGAATTTGAGATAAGATTTTGAATGAAGGTTGCCGTCACAAATCATTATTAAAACCTTTATTAAACCAGATTGTGACATTAACATGTATAACTAACCTTCATTGGTCGATTATATTAAACACGATTATGAAAATTACCAAACGAATGAACATGTGGTCAATGTATTTCTGAAATTAATAATTTAAACAATTTAAATGTTAATATTGTAAATAATTGCTGTAAATATTTTTGAAAATAATGTGAAACGAGAGTGATGTTAAAGGCGTGCTTATAATATTTTTATTGTCTTTGACAAATATTATAAACAATTTCTAATTGTTATAAATAATTTATGTGATTTTGTTATAAACATTTAAGAGCTAATTAAACATTTGGATTGAACTTAACAAGTTTAAGGAATTAACATAATGATCCAATAGGATGTGAGCAAAGTACTTGAAAGATTTGCGTAAATATAATGTGAGTTGTCTTGTAGACCTTTAAAAGCTTGAGAGCGCAGGCTGTATTCTTACGTAACATAGCACGTGAGAAGGGAGTCCATTCAACCAGTATGGAACAGGTTCGAGGGTAGCTCGCAGCTGGGCCAACATCTGGTTATCAGAGTGAGGTCGTACACACTCCGGCCTTGCGACTATAAATACCATTCTCATGTTTATTAAAAGGAAACCAAATGCTCTATATATGTCACACCCTTACGTCCTTTTCCAATCCAATAGTGTTATGAATATTACGTTATTTGGAGCTCTTGGGGGCTAAAATGTTTTATATCATGTTGTATGATAATTTTTGCAAGTCCTACTGAGGACGTAGTCAGATTGACTTGGGCTACTGATAGCCACGTTGATTTTGTTGTGTTAGTAAAATCATACCCTTTATTAGAAATAAAGCTTTTGTACAGTTCAAAGTTCTCGCCTTCGTTTTGGTTCATTTTTAAAATGTCATGGTGGAGGTTATTGTGTGAACAGACTTTAGTGATCCTGTTGTCAACTCAAACCCCGAGATAATTAAGAGGTAAGTAACGGTAAGTATGAACCCCCGTCTATTTTGGTGTGTTCCACAATGATTTCCTGTGAACTTCTGTGCTCTTATCTCGATAGTATCTGTCAGTGCCATTTTCATTGATGTAGCTGTGCCGGTGCGATTGATAATTGGCAATCCGATTGAGGGGGCGGATATCTGACAGCCTACTATCCAGGTAAACGGGGACAGTACCATTAAAGGAAAGTTATTGCGCAGGTTCATTATTCAACTTTCACTTTGATCGAATGATTACGACACAAGAAATGAAAACTTAATTTTAAAATTCGCACAGCCGCCTTCTTGAAGTTATGTAATGAATTGAACTAAATTAGATACCAGTGCATTACAATGTATATAAACATTAGCTGTGCCAAGTTTCATTGCGTTTCGAACATTAAATCGCGAGAAAAGTCTATTTAAAACTTTCAAATTCGCTTGGATGCCATGTTCGTTTTGTAGTTAAATGGTTTTTGAAATTCTCATATATGAATTTCCAGTAGTGCCCTTTATCTCCGTACAAAATTTCAGGGTGATACCGGTGATAGTTTCAGAGAAATAGAATGCCGATGAAATATTTCGCACAGCCGCCATCTTGAGGTTATGTAAACAATTGAACGAAGTTAGATGTCGGTGCATTACAATGTGTATAAACATATACTGTACCAAGTTTCATTGCGTTTGGTAGGTTAAATCGAGATAAACGTCTATTTAAAAGTCGCAACTTCGCTTGGCCGTCATGTTGTATTTGTAGTTACCAGGTTTTCAAATGTCACATACGTGGACTTCCAGTAGTTCCCTTTATTACCGTACAAAATTCCAGGGTGATATCGGTAATAGTTTCGGAGATATTGAATGCTGGTGAAATATTTCGCACAGCCGCCATGTTGGATTGGTGAGACGCAACAAAATTTGAAGGGCACGGTCGGGGTCGTCCGGAATAGTGCTATGAACGTACCGAGTTTCATTAAAATCGCTCCCGCCGTTTAGATTTTGTTAGGGGGGAACACACACACGAATCACACACGCACACACAGACACACGGACAAAAGGTGATCTCATAAGCCTATTTTTTTCATAAAATGAAAATAGGCTAAAAAAGGATGTACGTCTGTTCGTCTTTTATGCGTTCATAAACCATTCATCCGATTGCGATCAAATTTTGGTGAATTGTTGTGAACACTTCCGGGATGGTTATAGGCATAGTTATACCAATTTACAATAGAGAGCGCGCGAGTACTTTAAATAAATGAGTGTTGGCTTTGAGTTCATATTCAATTCATCCGATTGCGATCAAATTTTGGTGAGGAGTTGTTGTGCACACTTCAGGGAAAGTTATAGGCATAGTAAATCCAATTTACAATAGATGGCGCGCGAGTCGCTTCAACAAAATGGCGTGCGATTCGTTTGAACAAAGACCACGTACCATTCATCCCATTGCGATTAAACTTGGGTGAGATGTTGTGTACACTCCATGGAATGTTTCTGGCTTAGTAAAACCATTTTGCAATAGGTAGCGCATGAGTAGATTCAACAAATGAGCGACGACGCGTGAAACGTTTCAACAAAGTCCCATATGCGTTGATATAAAATTCGTCCGATAGCGATATAACTGGGGTGAGATGTTGTGTACACTTCAGGGAAGGTTTCTGACTTAGTAAATCCATTTAACAATAAGTGGTGAACGAGAAGTTTCAACAAATGAGCGACGACTTGCGAAGCGTTTCAACAATGTACCGTATGCGTTCATATACCATTCGTCCGATAGTGATGATACTTGGATGAGATGTTGTGTATAGATCAGGGAAGGTTTCTGGCTTAGATCATCCCCTTTTCAATAGGTAGCGCACGAGTAGATTCAACAAATGAGCAACAACGCGCGAATCATTTCAACACAGTCCCATATGCGTTCATATATCATTCTTGCGAAAGCGATGAAACTTGGGTGAGTTTTTGTGTACACTCCGGGGAAGCTTTCTGGCTTAGTACATGCATTTTACAATAGGTAGCGCACAAGTTTATTCAACAAATTAGCGACGGCACGTGAATCGTTCATACACCATTCATCCGATTGCGATGAAACTTTGGTGAATTATTATGTGCACTCCAGGAAAGTTTTCTGGCTTAGTAAATCCATTTTACAATAGGTAGCGTACGAGTAGATTCAACAAATGAGTGACGGCACGCGTATCGTTTAAAAAAATCCCGTATGCGTTCATATGCCATTAATCTGATTGCAATGAAACTTTGATGAGTTGTTGTGTACACGCCTGGGAAGGTTTTCGACTTAGTAAATCCATTTTACAATAGGTAGTGTACGAATATATGCAACAAATGAGTGACGACGCGCGAAGCGTTTCAATAAAATCCCGTATTCGTTCATATACCATTCATCGATTGCGATGAAACTTTATTGAGTTGTGTACACTTACGTGAAGGTTTCTAACTTAGTAAATCCATTTCACAGTAGATAGCGCAAGAGTAAATTTTAAAAATAAGTGAGAGCGCACGAATCGTTTAAACAAAATTCCGTATGTGTTCATATCCCATTTATCCGATTGTGATGAAACTTTGGTGAATTGTTGTGCACGCTCCCATGAATGTTTCTAAATTAGTTAATCCATTTTAAGATAGTTTAGAGGCAGTTAACGGAAATTGAAAAAAAGTTTCCAAAAGCACTTCAAGAAACAAAATTACAACGCCAACTCTTTTTTGATTGGCTTTGCAACGCATGCCGGGTACAGCTAGTTTAATATAAATATGCGTCCACTAGGAGACTACAAATTATGATGAAAGCATAGTGATGTCGTTCAAAGAACAACTATGTTAAATTACACTAGGATTTCACCTTGCTTGTAATTTATAGTTTAGGCCTGGGCCATGTCTTTTGAGTTGAGTTCTACGAAATAATGCCCGTAGTTAACATTTAACGTCAAATTAATGTGTTCGTTTGATGAATGAAGTAGCGTATAGATAAAACATTCCTGAACATTAGGTTACGTTAGGTAGCTTCGGTGGCGTTGTAGGTAGCATGCTGAGCGTCTATGCCCAAGATCGCGGGTTCAAACTCTGTCGAAGTCATCGGATTTTTAAAGAGTGTTAAATATCCCTCAGAATGCCTTCCTTCGGAGGCGAAGTAAATGTCCTAGATTTATGGCATGTAAAAGAACCTTCCACTAACTATAATTGAGTGAAGGTAAATTTGTTAGTTAGATTTGATTAACACTCTATTAGTTCTAACGTTCGTCGCCAGGAGCCGGACGCGGTGGCATCTAGTAGCCAAGTTCGCGCTAGATGTCGGTAGCATTTGGTAACAAAATTGGGACAACTTGAAATTGATAGTGTGTGTTATCTGTAATTGAGGTAAGATCTGCAGACAAAACAGCAATCACAATTAACACCGGTTATCAGACAGATTTTACACCCACCCAAAGTACACAGGATTACAAGACCGCGTTGTCGCAGCCCATAAACTGAGGAACCAACCAACCAAGGTTACCATATCTATAATCATCACCATAACTTTTATGTGGCAAGGTAACGTGGATTAAAAATTGGACAACAGGACGACCAAGCTCTTGACTCCTTACAAATATTTCCTAATTAACTTATTGATTTGCTGCTAATGGAAATGTAGGCCTATCATCGTGCAGTCTCACAGGCTCTGCATGTGACTAATGACCTCTCTAGGGCATTCAACTTGTGGGGCACATTATGAAAAAAAAATTGCAGCCTTTTCTGATTTAAGTAGTACCGGTGCGTATACTTAATTGTGCCACGCTCCTCTTTCATCTTCCTGTCAATCACCCTTGGTCAATGGGGCAGATGACCTCCCTGTTCCACCCCTTTAAACAATAACCAGAACTCCCTTGGTCAACTCTTGTTCTCTTCAGACCTTCGAAGCCTAGTCTTTCATTACTCACTGCCCTAATTTTTAGAGGAGTAGAAACTCCTCTTTGTGTAGCATGACTATATGTCTACAGGTGCAGGTGACCTCGATCTTACACACCTTAAACCATTGAACCCACCACCACCTGTCCAAATTATGCACAGTGTTATAAGACTTTTCCCACTCGCAACCAGTGAGACGCTGGTGATAGCCAAGGGGCTCTTAGTTGTGCCAGAATTCTATTTCCATGTTTCCTATCCAATCATCCTTCATATATAAGAGACAGTTTTGCGTTTCAGCATCCAGTCCAGTCTGCAAGCCTCTAATTGCAAACAACTCGCGTCCATGATCCCCTATTAGCAGTTAGCACTGCGGCCTCCCCTGCGTCTACTCCTCTCACTTTGAATCATTAAACACTGAATCTAAACTTCACCTCCTAGGTCTACCTCTGTTATTCTTACCTTCTACAGCAAAACCCATTAACCTCTAGGTAATCTCTCCTCCCCCATTCTCTACACGACACCACCATCTGAGTCAGCTCATACGAACAGCTTCATCTAGAATGTCCATTTCTAACTTAGCCTCTATCTCATTATTACGAGTACCTTCCTTCCATTGCTCCCATCTTTCTCCCAGATATCATTCTTGCTACACTCATATTAGTTAACTCTAGCTTATGTATCAGATATACTGAATCTACCCAGCTCTCACTTCCATACAGCAAGGTCGGTCTGAATACTGAGCGATGTAGGGAGAGTTTCGTCGCTACACCAACGGAATGCTGTGAACTCTCTGCATTGGCTTTTCTACATCTCGACCTATTTCCTTCACCATACAGTACTACCAACCTGAGAGAATACACAGCCCAAGTACTTAAAATGTGCAATACCACTGAATGAGATGTGAACGAACTATAACATTTTCTATAGTAGGCTACATAAATTACCCAAATTACCTTATCGAATGATGAAGAATAAATCAGGAAATGCAGTAATAATGATTGCCCCTCCGCTTGACCATAACCCATCCAAAGTCCCTTTTAGATCAGACTTGTGGAGGTAAAATTCCAAGTGTGTCCGCCATTATGCGTGTGAGTTATCGTCAAAGACAGCATTGCCAACCCCGCGCATTCGGTACTATAACATATCACATAGCCGTCAAGTTAAAGTGAAAGTGTGCCAAGTGTCAGTCTTAAGTTAGACATGGCTTGCAAGCTTTCGACGGATTGCATCATTACAACCAGGTCATCCGAATAGGCCAGATTACTTACCTCCAAATTCACCAGTCAGTTTATGCCCTTCAAGAAATGGTCCAGATATAAATACAGTAGTTGTTTAATCCTTGCCTCACTCCTGGACAAATCTTGAACCAAGAACTCATCCTACCGTCAACTCTTACTGCAATCTGATTATCAACATAAATCCTTTTGATTGCCTGTAGCAGCCTTCCCTCGATACCATAATCCCTCAGGATGCTAAGCATCTTCTCCATGGGTGTTCTATCGTAAACCTTGTCTAGTTACACAAACGCAACTGTCTATTCCTCTCGTTGCATTTCTCAATAACTTGGCGAATACTCAAATTTTGATCTTGACATCCTCGTTGTGGTCTAAAGCCACTCTGGTCTTCATCCATCTTACTCTCGGCCAATGATCGAAATCTCTTTTTCTACAATTACGGAGTACAATTTGCCCGGGACACTTATCAAAGAAATCCCCCTATAATTATTGCATTCTTTCCTGTTACCTTCCTTATAAATTGGTGTGATTACTGCTTTTCTCTAGTCAGAGCGTATATTTCCTAAACCCCAAGCCAATTCGATTATCCTATGCAACCATTTCAGCCAAGCATTCCCACTATACTTTACAATTTCTGGGTGAAATTCAACAACACCTGCCGCTTTGCAACATTCTTGTATATTTACCACCCTCTCTACTTCACCAACCAAGATCCTGTTCATGTCCTCATTCTCCTCCTGCATAACCTCAAAGTCTGCCACATTGCCAGATAAGTCTCCATTAAGGGGCGGTATGGCTGAATGTTTCAAGTTTCACAGTTTTCATCATAGCATTACCAGATTGAAATCTCTTACATAGAGAGTTGCTGGCATCTATTGTTCTAATTCATATTTATATAGCTTCATTAAACCCTACCAACCTGGGCCCAATGTCTGGGAAGCCAGGCTCTGCCTGTCACAAGTCAGGACCAAAGGGGAGTAATAGAGGAGTAACACATCTTTAAAAAACCTTGGTCCAGCTGGCCCGGCTGGTAGTCCCTTGTAAGGGCCCCTTACCAGGGTTACGGTAAAGTCCTCAACGACAACTGTGGTGGAGAAGGTAGCCTTTGGTACAGCACAGATGGCGGAAGAGGCATCCCAGTGCTCGGGATAAATAGAGCAAAAGGTATCTGTTTTAACTAAACAGATATCAGCATTCACCCGATAACGTCTGTTCCCCATGTTAGGGGCGGTTATCAAAGGCGTCTGTTCCCATATTGGGCGGCCTATTATGATCCATCTGGCGATTCGATCACAGATGTAACATCGAAGGGGAGTAAACCTCCTTCCAAAATAATCTCAACTTAAGACATGATGGTAAACCACAACGGAAAATATACTCCAGGAGGTAAACAATCCTCCATCACAAGAAACTGTGATGCAACTGGGCCTGCGGAGTCTGGAGAGCCCAAAACATCATGTGAGGAAGAGTCGGAGCTTCCTAGAACTTCACGCATAAGACCTAAGCAAAAACATCTGCTAGGCACACTGAACATCAATACGTTCATGAAAACTGGTAAACTGAAACAACTGACAGATGTGCTGAATAGACGTAATATCCTCATTCTTGCTTTACAAGAAACTCGATACACCGACGAAGATGCTTTTGAGTCTGAGGGATATAGAATTTACAAAGGGAAAGCTGGCATCAAAACCAAACAAAACAGTACTATACTTGGAACAGCTTTTATGATTAAACAAAACTTAACAGAATCAATAACAAATTTTACATATTCATCAGAACGAATTTCACTTCTCTCATTTCGATCAGGAAACAAAGGCTATACTATAATCAATGCTCATGCTCCCACCAATGAGGACAATAAGAAAAATCCAGAAAATGTTGAAGTTTTTTGGGAAATGTTGGAACATGAATCAACAAAGATACCTTATCATCACGTTAAAATCTTAGTTGGTGACTTTAATGCACAGATTGGAAGAGAGAGAAAATTTAGAAACATAGTGGGTGACTTCCCAGCTCACAACCGCACTAACAGAAATGGAGAGAGACTCATAAGTTTCTGCAGACTATTTGATCTTAAATTAATGTCAACCTTTTTTTAGGAAATTACCGAGGAGAAAGAAAACATGGTGCTCTCCAAATCCACATTTAGGTTCATATCAATTGGATCATGAAGCAATTACAAAACAGAACTTAGAGAAATCATGAATGTTAGAGTAAGGAGAGGATTAAATATTGACTCTGACCATTTTTTGTCTGAGATCAAAACTAAATTCCAACCAAATAAATCCAAGCCAAAAATTCCAAAAATTCCTAAAATAGACACAAAAGTTTTATCAGAAAATAAGACTGAATTTATCAATAAATTGCATACTAAAGATAAGAGTAACTGGGAAGAGGTCAGAGATGTAATGATAGAATCAGCCAAAGAATTGGGACAGCCTCCAAGGAAAAGGAAACACCGATGGTGGAATACAACATGTGATGCAGCAATCGAACGTAGATTAGCGGCTTGGCAGTTATGGAATTCCAGGAAACGAGAAGATGACTGGATTAATTTTGTAGAGATCAGAAAGCTAACATCCAAAATCATCAGGATAGAGAAACGTAATTATGATAAGAAGCGATTGGAAGAGATAGATATAGATTTTAAAAAGAACAACACCAGACAATTCTACAAAGTATTTCGAGAGGAGATCCAAGGATACAAACCAATGAACCTCCATTTCAAGGATTCAACTGGTAGACTGGTCACTAATAATAAAGACAACTGCGAGTTACTAGCTAAATACTTTGAGGAACTTCTTAATTGCGAAGAATCTTTAGAAAGACTACAGTTTACATCACCACAAAAAGAGAACCCTCCGTCAGAACCACCAACTGTCCAATAAATAGAACAATATATTGACAATCTTAAAAATAATAAGGCACCTGGTGAGGATGGGATACTAACTGAAATGTTGAAACTCGGTGGTAAATTTGCAGCTGAAGCTTTACACAAAGTTATCAAAGAATGTTGGGAAAAAGGAACAATTCCAAATAATTGGAAACAGGCAATAATCCATCCCTTGCACAAGAAAGGAGATAAGACAAACCCCAACAATTATAGAGGTATTTCCTTACAGCCAATCGCATACAAAGTTCTTTCTAAAGCATTGCTACACAATCTGGAAGAACAAGCAGAACATACTATCGGCGAATACCAAGCCGAATTTAGAAAAGGGAGATTTTGTCCACAGCAAATTTTCAATCTCAAAACAATCCTTAGAATCAGAACAATACGTAACCTCAACACAGTTGTATCTTTCATTGATTTCAGAAAGGCTTATGATTCAATAGACAGACAGTCTGTATTCCTAACGCTAGCAGAATTAGGGATAGATAAACATACCACACAACTGGTTGAACAAACACTAACAAATACAACCTCAAGAGTTAAATTTCTTAACGACATTTCAGAACCCTTCCAAATCAAAACCGGAGTTAGACAAGGTGATGGGCTTTCACCACTTCTATTTAATTTGATATTAAACAAAATCATGAAGGAATGGGAACTTAAATTATGCGAAAGAAACATTGAAGGGGTCCATTTGGGGCAAGGAAAAGGAAGATTTGAGGTGAAATGTCCTGCCTTTGCTGATGACATAGCAATCATTTCAGAAAACAGATTTCAAGCACAAATAATGGTTGAAACCCTACATGAAATAGCAATAAAAACTGGTCTTCAGATTTCGTATGAAAAAAACAAATATATTGAACACAGACACAATGGAGAAAAATATCTAACAACTCAACATGGACAGATTCAAAGAGTTGATAAATTTAAATATTTGGGAGAATGGATCCAGTCAAATGGACTTGATAACACATCCTGCAGGGAGAGATTCAGAAAGATGGAAAATGCCTATAAACTCACCCAACATAGATACAACAAACGATCAATTTCATTCTAGGCAAAAATCAGGCACTACACAACTGTAATTAAACCAGAGGTATTATACGGATCAGAATGTTTAACGTTGAACAAAAGAGGTGAACAAGAGGAACTGGAAAAGAAAGAAAGGAAAATACTTAGGAAAATTTTGGGTCCCCAAAAGAATAAAGATATTTGGATGAAGTAAAACAAGATGTTAAGTAAAGAACATATAGCCTACTTTCTCCTAAATGCATGGGTATTGGTATAACTCTTTGTACTTTTCAAGGAGTATGATTGAAAGTTGCTTGTAGTAGCTTGTTGAAATACAACGTGCTATAGGGATATTAAACATGAATATGAGGTGCCCTTTGCTAGTGCTACCTCTGTACCAAATTTCGTTCAATTCGGTTTCACCATGTTTGAATTGATAGGGGGAATCGATTTGCACACATACTTGGCCACCATCTGCAAACTATTGGGCTGATGTTCTTGCAGTTTGGTCAGAATATGTTTCCCACGTAAAGATATGGTGTTGCAAAATTTGGTAGAGACTAGATTGTTAGGTTGGTCGTAATTACATTTTAGCTTTTAACATTTGGGTGGCCGCGATTACGTTTCCGTCAAGATAGCGGTGATATAAAACATGACACTGAGGTACCCTTTGCTAGTGCTACCTCTGTACCAAATTTCGTTCATTCGGTTCCACCGTATTCGAACTAATAGGGGGAATCAATTTTGACATAAAGATGGCCGCCATCCGCAAACTATTAGGCTAATGACCTATTAGATTGGTCAAAGGATGCTCCCTCCATAATGGTATGTTGATGCAAAGTTTGGTAGAGATCGGATGGTTATGTTAGTCGTAATTTGATTTAAGCTTTAAACATTTGTGTGGCCGCCATTACGTTTCTGTCAATACGGCGGCGATATTAATCATGACACTGAGATGCCCTTTGCTAGTGCTATCTCTGTACCAAATTTCGTTCCATTCGGTTGCACCGTGTTTGAATTAATAGGGGAAATCGATTCTGACACAAAGATGGCCGCCATCCGCAAACTATTAGGCGAATGACCTATTAGATTGGTCAAAGGATGCTCCCTCCATAAAGGTATGTAGTTGCAAAATTTGGTAGAGATCGGATGATTAGGTTAATCGTAATTTGATTTAAGCTTTGAACATTCGTGTGGCCGCCATTACGTTTCAGTCAAGATGGCGGCGATGTAAAACATGACACTGAGGTGCCCTTTGCTAGTGCTACCTCTGTACCAAATTTCGTTCCATTCGGTTCCACCGTGTTCGAATTAATAGGGGGAATCAATTTTGACATAAAGATGGCCGCCATCCGCAAACTATTAGGCTAATAACCTATTAGATTGGTCAAAGGATGCCTCCTCTATAAGGGTATGTTGTTGCAAAATTTGGTAGAGATCGGATGATTAGGTTAATCGTAATTTGATTTACGCTTTGAACATTTGTGTGGCCGCCATTACGTTTCCGTCAAGATGGCGGCGATATAAAACATGACACTGAGGTGCCTTTTGTTAGTACTACCTCTGTACCCAATTTCGTTCCGTTCGGTTGCACCGTGTTTGAATTAATAGGGGGAATCGATTTTCACACAAAGATGGCCGCCATCCGAAAACTATTACGCTGATGACCTATTAGTTTGGTCAAAGGATGCTCCCCCCATAGAGGTATGTTGTTGCAAAATTTGGTAGAGATCGGATGATTAGGTTAGTCGTAATTTGATTTAAGCTTTGAACATTTGTGTGGCCGCCATTACGTTTCCGTCAAGATGGCGGCGATATAAAACATGACACTGAGGTGCCTTTTGTTAGTACTACGTCTGTACCAAATTTTGTTCCATTCGGTTGCACCGTGTTCGAATTAATAGGGGGAATCGATTTTCACACAAAGATGGCCGCCATCCGAAAACTATTACGCTGATGACCTATTTGTTTGGTCAAAGGATGCTCCCCCCATAGAGGTATGTTGTTGCAAAATTTGGTAGAGATCGGATGATTAGGTTAGTCGTAATTTGATTTAAGCTTTGAACATTTGTGTGGCCGCCATTACGTTTCCGTCAAGATGGCGGCGATATAAAACATGACACTGAGGTGTCCTTTGCTAGTGCTACCTTTGTACCAAATTTCGTTCAATTCGCATTCACCGTGTTCGAATTGATAGGGGGGGGACAGACATTCAGAGTACACACACTCACACACACACAGACACACACACACACACAGACTCACACACACACATACTCACACACACACAGACTCACACACACACACATACACACACACAGACAGACACACTTTTTTTGCCCTGTGTTGATCTCATAAGTCTACTTTCATTTTTTGCAAAAATCTAAAGTAGGCTAAAAATGAAGACCTTTACAGAAATGTGGAAAAAATTACAGACTCAATTAAAAGACGGAGACTACAATTTTATGGTCACCTTCATAGAATGGATAGCAGCAGGCTAACTAAGAAAATTTTTGACAACATCTCTAAATTAAAAAAATCCTCTCGGCACGCCGGAAGGCGGAGGTAGATTTCACCGGGCAAACTAGGGGATTGGCTATAATAGGCAAAATATGCAGGTTTTCGTAGGAGGATCAGGCCTCATTGATTGCAAGAAAGTATTTTACATTTGGAGGTTAAAAATCAATTTTTTTTCGTTTTTGAATGCATATTTTTATCATTTTATTGTCTTATGGGGATGGTAACCTTCTTGTCATTCGGGGTTCATTTTTTATACTTGTGATCACACTGTCCTTATGCAAGGTTTGGAACTGATGTGTAACTATCTGACAGTCTGTTACTTCTTCTCGCAAAATTTTATCTCCCGCAGATATTTTTGTTGCTTCCTCAGTTTAGGGGCTGCGACAACGTGGTCATGTAACCCCGGGTGTGTAGAATCTGATAAACGGTGTTAATTGTGATGACTGTTTTAGTCTGTAATTCAGGTAAGGTCTGCAGACGGTCAATTTTAAGTAGTAGTTCCTAATTTTGTACCATATCCTAACGTGAACGACACCTAGCTGTGAACTTGGCTACTAGATGTCACCGCAACCAGCAACTTGCAACGAACGTTGGAACTTCTCCTCCAAAGGAAAGCATGCTGAGGGTTTTTTAGCGATCTTAGAAAATCCGACGACTTTGGCCGGCTTTGAGCCAGCGACCTTGGGCATATAAGTTCAGCATGCTACCAGTCAGATGGAAAAATGAATGTGATCTCGTGCAATGGCGTTGTCTTGGCAACCTCTGATAGCTCATCCCTCATCAATTTAGAAGCGTTGTCACGGTAACCTCTGATGGCACTTGGCATTTTCTATAATTCCGAAATCATTTTTCTCATCCCTTGGCGTAATGGTAGGTCAGATCAAAAATTCTTTCAGACAAAGTTTTAGGTAATTATTAGGGGAATATTTTCCATTATGTACGGGTTTGATATTGTGCCTATTAAGAGAGATATGATTAATGTTTCCCGAAAAAAAAAACACTTTTTTCCACCCCTTTGGTCAATGGTTGGTGCTATCAAAGAGCCTATTTGACATAAATTTTTGGCACTTATCCGACAAATATTATGAACTTTGAATTGATTCGATATTTCACGTATTAAGAGAGTTATAGCGACATTTCACTGTTTCGAAAAAAAAAAGGTAGCCCCCCCCCCCCCCCATTTTCATCCCCTTTAACCGATTTTGCCCATTAACGAACTCGACCGATTTTTTAAGGGGTTACATATTATGTAAAACATTAAAGTGATTGGTACAAAATTACGGCAGTTATCGTGTCCACAAGAAACTGATATATATGCATACATATACACACACATATATATAAACTTTTGAACTGACGGTGGTTTGGGGTCTGGGGGATGTGAAGCGCGAAGATATGTCGAAATTTTCCGGATGTCAAAACATGGCACCCATTGCAATAGTTAGCTTTCTGATGAAATCTACCTAAAATAGGCTACATAATTTAAAATACTAACATCAACGACACCTAGCTGTGAACTTGGCTACTAGATGCCACCGGAACCATCAACTCGCAACGAACGTTGGAACTTCCGCTCCGAAGGAAAGCATACTCAGGTTTTTTGGCGCTCTTAGTAAATCCGACGACTTCAGCCGGGTTTGAACCCGCGACCTTGGGCATAGAAGTTCAGCATGCTACCAGTTCCGATACCGAAGTCGCTTCCCACAGACATATGAAAACAGAATGTGATCTCGTGCAGTGGCGTTGTCATAGCAACTGCTGATGGCTCAACCCGTATCAATTAAAAGTAAAGTTGTCATGGCAACCACTCTTGGCACTTGGAATTTTCTTATAATTTAAATCATTTTGCTCACTCCGTGGCGTAATGGTGGGTCATATCGAAAATTCTTTCAGACAAATGTTTTAGGTAATTATTGGAGGAATATTGTCCATTTTGTATGGTTTTGATATTGTGCCTATTATGAGAGATATGATTAATGTTTCCCGAAAAACCCACTTTTTTCCACCCCTTTGGTCAATGGTTGGTGCTATCAAGAAACTTATTTGACATAAAATGTTGGCACTTATCCGACACATATTATGAACTTTGAATGGATTCGATATTTCACGTATTAAGAGAGTTATAACGAAATTTCACTTTTTCGAAAAAGGCCCCCCATTTTCACCCCCTTCGACCGATTTTGCCCATTAACGAACTCGACCGAGATTTTATAGGGATACATGTTATGTAAAAAAGTCAAAGTGATTGGTGCACAATTACGGCAGTTATCGTGTCCACAAGAAACTGATATATATATATATATATATATATATATATATATATAGATAGATAGATACATATATACATAAATTATATATACACTTTTGAACTGACGGTGGTTTTGGGGTCTGGGGGATGTGAAACGCGAAGATATGTCGAAATTTTCCGGAAGTCGAAACATGGTACCCATTGCAATAGTTAGCTTTCTAATGAAATCTACCTAAAAGTCATCTCGGCACGCCGGAAGGCGGAGGTAGATTTCACCGGACAAACTTGGGGATAGGCGAAAATAGGCAGAATATGCAGGTTTTCGTAGAAGGATCAGACCTCATTTATTGCGAGAAAGTATTTTATAATTGGAGCTTAATTAACTTTGTTTTTCGTAATTTTATGCATACAGTATTTTAAACATTTTATTGTCTTATGGGGCGGTAACCTTCTTGTCATTTGGGGTCCATTTTTAGCCTACTTTCGATTTTTGCAAAAAATGAAAGTAGACTTACGAGATCAACACAGGGCGAAAAAAGTGTGTCTGTCTGTGTGTGTGTATGTGTGTTTGTGAGTCTGTGTGTGTGTGTATGTGTGTGTGTGAGTCTGTGTGTGTGTGAGTGTGTCTGTGTGTGTGTGAGTGTGTACTCTGAATGTCTGTCCCCCCCTATCAATTCGAACACGGTGAATGCGAATTGAACGAAATTTGGTACAAAGGTAGCACTAGCAAAGGACACCTCAGTGTCATGTTTTATATCGCCGCCATCTTGACGGAAACGTAATGGCGGCCACACAAATGTTCAAAGCTTAAATCAAATTACGACTAACCTAATCATCCGATCTCTACCAAATTTTGCAACAACATACTTTTATGGGGGGAGCATCCTTTGACCAAACCAATAGGCCATCAGCGTAATAGTTTGCGGATGGCGGCCATCTTTGTGTGAAAATCGATTCCCCCTATTAATTCGAACACGGTGCAACCGAATGGAACGAAATTTGGTACAGAGGTAGTACTAACAAAAGGCACCTCAGTGTCATTTTTATATCGCCGCCATCTTGACGGAAGCGTAATGGCGGCCACACAAATGTTCAAAGCTTAAATCAAATTACGATTAACATAATCATCCGATCTCTACCAAATTTTGCAGCAACATACCTTTGTAGAGGAAGCATACCTTGACCAAATGACTAGGTCATTAGCCTAATAGTTTGCGGATGGCGGCCATCTTTATGTGAAAATTGATTCCCCCTGTTAATTCGAACACGGTGGAACCGAATGAACGAAATTTGGTACAGAGGTAGCACTAGCAAAGGGCACCTCAGTGTCATGTTTTATATCGCCGCCATCTTGACAGAAAAGTAATGGCGGCCACACAAATGTTCAAAGCTTAAGTTAAATTACGACTAACATAATCATCCGATCTCTACCAAACTTCGCAACAACATTCCCTTATAGAGGGAGCATCCTTTGACCAATCTAATAGGTTATTAGCCTAATAGTTTGCGGGTGGCGGCCATCTTTATGTCAAAATTGATCCCCCCTATTAATTCGAACACGGTAGAACCGAATGGAACGAAATTTGGTACAGAGGTAGCACTAGCAAAGGGCACCTCAGTGTCATGTTTTATATGGCCGCCATCTTGACTGAAACGTAATGGTGGCCACACGAATGTTCAAAGCTTAAATCAATTGACGATTAACCTAATCATCCGATCTCTACCAAATTTTGCAACTACATACCTTTATGGAGGGAGTATCCTTTGATTAATCTAATAGGTCATTCGCCTAAGAGTTTGCGGATGGCGGCCATCTTTGTGTCAAAATCGATTCCCCCTATTAATTCAAACACGGTGAAACCGAATGGAACGAAATTTGGTACAGAGATAGCACTAGCAAAGGGCATCTCAGTGTCATGATTTATATCGCCGCCATGTTGACAGAAACGTAATGGCGGCCACACAAATGTTTAAAGCTTAAATCAAGTTACGACTAACATAACCATCCGATCTCTACCAAACTTTTCAACAACATACCTTTATGGAGGGAGCATCCTTTGACCAAACTAATAGGTCATCAGCCTAATATTTTGCGGTTGGCGGCCATCTTTGTGTGAAAATCGATTCCCCTTATCAATTCGAACACGGTGAAACCGAATTGAACGAAATTTGGTACAGAGGTAGCACTAGCAAAGGGCACCTCATGTTCATGTTTAATATCCCTATAGCACGTTGTATTTCAACAAGCTACTACAACCAACATTCAATCATACTCCTTGAAAAGGACAAAGAGTTATAACAATACCCATGCATTCAGGAGAAAGTAGGCTATATGTTCTTTACTGAACATCTTATTATACTTGTGGTCACACTGTCCTTATGCAAGGTTTCCACACTGATGTGTAATTATGGAACGGTCTGTTACTTCTTCACGCAAATTTATATCTCCCGCAGAGATTTTGGTTGATTCCTCAGTTTAGGGGCTGCGACAACGCGGTCATGTAACCCCGTGTACTTTGGGTGTGTGTAGAATCTGTCTGATAAACGGTGTGAATTGTGATGGCTGTATTAATCTGTAATTCAGGTAAGGACTGCAGACGGTCAATTTCAAGCAGTAGTTCCTAATGTTGCTACCAGATACTACCGTCAACGACACCTAGCTGTGAACTTGGCTACTAGATGCCACCGCAACCAGCAACTCGCAACGAACGTTGGAACTTCCCCTCCAAAGGAAAGCATACTGAGGGATTTTTAGAGCTCTTATAAAATCCGACGACTTCGGCCTGCTTTGAACCCGCGACCTTGGGCATAGAAGTTCAGCATGCTACCAGTTACGTCACCGAAGCCGCTTCACACTTAGTCAGATGGAAATCTGAATCTGATCTCGTGCAAGTGCGGTGTCATGGCAACGTCTGATGGCTCATCCCTCATCAATTTAGTAGTGTTGCCATGGCAACCTCTGATAGCTCTTGGCATTTTCTCATAATTCCGAAATCATTTTTCTCATCCCTTGGCGTAATGGTGGGTCATATCAAAAATTCTTTCAGACAAAAGTTTTAGCTAATTATTAGGGGAATATGGTCCATTTTGTACGGTTTTGATATTGTGCCTATTAAGAGAGATATGATTAATGTTTCCCGAAAAACACACTTTTTCCCACCCCTTTGGTCAATGGTTGGTGCTATAAAAAGAACTCTTCAAACATAAATTTTAGAGCTTTATCCGACACATATTATGAACTTTGAACGGATTCGATATTTCACATATTAAGAGAGTTATAGCAATATTTCACTTTTTCGATAATTGCCCCCCATTTTCATCCCCTTCGACCGATTTAGCCCAGTAACAAACTCGACCGAGATTTTATAGGTATACATATTCGGTAAAAAATTAAAAGTGATTGGTGCAATATTACGGCAGTTATCGTGTCCACAAGAAACTGATATACATATATATATATATATATATATATATATATATATACATATATATATATACATACATATATTATATATAAACTTTTGAACTGACGGTGGTTTTGGGGTCTGGGGGATGTGAAATGCGAAGATATGTCGAAATTTTCCGGAAGTCGAAACATGGTACCCATTGCAATAGTTAGCTTTCTAATGAAATCTACCTAAAAACACCACTAGATGGCTGGAAGAGATACGGTGTGATCTGCAAAAACTGAAGATCACAAACAACATCATTTCTAATAGGGTGGAATTCCGGCGACTGATCACTACTGCAGATTTTTCGATTCTGCAAGTTCCACATCAACCACGGAGAGTGTTATCAACGGAACAGTGGCAGGCCATCAGCCAACGTATGAAGAAGTTTTGGGAAGAAAAGAAAAAACGAAACAATGTACCGTAGTCTTAGGTTCAAAGCGGTCTATAATTGGCCAAATTCTAGATATATATAGCTTCATTAGTTTTTGAGTTATTGAACATTTTTGTATTAAGAAAGTGGTCCCATAAAAACGTTCCTTACATCAAAGGTTTCGTTTGACCAAGCTGCTTCTTTTTCTACATGCAGTTAAAATGTATAGAAACATTAATTGCTCTGGGGTTTTGTGTTAGATGGATACTGTTCTTTCCAGAAATGTTTAAACTCTCATTTTACAGATTTTTGAAAATTCAGTATTATGAATTTAAATCTACCTAAAAATTATATTATAACTCAAATCAGTTCAAATCCAAACCAAATTTATATAACTGTACCATTAGCAACTATTGTACCAAGTTACAACATGTGTGATAAGAATTGCAGCACAAGGAGCATATTGTACACAGCAACACATTGGAAAAGAGCTATGCGAGAAAGAGGCAAGTTGATATTTACTGCCCTCCTCCTTATGCTTCCCCTTCACATCTCCTAGCTTTTTCTTCCTGAGGTATTTCCTGCCATTTAACAAGTCTCCTGGTCATTTTCCCCTCTTCTGTGTTATTATTATTATTATTATTATTATTATAAAAGCACCTCAAATGTTTAAATGTCATCCGGGCACATAAGAAGACGCCTCTACAAGCTTAACAATAGCCGGAATGACTAAAATAAAATAATTTCCTGAAAGAGGAAGAATTGGGCTATATTTATATGAATAAAACAAACGAAAAAAAGTTTTTGCTTCAAAATCCGAAAACTTCAGTCATACCTCCTCTTATGTGGTAGTTTGTTACTATAAATAAAAGTTGGTAAATCTTCCAGATAAACCACACAACAAGTTGCATACAAATAGAACTCTCGGCACAACACCGCAAGTCTCGTTCTAACGTCCCATCCTTTTACTGGCACAATTTAATCCGAATGATTGCTTTTCATCAACCAACAGCTTAATCCCACTCCTCCGAAATAGTATCATAAAATATTGGCCTGGGGTTGCACTCCCACATGTTTACATTATGTACACCGTTATTCCAATTATCTTCCGGAGCTGTAAATATCACTTCATAAGTTTCGGGCCTCTGTTAATGTTTGTTCGGATTAAATGCGAGTTTAAATGTGTGCTTCGGTGTCGATGATTATTGCATTAAGGAAATGGCGTAGCCCTTACTTTTGAATTTTGTAAGTCCGGCATTTTATCCTTGTGTCTTGGATTAAAGTTGCAGCCTAGTTGAAATGATTTTGTTGCTATGTGAATTAAAATCGTTAATTGCTTATGAAGTAACATTGTCGTGATTTGGCAATCTGGATTACAAAAGGTCAAAACGGGTTGAGGACACACAATCATACAAGGGGAGGTTTAAAGTAGTGGACGTTGCTTACAAAACGCATTGATTATCTTATCACTGCAGCATATGTACAGCATTTTCTTCAAGCAGATGAAAGTAATTTACACAAGACAAATTGTCATTAACAGGATGACTAACTTTTCCTAACCCTGGAACCCTACACTGGGGCACTGAGTGTAAGATTAGTGTTTATAAACAAGTGTAGGGGTCCAGGGTTAAACACTTCCAGACAGTGAGAACTCCGAATGATAATTTGTGGGCGAGTAAAGAGGAAGTTAATGTCAATAATGTATCTACTTTGATGAGACAAGCAGTAACGACACATAAAATGCGAGATATATCTGACGTTGCAAACAAAACTTATTCATATCCAAAACATTCAGTTATGCATACACAAAAGTGAAATAACATGTTTCCTCATATGTTGTACACTTACTCATTTGGATGATTTCCACTTGCTGCACTTTCCCCATCCTGGGTTTCTTCTTGCATGTCCTAGGAATAAAGTGAATTAATTAATTATTTTATTTATTTGGCATCACTAATACTTTTTACACCAATAGCAAACTATGTAATTTTAAATCACAGCTGTGTTGAAGTGAAGCATTACACAGATGTGGTTATGTCATCACTAGTTCTAAAACTGATAATACACAATCTCCCTAAGATAACAAGTAAATCTCAGAGCGAGACAAAATGCTGACTGTGCCTTAATGGAAGTAATAGCTTTAAGGATTGAGGACAAATGAATATGTATTTGTAACCTTAATATTTGTACCAGCTCATCTCTTGAGACTGAAGGTCAGACATCTTACATTCAGAATATTATACAACACATTTCGGAGCAAACACTGCAATTAAAGCAAAATTAACCTCATTATCGCTGCTACACAATGCTAGCATTATCAAACATTATAAGTATATTGGTGAACGGTAGCACATAGTTTGCAAGGTAGGTACACGCCGAGGAAGAAATTGGAATATTAACAGCGAAGTCTACTTGAAATGTCTTTATATATTTAATCACACGTCATTTAGAATGCTATCAATTAGGGATTCCAGACATCGTTGGTATTAATTGACATTGAGCAATTTATCAATGCACGCCTGAAACTCATATATTAAATCCAACCTTTATAGTTTCTGCCTTAGAACAGAAAAAAGGCTGAGTTAATTTCAACCATTACAGAGCTTAAATGTGCCAGACCCTGTGATTACTGTCAGAAGATGCTTGGGTAAGGTACTTACCAACAAAAATCATTGAAATGGTTCTTCATGGTTCCCCATTTTCATCTCCAGGCCAATGTTAGGACGTTAACTCTTACGAGGCCACGGTCGCTTCCTTCCAACTCCCAAATCATATTTCATTAACACCTCTCTTAGGCTAAACAAAAGGGCGAACGGCAATATAAACCACTGCCACATATAAATTAAAATTCTTTTCACCACCTCCATGTTACCGCAGACATAGGACATTAAGAGGTAGAGGAAAACAAATATAAGAAATGTGGTTTCTTCAGAACGAAGTGGACTTAAGTATTAACAATCACTTTCTTCGTATGATTCTAGCTAATTATCTTACTTTTATCTCATATCTTCAATTATTTAATACATATACACAAAAGACCAAGTGCATGTTATAGCAATGCTAAGGATTCAGAAGGAGGAAATTACGGTCATAAGTTAAAACAATCCCAGCATGTGCATACTGTAAGGCCACAGCTAAGCCCCACTTCTATAACCCTCATGAGTGGATCTCTGAAGAGAATACAGAAACCCTAATTGTATTGGTTTATCCTGAACTTAAGTCCACAGTGAGTAATTAATGCAAACATAATGCTAGCTTCACATAATATACCTTTTGCCACTGATAATTAAGATGCATGTCCCATTAGCTCAGTGATCAGAACAACTGTGTACATTTCCGGTGGCCCCAGGTTCAAGTCCCAAGTGGATTAGATATCATAGTTCGCCTTATGTACATGAAAATGGCTCGTACTTTCTGTACTATACACAAGCTAACAGCTGAGCACTTCCGTTTGCCATCAATTGGCAACTCCAGCTATCTGATATGACATCTAGCGGTAAAAATGAGAAACTTACCAAGTAGGGTACATTTGTCACGTGGTGACTGTTTGTATATGGTTTCTTGTATGGTAAACAGATCGTGGTAAATTGTTCGTGTCTTTATACATAAGTAATAAGTTTTACTCGTTGATAGAGTGAAAAATGAGTAAAAGCAAAGTGTATTGCTCAGTTTACGGCTGTAAGTCGATGTATAAGAGGGCTGCGGACATACGTTTTCATCACTTTCCGAAAGATGCAAATAGCAATAGCCGAAATGTGATGATACCTAATAATACCTTTCCACCCCGGGAAGGATCTAACACTTGTCGAGGTAGACAGACAGAAGACCTGCGACGTAAAGCCAGCGAAGGTTATTCAGTTTAAAAACAGCTGTTACGATGGGCGCGCTGGTAAGATTGAAGTTACTTGAATAAATAATTATTGGCTGCTTGGTAGTGTACCCGTTCGTCCTGGGGAGGCGATGACCCATCTGCTATAACATCGCATTCCTGGAGTTCCGGGACAGAGCGGAGTTAAATGAACCTCTAGTCAAATAAGGAATGTGTCGGAAATTCAGCTGAGTTATCGAAAAAGCAGTGGGTATCACGAGACAAAGTATCTCTAGGGTCGTTACGGGCTTAAGTTTAATAGAAATAATGCAAATATAAATGGCCGCCATCAACTGAATTCCTAGCAAACCACTTCCTTTCCGGATAAGCCTTACTCAAGACAAGGAAAGAAAAAGGAAAATCACACCATCATCAGATCACAACTAAGATAAAAACAAATTTATTTTACTTTGATAGTCAGACAGACATTTTAAATATAACTCCTACCTGAGAGTATGGTCGAATGCCAAAGTTAAATTGTCATTGTCCAAAAATCGAACCATCTCTTTTCTAATCCAAAATTATTTTTATCCACATAGAACAGAAAAATCTCTAAAGTTCTCATGGGTTCTCAGGATCACTGTAGCACTATGTCTTTCGTCACTGACATTTGTGAAACCTGAGACCTAATTTCTCTTTAATTTAACATCATAAATGTGGATTTAAAAAGGTTATTAATCAGTCTAAACATACACATATTATAATCACATATATTAAACATCACGTAATTTATGGTTTGCATGGCATAATTTGAATGTTGAACATGTTAGTCAAATGCTCCTAAACATCGAATAATTAATTTACACTATTTACATTGTCATTCACAATCTCTTATCTGTGAATTACAGAAAATTCATGGCTCACTGGTCATCGTTATCGTCATCATCAAAATTAAATATTCCTCACATTAATTCTCACTTCAAAATTCTACATATTCCTGTCAGAATCATTAATTCATCACCATTACATCATTTAAATTCTCAACTCACGTTGTAATTCCTCCAAATTATATCTCAATTAAATTTATTTAATTCCATATAAATTCATTAATCATCAGCTTCTTTAATTAATTATCACATTCTAATTCAGTTATTCATCATCATTACCCTCGTCTATTAATTTATTTCAATCAGTTTATTTATCCAATCTTTAATTCATCCATTTATTTAATTCATTGATTTATTCCAAAATTTAATTTATCAAATTATTTAAATTTCAATCTTCTGGTTATTTAGTTTCCATTATTTCATCTAGTCATTCTGATTTTTATTTCATTAGGTCAGATCGTTAATATGCTTAAATCTCAGATTATTATTTCATTAATTATTATTTTCAGAAAATCTTGTATTATCAACTTCATTTATTTGTTTAATTTCCTAACAAATTGTTTAATATGGTTTATAGAACGTTGTCTTACAGTTTTACCACTTCCAAGTTATATCTCGTATTTAATTTATCATGCCAAAAAATATTATTGCCTCCACGACATCACGTTGGATCTAACTATCCACAACGACATTACATTTCTTCAATACTTCAAATATCACATTTGAATACAATAATTATTCCACAAAACTCCATAAATATTCAGCACATACAGCATGAATCTCAACAATTACGCTAGACTGGGTACGACGACCTCATGTCTGCCTCAAAATACATTATCAACGTTGCAACTATCACATGGCAACTTCCACAAAATGCCTACCACAAACTTCACTTAACCATGTTGCATGATCTACAAAAAATATATAACTGGCTTCAAATTATCAACGCACACAATCTCCAATAACTGTAATTAATCTGATCACATCTAGACAACTTCTTAAACAATTGGAAAAAATATATTACCTCAGTAATTTAAGATCTGCTTTCAAATAGCATAAATTCTCTTACAATTTTCATAACTCACATCGCAGAAAAACACCAATGTGCTATAATCTCATATCAAAATCTGCAATACTGATCTGCCTTGAAGTAAATCTGACCATTAATGATTAATCTTACAAGATTCAATTACTTTAAATCCTTCTCAAAAGGTATCAAACACAATTATAAACTCATCAAAAGCATCAGCTGTAACAGCTGTTAAACTGAAATTACTCTCAAAAGAGTATAGCAACAAAATATTGGATTGGCAAACGAGAATTACTAAATGCAATCCTGATGACATTTATCGTTACTTTATTTAACAAAATTTCGACTGATATGTGACTAGTAGTTCCTTGTTTGATTCACTTACAATCTCATGTACATTCGGATGATAAAAATGAGTCCCTCAATGGCGAGTAAGATGTGTAACCACCGTACAGTCGTATAAATACGAAAGACCTCGCCCCGTCGACTTGGATGATATTGCCCCGAACGATGGGTAAGATGAGTAGCCACCATACAATCGTATAAATACGAAAGACCCCATCTCGTAGACTATATGAGTGAATGTACCAGATAGGAATCAACAAGTTTCTAGTTGTCATATAAAAGCGATGTTCATTCACTAAAGTGAATAACTTCTTAATATCTCCAAACAATCCAATGGAAAAAATCCCTACTGATGAATAATACACACTCGCTAGTATGCAATGAACTGACGAAGTAATTTTAGATAATCAATTGCAGATCACGAGTTCGAAATACTCGTTACACAAAAAAAAAAAACTATTCATGAAAAATATCCTAGCTGGAAAAATGTCTAAAAGACCAAACATCTGCTTAATAAAGCCAACCAATGGTGAGAATTTCGTATAATGATGCCTGCCATATCATATGGTCACTCCATATTCTAGCAAATTCGAAGTATATAAAGTCAAACCATGTCTAAATAATCATATCACTCCTATTAGAAAAATATACATGTGTGCCCAGTATTCATGAAAATAATCGTATCAGGTAGTTATGACTCTTACAGTACCTTTCATAATCAGCTGTAATTAAATTTCCAAGATCGTCGATTTTCCCTACATAATGAATTTCTCGATAGATCGGCGTGAATATCATTCCATCCATGAAATGACGATTGCCTTCGAAATCCCAAAGTGAATCAGCTGGTGGACTCCTCTCGTCAGGAATTGAATCCATCGCTCTGCGGTGCCATCTTGTCTCTATCTGCGTCTACTCTGACATGTTGAACTTCGGATTACCCATAGCGGATATCGTCCAACTCCTCTCGAAAAAGTTCATGGAAACAGCGGACCCCCTATTCCTCTTCGAAGTTACGCCACTGTTCCATTAAATGTTCAGTTTGGGTATTGAAAGATCAATCTCTAATAACTGCTAAGTCTCACTTTCGTAAAAATAAAATTTTACTTGAGAGTGTCCAAGTTTATTAAACACCCTGTAGTTGTCTGTATTTGGTAATTCATGAAACTGCATAAGAAATAAGTTTCATTAATGCACGATCTAATGTTCATCAGTGCCTATGCTAACAACATTCCGCTTGCTTGAAATTGTTAAAGTGACTTTGAATGCGTTATAGAAAAGCATAGTCATAAAGTTATTCATAAAAGCTGTGTTCAAACTGCGTTGAAATGTAGCTTGTAATAAAGTCTCCAACTACTTGCAGTGCCGTCCTAACATATCCCGGCCGTCTGTGATTACTTCCTCGGCAAGCCCGCCTGGATCAATGACCTGCTTGGCGTTCGCTGCTCGGCGATGCAGAAACTGTCGCCTACACTCTGCCGTGACAGTTTCGGTATGCTGCGCGACCTTCACCGTGCGTCTCGCTTGCGCTACAGAGCTCGATCCTACCTGCTCGTCTGACAGAGCTCCACTGAATGTACTGGCACTGTCTTCTCACTTATCTGCTCGGCGCAGACACGTGGTGTAGTCCCCCACCACAGTGCTCTCGCGTCACGATCATAGTCTCGAACCCACATCATCTCGGCTGTCCCGTTATAAAATAACTTAAGGGTTATCTGTCTTCTTTAGAATTATTTCCACTTATAATGCATGTTATATATCCTCTTCTAAGATGTTTAAATACCATATTCCATACATATCTTAATAAAGTTTCACATCTCTATCCATAATTCCATCTTCTTACAGATGTCAGTGCCTCCTTGATTCTAGACCTCCTACGTCATCTTGACATTCTTCTTGACTCGATCGGTGCGCTATCTTTTCCTAACTCTTCCCAAAACCTCAACTACAGCTTAATGTCTGCTGGCGTAGCCGATAGCCTAAACTAGGTATCGAGTACATCTCTCCCGTACATCTCCTTTTTTTATCAGGATTGAGGAAAAAAAATACACTCTCAGGCATTCTATATATAATACATGTACACGATAGCTCTACAATTCCCTTACTCAGCATGATGGTATTTCCTGATGTTAGCTGCATTAAAAGTTCCTACAACTTCATCAGTATCCATTCTGACAATCTTGTAGCTATTATTCTGGTATGTTTGTTCAATACGGAACGGACCAGCGTACAATGGAGCAAATTTATGGTAGATCTTCAGCTGAAGGTTCGAAGTGACTGGCTTCCTAATCAGCACCTCATCATTTTCTTGAAATGGCTCGTGGAACCTCCTTCCTGCCTGTCTCCTGGCTCTCTTCTCCGCCTGTCTTCTGAGCCTCTCTCCTGCCATCTCGACTCTTCTTTCTTGTGTGGGTTGAGGATCTACTGGTGCCCTCACGACTCGGTCCCATGGTCTATCCGGTTTCAATCCATGATGAAGCATGGACGGAATCTGTCCTGTGCTTTCATGTACTGTGGAATTCAAGCATTGGCTAATGATGGGTATCACTTCCATCCATCTATGGTGTTGCCTTGACACATATAAGCGACACATCTTACTAATCTCCGGCATAATTCTTTCGGCTGGATTTCCCTCTGGATACCGTACAGAATTAAACACATGCCTTATTCCTAAACGTTCCATAGCAGTAGAAAATTCCATACTAGTAAATTGCGATCCATGGTCACTCAACAAAACTTCAGGTTTCCCCATGCTCGGAATATCTGTTTTCTCAAGTCTGTTTATCACGTACTTGGATGTAGCTTTCTGTATAGGGCATAGAGATACGTATTTCGAAAATACGTCAACTGTTACCAAAACGAACTGATTTCCTTTCGTCGAACGAGGAATCGGACCGAAAATGTCCGTCGCGAAAAGTTCTCTTGGCTTGCTGGGTAATATTGATCTAGGAACTTCTTTCATTAACTTAGATGAGTATTTACTTCGCTGACAACTGTCACAGGTCTTTATGACGTCGCGAATCGTTTGTCCCATTTGTCTCCAAACGAAAGTTTCTTGAGCGAGAGCCAAAGTCTTGTCTACACCTACATGAGCTGCAGTTCGGTGTATCATCCAAATAACTGGTTTGACAAGCTTGGGTGGGATCACTACTCTAAGTTTAGTATGATCCTGGTCGATATATTGGCATATAACACCTCCCATAATATGATATTTTCTAGCCTCTATCTCAGTTCTTTGAAAATCCGGATCAGCGTTGTCCATCCTGCGTGTCAAAAAACGGTAAATTCTTCGCAAGGGTGCATATCTCTTCTGAGTTTGCGCTAACAACTTCAACTTTTCTAGAGTACCATTATCCTCTTGAATCAAATTTATGTGGTTGACAATTACTTCCTCACAAGGGTTTCTGCTTAACACATCTGCTAACAGATTTAACTTCCCAGGTCTATGTACAACAGTTGGGTTAAATTGCTGTAAGAACAGAGCCCATCTGGTGATGCGGTCACTCGCTAAGTCTGTCTTCATAATAAATTGGAGGGCTTTATGATCTGTGATCACTGTTATGTCATGTCCAAACAACACCTTCTTCCACGTTTTAAGAGCATGAACCACTGCTAATGCCTCTAACTCAGTTGCATAGTAATTCTTCTCACAATTCCTAAGCTTGCGACTGGTGAAAGCTAAATACCTATGTTTCTTGTCATCATCCAACTGATATAGGATCCCACTAATACCTATTTTGGATGCGTCTGTCTCTACAAAAAATCTTCTTGTAAAATCAGGATACTCAAGCTTGATATTTTGGATCAGCATTTTCTTGGCCGCTAAAAACGCTTGATTGCATCTATCGTCCCATTTCCATCGATTTCCCTTTCTTAGTAAATCCTGCAGAGGTGCCATCGTCTCAGTATATTCAGGACAATGTGTTGAAAAGAACTGACACATGCCTAAAAACTGCCGTACCTCTTTAATCTTTCGTGGGGTTGGAAACTCTGAAATTGCCATGATCTTATTTGGATTGGGCCTATAACCATCTCCATCGATTCTGTGTCCAAGAAATTCAATTTCTTCATGAAAGAACTGACATTTATTGAAATTCACCTTGAAGTTCGTCCTCCTAAGATCTTCAAAAAGCATTTGAAGGTGCCTGATATGTTCTTCCGCTGTCTCAGACGCTATAATCAGGTCATCAATATAGCTTACCACATGCTCCTTAACTGCATCTGACAAATTTTCATCTAGTGCTCGGATCATCACCGGACCACTATTTTTCACTCCAAAAGGTAACCTATTGAATACATATGTTTTATGGTCAAACAAGAACCCTGTGTATTGTTTGCAGTCTTCTGCTAGCTCAACATGATAATATGAACTAGTCAGATCGATTGTCGAAAAGAAACTCTTTCCTCTGAATCTGCGTAACAATTCACGAATAACAGGTGGTCTGTCATGTTCAGGAAGAACTCTTTCATTAAGGGCTCTAGCATCTAGACATATCCTCAGCTTACCGTTAGGTTTCTTGACAACAGCTAAAGGATTCAAATAAGCAGTTGGCATTTTCTTAATTATTCCATCTTTCTCCATATCGCTTATCATTATGCTAACTTCCTCCTTCCATTTATCCGGAATGGGATATAAATTTTTATGGTATGGTTTGTCATCCATCAACTTGATGCTATAAGTAAAATTTTCTATGAGACCTGGTTTGTCATTGAATATATCCTCATATTCTGAAATTACTTGATCAAACTGTTCCTTAATTTCTGGATTTAATTTACTTGTCATGCCAATTTTATTTTCCATAGACCTTTCAACGCTGCATACAATCTCATCCAATATATCCTCTCTAAAGAATGTCATCTCCGATTCTTGATTTTCCATGACCCCTTCTTGAAAGTACATGCGCCTACTCTGCATATCTATGATCAGGCCACTCTCACTTAAGAAATCCACTCCTAGGATCATGTCAAAATGTAGTTGACCCACTACTAGGAACATCTGTTCAAAACTTCTGGTTCCAATCCCAACATCTAAAAGTACCTGACTTTTACATTTCATACTCCTGTCTGGGATCACCCCTTGAATTTTGCTAACAACAGTTGGCAACATTGTAATTTCTCCTAATAATTTCAATTCATCCAGGCAACCTATCGATATCAAGCTCACCATAGCCCCTGTGTCTACAAGTGTCTTTATTTCTTTTCCCATGACTTCCACACTAATAACTGGCAATTCATGTCTTATTTTCCCGGTGTACTATGTCCTCCTCCTCGATTAAATCCTCGTCCTTGACCTGATACGTTTCCACAATGATGATCGATTCCCAATGATTAGCATTTTTCTCTAGAGTTAATTTGACGTTTTTTTTTTCCTTCGCCACTCGTGCTTGCTCGATTGACATCTCTCACTGTCTCCTCGAGGGGTGCACTAGGCTGTCTATCTTCTTGCCTCGACCTCTCATGTCCACGATTATCTCGTCTGTCGTTAGGATCGTTTCTTCGGCCATCCTGCCTGTCGTTCCCATTATACTGTTGACCTTGGCTCCAGTTATTTCTGCCCCGATATCTATTGTTATATCGATTCCTGTTTTGATATCTGGAATTCTGGTTATAATTTCTATATCGGCTATCTCTTGCTTCTTGATCGTATGGCCTCTCATATGGTCCACTATATCGATCATTTCCTCGAGCGTTACGGATGTTTCCTCGATTCCCTTCGTTCCGTCGGTTTTCCCAGGAATCTCTTCTGTCCGTTTGAGCTGCATTGTCTACGACTACCGCATTCACTTCTTGCGTGTTTCTATTGTCGTTTCTGGTATTTCTAGGCGTAACTTGATCGCTTGTATAGTCCAATCGCCGTAAAATGTCGTCATAATGCTCAAGTGTATTGGCTCCCGACGCTATTAGTGATCGCTGTACCTCAATCGGTAACTGTCTCGCTATAGCTTGTAAAAGCTCTTCTTCTGGCAATGGAGGAATCAGAAACTGTAATTTAGCCAGCTGTGACGTGAAATAATTGGCATAATGCGTCGGATGTGACGTAGAATAGCGCTTTGAGTACATTTCCGCTCTTACGTTAAGTTGATCCTCGGCACTCCAAAATCTCCTCAAGAAAGCTATGGCAAATTGCTCCATGTTCGCAAAATTGCTTCTGAACGCTCTAAACCAAGTAAGCGCAGATCCATCTAAGGCGCGTTCGACTATCCTTAGCTCTCTTTCTTTGTCTACCCTATGTTCCGCCATGTAGTCTCGAATATCTCGCAGAAATTCGACTGGTGTGACTCCTGTATTTCCCGAAAACTTTCTCGGCTTGTCATCCAGATTTCTAATAATGGTGACTGGACCTGAGTATCGTTCGCTTGGACCCAACGTACTCCTATTCGAACTTGGATTATCCTGAGGGGTTGAACTGGCCCTTTCGAATGTCACATTCGGTTGCATTTGACGGTCTTCTCCCATGCTCGCTTCTTGATTAGTCATACTGCGGTCTATCGCTGTCTGATTTATCAATGTTTCCCCTGATGTTATATTCTGACTGGTGAAACTGTTAAACATGGATTCTAGTCTAGTTATCCTGTCTTCTGCTAATTTCTTGACCTGAGTCTTCAATTCATCTAGCGATGTAACATCCTGCGTTTTGTTACTCTCGTCTAAATCGTTTTTTAGCTTGTCAATTTTGCCTTCGCACGTGTTCTTTACTGACGCGACTTGTTCCTTTAACAGATCAACATCTGTCCTAAATAGAGTTGAATCTATCTTCATCGCTTCCTTGTTCTCCGTAAACCTCGCTTCTAAGTTTGCCATACCTGTGATTAATTTTTCATCTAACCCTTCACGTTTCTCTTTTGCTTCGGCATCGACCTCACTATACCGTTCTTCCACAATTGCACCGACTCTATTTTTGAACAAAGCTAAGTTTTCATTAACCTTTTGCTCTATATCGTCGTCTATCTTCATAATATCTTTCTGCAATTGATTTTCTAATGATTTTAAATTAGAATTGACCTCTCCTAAGACTTCCTCTTTAATGGTCCCAATTACTGTCTTTAAATCTTTAATCTCATTACCTAGATTCGTTTCTAGACCTTTTGATTTTAGTCTCGAAAGATACTTCGGTAGACCACTCTTGAATTTTGCCTACATCTGCCACTAAACCATCGATGTCGAATCTCAACTTCGATACATCTGATTTAATGTCTTTCTGTATGGACATAACGTCTGTTCTTAAAGTAAAAATATTTTCTTCTCCTCTACTTTCTAATTCAATAATATTTTTTCTTAACATTTGAACATTTTCCTCTCCTTTCATGTTTACTGCAATTATGTCTAATTGTAAAGTCTTTAGCATTTCATTATTCTTTAAAGTTAAGCTATTCTCTAATCTGGTTAACTTGTTTTCTAATTCAGTGTTAGTTTCTTCACTACGAGCTTGTAATTTCTCTTCCAACGATTTGAAATTGTCTTTCAAGTTGACTTCGCTATTTGACTGTAGCCTAGTCTCTAATAACAACAACTCATCTTTGCTATTTGACTGTAATAATTTTAAATTATCTTCACTAGTTGACTGTAATAATTTTACATTAGCTTCGTTACTAATCTGTAATGCATGTACATTCTCTTTACATTTAGCTTCTAATCTAGCTTCTGAATTATTAATTTGTTCTTTAACTTCCGTTTCCATCTTAGAAATAGTTTCTGCAATACCAGACATACCCGTCTGTAACTCTCCTAACACCTTAGCTAAATCTTCCGGCAACATAATTATATTTTCAATATACGTTTTATATAGAGACGTTAGACAACAACACATCACAATGTCTCAATTCCTGCATTCACTTGGGTATAGGAAAAATGTCTTATAACTAACATGATATTACTAATACGATTAACATGAACACTGGATTGGGCACACAAGTACATTGTCTGACTAAGTATAATAAATTTTGTAACACACTTAAATGAACTTGAGATCAATCTCTCAGTAATCTAAATCTGATGTGATTCCATAGAATAAACAAAATCGAAGCCCCACTAGTTGGATAAAGCCAATTCTCCCTCTCTCTCTGTACCCGTTCGTCCTGGGGAGGCGATGACCCATCTGCTATAACATCGCATTCCTGGAGTTCCGGGACAGAGCGGAGTTAAATGAACCTCTAGTCAAATAAGGAATGTGTCGGAAATTCAGCTGAGTTATCGAAAAAGCAGTGGGTATCACGAGACAAAGTATCTCTAGGGTCGTTACGGGCTTAAGTTTAATAGAAATAATGCAAATATAAATGGGCGCCATCAACTGAATTCCTAGCAAACCACTTCCTTTCCGGATAAGCCTTACTCAAGACAAGGAAAGAAAAAGGAAAATCACACCATCATCAGATCACAACTAAGATAAAAACAAATTTATTTTACTTTGATTGTCAGACAGACATTTTAAATATAACTCCTACCTGAGAGTATGGTCGAATGCCAAAGTTAAATTGTCATTGTCCAAAAATCGAACCATCTCTTTTCTAATCCAAAATTATTTTTATCCACATAGAACAGAAAAATCTCTAAAGTTCTCTTGGGTTCTCAGGATCACTGTAGCACTATGTCTTTCGTCACTGACATTTGTGAAACCTGAGTCCTAATTTCTCTTTAATTTAACATCATAAATGTGGATTTAAAAAGGTTATTAATCTGTCTAAACATACACATATTATAATCACATATATTAAACATCACGTAATTTATGGTTTGCATGGCATAATTTGAATGTTGAACATGTTAGTCAAATGCTCCTAAACATCGAATAATTAATTTACACAATTTACATTGTCATTCACAATCTCTTATCTGTGAATTACAGAAAATTCATGGCTCATTGGTCATCGTTATCGTCATCATCAAAATTAAATATTCCTCACATTAATTCTCACTTCAAAATTCTACATATTCCTGTCAGAATCATTAATTCATCACCATTACATCATTTAAATTCTCAACTCACGTTGTAATTCCTCCAAATTATATCTCAATTAAATTTATTTAATTCCATATAAATTCATTAATCATCAGCTTCTTTAATTAATTATCACATTCTAATTCAGTTATTCATCATCATTACCCTCGTCTATTAATTTATTTCAATCAGTTTATTTATCCAATCTTTAATTCATCCATTTATTTAATTCATTGATTTATTCCAAAATTTAATTTATCAAATTATTTAAATTTCAATCTTCTGGTCATTTAGTTTTCATTATTTCATCTAGTCATTCTGATTTTTATTTCATTAGGTCAGATCGTTAATATGCTTAAATCTCAGATTATTATTTCATTAATTATTATTTTCAGAAAATCTTGTATTATCAACTTCATTTATTTGTTTAATTTCCTAACAAATTGTTTAATATGGTTTATAGAACGTTGTCTTACAGTTTTACCACTTCCAAGTTATATCTCGTATTTAATTTATCATGCCAAAAAATATTATTGCCTCCACGACATCACGTTGGATCTAACTATCCACAACGACATTACATTTCTTCAATACTTCAAATATCACATTTGAATACAATAATTATTCCACAAAACTCCATAAATATTCAGCACATACAGCATGAATCTCAACAATTACGCTAAACTGGGTACGACGACCTCATGTCTGCCTCAAAATACATTATCAACGTTGCAACTATCACATGGCAACTTCCACAAAATGCCTACCACAAACTTCACTTAACCATCTACAAAAAATATATAACTGGCTTCAAATTATCAACGCACACAATCTCCAATAACTGTAATTAATCTGATCACATCTAGACAACTTCTTAAACAATTGGAAAAAATATATTACCTCAGTAATTTAAGATCTGCTTTCAAATAGCATAAATTCTCTTACAATTTTCATAACTCACATCGCAGAAAAACACCAATGTGCTATAATCTCATATCAAAATCTGCAATACTGATCTGCCTTGAAGTAAATCTGACCATTAATGATTAATCTTACAAGATTCAATTACTTTAAATCCTTCTCAAAAGGTATCAAACACAATTATAAACTCATCAAAAGCATCAGCTGTAACAGCTGTTAAACTGAAATTACTCTCAAAAGAGTATAGCAACAAAATATTGGATTGGCAAACGAGAATTACTAAATGCAATCCTGATGACATTTATCGTTACTTTATTTAACAAAATTTCGACTGATATGTGACTAGTAGTTCCTTGTTTGATTCACTTACAATCTCATGTACATTCGGATGATAAAAATGAGTCCCTCAATGGCGAGTAAGATGTGTAACCACCGTACAGTCGTATAAATACGAAAGACCTCGCCCCGTCGACTTGGATGATATTGCCCCGAACGATGGGTAAGATGAGTAGCCACCATACAATCGTATAAATACGAAAGACCCCATCTCGTAGACTATATGAGTGAATGTACCAGATAGGAATCAACAAGTTTCTAGTTGTCATATAAAAGCGATGTTCATTCACTAAAGTGAATAACTTCTTAATATCTCCAAACAATCCAATGGAAAAAATCCCTACTGATGAATAATACACACTCGCTAGTATGCAATGAACTGACGAAGTAATTTTAGATAATCAATTGCAGATCACGAGTTCGAAATACTCGTTACACAAAAAAAAACTATTCATGAAAAATATCCTAGCTGGAAAAATGTCTAAAAGACCAAACATCTGCTTAATAAAGCCAACCAATGGTGAGAATTTCGTATAATGATGCCTGCCATATCATATGGTCACTCCATATTCTAGCAAATTCGAAGTATATAAAGTCAAACCATGTCTAAATAATCATATCACTCCTATTAGAAAAATATACATGTGTGCCCAGTATTCATGAAAATAATCGTATCAGGTAGTTATGACTCTTACAGTACCTTTCATAATCAGCTGTAATTAAATTTCCAAGATCGTCGATTTTCCCTACATAATGAATTTCTCGAAAGATCGGCGTGAATATCATTCCATCCATGAAATGACGATTGCCTTCGAAATCCCAAAGTGAATCAGCTGGTGGACTCCTCTCGTCAGGAATCGAATCCATCGCTCTGCGGTGCCATCTTGTCTCTATCTGCGTCTACTCTGACATGTTGAACTTCGGATTACCCATAGCGGATATCGTCCAACTCCTCTCGAAAAAGTTCATGGAAACAGCGGACCCCCTATTCCTCTTCGAAGTTACGCCACTGTTCCATTAAATGTTCAGTTTGGGTATTGAAAGATCAATCTCTAATAACTGCTAAGTCTCACTTTCGTAAAAATAAAATTTTACTTGAGAGTGTCCAAGTTTATTAAACACCCTGTAGTTGTCTGTATTTGGTAATTCATGAAACTGCATAAGAAATAAGTTTCATTAATGCACGATCTAATGTTCATCAGTGCCTATGCTAACAACATTCCGCTTGCTTGAAATTGTTAAAGTGACTTTGAATGCGTTATAGAAAAGCATAGTCATAAAGTTATTCATAAAAGCTGTGTTCAAACTGCGTTGAAATGTAGCTTGTAATAAAGTCTCCAACTACTTGCAGTGCCGTCCTAACATATCCCGGCCGTCTGTGATTACTTCCTCGGCAAGCCCGCCTGGATCAATGACCTGCTTGGCGTTCGCTGCTCGGCGATGCAGAAACTGTCGCCTACACTCTGCCGTGACAGTTTCGGTATGCTGCGCGACCTTCACCGTGCGTCTCGCTTGCGCTACAGAGCTCGATCCTACCTGCTCGTCTGACAGAGCTCCACTGAATGTACTGGCACTGTCTTCTCACTTATCTGCTCGGCGCAGACACGTGGTGTAGTCCCCCACCACAGTGCTCTCGCGTCACGATCATAGTCTCGAACCCACATCATCTCGGCTGTCCCGTTATAAAATAACTTAAGGGTTATCTGTCTTCTTTAGAATTATTTCCACTTATAATGCATGTTATATATCCTCTTCTAAGATGTTTAAATACCATATTCCATACATATCTTAATAAAGTTTCACATCTCTATCCATAATTCCATCTTCTTACAGATGTCAGTGCCTCCTTGATTCTAGACCTCCTACGTCATCTTGACATTCTTCTTGACTCGATCGGTGCGCTATCTTTTCCTAACTCTTCCCAAAACCTCAACTACAGCTTAATGTCTGCTGGCGTAGCCGATAGCCTAAACTAGGTATCGGGTACAGTAGGGAGAAGGAATGAGTTTAACTTGTATTAAAACTCGGGGGGCGACAGGAATTGCTTGATTTGGATGGTTAAAAGGTGGGTTTGGTGTTGAATATTTGAATGGTAGCGGAATCACTCATTCTACAGTGCCCACGGGGAGGCAAATTAGGCCTATATGACTCGTAGTGGAATAGCTCGAATATCGAAGAACTTAGCGATTACGAGGTGTAGGCTTGGCGGAAAGGCTGGCGGATCATCAGTTTGACATCAATTCACGATATAAGTCGGAGCTTGGAACAGTGGCGTCTGGTTTGCGTGGATGCTAGTCTCGGAATGATAAAAGTAGCACAGCTTCGGTGTGTTATTTATTTGTTTATGTACCGTATTTCTCTATTTGAATGTCCTCGGCGTTGACTCAGGATCGACATTTACATTATATTGCACATAATAGTACCGAAATAATGTCCGAAGTGTAGCCCTGTGTAAATTTGAATCAGCTGATCTACATCATCCATGAAAACTGATGCTTGATAATATGCAAATGACACCAAAAATCCAGTGGAACAAACACATTAGATCACGTGTATCGCACAGTTATACATATATACAATTAAAAATAACACTGTCATTACTTTAGAGACCATATTTACTGATTATAACCGAAAAATAAAAAGTGTTCCATATCAAACGCGTGTTATTGAGTATTTTAAACCCTACTTATTCAGACCGACCGCAGCGCCCCAAGTGTTAGTTTGAGTTGCCAATACAGTTGTGAAAATGCAAACACCCAATCCCAAAATGCTATTAGGTGATGATGAGATATTATATCCTGTAAGGACACATGAAGGTGCTTAACTCTTCCAGATCTGAAGATGATGTTTCTGATTCAATACGTGGAAGGATGTCCGGAATAGTACATTGGTTGGTTGGATGGTTCCTTAGTTTAGGGGTTGCGACAACGCGGTCATGTAGCCCCGTGTACTTTGGGTGTGTGTACAATTTGTATGATAACCGGTGTTAATTGTGATGACTGTATTAATATGTGTTATCTGTTTTTAATTCAAGTAAGGACTGCAGACAGTAATTTCAAGTAGTTCCTACTTTTGCTACCTAATGCTACCGTCCACGACATCTAGCTTGCGGACTTGCCTATCAGATGGCAACGTAAGAACTAATAGGGCGTTAACAATCCTAAATTGCAAATTTAGCTTCACACAAGTGTAGTTAGAGGATAGGTTCTTATACATGCCATAAATCTATGACATACTGGCATACTGAGGGATTTTTAACGCTCTTAAAAATCCGACGACTTCGGCCGGGTTTAAATCCGTGATCTCGGGCATAGAAGCTCAGCATGCTACCAACTACGCCACCGAAGCTGCCTATAAAGACATTCTGCAATCATAATATCCCTAACATGGTCCATGTGGCTTGTTTCACAAATATGTTCGCTGGAGCAAACGACGTCTACAGAAACGAGAGGAAAAAGGTAATCAAAGATATAAAGGGTACATTGCCATCCATGCATAACACAAATGTCATGAATGTAAACATTCCGCAGAGATATGACTTAATTCCCAAATCATGGGTAAATGTAGAAATAGAGGCTACAAATGGGAAAATTAATGAAATTTGTAAGTTTTTTCTAAATGTCCAAATTATAGATGTAAGTAAATTAGACAGGAAAGTCCACACTCGGCATGGCCTACGCTTAAATAGGCTAGGAAAAGAGTACCTTAGTGATGAAATCTGCAAAATTGTAAATTCAAATGGTAAGAATAGTTCAACAGTAATATATTCAGAGTGGAAGAAGAGAAACTGGTAAAAGAAGCCAAACGTGAGGTTTGGCATTCAGAAGAGTATCATTTGATGTCAAATTTAACTGAGTGCAACAATGGTATTTCGGATTCGTCTAACAACAATAATAATAACAATTATGATAATAATGTAAATAAATCACCAACAAAAGCTTGCAAAAGTAACAAATTTAAAATTTACCACCAGAATGTTCAGTCTCTCTATAATAAAATTGATTACATAAATCTAATGCTTAAAAATGAATTTAAATAAATCTCAGCACTATGTATTTCAGAACATTGGCTGTAAGAGGAACAACTCGAATTAATTCAATTCCCAGGGTTTATACTAGCTAGTAAATACTCAAGATTAGCCATGGTGGTACTTGTATCTTCTTAATAAATAATTTAGATCATGAACAGTTAATAGCGTGTTATTATCTAATTATGGAACCGGATTTTGAATTCTCTGCCGTAAAAATACAGCAGTTTAAGTTATTGATTGTATGCGTATACCGTTCTCCGTCAGGAATGTTTCGTTTATTTATAGATAAATTAGAATTGTTGCTCAGTAACATGAGCAAGGTAAATTTCGATATAATAATTTGTGGGGATATAAATGTGGATTTATTAAAATGTGATAGAAATTGTGAATTATTCACACAGTTACTAATTTCCTATGGACTGAAACCTACAATAAATACTCCAACAAGAATAACAAAATTTAGTAAAACCACTCCTGATCAAATATTTATAAATACAGATAAATATCGCCATTCAATAAAGTCTATAGCCCGGGTTTTAGTGACCACCATGGACAAATAATGAGTTTTGAAGTACCCGAAAAAATCAATAATAATGATAATGGAATAAAATCAAAGTGCAGGTCATTTACTGAAACAATTGTTACATATTTCAATGAATTATTAAATAAGGAAACATGGTCAGAAATGTATAAACTATGAAATGTAAATAATAAATTTAATGCATTTAACAGTACCCTAAAACACTACTGTATTTTGAAACAGCATTCCCCTTTAAACAAAGAACTATTCAAAATAACAAAGCTAGCAATTGGATAACAACAGGGATTATAAATTAATGCCAAAGAAATATATTTCTACACAAAATATATCAACAATACCACAAAACACCTGAATTCAATTTATATTACAAAAATACACTAGCATATTAAGTAAGGTAATAAAACTAGCTAAAAAAATAATGATAATTTTATATCCCAATCATCTAATAAAAACAGTGCTATGTGGTCCGTGATAATGAAAGAAAATGGAAAATCTGCTAAAATACAAAGTAAAATTACACTGACCTGCAAAATAAAGTGATTAATAATCCAGAGGAAATAGCAAACACTTTTAATGACTATTCTCTGGAAATTCCACAAACACTATTAAATAAATCACAGGTAAATACACTAAATTCTGATAATAAAATAAATATATGCAGTGATTCTTTATTTATATATCATGTCACAAGTGAAGAGGTAAGAATAGTTATAAAAGAGCTAAAAAATAAATTCCGTGCTGGCATTGATGGCATTCCTGTTGCAATTTTTAAGAAATGGGCAGATAGTGTAATAAATCCACTTATGCACTTAATAAACAGTTCAAATCTCTCAGGAACTTACCCGGATACTTTGAAGTTATCAAAAGTAGTTCCTGTGCACAAAAACGGTTCAAAAGATGAATTAGATAATTATCGTCCTATTACCTTACCAACTGGTATTGCCAAAATTGTGGAAAAAAATATGTATAAGAGACTGATAAGTTTCATAGAAAAAAATAAAATACTATCCAACTCACAACATAGATTCAGAACGGAAAATCTACACAGACAGCAATTTATAAATGTAGTAATAGTATTCTGAAATTAATTGACAATAAGGAACATGTAACTGGCCTATTCTTGGATTTATCGAAAGCATTTCATGTTGTTGACCATAAAATCCTCCTTACAAAATCAATATGGTATTAGAGGTCTAGCTAATAAATGGATAGAGTCTTACTTAATAAGGTGTAAACAAATAGTAAGCTTGAGACACAAGGATGATGGAACAAGATTACTTAATGAAACATTGTCCAATGAGGATATTATTAAATTTGGAGTACCCCAGGGATCGGTTTTGCGCCCACTACTCTTCCTTCTATATATCAATGACATACCACAGAACGTTGATTCTCACAAGGAAACTTTCTTTGCGGGCGATACAACACTCGTAATAAAAGGTGAAAGTAAACAGGTCTTACAGCAGTCTGCAGACTCTGTTACGGAAGAGTTAACCAAATGGTCACAAGATAATCGCCTCATAATAATCTATAAAAAAACAGTATGTCTAAATTTCCACACTATACAGAATAGGAATCCTGCGACGCCCAATATAACATTAAATGGTCATCAAATAGAAAATAAAACAGAAACAAAGTTTTTAGGACTATGGATGTAACATGACATGAAATGGAATAAACATATACAATATCTGAATATTAAACTGAACTCGATGTGCTTTGCGTTATTTTGAAAACTTGCACTAGCATGCACACATTAAGAAATACTTATTTTGCTTATTTCCATTCATACTTAAGATATGGGGTCATATTTTGGGGTATGTCACCAGATGTACTAAGCACGTTTAGGATACAGATGAGGTCAATTAGAATTATGGCAAATGTAAACATTAGAGAATCATGTACTGCAGACCTCTGTTTAAAGATTTAAACATTCTCCCACTGCCCTGCATTAATATCTTTGAAAGTATTATGTTTTTTTTAAATAATTGAATGAATAAAGACGTTTTTCTTAAAACAATGATGTTCATAGGCATAACACAAGACAAAATCAAAACATTCATATTTCACACGCACACACAAGCATAGCCTATATCAAATAGGAACTTTTCACACAGGGGTTAAATTATACAATAAACTACCCCAGTACATAAAATTTGCCCCAAAATAAAAACCGTTGAAGGAATGTTGAAAGCTTATCTGCAGTGCCATTGTTTTTGCTCTGTAGTTGAATATCATAGTGAATAGGAGTGATGAAATCTATAATTAAATTTTAAATTCCTAATTTAATTGTAATACCTAGCTGTAAGTTGTTGTATTTATAGAATTAAGTTTCCATATTGTGATAATAGAGTAAGGTTTAAATAGTTGTCCAATAAGATTGTATTTCTTGTGATCTGTTAATATTATAATTGCCGGAGATCTATATTGCAGATTAGATATGCAGAATGCGAAAAGCGATGAAGTAATAAACTACCTGCGAAAGGAAGGCTTCGAAATCCGTAACAGCAGTCAAGACTAGAAGTACAGTACCCGAATCCATGTTCTTACCTGTGAAATCCTCTGGAAAAACTGGATCGCAGAATCTGGAAGTACCCGGCTGAAATAACCCCCCAAAATTCTACCAACTAGGATCAACCAGGGACATCTCAATATAAAAGAATGCGATAAGAAAATGCCAGTGGTGAAAGAACAAAAAATAAAACTAGCCCAAAATGAACTCGAAAACTCTTAAAATTTATCTCGGGCGTTAGATTAAGCATTGGCAAAAACTGCCCACTGGTTCTCCTAGCATATTCTGTTTCTAATATAAATCACCAAATCATTATAGAATTAAAAATAAATAAGCAGTTTATTAACTGAAAAAGACGGGTTGTGGATATACATCCACTAAACAAAAATGTAGATTCTTTTTTACTGTGGCATATTATAAAATAGGTAAATATGCAAGGAGCCTATATTCCGGCTAGAATATACTGCAAGAAATTGCCGTATTAAATACTTTTCAAATCATGAACGTTATAAGCATGGTTAATAATATTACAAATTATTTTACAGAAATACCCTCAAAATTATGTCATTAATTAATTATTTACAAAGATATACATTTAAATTCATTTACTGAACTTCGCCATGATTTCTATCATTCCATAGACTAGTATTTAAATATTTCTCATTGTCAAGATATATCTAATTCGACGATCAATTAAGGTAATCGAATGTGTGGTCTTATCCAATTAATATTTCATTTATCTTGAATTAATATTCCAATTATCACTGCAATAATTTTACCAATCATTCTTACGTTTTTCAGATCAGTTTCACACTAGATAAATGCGTTATTATTAACAATCAAATTTAAGTGAATTGTTTTATACATAAATGGTATTTTAAATGGTGGGCTTATTCAGTTACTAGACTTATAGTTTCGATGTTCGTGACTATCTCACGTTTAAATACATTTCCTTATAACACATTTCATCGATAGCTCAATAGCTTGCACAATAATCAAAATTCGTAACAAATACGATACTATCTCTACACATGAGATTCCTAAAATTCACCATAGATAATTTCAGACCATCCATTGATGTCGAAATACACTTCAAAAGTACTCCATTTTAACACAACTGTTATATTATAAAAGATTGCAAAGTAGCTCTCAATAGCTGTTAATAGTATTTCACAACTTTTCAAAAAGTCATAAATGTTTCTTACAAACGCCTAAATATATCATGGTTCATAATTTATACAAGTATCGAAGTGTTAATTTACTTCCACAAAATCTGTATTATTAATTATATTTATAAATTCCTAAAATGTCATTCTGATTTAAGACGGAATATATTTTATACAAAATTGAGCTTCATTCTCAATTATACTTCGATTCGTCTTAATTTCAGTGTTCACACATATATTTCACAAGATATTATAAATATGTTACTTTTAAAGAATTAATTCAGATTCGCATAAACAAATTCAGAAATGGGTCCTCCCCTTAAGAAATACGTATGAGTCTACACCATGGAAAAGTGCCTAGTATGAGTAGAATACAAATAATCCATTAGAATTACACGTTATCAAATTAGGAGTATTCCAAAAAGAATTGTGAAAGTCGAAATCTGAACGAACTATAACTCAATAAAAATCTCTAAATTCAAAACGTGATTCAAAAAGTTTGGCTTAGATTGTCTAATTCAAAAACTACAATTGTTCACTTCAAATGTCATGCTAGATTCCAATGTCAATTACTAGCTCGACGAAAAATATGCAGTCAATTAAAATGAAATGCTGTATGAACTGTCGAAAATATTCTGATTCTTTTTTCAGTGTCAAACAGAATTAATTCAGAAAAGTGTTCATGTATTCGTGGTTGGAGATCGTCTTACTAATTCCTATACTTATATAATGATATCGTAGTCTTGTTCCTAAATCTTCTTGAAATGTGCTTCTTCTCAACTAATTATAATGCTCAGAATTATTACCAAAATTAGAAAAAGTAATGCTGTAAAAATAACACTACGTTAAAAATTAACTACTGAAATGACAATGTAGGTGCATCCTTAATAGGACCAAAACCTATAATAGACCATCGAACAGAAATGATAAAAGTGTCAGATCTAATTCTCAAATCCATTTTCTAACTACTTAATAAAAATAGGCGAAAAGGACATTCTATAGATATGACATGATTCATACCGTCTACGTATGAAAAGATTTCCAGCTACCTTAGTCATCTAGATGAACGTATAATGTATGTTGGAACTTGCATCCCTTGTAGAGATCAAATCCTGATTCATAGCGTTGAGTAGTTGAAGTATTGGTCAGAACCGTCGGTACTCGAACCCAACACCTCTCCGCTCGAAACTGCTATCCGGAACACAATGTTCATCATATGGAAACTGACTAAGTCCATTCATAGAAACGAGAAAGATACCACTTCTATTCCCACTAGAAAATCCATATCGTGTAGGTAATTATTTCAGTGTAATTATAGATTGCCTTCAGCCGTCTCTTAAATAGCCTTCTGCTAGTAATATCCATTATTAAGTGAGGATCATTTCCATATGTTCAACTCTGCTAGTGTGTTACATTTCAATTCAGTGCCTAGCCATTCATAGCTTTTCTTGTAGTAGACTCATATATAATTCCTTCCATCATAAGTTAATATGCATGAAGTATTGTCGAATGATCACTACATAAATCACAAGTCTTTTGGTAATGGCAATAGTGTTGTAGAACAAACTACGCGAAACGTGAAGTTTACTGGATTCACAATCATGATGCACCAAGTTATACACTGGGTTACCGTTCGCCCCAAATGTATCTCGCGTTCCTTGCTTGTTAGCAAGACGGAACGTACCGTACCGTACTCACACATAACGAACTAAGTAAAGCTTATACATGGGATAGTTGCTTTGGCGAAGCCAATCAACGCGACTGTAAGCATGTATACAAGTGTCTCTCTGTGAACCGGGCTATTCCCAGCTGGACAAAATCCTAACATTAATACCACTGTTCGATCGATATAAAAATCGAAGTTGACATGGCTCAATTGCGATAAACATCTGGTGTAATAATATGCGTATTAATAATTCCATAAATGTCTTCAAATCATTTCTTCTTATGTTACAATGTAGTTCCATATAGTCAATCCCCTCAGTAATCTCAGTAATAGATTGTAACAGTGTGTATGAATACCATGCTTTCAAGGCAGCCATGTTGTGGAGTAACTGTACTCTGCAAATCATATGGTCTGAGATGCGTTGCATCGTTGCGACAGCTCCTGTCTGCAAGGCGGGATTTTGACATAAAAATACCAAATGTGTTTCTCAAACATGTCAGTATTCCAAGACTATACAAAATACTGGAACAGTGCATAGGCCCAAATGGGTCTAGTACAATAGACCTCATATGCACGAGAAGAATATTCGGAAACAGGAACGCTAATGCAATATCCTCGGAAGGTGCTGCTATTCGCAAAAATATTAAAGTCAGTATAGAAATAGACGGTGAAGCTAATGATGAGAATACACCCAAATTAACTAATAGAACAAATAAGAAACTAAACATGGACAAGTTTAACGAAACTCTGGAAGACATACACACGGTAATGCCATGCATTCATATAGGAGACATAAACGACGCTGCAAAACGTATTCAAAACTGAATCATTAATGCAACGACTCCATCTATGCATGGGAGGAAAGCGAAACCCTGGTTCGACGAATCGTGTTATATTCAGAGGAAAAAGACTTTAATGAAACTTCACAGTGTGAGGGCACAAAAAGACGACGAAACACTGGAGGATTATAGACAGCAAAGAAAAACCTACAAAGAATTGCTCACAGAGAAGAAAAGGGAATACATAGAAGAGACACAAAAAAAGATCATTGCAGAAGCTGAATCAATTCCATATCGGGCTTTAAGACCTACATTCCAACACTTTCAACCCAGTATACCAATGGAATTATGGGAAGAGCACATAAAGAAAGTCACATGTGCTAAGGAAACTCAACCACAACTTAGATAGACGGATGACCTGGACTCAACGAAATCATAACAGAAGGCGAGATCTTAACGGCTATCAAAAGAATGGGAAATAATAGATCCCCTGGCCCCGATGGAGTGCGAAATGAACATATAAAACAAACAGCAGAAGTATTGTTGCCAGTATGGGTAGCACTACTGAACAACTGCTTGGAACTTGGACAAATTCCACTCGAATGGAGGAAGTCCATGATCAAGCTACGGTATAAGGGAAGAGAAAGTCCTGACAGCCCTGACTCGCACCGAGGCATAGCACTGGAATCAGTGATCCTAAAACTATTAACAGGGATACTGACTACAAGGATAAATGTAATTGTAGATCCGTTGAGCCAGATGAGCAATGTGGCTTTCGTCAAAAACGGTCAAGGATTATGGCTGCAGAGAACCTCCTACAACACATAACAACGACGTTAGAAACACCGAAAGGTAAACTCTATGTAGTTTTCGTTGATTACTCGAAGGCTTTTGATTTAGTGAACAGAAAGTTGTTAATAAATAAGTTGGAACAAATAACTGGCAGAACAAGGATAACAACGCTCATAACAAGCATACTAGCGGAAAACTACATACAAATCTATGATGGAGGTGGACAGTCAACCTGGATAATGCAAACAAATGGGGTATTGCAAGGAGACCCCCTCAGTCCTACATAATTCAATGTGCTTACTTATGATGTTGGTGACAGATTTCGGGAAACAACAGAAGCTAAATTATACATATATGCAGACGATATGGCAATTGCTTCAGAGCAGATACATGATTTGCAAACGGCTATAGACATAGTAAGTGACTGGGTACAGACAAATGATGTTACAATTAATGCGGACAAGACTGAAATGATAATTTTTCGAAACGGTGTTTGGCCATCAAGTTCAGATCAAGTGATATGCAACGGGAAAAACTAAAAGTCGTCACAAATTTCAAATACCTAGGCTTCACCCTACAGGTTACAGGAAAAAGTTTTCAACTGCATATACGATCAAAAACAGTCGCTGCAATAAAAGCTATAAATGCCATCAGATATATTACCCTAATATCACTTGAGACAGCAATGGCACTTTTTAGAACAAAGGTACTGCCCGTTTTGACATACGGACTTGAGTTAATATGGGAATTTCTTACCTACAGACAGTTAGATGAAATAGAAAAAGTAAAATCTGTATTTCTCAAAAGAGTCCTTGGAGTAGCAAAGACAACCAAGTCTAGACTTGTATACGAGCTTGCTATAGAAACATTTTTAATAGAACACCTACGAATGTTACTACTACTGCCAATTTCAGAAAATTACAGAAAACTGCTGCAAGATCTACAGAATAATAAACGGGACATATCCAGGGAATTCTACACGTCAAATGCGATGGTGGACCAAAGATGGATGCATCCATTCTCTGAAATGCGACATGTCGGGACCAGACTTGCGGTACATGGGTTTCACCACAAGATCTGCACAAGGAAGGTGTTCCATGATCCACATGGAAATTGTATTTGTGAACTATGTGGGAATGTATGTGAAATGTACCATATCGTTTCTTCTCCAAAACGAACCATGTCGATAGTGGCATACAGCACACACTAGTGTACGAAATGTATACGTCAACAACATGGCCACAGGCTGCAATAAAGATTATTATTATAAATATAAATATTATTAATTATTATTAATATAAATAGTTACAGTATTAGTAATATATACATGTAAGTTCTTTTATTTTATTTTATAGATGTAATTTCTGATGTGTCCTATATCAAAAATGTATTGTATACATGTAATTGATCAAATAGACAAATACAAATCTAATCTAACCTAATCCAATTTGCATTGGTAGAATTATGTGTTGCACATGACTTGTCATCATCGGCTTTAACTCGAATCCGAGTATAAATCTTCTTCCTTCAGTCCAGTTTGTGGATGTGTTTACGGTGACTAAAGAGTCCAATCCTGGCATGGAACAAGCGACCACACAAGTCGCATAGTATTGCTGGAGGGGGACGTGGTTGGGCTGCTCGAAGTTTCCTAGCTTGACGCTTGGCCTCTTCATGTATGCGTCGATCCCTTTCAAACGTCTTTACAGTATCCGAGATGGTACGGCGCCAAGTTGAGCGGTTTTCAGCCAGCATGTCCCAGGTTTGTGAATCAAGACCTGTCAATTTCAGGGTCTGCTTAAATTGGTCCTTGTAGCGCCTCTTAGGACCACCATGAGGTCTGGTGCCATAGCATAACTCACCATATAGCATTTGACGAGGTAATCTCACATCATCCATCCGATGGACATGACCAATCCATCTAAATTGGTGACCTATTATGGATGATTCTATGCTGTTGATTTGAGCCTTTTCCAGAACAGCAATATTGGTAATGCGGTCTTCCCATTTAATCCTCAGGATTGATCGAAGTTTTTGTAGGTGGAAACGCTCAAGCTTCCTAAGATCACGTCGGTACAGGGTCCACGTTTCACAGCCATACAACAATGTAGAAATGACTACTGCTTTGTACACCATAAGCTTTGTACTCATGGATAGATCTTTATTCATGAAGACCCGGTGCGCTAATCGTCCATATGCTGCTTGGGCTGCGCCAATTCTCTTATCCACATCCTGCTCAAAGGAACAGCTCACAGAAATGGTACTGCCCAGGTACGAGAAGTGGTCAACCTGTTCTAATGGCAAATTTGAAATGGAGATATTGAACTGAGGAAGAGGTGTGCCTGGTGAAGGTTGTGCCAAGACTTTAGTCTTATTGACATTTATGGTAAGACCAAAGCGATCACATGCACTTTTGTAACAGTTAACCGACTCTTGCAGCTCTTCTGGTGTGAGGGTTGGTGACGCAGCATCATCTGCATACAACATGTTAGTAACCTTAGTAACCTGAGTAACATGACTTGTAAGCTTGCTCTGAAGGAATCAAAGAATAAATAAAATCATCATCATCATCTTGTACAGTTTCCAGCCCCAGGCTGGGTCTGTTTGGATCATAAGCCTCGCCACTTAGTTCTTTCTTCCCACCACCTCTCCGCTGTCACTCTGGTCCAGTCCTCGCCTCTCTTCTTGACACATTCCTCCACTCCTTTCAGCCATCTATCTCTTGGTCTTCCCCTTGGTCGTTTCGTCTGCATCTGCATCTCATGTATGCTCTTGGGAATCTTCTTCTCATCCATTCTCTTTAAGTGTCCATACCACCTCAGTCTTGATGTCTCAATCCTACCTTGCAAGGGCTCCTCTTTCACCTTTTCCCTGACCTTTTCAATCCTCACCCTGTCTCTTCTTGTTACTCCGATCCTACTTCGCAGGAACTTCATTTCACCTGCCTGTATTCTGCTTATGTCTCTTTTCTTCATTGTCCACGTTTCTGAAGCATAGGTCAGTATCGGGATATAGTAGCTTCTGTATAACACTTCTTGCTTTTTGTGGGACATCTTTATTCCACACTAAGCTCCTAATGCTTCTCAGAAATGCTTCTGCCTGTCTGCCACGTTCCGTAATCTCTTTGTCATTTCTTCCATTTTCCTCCACTATACTTCCCAAGTACTTGAGACTTTCCACCTTCTTCAGCTGTCCACCTCCAAGTGTTATCCCACTCATTGGTCTGTCCTTTTTCCTGGTCGTTAACAGGATCTCACATTTACTGATGTTGAACTTCCATCCGTACTCTCCCACGGTTTCTTCCCAAGCCTTCAGTTGCTCCTGAATTTCCTCCTCCTTTGTGTCCCCAGAAGATGAGATCATCTGCAAACACCATTGCTTTCATATTATCTTCTCCTATCTTTCCTGCTAACCGTGTCATTACCTCGTCCATAACCACAATAAAGAGAAGGGGTGACAGCGCACTACCCTGTTTCAGGCCACTCATTTGTCTGAACCAGTCTGTTCTTTCCCCTCCAACTTTCACACAACTCACACTTCCACAATATATCTCCTTCACTCTGCCTACAGTCTCTTTTTCCACTCCCATGTTTTCCATTGCTTTCCAAACCTTCTCCCTACACACACTATCATAGGCCTATTCGATGTCATGGAAGGCCATCAACAGATCCTCTCCAAATTCGTAGTGGTGTTCCTGGAGCTGTCTCACTGAAAATATGAGATCCACTGTTGATCTCCCAGGTCTGAATCCATACGGCTCCTCTCTCAATTTTCTCTCCACTTTGGCTCGTATTCTACTTTCTAATATCTTTTCATATATCTTGGTACAGTGAGGTATGAGTGTGACTCCCCTGTAACTTCTGCACTCCTTTCTGCTTCCTTTCTTAAATATTGGGACAATTAATCCTTTCTTCCAATCTTCTGGGGTCTTTTTCTCCTAAAGATAATTCAACTTCGCATTTGTCGTTTTCTAATGTCAACAGAGACAGGGCAAATACAGAGAAGATATGTAGAGTTCAAATCAGAAAGCATCTCAGTTCCTATACATATGCCAAGTGTGGGCCGAGCAGATTGTCACTAGCATTGTGGGTGTGTGTGGAGATTTAGTGGCGTGGGTGGAGTAACTAACTGTCAATATATAATGTTAATATCAGTCTTAAACAAGCAAAGTTGATGAATGTTGTGTAAAGAAATACTGCATAGTGTGCGGTGCATTTTACTGTATTGAGTTCCTATTAAAGCAATATTGATCTCAAGGTAGAGAGAAACTTAATGTACTTATAATACTTGACACCTTATGAGGAATGCCTTAATTTCACATCCACAAACCTTAACGTAAATATTGTAAACAGAACAAATGAAGTGTCTGTTATACACACTATTGTTTCATTCACCAGCCTGTTGGGTTATGGCTAAGACAAGTGTTCGCCCTTCTTATTGGTTTATTGCCACTATACCTACAAATGTCATAGATGAGAATGATGTCTTTACCAACAGTCCACCAAATTCATTTTAACAGAACCCTTCTGCAATAGCTCCATACAACACAACAACAAACACACATGGTTATTTCACTCACAACTACAACAAATTCACACGTTAAATGCTTCTAGAGAATAGCGTCCTTCCCACTTGTTCAGAAATCCTGAATAATGTAAATAGATATCAGAAGTGCCACCTAACAGTTGCTAATATAGTCAAACCAAACTCCGAAATAGTCTACTTCATGAAGATCACACGTTTGATGAAAGGTGGCTCTATCAAGATGCGAAATTTTATCAGGGAAGTTACACAATATGTAAAGAATTATCACAGATTTTAAAGAAAGTCTAGCTATGGTCACCTTCTTTCGTACAAATTATATTACACGGAATGTATATATATATATATATCTTCATTTCTCTTAGCTCATGCCCAGAATGAAGAGGCTCTACAAGCAATGCAGCACATCAAGTTATATAATTTCACCACTGGATATAGGCAATAAACAACACAAAGGAGGGTGAGTTTGAAGTTTCTGCCTTTGCATCAGATTACCAGCAGTGCATGGGGATAAGGAAGCAAACTACACTATCGGCTTTCTACCGATAACAAAGTCAGTATCATAACAAATCCAAACAGGGATCTGAGGCCATTTCACTCAGGTCAGTTGTAATTAGAAAATAAACGTCATAGAATCATTTTACGTGATCATTCATCTGACGACCATGAGCCACGGGACCTCCATTTTTAATAGGAATCCCAACCACAGGGCACGATATTTAAAGAATTAACAAGGAACATGAATAGAAACCTAGTCATTTGTGATAGACTGTTCCCTTGTTCCATTTGTGAAGGTATTGGTATTGTTCTGTGTAATTGGTACTGTGCATGACATACCATGCCCAGTTAAAGGACAGAAATGGTCTGGATCTTCTGAATAAGGCTATCTTACTAAGAATTTCAACATTTGTTTACTAGCAGCCTCAATATTGTAATCAAATGTTGGTATTCCATTTTCGTATAGAAGTTATGCAGAAATTAATAAATTTATCACTGTATTCTGGAGAGGTAGTCTGATGTTTTAGAAACTATTTCTGTGTCGCGGAAATGGAAGCCAGATTACAGTAAACAATCTCTTAAATATTATGATCATATATAAAACTGGAGAAGCAAATCATGAATGGAATTTGATGACTTGCAACAAACAAAAACCAGATATTAAAAAACCAAAAAATACCTTTTCCTGATGAGCCAGACTCCATATACAATTTAGACAAGGAGTCCGATTAAGCACTGGGTTGATAATGTGAATGTTTGGCCCTTAAAACAACAACTATCATATCAACCTATCCAGCAAACAAATCACAGAAATAACAATATCTTCCATATACACTAAGGAGCAAGTATATGATCAGCCAGAAATTACTAGAATTACATTCAGGTTTCGTATTAATTCCTAAATATTTCATCAGTGCACACGATCCCCTCACAAACGTATCACCATACCTTTGAAAACCTCAGCCACACTTGGTGGAGGAACATCAGATATCATTAAGCATATAACGTGCCTTAACAACCAAAAAGCTGCTCTCAATATAATTAGGCACTTACAACTCTCGCTTCTCCGCCACTTGATGAAGATAGTGCTTCCGTTTTGACATGTGCGACTATCTCTTCAGTCTCATTCTCATTAATCGTAACTTCCTTGTTGTCCGCAGTATCTTCCATGATATGTGCTCCCTACAGAGAAACAACAATTTGTTAATAATGTACCTTAGGAGGCATAAGAAATATATTTTGTAGATACACAAGCAGGCTAGACATTCATCTTGTTTTATATGTCTCGGATTTATTCTCAACTCAATGAATAATTTTAAGAAATTTGACAAGGTTAGAATAGCAACGCTTAAGCAGAAATTTCACTGCGTTAAGTGCTCATTAGCTGACTTTTATATTATTTATAGTTTTCTGACTTATATTTCCAAGGTTTTGAAAGTTTTACAAGACAAAAATATAAAAGAATACCATACCTATTACCTACGATGTATTTGTTGCCATCACAACATATTATACATTATTTCTGATAATCCAATACTGTCAAGTAGCGACTGTGTTATAAATTCAGCAACAAAATCGATACTATTGTCTTTCATTTTATGAGAAATAAAATTGGTGTTTGATTCAAGATGAAAAGAAAAACAAACTTGAATTTATATAATACACTTGCATTTTGGAACTTTTCTCAAACACGAATTCCAAAAGTCACTAACTTAACTATCATGTGATTGAGTGGTCATGAAGTTAAAGACAATTCAAAACCTCAATACACAGAGTCGAAGTTTCACTAGCACACACTTACTAATATGGCAAGGATTCTTCGAAGTTCCTACCTAATTTAGCTGCACGACTTAAGCTTACAGATAATGCAGGTTTTGCCATAATAATCAAGGTTCTTTCAAAAAGGACAACAAGTAACCAGTTGAAAACTATTATAGTCATTTGACAAAATAATAAATAAACAGCCCAAGGAAGCGATCTGACTCAATCCACATTATTAATAAAATAGAGTCAAAAAACATAAACTCTTGTGTTGTTCAGTTTCATAATTGAAATTAAAACTCATTAAAACAAACTACATAACTAAAAAAAGGATTTGGGAATAATCCAAGGTGGCAAATAATGTACACAGTCACCTGGCAATCAAGTTCTTCTTTAACAAATGCGTCTTCAAATACATCATCAGGTTCTTCAATTTTCATCCCCACTGGCCTATCAGACGGTGGCTGCTCATTCAAATCCTGGGAAGTAATGAACAAGCATGACTATATACAAAAATTAAAGAATATGAGCTAATGATGATAATAGGAATAATAATAATAATAATAATAATAATAATAATAATAATAATAATGTATGTCTACCCCTTATTATTCCCGTTTTCCAACGGGGTCGGGGATGAGATGCGATGGAAGTCTTTGTGGCGATGGTTTTTACGGCCGGATGCCCTTCCTGACGCCAACCTCATGAGAGGAGTTAATGAGAGATGAAATGAATGATGGTGAATGAAACTGGGCGAGGATGTGGAAGGGAGCGGCCGTGGCCTGTCAGAAGGTACCGTCCCAGCATTTGCCTGGAGCTGAAAATGGGAAACCACGGAAAACCATTTCAAGGACGGCCGACGGTGGGGCCCGAACCCATGCGTCTACCGAGTCAGCAGAGAGCATGGCCCCATGACCTAATGCTGCGCTTTAGCCAGCGTAGCCACTACTGTCGGTAATAATAATAATAATAATAATAATAATAATAATAATAATAGCAGGAAACTGATACAAAACATTTGCTGACAAACTATCACATTACCAAGCACCTAGAACATGTCTTAAACCTCCGGATTTGGCCCTGGAAATAATGGAGAAAATTGCAAAATTCTCACAGATTATTTCCGTGATCTTTTAACCTGAGATCCTCCTGAAAAAAAATATTAATAATAATTATTATTACGAATTTAAAGTAAATAACATAATTATTTACACTGATCACCTTTTATCTATAATTAAAGTAAAGTTTCAACCTGATGAACTCAAATTCAGAACAGTTAAAAAATGCCCGAATTGATCTGGAATGTCTTAAACAAAATTCAAACAATTTCCTTGCAAATATCACCAACGAAAATCATTCCAATTGGATGGTATTCGAAGATACACTCTTGGAAGACAGATGGTTGAAAAACACCAGCGATAAGGCCATAGACCTTCTTATTCTAACCTTTAAAATGTGCAGTTCCAATAAAATACCAAAAAAACTGGCATGAATTCATCAAAGCCCAGAATGAAGCCTCAAGAATCATCAGATCTGAAGAACGCACATTACATCAAAAGAGACCAACAGAAATAGATCAAAATTGAAGACTCCACGGGAAGAACGGGGTAAGCAACAATATGTAGATTTTCAAGAGAGCCAATTTAAACTTTCAACACTAAAAAGAAATACTTAAAAACACCCCAATTGTGTGTAAGAGATATAGTTACTTAGCCACATTTATTTCTTATAAAGAAAGTTCATGTAATACAAGTAACAACTAAAGTGAGAGGATATGGGACGTTCTTTCCGTTTTCACTAAAAATAAAACCTCTGTATCTCGATAACTTACCGCTTTATTTGAAATTCATTTCAACTGATCTGTAGTTACGATAGCTGGCCACCAGAGTGCGTCATAAACATATTTCCGAACAAAATGGACTTACCCCGTTCATTTCGTGTGGTTTCTACTACACGGAAAATAGTACAAGAAACTGTAACAATACATTTGCGGACGAACTATCTCATTACTAAGTACCTGTTTTATGTGTTAAACATCCGGATGAAGCCCTAGGAATAATAAAGAAAACTGTAAACTTCACACAGATAACTTCCATGACATTTTAACCAGCGATACTCCAGATGAACAATTCTGATTTGAGCAACCGATTCCAAATCCAGATTCAGAACTCCTTTCATTAGAAGAAATCGATAAAATAATCCATGAACTTAAAAATAGCTAAGCTCCAAAGGAAGATGTAATGTAGAGATTAGGAGGTGAAAGCCTAGCTGAGAAATTTCAAGTAATACTTGCAGATATATGGAGAAAATTCTTGAAGACTGGAATTGCAATCTAATTCACCCACTACATAAAAAGGGGGAGAGAACAGACATCAATACCTACGGAGGAATATCCTCACTATCACTCGCGTAAAAAATTGTCTCTACAGAATTATTGGCGAATAACAGGCATGATTCATAAGTGGCAGGTCCTGTGCAGAACAAATTCTCAATCTCAAAACCACCTTGCAAATCCATAAAGCCAGGCAAACAACGCTCACTGTGGAGACTTCAGGAAAGATGGCGACTCAGTAGACCCACACACACTATTCAATATTCTAGAAGTATTCAAAGTTGTCAGGAAAACAAGAGATTTGATTCGACAGAAACTGACAGCCATAACTACAATAGTTAAATTTCAGTCGGCTCCTGGCGACGAATGTTAAAAATTAAAGAGCATTAGTGAAATCTAACCTATAATTTAGCTTCACACAAGTGTAATTAGAGGAAGGTTCTTTTTACATGCCAGAAATCTATGACATGAGACCGCCGGCTTTACTTTCCTTCCGGGGGAAGGCATAGTGAAGGATATCAGCGCTCTTAAAAATTCCGACGATATCGGCCAGGTTTGAACCTGCGTCCTTGGGCATAGAAGCTCAGTTTGCTACTAACTACGCCACCGAAGCGATAACCTAGATGTTGGGCCCCTAAAAAGAGAATTATCACCATCACTATTTGGTAGTATTAAGTCACATGACCTAATTCCTATTAAGTTAATTACCCAAAGATTCCTCATGCTCATCAGTAATGGTTCACAGTAAATGTAACAATCTATGGAACTAAAATACAACTTACAAACTCAGAGAATTCTTCTGGTTCACATTTGATAGATGGTTGGCCCTCCATAACGTTGAGGAATCTACAACACAGGAAAATTAAGTAATATACATATTTAACATTCAGGATACACTGCAACAGGATATATTTGTCATTTACACACAGAATAGTTAAATGGTATATTCCAATACCCTTCCAGGAATTATTTTTGTGTTTTGCGCTATTTTCTTTAAATGTATCTACATCAGGGTTTTGAGGATGATGAATAAGTATCCCTGTAAATGTCTAACCCTTCGGAACATTCCTTAAGTGTTTCCTTCTTAGTAACCAATAAAGAGGCGGTGGTGTTGATTGCTGCTTCAAGGGGCCTAAATATTTGGTGCTGATATGGAATGAAGAGCCATATTTTGGTAAGAACCTTCTACATGAATTGTTTGCATCATCACGAATTATAAACGTCAAGAAGGTGTTTGTGTGTTTATCATATGAACAGTGCTAGATTGTCTAAATAGGACTGGGGATTCAGAGAGACGGTGATACTCTACAGCCAATTGCTGAAGTGCAGTACCAGGAACCAAGTCAACCGTTTTAATGTCTACATTACTCAACATAATGTACAGACTTTCAACCTCCAGTCACTTTGATATGAATTGCTAAAGCATAGGGAACAGATTGCACTATACTGAGCATAGATATTATATATATTGTGACCGTACACAACACGAGCCGAGGATTGAACCAACAACTTTGACGCAGTGTGTGTACAGAATTATTGAGTGAGACATCTGCGAGGAATAAGATCTTTGACTTCCAGCGCGTGTTACATTTCATGCCAGATAACCTTGAGCAAGGGAAAAGTTAAAGGAAGTAGGAGAAATTTGCTACGTCTCTGAGAAAACAAGAAGCCTAAGTTAATTCCAAAAGTTTCAATTGATTGCAATCAGCAGGGTTTGGACTCGACATGGTAGAGTATTGCATTTCTAATTGTAATATTGTGGCAGCCACGGCGAGAAATGTGGTGTGGTATCGTAGTTTGAACTCGACATGGTAAAGTATTGCATTTCTAATTGTAATATTGTGGCAGCCACGGCGCGAAATGTGGTGTGGCACCGTAATTTGGGCTGGGCATGGTAAAGTATTGCATTTCTAATTGTAATATTGTGGCAGACACGGCGACAAATGTGGTGTGGTGCCGTAGTTTGGGCTCGACATGGTAAACTATTACATATCTAATTGTAATATTGTTGCAGCCACGGCGAGAAATGTGGTGTGGCACCGTAGTTGGGGCTCGACATGGTAAAGTATTGCATTTCTAATTGTAATATTGTGGCAGCCACGGCGAGAAATGAGGTGTGGTACCGTAGTTTGGGCTCGACCTGGTCAAGTATTGCATTCCCAATTGTAATATTGTGGCAGACACGGCGAGAAATGTGGTGTGGTACCGTAGTTTTGGCTCGACATGGTAAAGTATTGCATTTCTTATTGTAATATTGTGGCAGACACGGCGAGAAATGTGGTGTGGTACCGTAGTTTTAGCGTTGCCGGTATTTCATGGTGCGCTCAGAACTATCTGACCTTACAAGTTGTTTCTTAGTTTCCAGCTTATTTCGTTACAACCAATACCGAAATTTTTGTGTGTGGCTGCACTGCCCGCTTGTCCTTAGCTGCCCCTATAACATTTGCATACCAGCCAACCTTACAAAACCAAAACTTAGGCTATTTTCATATGAGATGCAAATATTAGCTCAATTAATTGGCAAACTAAAATGCAAAATTATTGATTTAAACTAACATTCGGCATTTATTATCCCTTAACTCCCACTTCAAGACCATTTTCTTCACTTATTTTTTCTTTACTACACTTTACATTATCTTCGATCATCTTTTTTCCCACGTGTTTCGAAATATCACCTTTTCCACCAATGTGATATAAGAACATTACGTTGACAAACAGTAAGATTAATTGACCTTTGCTGGATTCAATCATGCACGGAAATTGCTGCGAGACCTGTTTCAAAAAGACAGAGTTGTATTTTTAAGGCATATGGAAGAATCAAACAGCAAAAACACTAGAATGTAACAATCATTTTGCAGCAAAGTCAATAAGCAACCGCTTGCACTGAAACAAATCCCATTTACGAATTCAGGTAGCCCAATAACATTCATTAACTTGCCTGCCCACAATAAACACTTCCAAAAAATACGCTACTGGAAAATATTAGAAGTTCACCAATAATTTACAAACATCTTAAAAGTTCAATCGATAGATATATATATTACACATAACTCTTTACAAAAGGAAATACGGTAACTTACTTACGTTATAAATATGGTATTTTCCAATGATCGGTAGGTTTACGGTCAATTTAATTTTCGAATAAAGATTTGTAATTAAGTAGTCAGCGTTTGTGAAGAAGTCTTATATCAAATGTTGTCATTATGGGCCTAAATGTCAAATAAACGTAGGTCCTATTCTTAATTTACTTGAGTGTGATATTGCCAAAGTGTTCCTTATTGACAGAGCTCCAGTTTTACAATATTACAGTACCGGTAAATGTAATTTTCTGAGAATTATTTAGAGTTTAACTTTAGATTAAAATATCGAGAGAAAGAAACACTTTTCGTTCTCTAGGAAGGACCCGACGTAAATACTCGCATTAAAACCGCACTTCACTCCCCAACAGTCGGCATTCCAGTATAAATGTAGGCTACCTCGAGTTCAAATATTTTAGCTAAAAACCGTTCCTCATGTGTTACAACGCGTCCACTTCACAACAAAACTAAATCTTTGTCCCGTAGGACTAGCGTCACCAACTGAAAGTTTCCAAATGCAGGACATTGCTCTGAAAAGAGCAGGACATTCAAGAAAATGTCTGACAAGTTCAATCGATAGCATAATTATGCATAATATATATATTGCACAACCTTTTACTTAGGAAATACTTTTCTTAATGATCAGTCCCCGCTGCAGTTCTTTTCCTTGAAGCTGTATTTATCAACAGAACCTACTTTTGAAAGAGGACGCGAATTATTTTCTTGAAGAACAAATTTCTAGAATCTTTCACATACGTACCTTTGGAGTTGATCGTCACAAGTAACATTCTACCAACAAACGGTTCCTCCATTGAGCATATACGGTTCGGTATGAATAAACACACATTGCTGCCTGGTCTGGCAAACTGGCAAATTGTACAAAAGTTCAGAAACAAAACTCAATTTTCTGGTACTTAATATTAAATAAGCAGACTATTGTTGGTCTGGTGTTGTATCTTAATCCAAGTTGAACGTTTAGAATAAGCCCTTACGTCGCAGAACTGGTCGAATACTGTAATATTGTATCATGTATTTCGACACCTTTTGACTGTAAATATTGAATAAATTGTACAATAACCTTAAAACTGTGGTCCTAAATGTTTTGAAGTTCCAACCATTTGAAACACTTCAGGTCATCTAACGCTTACTTTAGATGTGCCAAAGTATTTAATTAAAATCGTGATAGAGCACTCGAAACGTCTTTCTCTCAAGCCGTGGTATAGCTGAGCCATTAACCAATTGTCTTATCGCTACTGGGAGAAGGTATAAAAATTCCTCCATAGGTTGTGTGGCAGACAGTTGGCAACAGTTATTTTATTTATTTATTTTTGTGAGAAAAGGAGGACACGGAACGGTGCATCCAAGATGGAGTCTTTTGAGTGTTATTTGTAATGTGTGTGTATTTTCTTGTAAATAAATAACTTTCATTTTCCCAAAGTACGAAGTGACGTTTCTGTTCGTAACATCTGGCGACCGTGACAGGATATAGAAAGGAAAATGAGCGATATTCTAAGTTTGATCAGAAAACGTGGTGTATACCGTGCATCGTTCACGAAAATTGTAGATTCACTTCAAGTTTTGTTGGAGAAAGAAATTAAGGACATAGTCGCTATCCGAGGAGATTACGCCTTAGTGGAAGAGAAGGCTAACCTCGTAAGTAATCTGGACCAGGAGATCTTCCAACACCTCATGGAAGAAGAAGACCTGATCACATAAGTAGACGGACTAGATGACAATAAACGCAAGTTTCATATGTTAGCAGCGGCTGTTTCCGATGCTCTTGCAAAGGAGAGAAAACTTGAAGACAAAGTCCAGTCAACAGTAAGCACCAGTAACACTCATAACCTAAAAAGTAAATATCGCCTACCAAAAGATCGAATTCCGAAAATTTGGTGGAAATCTACGAGATTGGTTAGGTTTCTGGAATCTATTTCAAAAGATTGATGAAGATGAAGAGTTAGATAATGCCGATAAATACGAATATATTATCACAAGATAATCTCCTCATAATAAACTATAAAAAAAACCAGTATGTCTAAATTTCCACACTATACAGAATAGGAATCCTGCGACGCCCAATATAACATTAAATGGTCATCTAATAGAAAATAAAGCAGAAACAAAGTTTTTAGGACTATGGATACAACATGACTTGAAATGGAATAAACATATACAATATCTGAATACTAAACTGAACTCGATGTGCTTTGCGTTAAGTATTTTGAAAACTTGCACTAGCATGCACACATTAAGAAATACCTATTTTGCTTATTTCCATTCATACTTAAGATATGGGGTCATATTTTGGGGTATGTCACCTGAAGTACTAAGCACGTTTAGGATACAAAAGAGGGCGATTAGAATTATGGCAAATGTAAACACTAGAAAATCGTGCAGACTCTGTGTGTAGGGAAAGCTCTTTTCATGGGAGATTGAACACAGTTTACGGATGAATTACCAAATTTTTCAATACTGAAATGAAGGTATAATCGAGCGGCTCTCGGCAAGTAGCTTATAAAATTCGCATCTCAAAAGGCTCCGTCCGTAGGACGCATTTGAGTCCTTTGACCGATACAGATTTAAACATTCTCCCACTGCCCTGCATTCACATCTTTGAAAGTACCGTATTATGTTTTTTAAAAAGAATTTAATGAATAACGACATTTTTCTTAAAACAAACAATGATGTTCATAGACAGAACACAAGACAAAATCAAAACATTCATATTTCACACACACACACAAGCATATATCAAAAAGGAACTTTTCACACAGGAGTTAAATTATACAATAAACTACTCCAGTATATAAAATTTGCCACAAAAATAAAGACCTTTGAATGAATCTTGAAAGCTTATCTGCAGTACCATTGTTCTTACTCCGTAGTTGAATACCTTCGCATATAGGAGCGATACAATTATATTTGAATTGTAATACCTAGCTGTAAGTTGTTGTATATATATAATTAATTTTTCATATTGTGATTATAGAGTAAGATGTAAATATTTGTAGAATAAGATTGTATGTCTTAAGATCTGGTATTATAATAAGTTATAAATAGTTATAGTATTAGTAATATATACCAGTAATTTCTGACGTGTCCTATATCAAAAATGTATTGTTTACATTTAATTCATCAAATGGATATATAAAAATCTAATCTAATCACCCAGTTACAAGAAGGTAATGAAATGCTAACTATTCCTTGCCCCCCCCCCCCCTGTCACGGCCAAGATTATAGGATAAAAATAATCCATGAACCAGTCTCAAGCATGTCATGGACTTGTAAGGACAACAATTGTAAGGACCACAATTAACTTTTTATTTTTAAGAGTTGGCAAGAGATATTTACGTACTTTGAGAAAGAAAAAAAAAATCTAGAGAGCAAAAACATGTTGGGAAACAAAATAGTTGATGTACAGTACTTGTATGTGTATTAATTTGTAAAAGTTTATATATATTAGTGTGTGAATGTTTATAAATTAAAGTTAAAATGGAGGAACTTTGTGTTGGCGGAAAATCCCGAGATTAATTTTGCCATTGAACACGGCCTACTGAATTCAAATGGGTTCTTTAAAATGCCAACAACGTATGACATGAGTGTCTTAATACGTTTATCTTCGCTTTCCTTGAAAATGTTCATTAAACGTTCCTTGGCCAATGAGTATTTATTTACTTCCGCACTTCTAATAATGTCCCAAATGTTTTCAATGTATTTAGGATCTAATTGAGACACTAGGTGATAAAATTTAGTCTCTTCTGAAATAATTTTGCAAATACTAAACTGTGCCTCCTACTGATAGAACCAGATTTCGAGTTTCTCTATCCAAAAAGGTGGGATTTTGATTTTTAGTTGACAGTGGGGCTGATGTTTCGATAATACCAAGCAACTCCAAAGTTAATACAGATTCGCAATATAAATTGTATGCTGCCAACGGAACCGAAATACCTACATCTGGAATTTAACTCCGTACCATTGATCTAGGATTACGACGACAATTCCAGTGGCCATTTGTGGTTGCGAAGATTAATAAGGGTATATATTGTGAGCAGACTTCTTGCATAAATTCCACTTGTTAGTAGATGTCCACAATACGAGATTAATAGATGATATAACCAAGCTCTGGACCAAGGGCGAAGTTATGTCTATCTCAGATGAAAATGTAGTCAGTACAATGAGCCAAAACACAAAAATTTACAGATGGATTGCTGCAGTATCCAGACATAGCTAAACCTAATTTGGTACCTGGCAAAATTAAACATGATGTCCAACACTACATTACCACTGAAGGTTCACCCGTGTTTTGTAGGACAAGATAATTAGATCTCAAGCGCATGGAAATGGCAAAACAAGAATTCAAATACATGTTGGACAATGGCATAATAAGGCCATCCAAATCATCATGGGCTAGTCCTCTTCACCTGGTGCCGAAGAAGGATGGTTCAATTCGTCCGTGTGGAGATTATAGACGAGTAAATGAAAGAACAGTTCCCGATCGTTATCCTGTTCCTAGGATAGAATATTTTCACTGTATTTTGCGAGGAAAGAACACCTTTTCTAAAATCGATATAATTAAGGCTTATTATCAGATACCCATTGCGGAAAAAGATAAACTGCAATCATCACACCATTCGGACTGTATGAATTTAATGTAATGAATTTTGGTCTGCGGAATGCACCTTCCACCTTCCAACGGTTCATTAATGAGGTTATGCATGGACTGGATTTTGTATTCTCTTACCTGGATAATATTTTGATCGCCTCATCCAGTAATGAAGAACACCGAGCACACCCGAAACTAGTTCTAGAGCGACTGTCAGAGTATGGCCTTCGAATCAACATCTCAAAATCAATATTTGGTGCGAATGAATTAGCATTCTTAGGCTACTGGGTTACACCAGAGGGATCTCGTCCCCCACCTGAGAAAGTATAAGCAATTTTGGAGTACAAGTTTCCTAGTAAACTTCATGAGCTCCGCACATTCCTTGGTGTTGTCAACTACTATCGCCGTTACCTTAAAGATACAGCACAAACTCAGGCTGTATTACATGATTATCTTAAGGGAGCGAAGAAGGAGGAGAACAGACTCATTCAATGGACTGAGGAATCAAAGCAAATGTTTGAGAAATGTGAAAATGATATCGCAAACGCTGCATTATTAGCGTTTCCCAACCCAGACTTACCTCTAGCACTTTGCACTCACGCGTCTGATTTTGCAGTCGGTGAAGTGCTTCAGCAACTGGAAAATGACAGCTGGAGGCCAATTGCTTTCTTCTCACAAAAGCTGAGTCAGGCTTATAGGTTTATAGTACCTACGACCGAGAATTGTTGGGAATTTACCTTTCTGTAAAGAAGTTCAAGCATTTACTTTAAGGAAGAGAATTCATAATCATCACCGATCATAATCCACTAACATTTGCTTTCAAGCAAAGCAATGAAAAAGCGTCTTCTAGGCAGATGAGGCAGTTGCAGTACATCTCACAATTTTCTACTATAATAATAATAATATCGTATGGCCTCGGGTGTCTGGTGCAAGCTTTGTTAATTGACACCCAGAGGGTAGCTTGCATGTCGAATTTCGTCGTTCCTTTGAACGCTATGAAAGTCAAGGAGGTTAGATATCTAAACTCCTTGACACTACAGCGCTTTCAAGTAGAGAATGGAGGAACTTTGTGTTGGCGGAAAATCCCGAGATTAATTTTGCCATTGAACACGGCCTACTGAATTCAAATGGGTTCTTTAAAATGCCACCAACGTATGACATGAGTGTCGTGATTTTTGTCGCCTTCAAAAATCACTTACCATGGCCAGGGGCGAACCTGCAATCTTGGGGGTTGGTAGTCCGACACTATAACCACTCACCCACCGTGGCAAGCAATTTTCAACTAATCTCCGTCATGTCAGTGGCCTCGACAATGTTGTTGCGGACGCACTTTCCAGAGTTGATGAAATAGCAATAATGGTTTATGATGAAATTGCCAAGAGCCAGCTAAAAGATCAGGAATTGCAGCAACTTCGGACAGGCAACAACTCCCTAAATTTTAAGCAATACCAACTACCATCAGGAACCTCTCTTTAGTGCGACACTTCCACTGCAAATATCAGACCTTACATTCCTAAAGAATTTCGTCACCCAATATTTCTACATTTTCATGGGTTAGCCCATCCTGGCATGCGGACTACAGTGAAGCTGTTGACTAGTAGAGTCATTTGGCCGAATATCACAAGTGATGTGCGACAATGGACTAAATCCTGTGTTAGCTGCCAGAAAACCAAGGTCACTCGCCACACAAGATCGCCGCTTGAAAACTTTGAAGAACCCGCTGAACGCTTCAGTGTAGTGCACATGGACCTCATTGGACCGCTCCCACCCTCTAACGGTATGACTTATTGCTTAACCTGCACTGACTGCTTCACATCCTGGATCGAAGTCACACACCTGGAAGACATCACAGCTGAAACAGTGTCAAAAGCTTTCTACCATCACTGGATTGCAAGATTTGGCGTCCCATCTCGCGTAATCACTGATCAAGGCACTCAATTTAGATCACAATTGTTTAAAAATTTGGCCATAGTATGTGGAATGAAACTTCAGCACACAACACCATATCATCCACAGTGTAATGGTAAAGTTGAGCGACTGCATAGAACCCTGAAGTGTGCGATCAAGGCTCACAACTCTTCTAAATGGACAGAAACCTTGCCTACTGTCCTATTGGGTCCACGCACTGCACTACGAGAAACGTCAAGCCATTCTATTGCGCAGATGGTTTATGGTAAACCCATTAGACTAACTGGTGAATTTTTTGAGGAGCCAATTACGAGGATTGACTCTGATTCGTTTGCATCCAACTTGCAAAAGCAGATGCTGAACCTAAAACCTGCCAGATCTAAATATGGCACATCGAGATCAGTGTTTGTCCCTAAAGACCTTCAGACATGTTCCCATGTGTTTGTGAGATGTGATAGGGTCAGAAAACCATTAGAACCTACATATGATGGTCCCTTCCCTGTAATAACAAGACATGAAAAATACTTCACCATCGAGTGCAAGTGTAAACACATAAATGTGTCAGTGGACAGACTTAAGCCAACATGGACGTGGATGGCAAGATGGCGTCACAGTGAAAGTGTAGTGAAATAGCAGCTAGTGTAAATATTTGATAAAAGTGGTAAAATATTATCACAGAGGTTTAAAATCTATAAAGTTACTTTCCTTAGATCAAGTGTAATACGGAATATTGATAGTATTTAGAAATTCTTATTGATAATTTAATAAACTTAAACTAAGTTGTGGGAACGTGTATCCAAAGATTCGGTGACTTCTTCAATCACTCTTTGAACCAAGTAGAGCAGTGGTGCTTTTACGAGACTTCACCCGATTGGAAGATATACGTATTTCACATTCTTCTTTATTGTTAGGTAATTAGATAAATTCTATTAGGTAGTAATAACTAAAATAAATTTAGTGTAATTTGGTGTAAACATCTAGGCTAACTTAGATCTCTAGTATGACGACAGTAAACAGTGTTAGTGTCTCGTCAGGTAGTGTAACCGTAACGGATTTATGCTCGTCGTGCAAAATAAAATTAAAAAAAGCAAATAAAATCATCACAAGATCTCAGGTAAAATTGAATGAGGAGAAAAGTGAAACCAATTGTCGTAATGTAGGCCTACCGCTACCATCATGCGAATGTCATAACCTGAGAAACGAACTGTCCTAAAAAGACGAAATTATAAAGCTGATAAAGGAAGATATTGCTAAGTTAATGGAAGAGATGAATAAATTAAAAGGAAACAGAGAGGAAAGCAAGGAAACTTGGTCGACAGTGATTGCTGGTAAGGTAAGATTGAATAAGCCTAGGCCTATAAATGGAGTACATGTAACTGAAATTCCCGTCTCAAATTCATTTGGAGTGCTTGTCGAAGAAAATGATGACTTTCCTCAAGAAGAAAAGAAGAAAGTGACAAAGAGAAAATCCAGGAAGATGCGGATATTTGCGGATAGCCACGGGCGAGATGTAGCAGCAAGCGTATTGGAGAGAAGCAGAGAAATGGAGGTCACTTAGACAGTAAAACCAGGAGCTCATATTGCAGAGGTCACGAACGGAATGATAGGAGAGTGTGCGTCCCTTACTGCAAAGGACTACGCAGTGATCATCGCTGGAGCAAACGACGTCTATAGAAATGAGAGTAAAAAGGTAATCAAAGATTTAAAGGGTACATTGCCATCCATGCAAAAAACAAATGTCATTATTGTAAACATTCCGCAGAGGTACGATTTAATTCCCAAATCATGTGTAAATGTAGAAATAGAGGCTACAAATGGAAAAATTCATAAAATTTGTAAGAGTTTTCCAAATATCCAAATTGTAGATGTAAGTAAATTAGACAGGAAGTTCCACACTCGGCATGGCCTACACTTAAATAGATTAGGAAAAGAGTATCTTAGTGATGAAATCTGCAAAATTGTAAATTCAAATGGTAAGAATAATTCAACAGTAATATCATTAGAGTGGAAGCAGGGAAACTGGTAGAAGAAGCCAAACGTGAGGTTTGGCATTCAGATCTTTTGAAGTCAAATTTAACGGAGTGCAACAATGGTATTTCGGATTTGTCTAGCAAGAATAATAATAACAATTATGATAATAATAATGTAAATAAATCACCAACACAAGCTTGCAAAAGTAACAAATTTAAAATTTACAACCTGAATGTCCAGTCTCTTTATAATAAAATTGATTACATAAATCTAATGCTTAAAAATGAACTTAGAGACATCTCAGCACTATGTATTTTTAAACATTGGCTGAAAGAGGAACAACTAGAATTAATTTAATTCCCAGGGTTTATACAAGCTAGTAAATACTCTAGTACTAATATTAGCCATGGTGGTACTTGCATCTTCTTAAGAAATAATTTAGATCATGAACAGTTAACAGCTTGTGATTATCTTATTATGGAATAGAATTTTGAATTCTCTGCCGTAAAAGTACAGCAGTTTAAGTTAATGATTTTATGCGTATACCGTTCTCCGTCAGGAAAGTTTCCTTTATTATAGATAAATTTGAATTGTTACTCAATAACATGAGCAAAGTAAATTTCGATATAATAATTTGTGGGGATGTAAATGTGGATTTCTTAAAATTTGATAGAAATTGTGAATTATTAACACAGTTACTAATTTCCTATGGACTGAAACCTATAGTAAATACCCCAACAAGAATAACAAAATTTAGTAAAAACACTCCTGATCAAATTTTTATAAATACAGATAAATATCACCATTCAATAGAAGTCTATTGTCCGGGTTTTAGTGACCACCATGGACAAATACTGAGTTTTGAAGTATCCGAAACAATCAATAATAATGATAATGGAGTAAAATCAAATTGCAGGTCATTCACTGAATCAAATGTTATATATTTCAATGACTTATTAAATAAGGAAACATGGTCAGAAATTTATGAACTAGAAAATGTAAATGATAATTTTAATGCATTTAACAGTACCCTAAAACACTATTTTGAAATAGCATTCCCCTTTAAACGAAGAACTGTTCAAAAGAACAAATCTAGCAATTGGATAACAACAGGGATTATAAAGTCATGTCAAAGAAAGAAATTTATACACAAATTATATAAACAATACCACACAACACCTGAATTCAATTTATACTACAAAAAATACACTAGCATATTAAATAAGGTAATAAGACTAGCAAAGAAAATGCATAATGATAATTTTATTTCCCAATCATCTAATAAAAACAGGGCTATGTGGTCCGTGATAAAGAAAGAAACTGGAAAATCTGCTAAAATACAAAGGAACATTACACTGACCAGAAATAATAAAGTGATTAATAATCCAGAGGAAATAGCAAACACTTTTAATGACTATTTTCTGGAAATTCCACAAAAATTATTAAATAAATCACAGGTAAATACACTAAATTCTAATCATACTAATATATAAAAATGAGATGGTGTGTGTCTGTCTGTCTGTCTGTTACTCAATAACTCAAGAACCACTGGTCCGATTTGAATGAAATTTTGCATGGATGTAGCTGATTTACCAGGTTTACATATAGGATACTTTTGATTTCGAAATGTTGCACTATTAAAAAATGGTGACTATTTTAGTGACGTCATTAGACTCTTTGGTTTCAAAATTTCATATTTCCATATCAAATAAAAAGAGAACGGTAGGAAATAGCAAACTTTTGATGGCACGTACGAGCTTTGAAATTTAATTTCCTATCCGAAAGGTCCTTATCACTTTTCGTGTATCTCCAACAGTTAGCGAGTAAAACCTACATTTGGGACGTCACTACACCCTTTGGTTTCAAAATTTCATATTTCCTTTTCAAATAAAAAGAGAACGCTAAGAAATAGCAAACTTTTGATGGTATACATGAGCTTTAACATTTAATTTTCTATCCGAAAAATCCTTATCACTTTTCGTATATCTCCAACGGTTAGCGAGTAAAACCAGAATCTGTGCAATAAAACACGGTCAACACCGAGCGGTGCAGTATATCTCTCTATATATAAAAATAAAAATTTGTGTGTTTATCTCTGAATTTCTACGGAAATTTGAGATGTTTACACGTTTCAGACTGTTTTATGATGGATGCGCGCGAAAATAATTTTGTTTTGTTTGTCTGTCTGTTTGTTTGTTTGTCTGTGGACAAATTTGTTCCCTTATAACTCGAGAACGGCTGGGTGTATCAACGTAAAATTTGGTACAGATATCCATCAGAGGCACGACACTAATCATTGATGTAACGCTTCTCCGTACCTCTCATAAAAGGGGGCCTACCCCCTTAAAATATATGCTGAAATAGTCGTAGAAGGACGAGACAAAACTCATTTTCAGCCCCTCAATGTGAGAGACAAAACTCAGGTCCCCGAAAACCACATTTTAAGGACCGAAGACCAACCATTTTTTAGATATTCCCAGAAAACTAATTTAATTTAATAAACTAATGAACGAATGCAAGCCAGTAACCATGCCAACGGATTCTCAGAGGTCCATCTATTGCTGTAAGACGCAATGCAATTCCATTAATTACATTAGTGTGAAAATTTGCAAACGGCTAGAAGGTTATCACGGAACCAAATTAAGCCGTAAAATTCATCAATACGTATAATGCGCTTAATGGGATCAAGGAGTACTCTAGAATTTGTTCACGCGATTTACACCTGCGGGTGTGGTACGGCAGGTGTATTATATTCCTATACCCAAATTATTCATTCATTCATTCATTTCGTATAGGCCATCTATGGACCGCGTCATTCCAACCGTCTCCTACTGGCTTTGATGTTTGCCCTGTACGCCCGCATTCGTTCTCGGTGGACTTCCTTCCGTTCCTGGGTCCAAATCTTTCCCGTTTTCAGCTTCGGTTTTTCTTGGAAACCTTTACAAGCTTGAAGTTTCCCTTTGAGTGGGGCGCGCTCCTGAATGTCTGTTGGTGTAATCCCCACTTCTTTCAGATCTTTATCCAGTTCAATGAACCAGGCCCATTTTGTTTTCCTCTCCTCAAAGTAAGTTATGTTGCGATTGGTCAGTCTCGTTGGGCTCATTCGTTTCACATGCCCAAAAAATGGTAACCTTCTCTTCCGGATGACGTTGCTTATCTTCTCCACATAAGTATATAGGTCATGGTTATGCCGTCTTCTGTATTCCCCACTGTCTTTGATGGAACCCAATATCTTTCTCAAAATTTTCCTTTCTTTGGCCTCCAGTTTCTCGACCAAGCCTTTTTTTGTTCATCGTGAGGCATTCAGAAGCATGCAAGACCTCCGGACGGATAACACTGGAGTAATGTTTTAGTTTTGCGTTGAAGGATATTGACCTTTTCTTATAGATGCCCTTAGTTAAATGGTAGGCCATTTCCATTTTGCGCATGCGTGATGTGAATGCTTCTTTCTCTGATAATAACCCTTCCCTGACCCGTCCTGAAAAGATAAGTACATGGCCATTGACTGAATTAAAAATAAAAATAAAATAGGTGTTATAATTTCTCCCTATATTATATTATTATTAGTATTATATTGTGGCGTACAACGACGAGACAAATCCCCTCGGTGCCAGAAACAAAACTCGGGGGCCCTAAAGGGTCCTCGAAAACTACATTATAAGGCTCTAAATCCAACAGTTTCTGAAATATTCCCAGAAAACTAATTTAATTTAATTTACTTTAACAAACTAATGAAGGACTGCAAATCGGTAACCATGAGAACATTATCTCAAGGGGTGGCATACAACTTTCCATCTATTTCTGCAAGAAGCAATGTCACTCCATTTATTACATTTCTGTGAAAGTTTGCAAATGGCTATAAGGTAATCACAGAACTAACGTAGACAGTATAATTCATCAATGCAATTAAGGGGGTGAAGGGGTAACCTAGAATTTTTTCATGCAGTTTTCACATTCGACATATAGTACAGAAGGCCTATTATATCTCCAAACAGCAACATTATTTTCAAAAATTCCTGAATTGAACCAGCATTTTTTGCGGCTTTTAGTAATTTGGGCAATTTGAGGCTAAAGAACCTGAATATTCATGCAGCACAAGCCTTTATAATTTATGAAAGGGGTCTTCCTGTGTATGGGCACCTAGCACAACGTAGAGGGTCAGATTTTATGTGACGTGTATTGCGTTTCGTCTACAAGGCTTTCAATTGTATTTCACGTCAGGAAGTACACGTTAGGTGAATTTAGTCTGAGAGGACATTTTAACTTTTTTTTTTTGTCGACATACGGGTTTATCGTAAGGATGATTTTATTTGATACTGTGTGCTAGATCTACCCATATTTGGATATCTGGGTAATATGTTGTAGACAATAGAATTGTCTGTCTGTCTTTCTGTGTATCTTTATGTACGCCTATACCTCGTGTTCGGATGCTTGGTGCATCGTAAAATTAGGTATGGTAACCATGAGAGTCAATACACCAATCATTTTAAAACTCTTCACCGTACTTTTCATACAGTAGGAGGGTGGATAGAGAGAAAAACTTCTCAATATATGCTGAAATAGGCGATATATAAAAATTATCCTAGAAGGACGACCAAAGCATATGTTGCTCTTCTCAATGTGAGACACAAAAGTCTGTAATCTATTAAGGGTCTCCGAAAACTAAATTTTAAGGGCCTTAAATTAACAGTGTGTGTGATATTCCCAGTAAACTAACTTCGTTCTGATAAACTTGAAGGAATGACAAACCGCTAACCATTGCAACAGTAGCTCAATTGATAATGTCTGGTGTTAACAACGAACACCGTTCGAAGAACGGGTACTTCTGCTAGTAATATAATAAATATATGCAGTGATTCTTTATTTATAAATCATGTCACAAGTGAAGAGGTAAGAATAGTTATAAAAGAGCTAATAAATAAATTCTGTGCTGGCATTGATGGCATCCCTGATGCAATTTTAAAGAAATGTGCAGAAAATATAATAAATCCACTTACGCACTTAATAAACAGTTCAATTCTCTCAGGAACTTACCCGGATATTTTGAAGTTATCAAAAGTAATTCCAGTGCACAAAAACGGTTCAAAAGATGAATTAGATAACTATCGTCCTATTACCTTACCAACTGGTATTGCAAAAATTGTGGGAAAAAATATGTATAAGAGACTGATAAGTTTCATAGAAAAAAATAAAATATTATCAAACTCACAACATGGATTCAGAACGGAAAAATCTACACAGACAGCAATTTACGAATGTGGTAATTGTATACTGAAATTAATTGACAATAAGAACATGTAACTGGCCTATTCTTGGATTTATCGAAAGCATTTGATGTTGTTGACCATAAAATCCTCCTTACCAAACTAAATCAAAATGGTATTAGAGGTCTAGCTAATAAATGGATAGAGTCTTACTTAACAAGGCGAAAACAAATAGTAAGCTTGAGACACAAGGATGATGGAACCAAATTACTTAATGAAACATTGTCCAATGAGGGAATTATTGAATTTGGAGTACCCCAGGGATTGGTTTTGGGCCCATTACTCTTTCTTCTATATATCAATGATATAACACAGAACGTTCATTCACATAAGGAAATTTTGTTTACGGACGATACAACACTCGTAATAAAAGGTGAAACTACACAGGTCATACAGCAGTCTGCTGACTCCGTTACAGGAGAGTTAACCAAATGGTCACAAGATAATCGCCTCATAATAAACTATAAAAAACAGTATGTCTAATTGTCCACACTATACAGAATAGGATTCCTGCGAAACCCAATATAACATTAAATGGTCTTCAAATAGAAAATAAATCAGAAACAAAGTTTTTAGGACTATGGATACAAGACTTGAAATGGAATAAACATATACAATATCTGAATACTAAACTGAACTCGATGTGCTTTGCGTTACGTATTTTGAAAACCTGCACTAGCATGCACACATTAAGAAATACTTATTTTGATTATTTCCATTCATACTTAAGATATGGGATCATATTTTGGGGTATGTCGCCAGATGTACTAAGCACGTTTAGGATACAAAAGAGGGCGATTAGAATTATGGCAAATGTAAACTCTAGAGAATCATGTAGACCTCTGTTTAAAGATTTAAACATTCTCCCACTGCCCTGCATATATATCTTTGAAAGTATTATGTTTTTTAAAAAGAATTTAATGAATAATGATGTTTTTCTTAAAACAAACAATGATGTTCCTAGGTATAACACAAGACAAAATCAAAACATTCATATTTCACACACACACACAAGCATATATCAAAAAGGAACTTTTCTCACTGGGGTTACATTATACAATAAACTACACCAGTGTATAAAACTGGCCCCAAAAATAAAAACCTTAGATAGAATGTTGAAAGCTTATCTGCAGTGCCTTTGTTTTTACTAAGTAGTTGAATATCTTAGCTTATGGGAGCGATGAAATCTATAATTATATTTTACTTTTTTAATTTAATTGTAATACCTAGCTGTATGTTGTTGTATTTATAGAATTAAGTTTTCATATTATGATAATAGAGTGAGGTGTAAATAGTATTGCAATAAGATTATATATATTAAGATTTGCTATTATAATAAGATAAATAGTTATAATATTAGTAATATATACCTGTTAGTTCTTTTATTTTATAGATGTAAATTCTGACGTGTCCTATATCAAAAATGTATTGAATGCATGTATTTGATCAAATGGAATTAATAAAAATCTATATATATATTGCAGGAAGAAGATGAAGCAGTAAAGGAGCTTCCAGAGTCTGCAAGGGACACTCAACTCGAACAATCCACGAATGAACCTTCGCCAAATACCAGACTGTCAAAATCTGGAAGAACTATCAGGTGTCCAGTTTGATTTTTAGAGAACGTAATCTCTGTAAAGAATTTTTGAAGTGATGTGTCAAGTTCGTAACTGTGTTACTGGTGGGGGAGTTGTGTAAGGACCACAATTGTAAAGACCACAATTAACTTTTTATTTTTAAGAGTTGGCAAGAGATATTTACGTACTTTGCGAAAGAAAAAAATAGAATGCAGAAACAGGGTGGGAAACAAAATTGTTGATGTACAGTGCTTATATGTGTATTAATTTGTAAAAGTTGATATATATTAGTGTGTGAATTTTTATAAATAAAAATAGTGGTACTAGCTCAGTGTCGACGGTTAAAGACTCCATAACATCGTCCAGTCTAGATCTAGGTATTGCGAAATAAATCAAATCACTTCTTTATTTGCTACCTCCCCATTCCTTCTTCCCTACTACACGCACTAGTACAAAGAAGCATAACTTTTTGCCTTCATGTATCTGTTAAGAAGATATAGGATGATCCTTCCGAATATATGTGGCCATTGCAATCTATTAAGTTACTTCCGGTACATCATTTCCACAATTATTGTCATTCATCATAACAAACGGTATTCCGGCTAATTTCAACAGTTTATCAGATTTTATCGTGTGCACATTGGTTAGACAGGTCTTGCTGAAGTGTTTACATAATAGCACAACAGGCATGTCAGTCAGTCTGATTCAGGTAGATAAATCAACTCTTGCGAATAATATTTTATTGGATTACTAGCCTTCACGTATAGATAATAAAGCTCCGGCAAATATTCTAGGTTATTGCCGTATTTGTTGCGGGGATTCGCCTGGGTGTACAAAGTCAGACACATCAGCGGACTTCCGGGACCGTCGCTGGGGTTTTGGACTTCTGGGCCATGCTCTTTTGTAGCTTTATGTTCGTTGTGCGTTAAGCCTGAGGCGTCGTGGTTGTCAATAACCCAGGATATTGAATGACCGTACCTCGCCCTATACTTCAAATATGGTCACTGGAAGGAAGCATTGCATTTTGTTGACCACTAAAGGAAGTACATGGCCATGTGGTAATTCTCCTTGGACCTAACTGTCTACACTGGTTGTAAGGTGCTGGTATTATCTGATAGTGATCTGACATTTTCTATTTTCCTTACATCTTAACAGAGACACCGCCGCTTCTCTTCCAGTTGAAGGGTTCAGTCTCATATCCAATGTTCACTTGAGAGCTGGTTTGCTAAAGTAACTCACATTCCTTAGTTTCTCTTTGGCTGCTGAAAATCTATTCAACCAGGCTTCTTTGATTATTTTGAATTTCTTTTAAACTACTATAATATATGTATTGTAAATTACAGAAAATATTTATTAGAAGCCTCGTGATAGTTCTGACTCATTCTTTTTATTTTCATCATACAAGTTGCCTAAAACCAAAGAGCATAGATTACACTCCCAATTTCCAACACACTCCCACCTTGAAATTGTGAGACCAAGTTTTCTACAAAATTCTTTGTCAATTTCAACAACAGCAAGTAGTTCCGTGAAGAACTATACAGCCTATTTTCATATATCCTACTCATGTTAATTGCCTCTATCAACATACAAAATTTGAGTTTGAAGGTTGTGATTGATTTGTAGATATTGAGAACCGTCTCAATATTTCAGATGGTCGCCAGGTTCGATTTTTATTTTTGTACTATTACATTAAGATTATTGTGTACGTTTGGTATTCAAACTTCAATCGCATGATTAGAACACAACAAGTAAAAACGAGATTTTAAAATTTCGCACAGCTGCCATCTTGGGATTATGCAAACATTTGAAATAAATTAGATGCCAGTGGATTAACATTTGTATAAGCATTTCACGTGCAACGTTTCACTATACTCGGATGGTTAATTCGCGAGAAACGTCCATTTAAATATTTATACTTCGCGTCGCTGACATGTTGGATTTGTGCTCACCAGTTTACTGAAAGTCCTATAGGTGAACATATGTTCATAGCCTCTTTGAACATAAAAAAAATTCAGTTTGATTGCTGTAAAAGATTCATAGATATTGAGAACCGTTTAAATATTTCGGATGCTCGCCATTTTGGATTGTTATATGTATAGGCCATAGAGTTATGTACCATTCAAGGACAATTATTGCCTAGGTTCATTATTCAAACTTACACTTCGAACACTTGACAACGACACAAGAATTAAAAACTTAATTTTAAAATTTCGCACAGCCGCCATCTTGAGGTTATGTAAACAATTGACCTAAATTAGATGCCAGTGCATTACAATATGTAAAATCATTTACTGTACCACATTTCACTGCGCTCAGAGAGTTATATCACGAGAAAGGTCTATTAAAATGTTTCAACTTCGCTTGGCCGCCATGTTCGTTCTATACTTTACAGGTTTAGGAAAGTCACTTAGATAAACTTGTATCAGTACTCTTTATCTCCGTACAAAATTTCAGGGTGATATCTGTAATAGTTTCGGAGATATAGAATGTCGCTGAAATATTTCGCACAGCCTCGATTTTGAGGTTATGAAAACAATTGAACTAAATTAGACTCCAGTGCATTACAATGTTTATAAACATTTGCTGTACCAAGTTTCATTACGTTTGGATAGTTAAATCGAGAGAAAAGTATGTTCAAAATTCTCAAATTCGCTTGGCCGCCATGTTGGTTTTGTAGTCACCAGGTTTTTGAAAGTCTCATAGGTGAACTTCTAGTAGTGCCCTTTATCACCGTACACAATTTTAGGGCGATATCCGTAATAGTTTCGGAGATACTGAATGCTGGTGAAATATTTCGCTCAGCCGCCATGTTGGATTCGTGAGACACAATAATATTTGAAGGGCACGGTCGGGGTCGGCCAGAATAGTGCTATGATCATACCGAGTTTCATTGTAATCGCTCCAGCCGTTTAGAAGTTTTTAGGTGGGACACACACACCTCACACACACACACACACACTCACACACACACGGACAAAAGGTGATTTCATAAGCCTATTTTGTCATAAAATTAAAATAGGCTAAAAAACAATACAGTAAGTCAATTTCTCACTAAGAAATGGTGGTTACTGTTTTACATTTGGCACTATTTTTCTCCGACTCCTAGTCTTGATATTCTGAAGTATTCAGTAGCCCCTCGTGATCTAAGCATTTTAAGACTCTAGCAGTGCCAACTAAATTTGTTCTATTGTCCGAATAAATAACTGCAGGGCGACCTCTTCAGGCGATGAATCTTCTTAACGACAATACAAAACCGTTAGTACTGATCGATGTCACAAGTTCAAGGTGAACGGCTCTGAAATCAGAACATGTATGGAGAGCAGTCCACACCTTCGACCCGTCTTTTAGGAAGAGAGGTCCAGCCATGTCAATACCAATTATTTCTAATACTCGTGCGTCTTTGACTCTGTCATTTGGTAGAGAGCTGGTTCAGATTCAGCATTTTAACTTTATGCTGTTTGCATTGCGTACATCTTGAAACCACTCTTTTAATATATCTTCTATTCTGTAATATCCAGAACCTTTTCCTAATATGGATCATCAAGAACTGTACTCCAGCATGACAATGCAGTCGATGTTGTTGTTCTATCAACGCATCAACCAGCTCATGCCTTTTGGGTAACAAAAGGGGATACATAAAATCCAACAAGTCGTTTCTCATTACAATCTCCGTTTTTACACGAATAAGATTCTGCTCATCTCTGGTAACCACAATGCCGTTAATAATGTTGCCCTCTTGTGGAAATGATTCCTGCTGAACACTTTTGATCAAATGTAATTCTGCGTTCTTCACTTCCATGTAGGTCAGTGATCCAGTACGCTTTGTGTTCTCTTTTCTCACATTGTTGCAGAATCTCAGTATCCAAGCTCCAACTCGCAATCTTTGCGAGTAAGTGAAGTTTCTAGCCATTTCCAAGGTTGTCATTGACACAGATGTACTGTATCCGTAAATTCGGGAAGTTGCCTTTCGGATTATCCATAGCCCAGCTGGATTGCCTATTTCTAATAGCACTGGCTAATTACTTCATTAGGAATCGCTCCAACAAGGTCTTCAGGAATTTACATACAGTAGCTGCAAGAATGTTGTGGATAACAACAAAATAATACGGGGCTCAATTGATCACCTACTTTTCTTTTCCTCGGGGTTCTCGTGTGGGACTCAGCTACGCCTGAAAAGGAGTCCACAATACCTTGTTCCTTATATTGAAAATGAATCACTCGAAGACGACCAAGAACAACGAACTGTGTAAATTTATTTAAACATATGTAAACTATACCTAATATTAAGCAATAAATAACAATAAACAATAATAAGAAACTAATCTATACATTCATACTCGCTCCTCATCCACTACATACATACTACTGCGTTTACTGAACTGTAAATTAAAATCACAAAAATTTTGAAAGGTGATAAAAGTGATAAAAACATTTAATAAAAACTCGCGTGTCAAGAGCATTCCTTTCAGAGGTTACTGCTGATGCCACGCGTCTTGTAATGCACCTGTTTACTTTGTTTCACTGATCAAATGACAACCAAGTGTCGTTCCGTGAAACTATTTCCATTCGCAAGGCTGTGGCTTGTCACCAAGCTGCACGTTATATAATAGACTGGCCTTGAGTTCCAACTGTACACATCTCTACTCACATTCGCTTGTATGTACGCTGTCTGACGTGCGTCCAGTAGCCTCGTTTAAAATGATGATTCTGGCTTTATAAAAGTGCTTGTAACTCATACAATTCTTTAAAAATCTTACTAAAAATTTAATACAATCTTCCTTTCACTCTGCCGAGATGTTCTAGAACCAACCAGGTTGTTCAGTGATACATAACAGCTGGCAATCATCCATATTAAAAACATTCGCTCGAAAAATACACTATAATACAAAAACATCTTACTAATTAATCGTTATTACGAAACATATTTACAGGAAATCTGATCGTTGTGACAAACGATATCTATCGCTATCAACAGGTTATATGCGAGAATCTTAGTTTTCTCCCAAAATACAACATGTAGTTAAATATATACAGTGTTTTCTCAACATAAAGTTCCACTAACACGCATCAGTGTTCAATATACTGCACACACAATGTCTTAGATAGGTTTTTATACAATATCCGTCAAATACATTCAACCAGCAAAGGTCAACTGCACGTTTCTATGCAACTCCGTGCATTAATAAAGAATTAATAAAGGTATAAATGGCATAAGTAGACCACCTTTCTCCAATTGTTTTCCGCTCATACCCTCTTGTCATCACAGCTAAAACCTTACTTCAAATGTACTGGAGTTCTTACAGACAATTGCTCCTTCATGATTTATGCCACGTTCTTATCAAAAGAAATATACTTCGTTAACTTCCCTTAAATTGCGGAACACCCTCGCACGAGCTCAGACATAGCTTTAAAACACATCATATAACATTGTATATGGTATAAACAATTATCTTCCACTATCTTAAACAATAACAAATGCATATTAATAGTTATTAACATTTCTTCCGTAGGAACCTCCTTCAATTAATGGCATAATCATCAGCGTCGTCACACTCGACTACTCATCTACAATAATACATCCTTCAGTTCTTCAAATAAAACTTCCATAAATAAAAGACGACATTAGACTGTCGTGAATGACCTCCCTGAGTTTACTGCACAAAAATATAATTACTAACTCATCTGTCACGTATTCATGTAATAAAAATACTAATTCTGTTTCATCGTACTTGCCAAGCTTTAAATTGCACGTCATTGCAATATCAGGTCTACATTATGACGTGATATCACACATATAATGTATAAAAAAACACAAATGTTATTTATAATGTCTAATAGAATTCAATCTTGACCGGGATAAACTAGCTTTGAATTCCATGTCATAGATATAAATTATTTTCCATAAAGTGATATTTCCCATAACAATTAATTGACTAAAGCTTTCAGCTTTTTCAAATAAAGTAAGGATTGTCAGTTTCGCAATGTCTTTCCATTCTACACGAAGAATGTTTATGAGTTTATGACTTCAGTCTTATCAAACGACTAGTTCTTGCTAGATCGCCGTAAAGTTTATATACAATAATGATATAACGATATCATTGGACGTTTCTTCTGGTCTTGAAGTTGATACAATTAAATGCCCAAATTAAATTATAGAAAAGAATTTAATTTGCATCCATGACACAATGTCTGAATCCTTGGTTCAAATAGAAATCAAAATTCGAAAGTCAAAATGACTAGTCTTATATATGAAAATCTTATTCCTCAAACAAAATCTGAATGTCGGTTCAACAACTGACCCGTAGCTTAAAAATTGAAAAAAAAAATGAAAGACTATCATCTCAAATGATCTTGAAGCATAAAAATCTTGATACACATATGAAGTATAAGTTTACATCGAAACATTGAAATGCATAAAATATGGAGTAAGAACGTCGGCTCAGAATGTCACTAATCAAGCTCTATACTACAAATAAATAACACTGCTACCTTATTTAGACGATATCTTGAAGATCAGAGTAAGTATTTGCTAAATACTTAGGTATTTCCTCAGTCCAATATACTGAGATGGACCTCCATTCGAAACATCGGACCAGCGACCTCGGATATCAGAAAACGTTCCTTCTCCGGTAACCACCAACCTCCGTCTGGAATCGAATGATATCCTTCTGGCATATTCTTCTAGGTTGCCGGGATTCCCTGGCATATTGACTATCTTTTTCTGTAGGATCTTCATTCTCCGTCGCAAAAATATATCAGCATCATCGTTGAGTAATTATTTAATAGAAATGTTCATGTAGGTGGTGAATGAATTATTTCTATAGCTAATCGTTGTTCTATTAGTGTTCGTAAACTGACGAAAATGTACAAGATGTAACGTACACTACGTCCGTATTCTGAAATACGTTGTCTAACGAAGCTCCAATGTTGTATCATAACTCTGCATTAAATATGTCCCTGGCGCATGACTTCTTAGTTCGACATCTCAACCATGTTAATAATGTTGAATGATACTAGTCGATGAATATTAACAGTTATAATAATAATAATGTTCGTTTGCTGCGCCAATGTAAAAAGTTCGCCACTGCTGTTCACTCGGACTGTTCGCTATCTTCGCGTTCCAACTAAAGTGTTTTACAGCTTCAATGTCCGTTACTTTTGTAAAACTGTCTTTACAACCTTATATCTTCGAAATGGTTCGAATTATAACGCTCAACTTTTGGTATAATATAGTATTCGAACTGTACTATCTATTAATTCAATCTGCCGAATTATAATCTCAAACATAAATGAGATATCCTATTAACAAGACTCCTTTCAACTTCGCCTAAATTACTAGCACGGGGATCTCCACTATTCAACCCTGCTAACGTATCGTCTCCACGAGTCGTCTATCACCGCACTCGGGCTAATGCTTTGGGATCTTATTTAACCCAAGAAGTACTTCCTCTCTCTTCAAAGTATGTAGGATTAAGAACCTCGATACTTGGGTCTCCCTCTCCAAGTCGAAAATTTGGCGGCCATATCAGTTTCCCACCATAGTTTTAGCGCGCACTTTAACAATACTTATTACTGCGTAGTTCAACCGTTCTGCGGCTTTTAAAGTATCAGACATATTTTCTTTTAATATTCTTTACATTGCCAATTAAGAAAATCTCCTTCTGAGGGCCTAAATGAATAATTTCATCAAATTATATAATTGAAGTTAATCCCGCCTTCAATGAGACCTCTTCTCATTGGCTCTGGGCTGATATCCAATAGCATAATTTATAACAATATTGATTATATTTTTAGCTAATTCACTCTTGCTATGTCGACTTCAACCTTCTAGAAACTTCTGTTGCGCAACATATCACGTCATTGGAATCTCCCCACTACCTCGAACTTGTAACACGACTGACTTGTGTCACAATTCCAGGATTTATATTTGCATGTTATTTTTTATCATGGGCTTGGAAAATACTCTCATTTAAGTCCCAAATAATTCATTTTTCGGGGGCATTCTCCCTTTATCTCAAGTTAAAAACAGTTCCAAAATTGTTTTTAACTATTCTGTTTCAAGACTTTCAATATATCACTTGAACTCGAATAATGAATTATTTTTAGCCTACTTTCTTATGATACTGTTTTAAATTCTTAGCAATGATTTTTCCTGGGATAACGTTATTTTCTTCATCAAGTAACTCAAAACAGTTATTCCCACAAGCATTTTCTATGCGGAACGTTCTTTCTTCTTCACTTTTCGTTCTTGTCATCTTCATCGGACCCGTTCCTTAATTTAGAGCTGCAGTACATCCTCTTCTTCTACTTTCTTTTACCTATCGGAGTTCCTCCATATCGTCTATGCGAACCATTTTCAGTATTTCACTGCTGACTAGTAGATGACTTAGGATCGATACTCAACTCCTTTTAACTTCCATTTCCATTCTCTTTATCTCTTAATTCCTTTAATTTTTCTTTTGCTTGCCTATGACGTTCATAATATTTCTCCTTCGTCATTACTTCGTCTTGGGAATTCCTATTTCGGTTATAATTCTGGTTATTCCTATTATTATTTCAGTTATAATAACTATTGTTGTTGTATCAATAGTTATTATTGTTGTGATAATAACCACTTGTACGGTTTTAATTATTGTTGTTGTTACGTCCTTTCTGCTGCTGATACGGACGACCTCCACGGAATCTCCTGTATCTGGGTTCCGGTCTTCTATCACGGAAATAGGTATTTCGTTGGGGACCTATATTTCCATTTTCCTGTTCCTTTGGACTCTCAGTTTGTTGCGTCTGGTCAAGATATAACGTGTTTGTGTCTTTGTATTCTTGCCTTTGGTTCCTCGACACAACATTCGGCATTGGGCTCGTGTAATTGAGTTTTTGGAGCAGTTCGTTCATGCTCGCTAGATCGTTTAACCCTGACGAGATAATTAGAGGTCTGACTTCAACAGGAAGCATCCTGGCTATCGCATTTGTCAACTGCGCCGTATATGAAGGAGGTTGGAGGAATCTGAGACGGGAAAGTTCACTTGTGAAGAAGTTGCGTAGCGTGTGGGTATTGTACCCGAATACTTCCGTGAGTATACTTCTGCGCGTAGTGATTTCTGCGCTTCAATACTCCAAAAATGCTTTATCAGTCTTCTGCAAATTAATCAAAGTTCACAAATGTATACCTGAAGGTCCTAAACCATTCAAGGGGCCCATCTGAAAGATAACGCTCTACGAGCTTCATTTCCCTCTTTCGTGGAATATGTGCCTCGATCAAGTTGTCCTTAAGATTTCTGACAGACTCTATTCGAGTGAAACTTTCTAGGTTGCTGAATTTACGAGTTTTATCCTCAAAGTTTCTTATGACCGTCACGTTTCTCGCGTATGTAACCTGAAGGCTTGATCGAAAATCTCTACTATGACTTTCGGGCTCTTTACTCCTTTCTTCTAAACCTTCCGTAAACCTGAATAGTCTTTCTTCCGGTCTGAGTTCTCTTTCTTCTACTTCTAGGCTATTTCTTCTAGTGTGGTTCCTAGAATCTTCTAGATCTATCTTCTCATTTTCTTCTATCTCAATGATAATCTTCAGTTGCTGTCCTACTTCGGTCTTTAATTCCTCCTGGTAAGTCTCAAGACTGGCAACATCTCCTAGATTAAGACTTTGTAATTTCCTAGAGATATATTCTTCTAGTTCGTTAGTTTTCCCCTCACTCATAGCCTTTACGTCAGTGACAACCTTGTCTATGCGTTCCTCTATAGTTTTATTTTTACTTTCTAAAGACAGTTTCAAAGCTTGCACATTCTGACTTGATTGAGTTCTATCTTCTACTTGCTTTTCAGTAAGCTTATCAATCCTGTTACCTAAATCTGATCTTACTTTAATAACCTCTCGATTAATTTCTAACAGACAAGGGAACGGTCCATAAGGGCATATCGAAACCCACAATGGAATTTCGTAGAGATGATGAGGAAACCATAAATTGGCGATGTTCAAAAATTAGCTGCCATTGCGAACTGGAAGGTATCGAAATCTTGATACAAAATCGGTGAGAGAACGCAAATACTGGAAAACCCTTGCATCTTGCTGGCTCGTGCGGCGCATAGCGGAGGGGAGTTGCAGTTGTGCTGGAGAGAGAGAGAGAGAGAGAGAGAGAGAGAGAACGAACTGGCAGGCTACCACGCGCCAAGGACACTTCATTGTTAGGGAACGAATGTGAAACATAAATTAGGTTCGTTAATCGCATGATAAAAACAGAAATATTATTGGCACCATGCACAACTAATATGCACTTTGAGGCCACATTGTTCTTCACAGTTTTCCTTACTTATTTGAAGACAAAATTTTGCAGGCACTTCGAACTCGGATGGTCTCTCCCGTTAAGTAATTGTTTGCGAACCACGAATATTTAACCATGTCCTTGAACCGTGGGGAAGAAAATTGAAAATGAATGAAGGATTGCATTTTTCAGTATGCTGTTTCTCTGATATACAACAAACTGAACGTCTTCACAAGCCGACACAATGTCTGTTAAATGGCGACACAAAGCTTTCCATTGCCGGGAGAAAAACTTATCCAAGGGCTGTATTTTCCCTGTAGTGCCGGGAGGAATCTGGAGAATTTCTATACGGTTGCCTGGAGGAATGTCCTCAAGACATTTTTATCAGTATAAGTAGTCCAGGAATCTAACAGTAGCAAACACTTTTCTTCCGCAAATGGGAAAAAAGATTCTTTAAACCGATATTTTAATTCTTTTTTCCCCCATTTTTCCTGATTTTGTGGCTGTTACAATTATATTTCTGGCATGAAACATTTCTTTGGAAACTCTCGGACCGAATGTTCCAGTTGCCTCCTGTAGTACAGTGAATAATTTTGGGAAAAGTGTACCGGGCATACTAATTGTAGGCATAATTTTGAATGAATGGGTGAGTGGAGGAACTGATTGAGCAACTGTTTCTGTATGTTTCTCTCCAACAAACGATAGAGTCCTTTTCGCTTTCATTTCGCGCACGAAACCACTCTGATCTGTGTTGTATATTGAAGAAGGGGTGTATCTAAAACTCGCTCTGTAGCTACTTCTACAAATTTCTTTCCGACTTGATCTTTTTCGTCTTTTTCTTGCAGATACGTACGGGATGTATATATATGACCACGATGTCGCAGTACCTAAAATAAGCAACAACATATTTTCTCCCTCATTGTCACCATACACTATCACATCACTCACTACCATTGAGCTATCTGAATAACATGTACTGTATTAACCTTTTATAGGGCAGAACTATTATTAATATAGCTTGCCACGGTGGATGAGTGGTTATAGTGTCGGACTACCAACCCCAAGATTGCAGGTTCGCTCCTGGCCATGGTAAGTGATTTTTGAAAGGCGACAAAAATCACGACACTCATGTCATACGTTGTTGGCATGTTAAAGAACCCATTTGAATTCAGTAGGCCGTGTTCAATGGCAAAATTAATCTCGGGATTTTCCGCCATCACAAAGTTCCTCCATTCTCTACTTGAAAGCGCTGTAGTGTCAAGGAGTTTAGATATCTATCCTCCTTGACTTTCATAGCGTTCAAAGGAACGACGAAATTCGACATGAAAGCTACCCTCTGGGTGTCAATTAACAAAGCTTGCACCAGGCACCCGAGGTCATACGATATTATATTATTATTAATATATTTTATTTGTATTTATTTAATTATTTTACCCTAATTTTAATTTATAAATTTTATTTTCGTTATCTTTTTAATTTTTATATTTATATGTTATTATTTTGTTTTTGTATAATTCTTATGTATAATTCTAATTTTGTAAGCATATTTATTTTAACTGTAAAAGCTTATTTAATTTTGATTGTAATTTTATAAGATTATTAATTTAATTTTTGGAAGCATATTAATTTTCAATTTTTATTTTTTCCATCAAATTTTATTTTTTTACGTTTTAATTTGAATTGTTTCTGTAAAAGGAATTAAATTTCATCAAGCATCTTTCTCACGGAAATAACGTAATGCATACTCTAGATGTCTAGAACATTAGCCGGATTCATGACTGCTCTCTCAAAGGAACATGTGTTAACTGCCTAGCACAGAGCACTCATGGTTACGCGCACGCTTCAGCTGGTCACCAGGGCTGTCCACGTCGAGCTATATGCTAGCGCGTGTAATCCTATTAGGAATCTCCGTGCCGATTTCAGGACCTTTCAGTTCGCAATGGCAGCTAATTTTTTGTACACCGCCAATTTATGGTTTCCTCATCATCTCTACGAAATTTCATTGTGGGTTTCGATATGCCCTTATGGACAGTTCCCTTGTGAGTACTGGATAACCTTTTCTCTATGTTTTCCTGTATCTTCGTCGCTGGATTTGTTCCACTCGTCTTTCCAAACGACTACATTAGCCTTAAGCATTTCTGCAATGTCTTCCTCAATATCCTCTTTTAAGGATTTCATTATGATCTATAACTTGTGTACGTAAGGTTTCTACATTATTCTTTAAATATGCCAGAGAAGCGTAGTTTTTAACGCATCGTCTACAAAACGTGTCGTTAAAGCACCTATGTTTTCACTACACAGGGTCTTAGAAGCTTCCACTTCTCGTCTAATTTTATTAATGTCCCCTTGGACTTTCGTTACATCCACGAACATCGTGTTAACTTCTGTTTGGATTTTACATATGTCGGTCTGTACATCATTAATACCTGCCTGCATGTTATTTATGTCTTCCTGAACATTGGAGACATCTCCCTGTACCTTTGCAACTTCATACCTAACATTACCAACATCGAACTGTACATCGTCTGCTTTAGTTTGGACATTACCGACATCTGTCCGTACACCACTTACATCATCCTGTATCTGCTGGGAACTGGCCTGCAAACGCGTTACATTTACAACCATTTTAGAGGCACTAGTCTGTAGTCCCTCTAATGAAGTCTGCACTCCTTGAATTTCACCTTTAAAACTTTCTTTGACACTTTCTGCAACTTTCTCTCTAATACAATCTTCCTTTCACACTCCCAAGTTGATCTAGAACCAACCAGGTTGTTCATTCATACTTAACAACTGGCAATCATCCAGTCTAAAAACATTCGCTCGAAAAATACACTATAATACAAAAACATCCTACTGATTAATCGTTATAAAATTATTTAACTAATTAAATAATTACGAAAAATATTTACAGGTAATCTGATCGTTATGACAAACGATATCTAACGCTATCAACACGTTATCAGCGAGAAATTAGTTCTCTCTCAAAATACAACTTGTAGTTAAATATATACAATGTTTTCTCAACATAAAGTCCCACTAACACTCATCAGTGTTCAATATACTGCACACACAATGTTTTAGATAGGTTTTTATACAATATCGTTCAAATACATTCAACCAGCAAATGTAAACTGCACGTTTCTTTACAACTCCGTGATTTAACAAAGATTTAATAAAGGTATAAATGCCATAAGTAGACCACCTTTCTCCAATAGTTTTCTGCTCATACCCTCGTGTCATCACAGCTGAAACCTTACTTCAAATGTACTGGAGTTCTTACAGATAATGACTCCTTAATGATCTATGCCAGGTTCTTATCAAAAGAACTATACTTCGCTAACTTCCCTTAAAATGCGGAACACCCTCGCACGAGCTCAGACATAGCTCTACAACAGCTCATATTACACTATATATGGTATAAACAAATATCTTCTACTATGTTAAACAATAACAACATGCATATTAATTGTTATTAACATTTCTTTTGTAGGAACCTCCTTCAATTAATGGCATAATCATCAGCGTCGTCACACTCGACTACTGATCTACAATAATACACCCTTCAGTTCTTCAAAGGAAACTTCCATAAATAAAAGACGACTTTAGACTGTCGTGAATGACCTCCCTGAGTTTACTTCACAAGAAGATCATTAATTGCTAACTCATCTGACACGTATACATGTAATAAAAATACTAATTCTGTTTCTTCATACTTGTCAAGCTTGAAATTGCACGTCATTGCAATATCAGGTCTACATTATGACGTGATATCACACATATAGTGTATATATAACCAAAAATGTTATTTGTAATGTCTAATAGAATTCAATCTTGACCGGAATAAACTAGCTTTGAATTCCAAGTCACAGAAATAGGGGAGAGTGACGGGTTCTGCCCCACCCATTTTATTTGTGCCCGACTGTACATGTTAAATAATTAATATTTGGTGAACCCATGGTCGAATGTTGACAAATGAGGTGTCGTTGAAGTCGAGCTGACGTCCTCTTTCCTATGGACCACTCGTTATATTTTTTAAAAATTATGTATTTGAAAATAGGCGATAGTGTTAAAACTAAACAAGATAGAACGTTGTGCCATGGTTGAAACAAATGGTCTTTATGTCCTTTTTATTCTATAATAAAACTTTCTTATTTTTATGTTTAATTGAAAACGGTCCAATTTTGAAATTCCTATGTTTTAGAAACTAGGAATTTTACAAATAAATTTGTTTGACATAAATGAAAGGTCCCTACCTCCTCTTTCCCCAAAATAAATTTCAAGTCTCTATGATAAAAATGCAAAAATAGTAGCGTGGTGAGGGGAGAGCTGAGTCACAGCCTACTTTCCTATGAAATTTGCCGATATCTCCTGAACACATGGTCGGATTTTAACGAACGAGGTATTGTTGGCGTTGAGGTGACGCCCTCTTTGCTAAGAATGTGTGTTGGTATTTAAGAAAAAAAAAGAAAATATTTGTTTTTTGGATTGGCGCTATTTTGGAAACGGTGAAGATGAGATAAACGTTTGTTTGACGTGAATGAAAGGTGATTATGCTCTCTAGGTGGACAGAAAGTTTCAAGTGTGTAGGAGAAGAAAAATGATTGCCTACTTTCTCGCGAACAACGGCGATAATTCGCGAACGCCTGATCGGATTTTGACAAATGAGGTGTCGTAGAACTCGAGCTGAGGCCCTCTTTGCGCTGAATGTGGGTTGGTATTTTTCAATAATGTTTTCAAAAAATTTTGAAGTTTTTGAAAGTAGGCGATAGTTTGAAAACCAAACTTGATAGAACGTTGTCCAAGAGTTCAAACGAATGGTCTCTATGTTTTTTGTATTTTTATAAAACTTTTTTATATTTATGTTATTTTCGAAAACACTCAAATTTTGAATATTTTTATATTTTGGAAACTATGAATTTTACAAAAGAGTTTGTTTGACTTAAATGAAAGGTCCCTACCCCCTGTACCATCAATATAAATGTCAAGTCTCTAGGATAAAAACTATGCATTTTGAAACTTTTTTTTTTACCTTTTATTTTATTTTATAAAGAGTGTTTGTAGACAGAGAGCCGGTAGCGCTTGACGTGTGTAACAACGAGGCTATGACTGGTCATGGTGAATATAGGAAATGGCTATTTCGAAGGGGCTACAAAACGATAGAATGAGGGGTCGGTTTTCCATATTTTCCTATGACAGATGAATGAAAGCGAATAATTGAAAAAGCGTGAAGCATGCTATGATTTTTTAACTCCTGAAGGGGATCTTTAACATGCTAGTAAACAGTAATAAACGAGACTGCTATCTGGCACAGCAAATGGTTGTAGAATATGGAAACCTATAATATTTGCTCGACCAAATCATTGCTTGTACGCAAGGAGCCAAAACGGTAAGGTCATTGGCCTGAGATGTTAAAAACTAAATATTGAACTGGGTGAAGTGACGTGTTATAAGGTGAAAGTATGCGGTTAACATGATCATGTATTGAGGATGGCCGCTTGCTAGTAATTATTTTTACAGTAAAATGTTTAATAATAATAATAATAATAATAATAAGACACACATGTTTTCAATGCTAACACACAGAGTCCTGCTCGCTGGAGACTGAACACTATACCTAGCCAGAGGCCTTGTCAGAGCGACTGCTGAAAAGACAGAAATGTCTACGTCAGCAGGAAGTGCGATATCAGCTTACTTACCTGGTAGAGGCTAACAGGTCTGCTGTTTAAACAAAGACCACCATGTTGGTTCTAATGCAATAGCACTACCAATGTATAAGAGGCAGCCATTTTGGTTTCTTATTAAAACATGAAACTAGTATACGGTACACGAATCATATGGTGCTTGAGGAATGTGGCGAGGCGTGGGAACATGTGAGAAAGAGAAACAGACAACCATTCAAGGGCAAACCGCTGAGAAAATGCAACTTTTTCTGTTGCTAGGCTAACTGATAACGATTGCGTTAGTAATGCACTTGCCATTTTAACAAACTGACTTATACAGTAGAGCTGTGGAAGAAAAAACCTTTTATTTTTGGTAAGTACCTATGAATGATTATTTTAATGGTGTAATGCTATTGTACTCTAAATTTGTAGTTATTGATAAGGTAATTAATGATTTTTTAATTTATTTGTTAGCAGACAACCGGTATACCTCACATATCTGAGAGAGAAGAAACCATTGCACTTTTGAGCCCACTATAATGGAACAGCAAGAACCCAGTACAAATCAAGGTGAGATTTTTTTTTTAACTAACTTGTTTAATTTTTTGATTGATTTTTTAAATTATATTTTATGAAATGCATTGTATTAACCTGAATTTAGGTATTTATAGCGGTTTATTTGATTTATTTTTAGAAACTTGGAAAGAAAAGCCTTACCGACGTAGCAGTAGCTGAAAACCCGAGACGCACTAGAGCGAAACCATTGCCAAAGAGTGAACTATTTAAAACTCAGGTAAGCCTAACATAAAATGCTATTCCATTTTACCACTACTGAAATCCCATAGACAAAAAAATTCATTACCTGTACATAACTGGGACAATGATTGTTTCCTTCATGAATGGCTATGTATTGGCAACCGGTACAAGACCATATTGGTTGTTCACAGGGAAAAGTACAACGCCTTGTTGGATTTGTTTTTATTCAAAAATTTAAATTCAACTGACGTGTCGTTCCCTATGGACTCAACAAATATCACAGGTATGAACATGATAATCTGAACAAACTGACATGACATTTATTTTTGTTTATATATTGGTTAAAGGAGGGTGTACATGACTGCAGCTTTATAAAAAACAAAATAAGTACATGGGTTACTGTAAGTGCTGACATACAGTTTATTAGTAAATTTTTTGATTGTGTTTTATCATTTAATGTTAATTAACGTTAAAGTTTTATTTACAAGGATTGATTGATTGAGTGATGGGTTATTTTGTTTTTTGTTTTTAGGTGTGAGCATGAGCCATTAACGTAGTGAACAGACAGTGAAAAAGCATACATTACGCTTTAAAATACTCTGTGTTCTTGTTCAAAGTTAATAACTTGCAATAAAAAAGTTTTACGATAACATATGGCATTAGTACTGTACCCGATACCTATTTTAGGCTATCGGCTACGCCAGCTGACATTAAGCTGTAGTTGAAGTTTTGGGAAGCATTCAGATAAGATAGCGCATCGATCGCGTCAAGAAGAAAGCCAAGATGACGTAGGAGGTCAAGAATCAAGGAGGCATTGAAATCTGTAAGAAGATAGAATTATTATTAAAGATGTGAAGCTTTATTGAAATGTATATGGGATTATAATAAGTTAAAACAACTTAGAAGAGTATATATGACATGAATTATATGTGGAAATAATTTTATGGAAATAAGTTATTGTATAACAGAACAGCCGAGAGGAGTCGGGTTCGAGACTATCTTCGTGACGTGGGAGCACTGTGGTGGGGGAGAATCAGCCACGTGCCGCTCGGAACTCATAAGCTGGGACGCAGCGCTTAGCAGTTCAGTTAGGCTCAACGAGGCGAGCAGTACAGAGCAGTCCTATAGCACAGCGAGACGGGCATTGAAGGTCACGCAACACACGTAAGCCGTCACGGCAAGTGTAGGCGACATTTCTCGCATCACCGAGCAACAGAGGCCGAGCGGGTCATCGATCCAGCCGGGCTAGCCGAGAGGACAATTGTGGATAGCCGGGGTATTTCAAAACCGCACTGATCGCATATGAAGACTTTGTTTCAAGCTTCATTTCGACGTTGTTCGAACACAGGCTTTCACATTTAACATTATAACCATGCTGTTATATAATACATTCAAAGCGACTTTTTACTATTTCAAGTAAACTGAATGTTTAGCATAGGCTCTGATGAACATTACAGCGTGCATTTATAAGATTTTTATCTTATGCCATCTTCATGGATTACAAATTATAGACAGATACAGGGTGTATCGTAATCATGAACACTATCTAGTAAAATTTTTATTTTACTCAAGTAGAACTTTGCAGTAAGTTGAGGGAGGACTTACAATTCTCAAACGGAACATTTATCGGAACAGTGGCGTATATTAGAAGAAGAGTAGGGGGTCCGCTGTTTCCATGAACTTTTCGAGAAGGAGTTGGACGATATCCGCTATGGGTAATTCGAGGTTCAACATGATCGAGTAAACGTGAATAGAGACAAGATGGCACCACAGAGCGATGGATTCGGTTCCTGACGAGAGGAGTCCAACAGCTGATTCGCTTGGGATTTCGAAGGAAAGCGTCATTTCATGGATGAAATGATATTCACGCCGATCTTACGAGAAATCTTTAGGTAGGGAAAATCGACGATCTTGGAAATTATATTACAACTGATAATGAAAGGTATTGTAAGAGTTCTATCTACCTGATACGATTATTTTCATGAATACTGGGCACACATGTATATTTTTCTAATAGGAGTGATTTGATTATTAAGACATGGTTTGAATTTATATACTTCGAATTTGCTAGAATATGGAGTGACCATATGATATGGCAGGCATCATTATTCGATATTCTCACCGTTGTTTGACTTTATTAAGAAGATGTTCGATCTTATAGACATTTTTCCAGCTAGGATATTTTTCATGGATAGTTTTTTTTGTGTAACGAGTATTTCGAACTCGTGATCTGCAATTGATTATCAGAAACTACTTCGTCAGTTCATTGCATACTAGCGAGTGTGTATTATTCATCAGTAGGGATTTTTTCCATTGGATTGTTTGGAGATATTAAGAAGTTATTCACTTTAGTGAATGAACGTCGCTTTTATATGACAACTAGAAACTTGTTGATTCCTTTCTGGTACATTCACTCATATAGTCCACGAGATGGGGTCTGTCGTATTTATACGATTGTATGGTGGTACTCGCCTTACCCATCGTTTAGGGAACTATCATCCAAGTCGACGGGGCGAGGTCCTTCGTATTTATACGATTGCACGGTGGTTACACATCTTACTCGCCATTGAGGAACTCATTTTATCATCCGAATGTACACGAGATGTAAGTGAATTAAACAAGGAACTACTAGTCACATATCAGTCGAAATTTTGTTAAATAAAGTAACGATAAATGTCAACAGGATTGCATTTAGTAATTCTTGTTTGCCAATCCAATATTTTGTTGCTATACTCTTTTGAGAGTAATTTCAGTTTAACAGCTGTTACAGCTGATGCTTTGATGATTTTTTATAATTGTGTTTGATACCTTTGAGAAGGATTTAAAGTAATTTAATCTTGTAAGATTAATCATTAATGGTCATAATTATTTTAAGGCAGATCAGTATTGCAGATTTTGATGTGAGAGATTATAGCACATTGGTGTTTTTCTACGATGTGAATTATGAAACTTGTGAAAGAGAATTTATGCTATTTGAAAGCAAATATTAAATTACTGAAGTAATGTTTTTCCAATTGTTTAAGAAGTTGTCTAGATATGATCAGAGTAATTACAGTCATTGGAGATTATGTGCGTTAATAATTTGAAGCCATTTATATATTTTTGTAGATCATGCAACGTGGTTAAATGAAGTTTGTGATAGGCATTTTGTGGAATTTGCCATTTGATAGTTGCAACGTTGATAATGTATTTTGAAGGCGGACATGAGGTCGTTGTACCCAGTCTAGCGTATTTGTTGAAATTCATGCTGTATGTGCTGAATATTTATGGAGTTTTTGTAGCAATTCTTATATTCAAATGTGATATTTGGAATATTGAAGAAATATAATGTCGTTGTGGATAGTTAGATCCAACGTGATGTCGTGGAGACAATAATATTTTTGGCATGATAATTAAATACGAGATATAACTTGGAAGTAATAAAACTGTAAGACAACGTTCTATAAACCCTATTAAACAATTTGTTAGGAAATTAAACAAGTAAATGAAGTTGATAATACAAGATTTTCTGAAAATAATAATTAATGAAATAATAATCTGAGATTTAAGCATATTAACGATCTGACCTAATGAAATAAAAATCAGAATGACCTAATGAAATAAAAATCAGAATGACTAGAATAATAAAATTAAATAACCAGATGATTGAAATTTAAATAAGTTGATAAATTAAATTTTGAAATAAATCGATGAATTAAATAAGTGGATGAATTAAAGATTGAATTAATTAAACTGATTGAAATGAATTATTAGACGATTGTAATGATGATGAATAACTGAATTAGAAGGTGATGATTAATTAAAGAAGCTGATGATTAATGAATTTATATGAAATTAAATAAATTTAATTGAGAGATGATTCGAAGGAATTGCAACTTGAAATGTGAATTTAAATGATGTAATGGTGATGAATTAACGATTCTGACAGGAATATTTGGAATTTTGAAGTGAGAATTAATGTGAGAAATATTTAATTTGATAATAATGATGAGGATGACCAATGAGAATTTGAATTTTCTGTAATTCACAGATAAGAGATTAATGACGATGTAAATAATGTAAATTAATTATTCAATGTTTAGGAACATTTGATTAACATGTTCTACGTTCAAATTATACCATGCAAACCATAATTTATGTGATATTTAACATGAGTGATTATTATATGTGTATGTTTAGGCAGATTAGTAACTTAATTAAATCCACATTGATGTTAAATTAAAGAGAATTAGGTCTCAGGTTTCACAAATGTCAGTGACGAAAGACATAGTGCGACTGTGATCCTGAGAACCCAAGAGAACTTTATACATTTTTCTTGATAAGTGGATTGAAATAATTTTGCATTAGAAAGGAGATGGTTCGATTTTTTGGACAATGACAATTTAACTTTGCATTCGACCATACTCTTAGGTAGGATTTATATTTAAAATGTCTGTCTGACTATCAAAGTAAAATAAATTTGTTTTTATCTTAGTTGTGATCTGATGATGGTGTGATGTTCCTTTTTCTTTCCTTGTCTTGAGTAAGGCTTATCCGGAAAGGAAGTGGTTTTGCTAGGAATTCAGTTGATGGCGCCCATTTATATTTGAATTATTTTTATTAACTTAAGCCCGTAACGACCCTAGAGATACTTTGTCTCGTGAAACCCACTGCTTTTTCAAGAACTCAGCTGAATTTCCGACACATTCCTTATTTGACTAGAGGTTCATTTAACTCCGCTCTGTCCTGGAACTCCAGGGATGTGATGTTATAGCAGATGGGTCATCGCATCCCCAGGACGAACGGGTACAGAGAGAGAGAGGGAGAATTGGCTTTATCCAACTAGTGGGGCTTTTCGATTTTGTTAATTCTATGGAATCACATCAGATTTAGATTACTGAGAGATTGATCTCAAGTTCATTTAAGTGTGTTACAAAATTTATTATACTTAGTCAGACAATGTACTTGTGTGCCCAATCCAGTGTTCATGTTAATCGTATTAGTAATATCATGTTAGTTATAAGATATTTTTCCCTATACCCAAGTGAATGCAGGAATTGAGACATTGCGATGTGTTGTTGTCTAACGTCTCTATATAATTCTATATTGAAATATAATTATGTTGCCAGAGGATTTAGCGAAGGTGTTAGGAGAGTTACAGACGGGTATGTCTGGAATTGCAGAAACCATTTCTAAGATGGAAACTGAAGTTAAAGAACAAATTAATAATTCAGAAGCTAGATTAGAGGCTAAATGTAAAGAGAATGTAAAATCATTACAGATTAGTAACGAAGCTAATATAAAATTATTGCAGTCAACTAGTGAAGAAAATTTAAAACTATTACAGTCAAATAGCAAAGATGAGTTGATGTTATTAGAGACTAGGCTACAGTCAAATAGCAAAGATGAGTTGATGTTGTTAGAAGAAAGATTACAGTCAAGGACTGAAAGTCATTTAAAAGCTAACTTGAAAGATAACTTTAAATCGTTAGAAGAGAAATTACAGTCTCGTAGTGAAGAAACTAATACTGAATTAGAAAATAAGTTAACCAGATTAGAGAATAGTTTAACTTTGAAGAACAATGAGATGTTGAAAACTTTACAATTAGACATCATTGCAGTAAACATGAAAGGAGAGGAAAATGTTCAGATATTAAGGAAAAATATTATCGAGTTAGAAAGTAGAGGGGAAGAAAATATTTTTACTTTAAGAACAGACGTTATGACCATACAGAAATACATTAAGTCAGATGTATCGAAGTTGAGATTCGACATCGATGGTTTAGTGGCAGATGTAGGAAAAATTCAAGATTGGTCTACCGAAGTATCTTTCGAGACTAAGATTAAGGGTCTAGAAACGAATCTAGGTAACGAAATAAAAGATTTGAAGACAGTAATTGGGACCATTAAAGATGAAGTCTTGGGAGAGGTCAATTCTAATATAAAGTCGTTAGAAAATCAATTGCAGAAGGATATTAGAAAGATAGACGACGATATAGAGCAAAAGGTTAACGAAAACTTAACTTTATTTAAAAATAGAGTCGGAGCAATTGTTGAGGAACGATATAATGAGGTCGATGCCGAAGCAAAAGAGAAACGTGACGGGTTAGATGAAAAATTAATCGCAGGTATGGCAAACTTAGAAGCTAGGTTTACGGAAAGCAAGGAAGCGATGAAATTAGATTCAACACTATTTAGAACAGATGTTGATCTGTTGAAAGAACAAGTCGCGTTAGTGAAGAACACGTGCGAAGAAAAAATTGACAAGTTGAGGAACGATCTAGACGAAAGTAACAAGACGCAGGACGTTACATCGTTAGATGAGTTGAAGACTCAGGTCAAGAGATTAGCAGAAGACAGGATGACTAAACTAGAATCCATAGTTAACAGTTTCACCAGTCATAATGTAACATCAGGGGAAACATTGATGAATCAAACAGCGATAGACCGCAGTATGACGAATCAAGACACGAGCATGGTAGAAGACCGTCAAATGCAACCGAATGTGACATTCGAAAGGGTCAGTTCAACCCCGCAGGAGAATCCAAGTTCGAGTAGGAGTACGTCGAGTCCAAGTGAACGATATTCAGGTCCAGTCACAATTATAAGGAACCTAGATGACAAACCGAGAAAGTTTTCGGGAAATACAGGTGTTACACCAGTAGAATTTCTGCGAGATATTCGAGACTACATGGCGGAACACAGGGTAGCCAAAGAAAGAGAGCTAAGGATAGTAGAACGCGCCTTAGATGGATCTGCACTTACGTGGTTTAGAGCGTTCAGAAGCAACTTTGCGAACATGGAGCAATTTGCCATGGCTTTCTTGAGGAGATTCTGGAGTGCCGAGGATCAACTCAACGTAAGAGCGGAGATGTACTCTAAACGCTATTCTACGTCACATCCGACGCATTACGCCAAGTACTTCACGTCACAGCTGGCTAAATTACAGTTCCTTATTCCTCCATTGCCAGAAGAAGAGCTTTTGCAAGCTATAGCGCGACAGTTACCGATAGAGGTACAGCGATCTTTGATAGCATCGGGAGCCAATACGCTGGAACATTATGATGATATATTGAGGCGATTGGATTATACGAGCGCACAGGTTACACCGAGAAGTAATCGAAACGACAACAGAAACACGCAAGAAGTAAACGCGGTAGTCGTGGACAATGCAGTTCAAACGGATAGAAGGGATTCCTGGGAAAACCGACGGAACGATGGGAATCGAGGAAATATCCGTAATGCAAGAGGAAATGATCGATATAGAGGACCATATGAAAGGCCATACGATCAAGAAGCGAGAGATAACCGGTATAGGAATTATAACCAAAATTCCAGGTATCAGGACAGGAATCGGTATAATAACAGATATCGGGGAAGGAATAACTGGAACCAAGGGCAACAGTTTAATGGAAACGACCGACAGGAAGGCCGAAGAAACGATCCTGACGACAGAAGGGATAATCGTGGACATGAAAGGTCAAGACAAGAGGATAGACAGCCTAGTGCACCACTCGAGGAGACAATGAGAGATGTCAATCGAGCCAGCACGAGTGGCAATGAAAAAAAAAAAACCTCAAATTAACTCCAGAAGAAAATGAAAATCATTGGGAATCAATCGTCATCGTAGAAACATATCAGGTCAAGGACGAGGATTTAATCGAGGAAGAAGACATAATACAACGGGAAAATAGACATGAATTGCCAGTTATTAGTGTGGAAGTCATGGGAAAAGAAATAAAGACACTTGTAGACACAGGAGCTATGGTGAGCTTGATATCCATAGGTTGCCTGGATGAATTGAAATTATTAGGAAGAATTACAATGTTGCCAACTGTTGTTAGCAAAATTCAAGGGGTGATTCCAGACAAGAGTATGAAATGTAAAAGTCAGGTACTTTTAGATGTTGGGATTGGAACCAGAAGTTTTGAACAGATGTTCCTAGTAGTGGGTCAACTACATTTTGACATGATCCTAGGAGTGGATTTCCTAAGTGAGAGTGGCCTGATCATAGATATGCAGAGTAGGCGCATGTACTTTCAAGAAGGGGTTATGGAAAATCAAGAATCGGAGATGACATTCTTTAGAGAGGATATATTGGATGAAATTGTATGCAGCGTTGAAAGGTCTATAGAAGATAAAATTGGCATAACTAGTAAAATAAATCCAGAAATTAAAGGGCGGTTTGATCAAGTGATTTCAGAATACGAGGATATATTCAATGACAAACCAGGTCTCATAGAAAATTTTACATACAGCATCAAGTTGATGGATGACAAACCATACCATAAAAATTTATATCCCATTCCGGATAAATGGAAGGAGGAAGTTAGCATAATGATAAGCGACATGGAAACAGATGGAATAATTAAGAAAATGCCAACTGCTTATTTGAATCCTTTAGCTGTTGTCAAGAAACCTAACGGTAAGCTGAGGATATGTCTAGATGCCAGATCCCTTAACGAAAGAGTTCTTCCTGAACACGATAGACCACCTGTTATTCGTGAATTGTTACGCCGATTTAGAGGAAAGAGTGTCTTCTCGACAATCGATCTGACTAGTTCATATTATCATGTTGAGCTAGCAGAAGAGTGCAAACAGTACACAGGGTTCCTGTTTGACCATAAAACATACGTATTCAATAGGTTACCTTTTGGTGTGAAAAATAGTGGTCCGGTGATGATCCGAGCACTAGATCAAAATTTGTCAGATGCAGTTAAAGAGCATGTTGTAAGCTATATTGATGACCTGATTATAGCGTCTGAGACAGCGGAAGAACATATCAGACACCTTCAAATGCTTTTTGAAGATCTTAGAAGAACGAACTTCAAGGTGAACTTCAATAAATGTCAATTCTTTCATGAAGAAATTGAATTTCTTGGACATAGAATCGATGGAGATGGTTATAGGCCCAATCCAAAGAAGATAATAGCAATTTCAGAGTTTCCAACACCACGAAAGATTAAAGAGGTACGGCAGTTTTTAGGCATGTGTCAGTTCTTTTCAACACATTGTCCTGGATATACTGAGACAATGGCACCTCTGCAGGATTTATTAAGGAAGGGAAATCGATGGAAATGGGACGATAGATGCAATCAAGCATTTTTAGCGGCCAAGAAAATGCTAATCCAAAATATCAAACTTGAGTATCCTGATTTTACAAGACGATTCTTTGTAGAGACAGACGCATCCAAAATAGGTATTAGTGGAATCCTATATCAGCTGGATGATGACAAGAAACATAGATATTTAGCTTTCACCAGTCGCAAGCTTAGGAATTGTGAGAAGAATTACTATGCAACTGAGTTAGAGGCATTAGCAGTGGTTCATGCTCTCAAAACGTGGAAGAAGGTGTTGTTTGGACATGACATAACAGTGATCACAGATCATAAAGCTCTCCAATTTATTATGAAGACAGACTTAGCGAGTGACCGCATCACCAGATGGGCTCTGTTCTTACAGCAATTTAACCCAACTGTTGTACATAGACCGGGGAAGTTAAATCTGTTAGCAGATGTGCTGAGCAGAAACCCTTGTGAAGAAGTAATAGTCAACCATATAAATTTGATTCAAGAGGATAGTGGTAGTCTAGAAAAGTTGAAGTTGTTATCGCAAACTCAGAAGAGATATGCACCTTTACGAAGAATTTACCGTTTTCTGACACGTCGGATGGATAACACTGATCCAGATTTTCAAAGAACTGAGATAGAGGCTAGAAGACATCATATTATGGGAGGTGTTATATGCCAATATATTGACCAGGATCATACTAGACTTAGAGTAGTGATCCCACCCAAGCTTGTCAAACCAGTTATTTGGATGATACACCGAACTGCAGCTCATGTAGGTGTAGACAAGACTTTGGCTCTCGCTCAAGAAACTTTTGTTTGGAAACAAATGGGACAAACGATTCGCGACGTCATAAAGACCTGTGACAGTTGTCAGCGAAGTAAATACTCATCTAAGTTAATGAAAGAAATTCCCAGATCAATATTACCCAGCAAGCCAAGAGAACTTTTCGCGACGGACATTTTTGGTCCGATTCCTCGTTCGACGAAAGGCAATCAATTCGTTTTAGTAACAGTCGATGTATTTTCGAAGTACGTATCTCTATGCCCTATACAGAAAGCTACGTCCAAGTACGTAATAAATCGACTTGAGAAAACAGTTATTCCGAGCATGGGGAAACCTGAAGTTTTGTTGAGTGACCATGGATCACAATTTACTAGCATGGAATTTTCTACTGCTATGGAACGTTTAGGAATCAGGCATGTGTTTAATTCTGTACGGTATCCAGAGGGAAATCCCGCCGAAAGAATTATGCCGGAGATAAGTAAGCTGTGTCGCTTATATGTGTCAAGGCAACACCATAGATGGATGGAAGTGATACCCATCATTAGCCAATGCTTGAATTCCACAGTACATGAAAGCACAGGACAGATTCCGTCCATGCTTCATCATGGATTGAAACCGGATAGACCATGGGATAGAGTCGTGAGGGCACCAGCAGATCCTCAACCCACACAAGAAAGAAGAGTCGAGATGGCAGGAGAGAGGCTCAGAAGACAGGCGGAGAAGAGAGCCAGGAGACAGGCAGGAAGGAGGTCCCACGAGCCATTTCAAGAAAATGATGAGGTGCTGATTAGGAAGCCAGTCACTTCGAACCTACAGCTGAAGATCTACCATAAATTCGCTCCATTGTACGCTGGACCGTTCCGTATTGAACAAACATACCAGAATAATAGCTATAAGATTGTCAGAATGGATACTGATGAAGTTGTAGGAACTTTTAATGCAGCTAGCATCAGGAAATACCATCATGCTGAGTAAAGGAAATTGTAGAGCTATCGTGTACATGTATAATATATTGAATGCCTGAGAGTGTATTTTTTTTTCTCAATCCTGATAAAAAAAAAGGAGATGTACGGGAGAGATGTACCCGATACCTATTTTAGGCTATCGGCTACGCCAGCTGACATTAAGCTGTAGTTGAAGTTTTGGGAAGCATTCAGATAAGATAGCGCATCGATCGCGTCAAGAAGAAAGCCAAGATGACGTAGGAGGTCAAGAATCAAGGAGGCATTGAAATCTGTAAGAAGATAGAATTATTATTAAAGATGTGAAGCTTTATTGAAATGTATATGGGATTATAATAAGTTAAAACAACTTAGAAGAGTATATATGACATGAATTATATGTGGAAATAATTTTATGGAAATAAGTTATTGTATAACAGAACAGCCGAGAGGAGTCGGGTTCGAGACTATCTTCGTGACGTGGGAGCACTGTGGTGGGGGAGAATCAGCCACGTGCCGCTCGGAACTCATAAGCTGGGACGCAGCGCTTAGCAGTTCAGTTAGGCTCAACGAGGCGAGCAGTACAGAGCAGTCCTATAGCACAGCGAGACGGGCATTGAAGGTCACGCAACACACGTAAGCCGTCACGGCAAGTGTAGGCGACATTTCTCGCATCACCGAGCAACAGAGGCCGAGCGGGTCATCGATCCAGCCGGGCTAGCCGAGAGGACAATTGTGGATAGCCGGGGTATTTCAAAACCGCACTGATCGCATATGAAGACTTTGTTTCAAGCTTCATTTCGACGTTGTTCGAACACAGGCTTTCACATTTAACATTATAACCATGCTGTTATATAATACATTCAAAGCGACTTTTTACTATTTCAAGTAAACTGAATGTTTAGCATAGGCTCTGATGAACATTACAGCGTGCATTTATAAGATTTTTATCTTATGCCATCTTCATGGATTACAAATTATAGACAGATACAGGGTGTATCGTAATCATGAACACTATCTAGTAAAATTTTTATTTTACTCAAGTAGAACTTTGCAGTAAGTTGAGGGAGGACTTACAATTCTCAAACGGAACATTTATCGGAACAGTGGCGTATATTAGAAGAAGAGTAGGGGGTCCGCTGTTTCCATGAACTTTTCGAGAAGGAGTTGGACGATATCCGCTATGGGTAATTCGAGGTTCAACATGATCGAGTAAACGTGAATAGAGACAAGATGGCACCACAGAGCGATGGATTCGGTTCCTGACGAGAGGAGTCCAACAGCTGATTCGCTTGGGATTTCGAAGGAAAGCGTCATTTCATGGATGAAATGATATTCACGCCGATCTTACGAGAAATCTTTAGGTAGGGAAAATCGACGATCTTGGAAATTATATTACAACTGATAATGAAAGGTATTGTAAGAGTTCTATCTACCTGATACGATTATTTTCATGAATACTGGGCACACATGTATATTTTTCTAATAGGAGTGATTTGATTATTAAGACATGGTTTGAATTTATATACTTCGAATTTGCTAGAATATGGAGTGACCATATGATATGGCAGGCATCATTATTCGATATTCTCACCGTTGTTTGACTTTATTAAGAAGATGTTCGATCTTATAGACATTTTTCCAGCTAGGATATTTTTCATGGATAGTTTTTTTTGTGTAACGAGTATTTCGAACTCGTGATCTGCAATTGATTATCAGAAACTACTTCGTCAGTTCATTGCATACTAGCGAGTGTGTATTATTCATCAGTAGGGATTTTTTCCATTGGATTGTTTGGAGATATTAAGAAGTTATTCACTTTAGTGAATGAACGTCGCTTTTATATGACAACTAGAAACTTGTTGATTCCTTTCTGGTACATTCACTCATATAGTCCACGAGATGGGGTCTGTCGTATTTATACGATTGTATGGTGGTACTCGCCTTACCCATCGTTTAGGGAACTATCATCCAAGTCGACGGGGCGAGGTCCTTCGTATTTATACGATTGCACGGTGGTTACACATCTTACTCGCCATTGAGGAACTCATTTTATCATCCGAATGTACACGAGATGTAAGTGAATTAAACAAGGAACTACTAGTCACATATCAGTCGAAATTTTGTTAAATAAAGTAACGATAAATGTCAACAGGATTGCATTTAGTAATTCTTGTTTGCCAATCCAATATTTTGTTGCTATACTCTTTTGAGAGTAATTTCAGTTTAACAGCTGTTACAGCTGATGCTTTGATGATTTTTTATAATTGTGTTTGATACCTTTGAGAAGGATTTAAAGTAATTTAATCTTGTAAGATTAATCATTAATGGTCATAATTATTTTAAGGCAGATCAGTATTGCAGATTTTGATGTGAGAGATTATAGCACATTGGTGTTTTTCTACGATGTGAATTATGAAACTTGTGAAAGAGAATTTATGCTATTTGAAAGCAAATATTAAATTACTGAAGTAATGTTTTTCCAATTGTTTAAGAAGTTGTCTAGATATGATCAGAGTAATTACAGTCATTGGAGATTATGTGCGTTAATAATTTGAAGCCATTTATATATTTTTGTAGATCATGCAACGTGGTTAAATGAAGTTTGTGATAGGCATTTTGTGGAATTTGCCATTTGATAGTTGCAACGTTGATAATGTATTTTGAAGGCGGACATGAGGTCGTTGTACCCAGTCTAGCGTATTTGTTGAAATTCATGCTGTATGTGCTGAATATTTATGGAGTTTTTGTAGCAATTCTTATATTCAAATGTGATATTTGGAATATTGAAGAAATATAATGTCGTTGTGGATAGTTAGATCCAACGTGATGTCGTGGAGACAATAATATTTTTGGCATGATAATTAAATACGAGATATAACTTGGAAGTAATAAAACTGTAAGACAACGTTCTATAAACCCTATTAAACAATTTGTTAGGAAATTAAACAAGTAAATGAAGTTGATAATACAAGATTTTCTGAAAATAATAATTAATGAAATAATAATCTGAGATTTAAGCATATTAACGATCTGACCTAATGAAATAAAAATCAGAATGACCTAATGAAATAAAAATCAGAATGACTAGAATAATAAAATTAAATAACCAGATGATTGAAATTTAAATAAGTTGATAAATTAAATTTTGAAATAAATCGATGAATTAAATAAGTGGATGAATTAAAGATTGAATTAATTAAACTGATTGAAATGAATTATTAGACGATTGTAATGATGATGAATAACTGAATTAGAAGGTGATGATTAATTAAAGAAGCTGATGATTAATGAATTTATATGAAATTAAATAAATTTAATTGAGAGATGATTCGAAGGAATTGCAACTTGAAATGTGAATTTAAATGATGTAATGGTGATGAATTAACGATTCTGACAGGAATATTTGGAATTTTGAAGTGAGAATTAATGTGAGAAATATTTAATTTGATAATAATGATGAGGATGACCAATGAGAATTTGAATTTTCTGTAATTCACAGATAAGAGATTAATGACGATGTAAATAATGTAAATTAATTATTCAATGTTTAGGAACATTTGATTAACATGTTCTACGTTCAAATTATACCATGCAAACCATAATTTATGTGATATTTAACATGAGTGATTATTATATGTGTATGTTTAGGCAGATTAGTAACTTAATTAAATCCACATTGATGTTAAATTAAAGAGAATTAGGTCTCAGGTTTCACAAATGTCAGTGACGAAAGACATAGTGCGACTGTGATCCTGAGAACCCAAGAGAACTTTATACATTTTTCTTGATAAGTGGATTGAAATAATTTTGCATTAGAAAGGAGATGGTTCGATTTTTTGGACAATGACAATTTAACTTTGCATTCGACCATACTCTTAGGTAGGATTTATATTTAAAATGTCTGTCTGACTATCAAAGTAAAATAAATTTGTTTTTATCTTAGTTGTGATCTGATGATGGTGTGATGTTCCTTTTTCTTTCCTTGTCTTGAGTAAGGCTTATCCGGAAAGGAAGTGGTTTTGCTAGGAATTCAGTTGATGGCGCCCATTTATATTTGAATTATTTTTATTAACTTAAGCCCGTAACGACCCTAGAGATACTTTGTCTCGTGAAACCCACTGCTTTTTCAAGAACTCAGCTGAATTTCCGACACATTCCTTATTTGACTAGAGGTTCATTTAACTCCGCTCTGTCCTGGAACTCCAGGGATGTGATGTTATAGCAGATGGGTCATCGCATCCCCAGGACGAACGGGTACAGTACCAAATACAACAAGTGAGCAAGTCGGTTTACCATGTGGGTTAAATTTAAAGTCAGAACATGATCGTTGGTTAACATTTGAATCCTGGCCTGTAGGCTTTCTGTCAACACAAAAACTTGCAGAAGCCGTTTTTTTTACTTGAACCGAGAAGATGTGGTGCGTTGTGTGTTTTTTCAAGTTGAACTTTCACACTGGGAAGAAGGGGATGATCCCTTTAGAGACCATTTGCGATGGTCTCCTCATTGTCCTTACATGTTTGGAAAACAAGTGGGTAACATAACAGTGTATCCATTTTACCGAACCACAAGGCCATTCGCTACTACTTACGTTGCTGAATCACAAATAAATAATAATAATAATGATGTATTTCCAGCCAACGGTAGCGTTGATATATGTGGTCCATATGCCATAGACAGTGTTGAATTGGCATGTGCTTTTGAGAAATTGGGAGTTTGCAAGGAAAAAGCACTAGCACACCCAGAGTACAGCTCTGTTGAAAACCGTTTAGAATCTTATAAAAATGTTTGGCCATTAATATTAAAACACCTTACAAAACAACTAAGTGAAGCTGGATTTCTTTATAATGGTAAAGGGGATAAAACAATATGTTTTCATTTTGGATTTTCTTTAAAGGATTGGCAAATGTCTAATGACCCTTTTGTGGAACACGCTCGTTGGTTACCTAACTGTAAATTCATGGTGTTGCTTAAAGGTCAGGAATTTGTGAACACTGTTCGTAAAGAAAACGTAATTGCAGAACAAAACATAAAAGTGCCTTTAGAGCTAGAACACGCGGAGCAAATACATGAGGCTGAAAAAAAAAAGATGTGTCTCACGAACAGATACAAAAGTGTGACCAAGAATTATGTAAAATTTGTTATCAAGATGAACTAGGTGTTGTATTTTTGCCTTGTGGACACATGATGGCAAGTGTGCATTAGCACTTAACACTTGTGCTATATTCAGAAAAGTAGTATCTGCTACAGTAAGGGCATTTGTTGCATAAATAGTATAATTTATTTGCAATGCATAGTGCAAAATACCTATATGCACAATATTATTACAAGCTGTTGTAGTGTGTAATAGATATGCTTTTGTTTTGTTTATAGACTACTACAATGAATGTTTCGATTGCTGTGGGACAAGCATGTGGCTTAGAGACAAAGAAGCTCAGTGAATTGCCAACGCATATACCATTCCGCTTTATCAAAGTTCGGAAATTTGAAAACAGCATAAGGTGATCGTGTACTTTGTGTATGTGAAAACTTTGAGACATTTCTGTCTTCGCTGATTAATGATATGTCGGAGAGTGTTTTTGATGAAGTGAATAATGCTTTACAACCTGTACACTTAATTTATGAAGGTTTTAAAAACAATAGGTGCATGGTTCGTTTAATTAAATTAAAAAAACAAATGTGAAATAATAATGGAAAATATAAGTGATGACAATGGACTGAAAGAAAAATATGTGTATAGAATAATAATGTTTTAGTGTTTAGTGTTGTCTTTAAAAATATTATGATGAAACAAAAAAATGTACATAACGTTTGTAAATAAATATAAATCATGTTACTACGTTGTTTTATTTTATACAAAGTTGGAATATTTAACATTGCAAAGTATACATGATTATGCCAATAGATGCACACTGAATACAACTCTTTTTCTCTTTACGATAGTTTGTTATAGTTTTTATACACAAGCCTTTTTGTAGATCTTTTTTTATAGCAATGCCCATTCACTGTTGTTTTCGAAAACTAGGGAAGCCGCAATGGTTTTATAGGCATAAAAACCTTATTGTTATTACTATTTAGCCATTTTGTTCCTCCTGCAATACTACGGTACCTTTTTGCTTATCAAAAGCAGATGACCAAGTTGTTCCACTCCTTAAAACGACAACAACAATACTACCTCTTGCATAGTTTGTGTTCTTGATGGCTCTTACAACGTGGAAGATGGATTAAACATAACTTTTAGAACAAGGGTTAAACGTTGCTCATTAAAAGATCCACTATTTTGAGTAGCAATATGGTTTTCTTGATTTTTTGTTGACGGCAACTGTGTTTCATGCAGTACACTACATTGATGATCACTGACACTTAAAACCTAACTATTTATACATTTTAGGTCACCACGACAATGTTTGGAACGTTGTTTTGAACAACGCCAAATATCAGTTCCATTTTTATTGGTTCGTTTCACAATATATGAATATCCTTTATAGTATACATAAGGCTTACCATACCTAGTCACTGATACTTCCATGTCAACTGTCAAGCATAGACCAAGCTCTAGTAAAGTCAAATTGGCAATAAGAGTAATAGTTTAATGTGAGAGCAAATATGGATCCAAAGAGTTCAGGTAAATGTGAAAGCAAATAAGCAAATATGAGAAATAGGAGTGGGGGGGGGGGGGGGGGTAAGGTGGTCGCGAAGTGGTAGACCCATTACACAATTATTTCAGCACTACGAAGCTCTTGTTCAATTTCTTTGATTTCCCAATCGTGACCGGTATGCCCAGCTTGTTGAAAAGCATGCAACAACTGTAGCTGCTGGACGAGCTTAATGGGATTGTGCCAGTATACAAATTTAACAAATGAATTTTTAGGTGTAAACAAAACATTACCATTATCATCATTATCATCATGACCATCACCACTATTACTATATAGTCCTTTTGATCCTCTTGCAATACCACTTCATTTATAGTTTGTATTGGCTTTGATATTGTTGAAGGTTTCTTGGACGTTGACATCTGTCATACCATGACATTTTGAGGGTCTGATAAGTCCTTTTGAACAAACACTACACTATCTTTAGCCGCAATATCGTATTCTTGAACTTGCTTTTTAGATTATTTTTTTGTAAACAGCAACCGTGGTTCGTTTGGAGCACTACATTGATGAACACTCACACTTAAACCTTTCGATTTTTACTTTTCAGATTGCCTCGACATTTTGTTGACCTCTCTTTTGAGCATCGCCTGAATATTATTCCATTCACATTCTGACGATTATAGTTATAAGAGAAGCCTTGATAGAGTGCACGTTGCCTACCTTTGTTGGTTGTAGTAAGTTCCATAGTAGTAACTGACCTGTCAGTACGATGTTCACACTACAATGGTTGCAACTGTTTGGTGATGGAGTGACCTACCATATGCTTATATATTGGCTCATGTGTTGGCTTTTGTGTTGCATTTTGTATTGGCTTTTGTGTTGCGTTTTGTATTGGCTTATTTGACAAGTTATTTTTGTGAATGTATTTAGTGGATTTTTTCTTGGTGTTGGAAAGTATTTGAAAGAGAGTGAATATTTAAAGACTTAACCTCTGCTCACCTAACATAACCTAACTTCACCTAAACTAACCTAACCTAACCTAACTTTACCTAACCTAACCTAACTTCAAACCTAACCTAACGTTACCTAACCTAACCTAACCTAACTTCACCTAACCTAACTTGACCTAACCTAACCTGACCTAACCTTTCAACTCTCAGATGTTACTGAGAAATTCTGTGCATAGTTGAGTTGTACGCTAGACCTCAGGGGTAAAAACCAATGTTTTGTGGCTTATTTTGGTAGCTTATTAGGTAGATTTCATTAGAAAGCCAACTATTGCAATGGGTACCATGTTTCGACTTCCGAAAAATTTCGACATATCTTCGCGTTTCACATCCCCCAGACCCCAAAACCACCGTCAGTTCAAAAGTTTATACATAATTTATGTATATATGTATCTATATATATATACAGTGTGGTCCGCCAGCCCCTTTTTTTTTTTTTTGAGGAAGGCAACCCAACTAACGCGTATATCACAGTCATCCTAAAAACATTAGTACCTGTTCCTTTACGTCCATTGTACAACTTTACCGTTGAGTACATCCTCGCGAATATAGTAGAAATTAATAGTGGCAGTTTTCTTTCAATGACCTCAAATATAATGCATGATTGAAACGATTAGAACTCCGAATAACACATGCTTACGTTTTGACAGGAAGTGTCTACGAATAGATTTAATGCGTGCCAGCAATATACCATGGTTTTCGGTAGCTATGGTGGCTAAATCAAGGGTAGCGTCAACGAAGACGCATTGTAGTAGGTTCGAATCTTGAACTAGTACTTTTTTAGCCTATTTTCAATTTTGAAAAAATAGGCTTATGAGATCACCTTCGTCCGTGTGTGTGTGTGTGTGTGTGGTGTGTGTGTGAGTCCCCCTAATAAAATCTAAACGGCTGGAGTGATTTCAATGAAACTCGGTAAGTTCATAGCACTATTCCCGGCAACCTCGACCGTGCCCTTCAAATTGTGTTAGGTCTCACCAATCCAACATGGCGGCTATGCGAAGTATTTCACTAGCATTCATTATCTCCGAAACTATTACCGATATCGCCCTGAAATTATGTACGGTGATAAAGGGCACTACTAGAAGTTCGCCTATGAGACTTTCTAAAACCTGGTGACTACAAAACCAACATGGCGGTCAAGCGAAATTGAGACTTTTAAATAGACATTTCTCGCGATTTAACTATCCAAACGTAATGAAACTTGGTACAGCAAATGTTTATACACATTGTAATGCACTGGAGTCTAATTTAGTTCAATTGTTTACATAACCTCAAAATGGCGGCTGTGCGAAATATTTCACTGACATTCTATATCTCCGAAACTATTACAGATATCATAATGCAATTTTTTACGGTGATAAAGGGTACTGCTACAAGTTTACCTATGTATATTTCATAAACCTGTTAAGTACAAAACGAACATGGCGACCAAGCGAATTTGAAATATTTTAATAGACTTTTCTCATGATTTAACTCTCTGAGCGCAGCGAAATGTGGTACAGTAAATGATTTTGCAGATTGTAATACACTGCCTTCTAATTTAATTCAATTGTTTACATAACCTCAAGATGGCGGCTGTGCGAAATTTTAAAATTAAGGTTTTATTCTTGTGTCGTAATCATGCGATCAAAGTGAAAGTTTGAATAATGAAGCTAGGCAATAATTGCCCTTGAATGGTACATAATTCTATGGCCTATACATATAACAATCCTAAATGGCGAGCTTCCGAAATATTTAGACGGTTCTCAATATCTATGAATCTTTTACAGCAACCAAACTGAATTGTTTTATGTCCATAGAGACTATGAACATATGTTCACCTATAGGACTTTCAGTAACCTGGTGAGCACAAATCCAACATGGCGGCGACACGAAGTATAAATATTTAAAGGGACGTTTCTCGCGAATAACTATCCGAGTGCCGTGAAACGTTGCACGTTAAATGCTTATACAAATGTTGATCCACTGGCATGTAATTTATTTCAATTGTTTGCATAATCACAGGATGTCTGGTGTGCGTACTTTAAAATCTCGTTTTTACTTCTTGTGTTCTAATCATGCGATTGAAGTTTGAATACCACACGTACACAATAATCTTAATGTATTAGTACAAAAATAAAAATCCATCCTGGCGACCGTATGAAATATTTAGACGGTTCTCAATATCTACGAATCTGTTACAGCAATTAAACTGAAATTTTGTATGTTTATAGAGACAATTAACATGAGCAGGATATATGAAAATAGGCTGTATAGTTCTTCACGGAACTACTTGTTTTTGCTTAATGTCGTTTATTGTGGATGTATTATGGACGCATATCTATCTGTTCCAACGAGTGATTTTTTATTTGGTCCTCAAAAGGACCGTACTTATCCGATTGTACGTAGCCAGATTGGACGACGACATAATGATCTGTAGAACGAAAGCAAGGTATCCTGTATATTCAAGGTAGCAAGTGTTCGACATTTTGACCACCTTTGTTTAAAGGAAAACTCCGACTCACTCAGACGACCCACATAACAAATAAATAAATACATCAGACCGAAACTATAATTTCTTTCAATGGCGTCTGTGCGAAAAGCGCTTGCTATACACTTACAGTAATAGTTAGTTAGTTAGTTAGTGAGGTTTTAAGGGGCGGAACTACGAGGTCATCTGCCCCACACCTACAGTAAATACCGATAATTAAGACATTGTTGGTTTTACGTCCCTTTTAACTGCTCTGGCTTTTAGATACGCCGGGGTGCTGGCATTTTGCTTGGAAGGGGATCTTCAACGTGCCAGTAAATCTACTGACACGGCTCCCTCGCATTTGCGCACCCTCAAATGCCAGCTGATTGCGCCAGGATACGAACCTGCAACCTTAGGCACAGCAAGCGAGAACGTTACCGCTGAGCCTCGCAGCAAGCCAGTAATTACAGAACGTGTAATATTATTATAAATATAGAACTATTAAAATTCTAATTATCACGAATAGAGTCGCCTCCGTTGCGTAGTAGTCAGCGTGATTAGCTGCCTCCCCGGACGTCCTGGGTTCGATTCCCGGCTTTGCCATGAAATTTGAAAAGTGGTATGAGGACTGGGACGGGGTCTATTCAGTCTCGGGTGGTCCAAATAAATAGAGGGGGTTCGATTCCCACCTCAGCCATCCTCAAAGTGGTTTTCCGTGGTTACCCACTTCGCCTTCGGGCAATTGCCGGGATGTTACCTACCGTACGGCCACGGCCGCCTCATTACCTCTTCCTTGCCCATCCCTCCCTATCCTCCCCACCTTTCCCATCCCTCAAGATGTCCCTGTTCACTTTGCAGGTGAGGCCACCTGGGCGAGGTGCTGATCCCACCTTCCCAGTTGTATCCCCAGACAAGATGTTTCAAGCTCCAGGTCACTGCCCGTAGAGGCGGTAATGATGGGATCCCTCGCTGAGTCCGTGGGAAAACCTAACCTGGAGGGTTAAATCGAATAAAAAAATATTAATTATAACGAATAGTATCCATCCATGGTTTAGAACAGTTTTTTTAAATTTTATTTAGTCAATTTACCCTCTAGGTTGGTGGTTCCCACGGACTCAGCGAGGGAACTCACCACTACAGCCTCGATGGGTAGTGTCCTGGAGCTTGGAACATCTGGTCGGGAGGGATACAACTGGGGAGGTGTGATCAGCACTTCGCCCAGGCGGCCTCACCTGCAAAGCGAACAGGGGCCTAATGAGGGATGGAAGATTGGGATGGATAGGCTAGGAAGAGGGAAGGAGGTGGCCGTGGCTTTAAAGTAGGTACTGCCCCCGGAAATTGAATTATATTGAGACCACGATGGCTGTATTGGCAAATATGAGTAAAGTTGTGAATGTCATAGTTATGACGTGGATATTCATGACGTAGGCACGGATGACGCAGATTTCATGCCAGTAGGCTGGTTGAGCTGAGATTCTTGGTGACGTCATGATTTTGTTCGAGAAAGATCTTAGATTTACGACGCAGTCGCAGGAAACATGGTATTGTGCTAAGGAAGAAGCTACGCTATTGGAGGAGAGACTCGAACCAATGAACGATAGTTTGGAAGGAAGACGGAGATTGCTGAAACTACGATATTTAATTACTTTTGGCATGCAGATTTGTGGAAATCTATTTTCAGTTATGGCATTGATTTGGAATTTTGAAGAAATTAATTTTGAGTTTTTGAAATTTGAAAATCCGTCAAGTATAGCCAAAGTTAAAACTTCTAGCGATGACGCAGCAACAGGCTATGGAAGGGATGGATACGCCCCCTAAGAAGTTGATAAAAGGTCATGCACAGAAGAGAGGAGCTCTCAGAACGCAGAACTCAGAACTCATACTCAGATCTCATATGTCAGATCGCATATATATTTCTGGTGATATATAGTTATTTTCAAGTGATTCAGTGAAGTAAGTTGTCTTTAGCGTGGTTAAAGCCCGGCGCATCGAACGAGCACGGAGCAGTTCCATTTTATGCTGCTCGAAACTAGGTGAAGTTGAAACGCTCACATTAACGTTTCCACCAGTCAAGATATCAAGCGCTAACTTCAGCCTTTATTATAGTTCTATTGGGCAGTATAACATTGAGGTGTGTAGAAGATTTGAACAATTTCACAGTTATACTTCGAAAGATATTGAAACTTTAAGGCTGCCAACAAAAGTGATTTTCTCGCCACATGAGAAACACTTTTAAAATTCCACATTATACACTACGGCTGACACGTGGAGTGCAACAGTGATATTGGAGAATACGTTTGGTATTACAACGATACATTCGACTATGGAACATTATAATCTTGCAGTGCTTTCAATGATTATAACAGTAGTTGAGATGGAAGGCTAAGGCTTTAATGCAATTGGGACATATATTGATTGGAGTAAAGTAACAGCATGGAACTTCGTTAATCGTCTTTCTACAAAAGCGAGCATGTAGTGAACATCCAACTACACTCATGCATCGTGAATCCATCGCTGAATTATACCAGATGGCAGTGGAAATATTTTCATACTCCACAACTATGAATATTTCTGCGAAAATAACTACAATAAACTTCATGGCGAATTCCTGCAAGAACTTCAGGGAACTTTCAAGAGAGGCCAGGGTTGTCCCGGCGCACAAAGAAGAGTTTTGCCAGAAGGATGTTTTTCGTATCCACGGAGCAGTGCAATTTCGGAGGAGGAAGCAGTTCGATTCTCCGAGGACGCTGATTCCAGGTTCGAGGACGGAGCACATCTTTACGCTGGTGAAATGGAACCAACAGCAGTTTTCTTTGAAAACTTTCCTCTGGAACTTCAATCAACAGATAAGGTAGTCGTGAACGTTTCTTGTATTATTTGAGTCTTGTAGCGATATCTGAGCAACCATTCTTCCCATATTTTCTGTCCTATCTTTTGCCCCATTTTCTTGATTGATATTTCTGTACTCAGTACACTTCGATGATTTATGCCTTTTTCTTCGATTTTTGAGACATTGCTATGTCATTGGCATACTTAATAATTTTGGATCAGTTGAGACTGATATTAGATTCTTTCAGTAATTTGCATATTTTTGTAGTCACGATTTGACTGTAAAGTTAACGATTTGCTATGGCAGAGTTGAATTCAGACAGCGTGTCACTTTATTAAAGTAATTCTATTCAGTAAATTACTTTGGCCAATTTTCTGTCATCCTCAAGAAAGAAGAATGATTAAATGAATTTAGAGCGTTAAAATCTATTACGATATCGACGATCTTCGAAATACTAGTCGTCTTATGAACATGATTGCAACATAGACATTTATCATTGCATTATAGACAATTTCATGAAATATGAAATTTGATTACAATTTATTGAATACACTATAGTAATGAACATTTGATAGGAGTTTTTCTCAATTCTAGATTGGAACAATAATGTTTGCATTCAACAGTCTAATTGTATTCTATTCGACTATTTTGCAGTTTAGATGAACTTTGTTTGAAGATAGTTTTTTATACTGCGTTACTTTGAAGATGTTAATCTCAATTTTGATAGACCAGGCAGGAGTGTCTAATCGTATTTGCTATTAAATTTATTTGTGATTGGCAAATTTTTACTTCATATCGATTCATGAATGAAACCCACGAAGGTTAAATAATAACAGTCATTATTACAATTGATGAATATAAGAATTTTTAAAGAGGAACAATAGATGTATAATCGTTAGTTCAGTGGACGTGTAAAAGTCGCTGTTGAATAATGCCCTTGAATAATGAAGGAGGTTCCCACAATAATTAATGAAGTTGATGAATAAAATAGTGGAGGTTTTTGTGTGTAGTTTGGAAGATTTTTATGCCATATATATGAAGATATATGATGAATTTTGGGCCAATTTTTGTGCCATTTTTGTGCGTTATAAGCGAAGTATTTTCCCGCTGAATGTATTGTTCTTGTTCTTTGAAAGGTTATTCATATGAAGATACTGTTAAAATTAACAAGAGTGTTAAATAATTTGAGATAAAGATTTTGAATGGAGGTTACCGTCACAAATATTAATAATTATTATTAAACCTTATTAAACCTGAATTTGACAGTTAAATATAACTAACCTTCATTGGTCGATTATATCATCACGATTTGAGTAATTATCAACCGGATAAACGTGTGGTTTAATGTATTTCTTGTATAAATAATATAAACAATATAACATTGTAAAATAATTTTGTAAATATCTTTGATAATAATTTAAAATGATAGTGATTAATAGAAGCATGTATACAATTTTCAATTGTCATTTGACATTGTTATAAACAATTTTATTATTGTTATAAATAATTAATGAACTTTTGTTATTAACATTTAGAGTTTTTTATACTCTAAACAGCGCTAATTAAGCAGGTGGTTTGAACAAATAATCATGATTTGGGATTGTTGGAGGAATCCACTGGTGTTTGAATGAAGCATGTAAGACATTTGCGTGATAATATTTCAGTTGAGATGTGAACATTTACGTGTTTGAAAAAGGAGAGCCAAGTTCTGAGGTAACACGCTTATGCTAGGGTTGAACGAACGGGAGTCCACTTTGACGATACAGGTGCATTGCAGCTGGCCCGGACAACTGTGTTACAGAGGCCAAGGACGTTCCATAATAGCCTTGTGGCTATAAATAAAATGTGAAGTATATAAACACGCAAAACAATTGATATATGTGTCTCATCCCAAATCCCGTTTCCATTCCATATGCATTATTATTTTTACGTTGCTATGAGCTTGAGAAAGCTGAAACATTATATGTAGAGAATACAGGTCCTACAGGAGGACATGGTTATGTGGTCGATGGCTTCTGATTGCCACGTGGATTTTGTTGTTTCATTTTTGTTAAAATCATTCTTTATGTGAAATAAATTATTGTGCAGTTTAAAGTTTCTCGTCTTCGTTCTGGTTCATTTAAAATATCATGGTGGAGGTTATTGTGTGGGCATACTTTAAGTGATCCAGTTGACAACCCAGTCCCCGAGATAAATTTAAGAGGTAAGTAAAGGTAAGTATGAATCCCCGTATATTTTGGTGTGTTCCACAATAATTTCTTGTTAACTATTGTGCTCTAATCTCGATAGTATCTGTCAGTGCCATTTTCATTGATGTAGCTGTGCCGGTGCGTTTGATTATTGGCAATCCGATTGAGGGGGCGGATATCTGACAGCCTACTATCCGGAAATCGGGTACAGTACCATCCCGGCAATTGCCCGAAGACGAAGTGGGAAACCACGGAAAACAACTTCGAGGATGGCTGAGGTGGGAATCGAACCCCCTCTACTCATTTGGGCCACCCGAGGCTGAGTAGACCCCGTTCCAGTCCTCATACCACTTTTCAAATTTCGTGGCAGAGCCGGGAATCGAACCCAGGACCTCCGGGGCGGCAGCTAACCATGCTGACCGCTACGCTACGGAGGCGACATGGTTTAGAACAGTATTTAGGGAAAATAACCATTTAAATGAGTCAAGAAAATAACTTTCCCTATCGTCTTCGTAGATAATGTGAACAAAACCAAGTTGAAATCTTGCTGTACGAGGTAGGGAGGGTATAATAAAATAGTTAAAAAGAATTTAAAAAATCTGCCGTTGGATGGTCTAGAACCCGGGATCTTCGAAAGAGCGAGCGGGCGCAATAACACTTGCACACATTTCCAACACACTCTGGAGGTTTTTTTGCGCTTCTTATTAACGCGTATGGTAAAATATTCAATTATTACAGTTAGATCTTAAATATTGATTGGAATGCATTCGTTCGGTACCTGGCAGGTTTTCTAATTTACTTAAAGCAATTTTCGCGACCGCTTTGCGTTAATAAGGCGAAAGAACAGCAACTAATGCCCTCAAACGACAGCCCTTTGGTTTTATTTCATACAACTTAGCGTCCAAAATGCTAGCGTGTGATACACTTCGGTCATACAAGCAGGTGTACTGACGAAGAGACAAGAATTATAAAGGATTTTGTACCAGCGATCACACCAGCTTCCTTGCCAGCGAGTTGCGTGTGATACGGGCCTAAAGATATGCTAAGACTTTTTGTTAAAATTTAATAACAAAACAAGATGTTCGGTAAAGAACGTATAGCCTACTTTCTCCTAAATACATGGGTATGGTTATAACCCTTTGTCCTTTTCAAGGAGTATAATTGAATGTTGGTTGTAGTAGCTTCTTGAAATACAACGTGCTTTACGGATATTATACATGAATATGATGTGCCCTTTGCTAGTGCTACCTCTGTAAAAAAAATCATTCAATTCGGTTTCACCGTGTTTGAATTGATAGGGGGAATCGATTTGCACACAAACATGGCCGCTATCTGCACATTATTGGTCTAATGACCTTGTAGTGTGGTCAACAGATTCTCTATACATAAAGGTATGTCGTTGCAAAATTTGGTAGGGATCAGATTATTAAGTTGGTCATAATTTGATTCAAGCTCTTAACATTAGGATGGCTGCCATTACGTTTTCGTCAATATGGCGGCGATATAAAACATGACACTGGAGTGCCCGTTGCTAGTGCTACCTCTGTACCAAATTTCGTTCAATTCGGTTACACCGTGTTTAATTGATAGGGGGAATCAATTTGCACACATACATGACCGCCATCTGCAAACTAATGGGCTGATGACCTTGTAGTTCAGTCAAACGATGCTCGCCATACAAGTATACGTTGTTGCAAAATTTGGTAGAGATAGGATGATTAAGTTAGTCGTAATTTGATTTAAGCTTTGAACATTTGGGTGGCCACCATTACGTTTCCGTCAAGATGGTGGCGATATAAAACATGACACTGAGGTGTTCTGCGATAGTGCTACCTCTGTACCAAATTTTGTTCAATTCGGTTTCACCGTGTTTGAATTGATAGGGGGAATCGATTTGCATACATACATGGCCGCCATATGCAAACTGTTGGGCTGATGATCTTGTAGTTTGGTCAAAATATGCTTCCCACATAAAGGTATGTTGTTGCAAGATTTTGTAGAGATCAGATTATTAGGTTGGTCGTAATTTGATTCAAGCTCTTAACAATAGGATGGCCGCCATTACGTTTTCGTCAAGATGGCGGCAATTTAAAACATTACACTGAGGTGTCCTTTACTAGTGCTACCTCTGTACCAAATATCGTTCAATTCGGTATCACCGTGTTTGAATTGATAGGGGGAATCGGTTTGCACACCTACATGGCCGCCATCTGCAAACTATTGGTCTGATTACCTTGTAGTGTAGTCAAAAGACGCTCGCCATATAAATATATGTTGTTGCAAAATTTGGTAGAGATCGGATGATTAGGTTATTCGTAATTTGATTTAAGCTTTGAACATTTGGGTGGCCGCCATTACGTTTCCGTCAAGATGGCTGCGATATAAAACATGACACTGAGGTGGCCTTTGCTAGTTCTACCTCTGTACCAAATTTCGTTCAATTCGGGTTCACCGTGTTCGAATTGTAGGGGGGGGGGGAGGATGAGGGAGGGGCAGACATTCAGAGTACACACACACTCACACACACACAACGTCACACACACACAGACAGACACACGATTTTTTGCTAATAATACAATGGGAATTTCTACGGAATACGTATACTTCGATGCAAGCACTGGCGATCAGAATATACTTCGATATGTTGTTGTTTTGTTTCATTTGAGGGCCTAGAACATTTAGCCATGTTTACTTGGGTGTGTGTGTGTGTAGAATTTGTCTGATAACCTGAGTTATTGCGGGCTTGTAATGATGTGTGTATTTGCAAATAAGGATTGGGAAGGAGGCGGCCGTAGCCTTAAGATAGAATCCGTCCCGGAATTTGGAAACCACGGAAAACCATTTCTAGGGTGGCTGAGGTGGGAATAGAACCCACTTCTTCTCATATTTGCTCCACGAGGCTATGTGTACCCAATTTCAGCCCTCAGACAAGTATTTCATTTCTTGGCAGAGCTGGGAATCGAACCCGGACTTCCAGAGCAACACTTCGAGATGTTATGTTAATATTCATGCCAGTTTTTAAATTTTCTGCCATAACAGGTCACGTGGCATAACGTACCAATTCGATCGTGTTCTCTTTATAAATCACCAAAATTCAACGAACTCATCACAAAAATTCGTCGTAAGGCAATAAATGTGGCAATGTAGTTTCATCCCGACTAAAATGGAATGTGGGCTTTCGTTCAAAAAAAGTATGCCTACTACTGGATTCGAAGCAGCATTCTACCCGCTCGCGCCCACCAAGTACGGTCAGGCTTTAAACCTCGCAGCCACCAAGACATGGTAAATACCGCACGCTAAACGTGCTTTAGTTACTGTAGCCGTCCCACCTCAAACGTTTAAGTCCATCTCAAAGTCTTCAATCACGGTTTGTGGTGTTGATTTAACTTTCTACTATTACAGATCACGTGGCGTAAGTTATTAATTCGATCGTATTACGTGTATGTGTGTTATTTCAAGGAGCAGAAAGTCATATGTTAGTAGAATGGGCCGTTGTATTTGGCGGGGAAAAGTTTAAGGTCGGTTTTTCTTTGCTAGACCCATGACCCAATTACATTGCTGTCACACAGTCAGAGCGCAGAGCAATATCGACCATCGGGAGAAATGCTAAGTTACTTGGGTTTCATAAAACTAGATAATAAGGGGCGGGTGGACCACACTGTATATATCTTATATATAAAGTGAAAGTCTGTATGTATGTATGTGGGTGGGTTGGTTCCGTATACAAATCTACACCGTTCCACCAATCTCAACCAAATTTTGCATACACATAGTTTAGGACCCAGAAGGAACCGCTGGCTACATGAATTTTCGATAGTCTTTCTCATTCTTCTGATTTCGGCCCTTTTGCACTCAAGCACAGGCTAATCAAATCATAAAATATACTCATGAAGGAATGGCAAGATAGATAGTTTCCATGGCAACATAGCTCAAGTCGAGACACGGCCGTCTGGATGCCAGTTGCGCTCTGCACTACCGGTATAGAAAATGAGCATCTTTACTTGAAATCCCGTTAGTTACTCACCTACTCACACAGCACTGTCAACCGAGTTTAGCATAACAAAGACTTGACACTATCTTCTACTATATATTTGTCAAATACCACTCACTCACTCACTCACTTATTCATTCATCACGAAACCTCAGAAACCACCGAACGGATTGGAATGAAATTTGGTATGCTGCTTCTACAAGGGCCACAAATGACCACTAAGAGAGGATTTTTGTATATTCAGGTTCTAAAGGGGTGTTAAGGGGGTAGACCTGCATTTCATTGAATAGCAATGTCTCCCGATTGGTTTCATTGGGGGATGTGATACTCGGTACATAAACTCATCATAAGAAGACACGAGTCTGAGGGTTTTTCGAGGTGGTGTATATTATGAGGTGAAAGGGGGTGAAAAGTGGGGATTGAAAGATTCCTAACGGAGCGTGTATCTCTTAAACGACATAGGCGAGGAGTTTGAAACTCAGCGGAAAAAATCAGCATGAAAGTAAGTAAATATGTGTTTGATCGTTTTTTTTTCATAAATCCAATTTAAGGGGCCCATGTGGAGGGGAGAAATTCTGGGGGGGGGGGACAGGAAAGAAAGTGTCCTAACTGATTGACTGACTGACTCACTCATCAAACTCAGGGGGAAAAACTGCTTTAAGGTAAGTAAATAGCTGTTCGACAGTTTTTTTTTCATAAATCAAATTTAAGGGGTTCATGGGGAGGGGTGAAATACTGAAAAAAGAAAATTGAAAGAAAATGTCCTGACTAACTCACTCACTCACTCACTCATCATCGCCCAGCCAAAAATATTGAAGTTAGAAACATGACAGTTTGGGGATATGTTCATTGTATGTCAAAACCGTCTACTAAGGGAGGATTTTCGGATATTCAGGTTCTAAAGGGGTCTTAAGGGGGTTAAACCTGCATTTCATTGAATAACAATATCTCCCGATTGGTTCCATTGGGGTATGTAATACACGGCATATAAACTCATCATTAAAAAGTAAGAAGGCACGTTTCTGAGGGTTTTTCGATGTGGTGTATATTATGAGGCGAAAGGGGTGAAAAGTAGGGATTGAAAGATTTCTAATGGAGCGTGTATCTCTTAAACAACATAGGCGAGGAATTTGAAACTGAGCGGAAAAAAATCAGCATAGAAAATAAGTAAATATATGTTTGACCGTTTTTTCATAAATCCAATTTAAGGGGCCCATGGGGAGGGGTGAAATTCTGGGGGGGGGGAACAGGAAAGAAAGTGTCCTAACTGATTGACTGACTGACTCACACATCAAACTCAGGGGGAAAAACTGCTTTAAAGTAAGTAAATAGCTATTCGACAGGTTTTTTTTATCAAATTGAAGGGGTTCATCGGGAGGGGTGAAATTCTGAAGAAAAATAAATGAAAGAAAATATCCCGACTCATTCACTCACTCATCATCGCCCAGCCAAAAATATTGAAGTTGGAAACATGGCATTTTGGGGATATGTTCGTTGTATGTCAAAACCGTGCACTTAGGGAGGATTTTTGGATATTCAGGCTCTAAAGGGGTCTTAAGGGGGTTAAACCTGCATTTCATTGAATAACAATATCTCACGAGTGGTTTTATTTGTGGATGTGATACTCGGCATATAAACTAATCATTAAAAATAAGCAGACATGTGTCTAAGGGTTTTTCGATGTGGTGTATTATTATGAGGTGAAAGGGGTGAATAGTGGGGGTTGAAGGATTCCTAACGGAGCGTGTAGGCCTATCTCTTAAACGACATAGGCGAGAAATTTGAAACTCAGCGAAAAAAATCAGCTAAATAAATAAGTAAATCGGTGTTCGACGTTTTTTTTTCATAAATTAATTTAAGGGGCCAATGGTGTGGGGTGAAATTCTGGGGGGAAAAGGAGAGAAAGTGTCCTAACTGACTGACTAACTCACTCATCAAACTCGGAGGAAAAAGACAGCTTAAAAATGAGGTAATAGGTGTTCAAGAGTTTTTTCATCAATCCAATTTAAGGGGCCCATGGGGAGGGGTGAAATTCTGGTAAAAATAATTGAAAGAAAATGTCCTGTCTGACTCACTCACTCATCACGTCCAGCGAAAACTATTAAAGTTGGAAAAATGAAATTTTGGGAATATGTTCTCTGTATGTCGATAACGTCAACTAAGGAATGATTTTTGTTTATTCGGGTTTTAAAGAGATGTTAAGGGGATAAACGTGCATTTCATTGAATAACGATATCTCATGAGTTGTTTCTTTGGGGATGTGATATTCGCTATATAAACTAATCATTAAAAATAATCAGACATATATCTAAGGGTTTATCGATGTGGTGTATATTATGAGGTGAAATGGGTGAAAATTGGAGGTTGAGGGATTCTTAACGGAGCGTGTATCTCTTAAACGACATAGGCGAGGAGTTTGAAACTCGGAGGAAATCAATCAGCTTAAAAATAAATAAATAAATAAATAAATTAAATAAATAGGTTTTCGACCGTTTTTTTCATTAATCCAATTTAAGGGGCCTATGGGGAGGGGTGAAATTCTGGAATAAAACGTCCACTAAGGAAAGATTTTTGGATGTTCACTCTCATCGACCAACCCAAACTATTACATATTAGCCTAATGATATTTTGGGGATATGTTTGTTGTGTGTCGAAAACGACTACTAAGGAGGGATTTTTGGATATTCAGGTTCTAAAGGGGTGTTAACGGGGTTAAACCTGCATTTCATTGAATAACAATATGACACGACTATGACGCGAGCGAAGCGAGGCTAAAAATGAGATGGTGTGTGTCTGTGTATTACTCAATCACGCAAGTACCACTGGTCCGATTTACATGAATTTTACTTGGAAGTAGCTGATTTACCTGGTTAACATATTGGTTACTTTTGATTTCAATACTTTGCATTATTTAATGATGGCGACCATTTCAGTGACGTCACTACACCCTTTGGTTTAAAACTTTCATATTTCCATTTCAAATAAAAAGAGAACGCTAAGAAATAGCAAACTTTTGATGGCATATACGAGGTTTAAAATTACATTTTCTATCCGAAAGGTATCTCCAACCGTTAGCGAGTAAAACCTAAATTTTTGCTATTAACACGGTCAACGCCGAGCGGTGTAGTTGGACAAAATGTTCCATCCTTAATCTCCCTCTGCGCAGCACCTCGCCTATCCCCTGTTTTAACTGTCACCTTCACATTTTTAGCCTACTTTCGATTTTTGCAAAAAATGAAAGTAGACTTATGAGATCAACACAGGGCGAAAAATGTGTGTCTGTCTGTGTGTGTGTATGTGTGTGTGTGAGTCTGTGTGTGTGTATGTGTGTGTGTGAGTCTGTGTGTGTGTGAGTCTGTGTGTGTGTGTGTCTGTGTGTGTGTGTGAGTGTGTGTACTCTGAATGTCTGTCCCCCCCTATCAATTCGAACACGGTGAATGCGAATTGAACGAAATTTCGTACAAAGGTAGCACTAGCAAAGGACACCTCAGTGTCATGTTTTATATCGCCGCCATCTTTACTTAAACTGAATGGCGGCCACTCAAACGTTCAAAACCTAAAATCAAATAACGACTAACCAAATCATCCGATCTCTACCAAATTTGGTAACAACGTACCTTCGTATAGGATGCGTCTTGTGACCAAACTACAAGGTCGTCCGCCATACCATTTCAGGATGGCGGCCGTGCGAATTATGCAAACTTTATAATCCATATCATGGGACCCACCAGTTCCGATTATCGAGCCGAGAATCGTTTTAACTGTTCTAAAGGAAAAGGCACGTTCGAAATTGAAAGTTTATTTTGTAATACTATAGTGCAGACGTGATTTTAAAAAGCTGAGCTGATTCAGTAATAAGACAAGATGGCAGCGGATATCTTGTGCCTGACTTATATTTCACTAATTTGAGTATTGCATGCAATATAGCGTACTGATACGAAACAAATAAACTTTGTATGAAATGCTTTATATATAAATAATATACTCCAGTGATGAAATCGGTTAGTATAAATCATTATTTGCTAACAAGTTCTATGTAAGTCATTTTATATAGAACGATATTCGTTGACACAATTAGCTCAGTGGTAGAGCGTTAGCCTATCGCTCAAATGCCTATGGTTCAAACCCGATCAGAGCTAGGCTTTTTGCTTGAAATTTTATATGTTTATTGTTCTGTAATGACTCAGATGTTTTAAAATTAAGCGTTATATTGTGCATATTATGGTGTAAAATATATATTTAATTAAAACATAATTCGCCAGCAGATTTACTCGAGACATCTAGCTGCCAATAAGGTAACTGCAGGCAGTAACTTATTAACTTCCAGATTTTATTGAAAAGTTTCTTCTTCTGGCCGCTAGAATGCACTCGCTCTGTTAGGATTATATTGTTCGATATTTCACCACTAGATGTCACGACTAGTCTACGTGGGGCTCCATTGATTACTATACCATTGGCATTCTATGCCCATCGAATTTGAAGAATGACAAGATGATACTACGATACATTTTTACTTTTTATTTTAAAGGGTTTGTAACAGCCTATTTTGCGTTACTTGAAAATGTTATTTGAAGTAAAGAACAAAACGATTTCACATAGTGACTGAATTGAAGCCGATGGTGTTAGTTCATGTTATTAATTACTACTTTTATTTCAGGCAAATAGCAATCGAAAATATCCACATAGATTTTATACACACGTCTCTGTAGGGTCATGGAAAGATTTGTTAATTCAATTAGGGTTGTGAAAGCCATGCACAACCAGACGTGTAAAGACATGCCTCAACTCAAAGTTGGATGTTGCCCACGGCAGGTCGTATATGTAATAATAATAATAATAATAATAATAATAATAATAATAATAATGATAATAAAAAAAATAATAATAATAATGTTATTGGTTTTACATCCCTTTTAACTACTGCTGCTTTTAGAGACACCGGGGTGCCGGAATTTTGGCCCGAAGGGGATCTTTAACGTGCCAGTAAATGTACTGACACGGCTCCCTCGCATTTGTGCACCCTCAAATGCCAGCTGACTGCGCCAGGATACGAACCTGCAACCTAGGGCCCAGCAAGCGAGAACGTTACCGCTGAGCCACGCAGCCAGTCCGGTCGATTATGTCTCCAGATCCATAACATTCTTGATATACTTCTTATCTTTCTTTCTTTCTTTCTTTCTTCAATGATGGTAGCAGTTTTTATCTAGGTTGTGGCGTTTGGTAGAGGTAAATCGTTTCTAAGGTCTTCAACAAAGAATAGTTCTATTATACTCTTTGATAATAACAACGAGTTATAACTATACTCATACATTTAGGAGAAAGTGGGCTATATGTTCTTTACTGAACATCTTGTTTTAATTTATTTATGACGCGTGGCGAAGCACGGGTACTTCAGCTAGAATATATATATATCAGTTTCTTGTGGACACGATAACTGCCGTAATTTTGCACCAATTACTTTGAATTTTTTACATAATATGTATCCCTATAAAATCTCGGTCGAGTTCGTTAATGGGCAAAATCGGTCGAAGGGGGTGAAAATGGGGGGCTTTTTTCGAAAAAGTGAAATTTCGCTATAACTCTCTTAATACGTGAAATATCGAATTCCTTCAATGTTCATAATATGTGTCGGATAAGTGCCAAAAAGTTATGTCAAATACGTTTTTTAATAGCACCAACCATTGACCAAAGGGGTGGAAAAAAGTGGGTTTTTCGGGAAACATTAATCATATCTCTCTTAATAGGCACAATATCAAAACCGTACAAAATGGAAAATATTACCCTAATAATTACCTAAAACTTTTGTCTGAAAGAATTTTTGATATGACCCACCATTACGCCAAGGGATGAGAAAAATGATTTCGGAATTTTAAAAAATGCCATAACATTACCATAACAACGCTTGTAAATTGATAAGGGATGATCTATCAGAGGTTGCCAAGACAACGCCATTGTGAGATCACATTCATTTTTAGCCTACTTTTCACATTTTGCAAAAATGAGGAAAAAGTAGACTTATGAGATCGATCCGGGAAAATGTGTGTCTGTCTGTCCTTCTCTCTGTCTGTCTGTCCTTCTGTCTGTCTGGCTGTGTGTGTGTGTCCCCCCCCCCTATCAACTCCTAAACGGCTGCAGCAATCAAAACCAAATTTAGTATGAGTAAAGATGTGCACCGGAATAGCTCACGTCCATATTTGAAAATGATGTCAGTGCTACCAACTGCTGAAAAAACGCACTAGAAATTTGAGCTCCATGTTGAATATCTTGCAAGGTATGCATGGGAGCTATTCCAAAATTGGCACACATGTATATAATACTATTTAAGTTTAATTTCCAGGAGGCCAACCATGACAGTGTTGCCAAAATATTTTTAAGCCTTCTGATAGGTCCAATGTTTAAATGCATATAACTTCTACACTATCAATTGGATTTCAACCAATTTTTGTATGTAATATCTGTACATAAACAGATATGACTGAGCGTATTCAAAGAGCCACCAGGGCTGCCAACTGTTAATAATTGCTCTCTCTATTTTTTTAAATCCAAATACCAATATATCAGAAAGTATGCAAGCCAACAGCTTTAAACTATGCACACGTATATTCTGACATTTTAGATTAATTTGGAGTAACTTATATACGTCAGTTCTACCAACATGATTATAAGCCTGCTGATAGGACCAATTTTTAAATACATGTAACTTCTATACTATCAGTTGGATTTCAACCAAATTTCGTATGTGATATGTGTACCATAACAGATATGACTATAAGTATTGTTAAGAGCAATCAGGGCTGCCTACTGTTAATAAATGCTGTCTATATTCTTTTTACCCTAATATCAATATATCAGAAAGTATGCAAGCCAACAGCTCTATACTTTGCACACGTATAGCACCTGACATTCTAGATTAATTTGGAGTAATTAATACAAGGCAGTGCTGCCAACATGATTCTATGCCTGCTGATATGTCCAATTTTAAAATACATGTAACTTCTCTACTAACAAATGGATTTCATCCAAAATTGGCACAACAAGGTATCATAATAATTCAGATTATTTCTGACCAGCACACGCATGGTATTGTTGGCAACATGCTTTTACGCGTGCTGATAGATCCAGTGTCTAACTGCATGTAACGTACATTGGACTTCAACCAAATGTTGTATTCTGTACCTTAAGAGGTGGAACTAAGAATATATTCAGTCACCAGGGCTGCCAACTGTAGTGCTCTATTAGGCTACATTATACCAGGTATATTTTGAACTAACTAGATATTTCGATATTACCAACTTAATTTCGTCATTATTCTAGATAGGTTCATATACTGTAGAATAATCATTGACATGAAAAGTAGGCTGTATAGTTCTTTACGGAACTTCTTGTTAGCCTACTTTTCACACTTTTCAAAAATGAGGAAAAAGTAGACTTATAAGATATATCCGGGAAAATGTGTCTGTCCTTCTGTCTGTCTGTCTGTCTGTCCTTCTGTCTGTCTGTCTGTCCTTCTGTCTGTCTGGCAGTGTGTGTGTGCCCCCCCCTATCAACTCCTAAACGGCTGCAGCAATCGAAACCAAATTTAGCATGAGTAAAGATGTATACTGGAATATCTCAGGCCCATATTTGAAAAAGATGACAGTGCTACCAACTGCTAAAAAACGCACTAGAAATTTGAGATCCATGTTGGATATCTTGGAAGGTATACATGGGAGCTATTCTAAGATTGGCACACATGTAGATAATACTATTTCAGTTTAATTTCCAGGTGGCCATACATGACAGCGTTGCCAAAATAATTTTAAGCCTTCTGATAAGTCCAATTTTTAAATGCATATAACTTCTACACTATCAATTGGATTTCAACCAAATTTTGTATGTAATATGTGTACATAAACATATATGACTGAGTGTATTATTAAGAGCCACCAGGGCTGCCAACTGTTAATAATTGCTCTCTATTTTGTATCCAAATATATCAGAAAGTATGCAACCCGACAGCTTTAAACTATGCACACGTAAATTACCCGACATTTTACATTAATTTTGAGTAACTTATATACGTCAGTTCTACCAACATGATTCTAAGCCTGCTGATAGGACCAATTTTTAAATACATGTAACTTCTATACCTACAAATGGATTTCATCCAAAATTGGCACAAAAAGATATAATATTTCAGATTATTTCTGACCAGCACTCGCATGACATTGTTGCCAACATGCTTTTACGTGTACTAATAGATCCAATGTCTAAATCCATGTAACGTCCTTTGGACTTCAACCACATTTTGTATTCTGTACCTTAGGAGATGGAAGTAAGAATATATTCAGTCACCAGAGCTGCCAACTGTTATTGCTCTATTAGGCTACATTATGCCTAGTATATCTTATTTCGAACTAATTAAGACATTTCGTTAATACCCACTTAATTTCGTCATTATTCTAGATAGGTTCATATACTGTAGATTAATCTATGGCATGAATCTTAATTTTAAGAAAAGAAGGCTCTTTAGTTCGTCACGGAACTTCTTGTTCCATCTGACTATGAGGAAAGCGGCTAACTGGTAGCATGCTGAACTTCTATGCCCAAGGTGCTGGTTCAAAGCCGGCCAAAGTCGCCGGATTTTCTAAGAGCGCTAAAAATCCGTCAGCATGCTTTCCTTCGGAGGGGAAGTTACAACGTTCGTTGCAAGTTGCTGGTTGCGGTGGCATCTAGCAGCCAAGTTCACAGCTAGGTGTCGTTGACGTTAGTATTTGGTACAAAATTAGGTACTACTACTTAAAATTGACCGTCTGCAGACCTTACCTGAATTACAGACTAATACAGTCATCACAAATAACACCGTTTATCAGACAGATTCTACACACACCCAATGAACTCGGGGTTACATGACCACCTTGTCGCAGCCCCTAAACTGAGGAACCAACCAATATATCTGCGGAAGATAAAAAATTTCGTGAAGATGTAACAGACTGTTAGATAGTTACACATTAGTTCCAAACCTTGCATAAGGACAGTGTGATCACAAGTATAAAAAGTAAACCCAAATGACAAGAAGGTTACCATCCCCATAAGACAGTAAATTGTTTAAAGTGTGTATAGAAAGACGAAAAAATGTTAACTAACCTCAAATTGTAAAATACTTTCTCGCAATAAATGAGGTCTGATCCTCCTACGAAAACCTGTATATTTTGCCTATTATAGCCAATCCCCTAGTTTGCCCGGTGAAATCTACCTCCGCCTTCCGGCGTGCCGAGAGGAATTTTTTTTAATGGCTAACCTAACTTTACCTAACCTAACCTAACCTAACGTTACCTAATCTAATCTAACCTTTGAACTCTCAGAAGATAATTATATTCTGGGCATAGTCGAGTTGGAACCCATGACCTCAAGGCTAAAAACCAATTATTTTTGGTGGCTTATTTTGGTAGCTTATTTTCATGGCTAACCTAACTTTATCTAACCTAACCTCAGCTCATTTTGGATATCACTAGTAAGTAATCATATCCTCTGCTAGGTAGCATGTTAGTAGTTCAGGTAGTACTCATATTTACCGCTAGGTAGCGAAACATAATTTGCGTGTTGCATGTGACTCTTGTGAAGTTTCACCGCATGCAAGACGTGCTTGTATAAGCTCTGTATATGTTTATTCGCATTCTCAAATAAAACAACATAATTATGAGTGCACTGCATTGTATTAATATCAATGATTTCAGGCTGGGATGTCCTGCTACATCGGATCCTGCTGTAAGGAAGATATACGTATTATGTAATACTGGAGGACAGAATACCAGCACTGTATCTGAAAGGGATCTTTCAAATCAACAAAATTCGAAGACTAACCAGATAACTCATACTGGTGAGAAGCGATACTTGTGTAGATCATGCGAAGCCAAATTTGCCCGTAAAGATTATTTGAAAACTCACATGTTAACCCATACTGGTGAGAAGCAATTCTCGTGTAGCACATGCGAAGCCAAATTTGTCCGAAAAGTTTATTTGAAAACACACATGTTAACCCATACTGGTGAGAAGCGATACTCGTGTAGAACATGCGAAGCCCAATTTGCCCGCAAAGATTATTTGAAGGCACACATTTTAACCCATACCGGGGAAAAGCGTTACTCATGTTATACATGCGAAGCCAAATTCGTTCAGAGAGCTACATTGAAGAGACACATGTTAACCCATACTGGTGAGAAGCGATACTCACGTACATCATGTGTAGCCAAATTTAGTCGGAAAAGTAATTTGAAGACTCACATGTTAACCCATACTGGAGAGAAGCCATTCTCGTGTAGAACATGCGGATTCAAATTTGCCCAGAAGGTTAATTTGAAGAGACACATGTTAACAAATAGTTGTGAGAAGACCAAGTAGCATATGCAAAACCTAATTTGTTGGGACATTTGAAGATACACCTTACCCATACCTGTGTAGCATATGTAAAGCCAAATTTACTTCTAAGGGACATTTGAAGGGAAGGTATTTGTATGCACGTGTGTTAACGCATAGCTGCAGAAGCCTAATTTATTAACAGAAAACTTTGAAGACACAGGTGGGAACTCATAGTGATAGGTACTATTCGAATGTAGCATATGCGAAGCCAGTTTGCTATCAAAGGAGTTTTCAAGGCGCACATATTAACCCTTATCGGTGAAAAACCTTCTCCATATACCATGTGCGTTGCAGAAAGTATTGAGAAGGGGCATTAATTAATAGCTTGGCACGTAAAGAGTTACGATTTGATGAGAGATATCTTATCCCCTTTGATGCCCAGCAATTAATAAGTGAATATGCTAAAATTACCAAGCAAAGTTTAGTGAAAATTCAAGTGTTACAAATTATCTCCCACCTATATATTTCAAGATAGTGTGTATTTTTTTCTCTAGCAGGTAAACAAATTATTCACGAACTAGAAGCTAAATAATTACAATTTCCTTCATTTGGGTATTAATAAAATCTGTAAAAATAATCCTGCGGAAAGAAAATCATTGGAAATCTTAATATAAATGTGACGGCCTACACAATCTAAATAGTAACTTTTGTGATAAAAATGTTAATATTTATTTAATTGTTTATAAATATTCCAAGCATAGAGTAATTATATGAAATTGGTATTGAGTACGATCAATTTCTACGTGCACAGTCCTCCGGCATTAGGTGGATTTTCGTCAGTAAAATCAAAGCCATCGCCATCAGTAGAATATTCACTCTCACACACTTCACTTAGCACTAAAACCCTATTTATATCCCCTTCGTTGAAGGAGCTAGCCATAATTATCACCACAGATATTAATAAGCCTCAGGTAATATCATATACGTCAGAAGATAACGCACACGTGAAGTCAGCTGACTGTAGCATGCTCAAAGAATACCTATTATAATTGCTGTTATTCATGGAACATAAACTTATCGAGATAATCTGAGAAGGAATGGTTCCCGCGTTATGTTCGTTACAATAGTTAAATCGCTGTGTATCTGGAAATAATGAAAAAATATATATAGGTTGGCCGGTGGCAATTTTATCAGATGCTCTCTCGGCCGATATATCGGCACCTTAAGGGCTAATCCATAGCTGCGAGAATCTATAATCTACGATGATAGATTAGTTTAGGGGAACAATACTATATTTGTTGATTGTGTTTTTAGAGCTATTTGACTTGTATATTTGGATCTGATGATGCTCCCTTGACGAGCAAAACATGTCATCCCTGAGTTTTCTTCTACAATATCCCTCAATAATATATATAAATCTTAATCCTTTATTATATATTTCAGTTTTTTTTCACATATTCCAGTAATTGGAATGATTCTTATGTTGACCGATTGAAAGATGCAATATTTATTGTTAATGTGGCAACACTGAAGAATGGCTTCAAGGCTGTCTTTATTTTATGTTGACTGACTATAGATACAATATTAATTGTTAATATGGCAACGCTGTAGAATGGCTTGAAGGCTGTCTTTATTTTTATACTCGCAAAGGAATTAAGGACAAACACATTAGCATATTCTCCGACAATTCCTGGAAAGAAACACAGTTTTATGATTGACATATGAAAAGCAGATTTTAGATCAGTGTAGGATGATATCTTTCTATTTTGCAGCGTCTCTTTACAGGTAGATTATTGTTCGCAAATACGTTTTTGACTAGATGTGAACAGACAACTGCGACATAATCCAAATACTACTGGTAGCGTGTCCATACTAGCGCATTTTGGTAGCGGTGATAGTTGTCTAAGAATACGAAAGACAACTGAAAGTTTGAGCAATCTTAGTACAGTCTTGCAACATAAGTAGTTACTAGTGCGGTGTTAACACCGCATAGACGAGCTCCCGAGGGATACAGTAGTACGTGTTTTCATGTATACTTAAAGTTATCATCACCTTGACACAGGGCACGACATTAATGCCCTAGGGACCACTCACAGAGTGCATTTATATATTAAGATGCGTTAGTCATGTCGGAAAGGAAGGTGAGCTAGCCTGGATATGTTTGAACAATATCCACCAACTGATGGGTAGAGTGTATTTTACACATATTCACATTTCTATACGTTCGGAGAAAAGGCAAAAGGACGGCCGGGTGTCTTTCCCGACGCCTGCTATTCAGATATAAGGGTTCTGTTGTACAAACTACCGTTGATGCTCATATCCCTACAGAAGATAAGATAGACATGCATCTAAAATTAGAAGCCATTCTTTCGGTGTTGTCCTTGCAAATATTTTATACAGTGTTTGGAGGGGTGTATGGTGCAATTAACATTTGTCACGCATTGAGTAATAAAGGGAATTATTAACCATGTTGAATGAGTGACGTGTTAGAATGTACCATTTATTTTGGAAACCACTCCAGTCCTCACACAATGACAAAATTAAATAATTGGGTGAAATAATCCTTTAACTTCGCTATTAAAATAAAATAAATATCAAGAATCCACTCTTCTGAATGTATTTCCAAAATACGTTCGGAGTTTACAAATGAAATGAAACCCCTAAATTATAATACTACCTTAAGTTCGGTTCATCAAAAGTAAATACAATTACTCTATACATCAAGAAACTCCACTCTATCTCTATACAATTATTTACACGCTTGTGGAGTGGATAACGATCAGTTCTTATCGTTGTAATCTCTTTTAACTATTTCCAATTTATCTACAATATTTTTACAATATCTAACTCGTAGCATTGTCTGTCTGTCTGTCTGCGAGTTTCACTGCCATAACTCGTCCTTGAATATTATGAAACAGAAACTTACGAAAAAGAGGACTACCTACTTAAATTTCATTGCTTGTATTTGTCGTAATAGTGTTAGTCATGGCCGTTCAACAAAGCCAAGCTCATGCTTGAATAATCCACATCAGGTTAAATAAAACATTAATAATAACAATGAAATATTGCTTCAATGCAATTTCCTAATTCGTGCGTTTTCCGACGATACATGACCTTCTATAGTCGCCTTTAAACATCAATTAACGCATCTTTATCTTATACAGCTTCCTCATATCCTGTAATACAGACACATGTGGAATAAATCTTCACATCTCCAGTATATTAAGCTCCCCAAATATAGCTTCACATTTAAGCTGGCACGAAAATTCAAAAACAACAACTTTCCAATTATTAACCCTGTTACAAATATTCCTATCGTCAACATGATCGATTGGAATCCACTTTACAATTTAAAATACCTTCTTTCTTTCTCCATTAATACAACATTGCGTTCCTCCAACAATTAACAATCTGCAGACTATCTCTTACGTAAGACATATTTCACATACTTGCAATACTTCAACGAATTAAAAATCCACAGCATTCATCATTACAAGTTAATAATAATACCTCCCTGCTTGTCGTTCATAATTGTTGCAATCAACAATGCTTAAATTCTCTCTCCACATTCTAATGCAAACTGCATTTCCTACTCAAAATGCTTTAAATGTTCCATTTGAAAAAGTATAGTTCTTACAATTCGTTCTAGTATTTAACAAAACCTTTATTGAGTTTCTGTCTTATTTCAAATTGACTTCTGCGTAATATTAAGGGATCAGCTATTATCGTCTGATACTCAAGAAATCTCAAGTATTTTCGTTTAAAAATTGACAATCATAATATTATCCTGTTATACAATGTCTATCTCACATTACTTTAATGTCCAAAGAAGAACCAATGTAAAATCAAGACTTGCACACTTATAAGGAAACTATCTAATTCCTACTTCCTACAAAAATATGGTCGAGTTTAGCACATCTCCCATCAAATTATTAACAAAATATCTAATTGCACACAAAAACTAAATTTTCGGTAAAATCCACCACAGTAAAATCTCGCTCGTCGAAGAATAAAAATCAAATCTAAATTTAAAAATATTTACGAAGTCCAAATACTAAATATTCAAATCGTCAAATTAATAAAAACATTCAAAAGGGTTTCTCATGGGAATTCTAAATACTCTACAAAATTCTACATAAAGGATTCTGTTCTACCTTTCAATGTCTTCAACAGCTGATGGAATAAATATATCAGAATTATATACCGGGACTCGTTCTGATGTCACCTCTTGGTATCACCTTGTTCTCTCCAGCCATCTGGACTGCGTCTCTCCTGCCTCGTTCTGGACTCGATCTGGCATCGCCCTCGCGTTGCCCTAGTTCTCGAAACGGACTGGGATCGTGACATGGGTCTGCCCTTGTTCAAATCAACTTTTTCTTTCTTGCTGTTGATTCTTGATGTTCTTGAAGTCATTGTGATGTTGAATTTTGTCAAGAGTATTTTAATAATTTTTATTTTTAAATATCCACTAGTTTTGAGTAATTTTACGTTACTCCCGATCTTTTCATACTCGTAGTTGCTGTTAGCTGATTACCGTAGATCTTTCCATTTTCTCATTGTTGCATGTTCACTCGGTCATTTCCACTTCCATTTCAATATCGAAATCAATTTCAATCATTGCAGGAATTAATTTCATCTACGAAGAATTATGAAAAATTGTTGACTGGAATTCCTTGAAATCTCCGTCGAAATGTTCGTAATATTCCATTGAGAACTGACCAAAAGCGTATGCAATCTCGTAGGAATTATTAACGTTCCGTAGTAACGAAACTACCTAGTTACAATATTACTGGGATATTTTATTGAAAATCCCTCGTTGAAGAAAATGGTTTTATTTCCGTAGAATGTTCGTATTATTTCACCTTCCATAAAGTTTAAATACTCAAGTCAAATATGAACTCAATTAACAAAGTTGTACAATGTCACTCGTTCTTCATAGTAGATTCACGCTAGTGGAAAAATGTCTTAAGTCCTCGACTGGATTAATGTTATACTTCTCAGAGTTGAAAATTTTACAAGTCCACAAATAGAGATCAGTGGCCTTTCCTCAACACCTTGCATTCGCATCCGCCGTCAACTAAACTCTCACAGGACCGTGCCTGGACTCGAATTCAACAATACGTCTAAATCTTTAAAATGACCAGAGTAAAAACCCTTTCCTGAAATGGCGCATTTCCTCACGAAATAAATTTGGCGCTCACGCTTCGTGAAAATCGTGATATTTTCTCAAATACTTCCAATCTTAACAATCCAAATACATAATAATTTTCGTCTGGAAATTTCCTCTATTCTGAGTGTAATAATATTTCTTCTGGTACTTCTGTAACAATTATTTTACTCTAATTAACGATTTCGTTATTTTTGTTAATATCCTGATCGAGTCATGTGGCCACAAAGCAGTAATCGTCTCGGACCGTAACACACTCCAGTTTATATTTTATTTGCTGCACGTGCCAATTTATATTATACTAGTAGAAGTACCCGTTCTCCGAACGGTGTTCGGTGTTAACACCACATTTTATCAATTGAGCTACTGTTGCAATGGTAAGCGGGTTGTCATTCCTTCATAAGTTTATGACAACGAAGTTAGTTTTCTGGGAATATCACACACACTGTTATTTAAGGGCCTTAAAATGTGGTTTTCGGACACCCTATATAGACTCCCGAATTTTGTGTCTCACATATGCTCAGGTCGTCCTTCTGGGATAATTTTTATATTTCGCCTATTTTAGCATGTATTTTGAGAAGTTTTTCCCTATACCCACCTTTCTACCGTATGAAAAGTACAAGAATTTTATAAATGATTGGTGTATTGACTCTCATGGATGCCATACCTAATTTTTTCGATGCACCAAGCATCCGAACACGAGTTATAGGCGTACATAAATATACACAGAAAGACAGAGAGACAAATATATTGTCTACAACATATCACCCAGATATCCAAATATGGGTATATCTACCACATAGTATCAAACAAAATCATCCCCACGATGAACCAGTATGTCAACAAAACAAACAAAAAAATATAAGTTAAAATGTGTTCTCAAACTAAATTCAACTAACGTGTACCTCATGACGTGAAATAGAATTGAAAGCCTTGTAGACGGAACGCAATACACGTCACATAAAAACTGACCCTCTACGTTGTGTCAGGTCCCCATACACAGGAAGACCCCTTTCATAAATTATAAAGGCTTGTGGTGCATGAAAATTCAGGTTCTTTAGCCTCAATTGGCCCAAATTCCTAAAAGCCGCAAAATATGCTGATTCAATCCATGAATTTTTGAAAATGATGTTGCTGTTTGGAGATATAATAGACCTTCTGTACTATATGTTGCACGTGAAAATTGCATGAAAAAATTCTAGGTTACCCCTTGACCCCCTTAATTGCATTGATGAATTATACAGTCTAAGTTGGTTCCGTTATAACCTAATAGCCTTTTGCAAACATTCACAGAAATGTAATGAATGGAGTGACATTGCTTCTTACAGAAATAGATGGAAAGTTGGATGCCACCCCTTGAGATAATGTTGTCATGGTTACCGGTTTGCATTCCCTCATTAGTTTGTTAAATTAAGTTTAAATTAGGTTTCTGGGAATACTTCAGAATCTGTTTGTTTTAGAGCCTCATAATGTAGTTTTCGAGGACCATTTAAGGCCCCCCGATTTTGTTTCTGGCACCGAGGGGCTTTGTCTCGTCGTTGTACGCCATAATATAATACTAATATAATAATATATTATAGGGATAGGAATATAGAGTACCCCTTGACCCCCTTAAGCGCATTATACGTATTGATGAATTTTACAGGTTAATTTGCTTTCGTGATAACCTTGTAGAAGTTTGCAAACTTTCACACTAATGTAATTAATGGAATTGCAATAGATGGACCTCTGAGAATCTGTTGCCATGGTTACCGGCTTGCATTCGTTCATTAGTTTATTAAATTAAATTAGTTTTCCCGGGAATATCTCAAAAACTGTTGGTTTTAGGGCCTTAAAATGTGGTTTTCGTGGACCCTTTAGGGCCCCCGAGTTTTGTCTTTCACATTGAGGGGCTGAAAATGAGCTTTGTCACGTGCATCTACGCCTATTTTAGCATGTATTTTATGGAGGTAGGCCCCCTTTTATGAGAGATACGGAGAAGAGTTACATCAATGATTAGTGTCGTGCCTCTGATGGATATCTGTACCGAATTTTACGTTGATACACCCAGCCGTTCTCGAGTTATAAGGGAACAAAGTTGTCCACAGACAAACAAACAGACAGACAAAACAAATATTTCGCGCGCATCCATCATAAAACAGTCTGAAACGCGTAAATAACTCCAATTTCCGTAGAAATTCAGAAAAAATAGGCAAACTTTCATTTTTAGCCTATTTTCAATTTTGAAAAAATAGGCATATGAGATCACCTTTTGTCCGTGTGTGTGTGCGTGTGTGTGTGAGGTGTGTGTGTGTCCCCGTAATAAAATCGAAACGGCTGAAGCGATTTCAATGAAACTCGGTAAGTTCATAGCACTATTCCCGGCAACCTCGACCATGCCCTTCAAATTTTGTTACGTCTCACCAATCCAACATGGCGGCTGTGCGAAACTATTACCGATATCGCCCTGAAATTGTGTACGGTGATAAAGGGCACTACTAGAAGTTCACCTATGAGACTTTCAAAAACCTGTTGACTACAAAACCAACATGGCGGTCAAGCGAAGTTGAGACTTTTAAATAGACTTTTCTCGCGATTTAACTATCCAAACGTAATGAAACTTGGTACAGCAAATGTTTATACACATTGTAACGCACTGGAGTCTAATTTAGATCAATTGTTTACATAACCTCAAAATGGCGGCTGTGCGAAATATTTCACTGACATTCTATATCTCCGAAACTATTACAGATATCACCCTGCAATTGTGTACAGTGATAAAGGGTACTGATACAAATTTACCTATGTATATTTCATAAACCTGTAAAGTACAAAACAAACATGGCGACCAAGCGAATTTGAAATGTTTTAATAGACTTTTCTCGTGATTTAACTCTCTGAGCACAGTGAAATGAGGTACAGTAAATGATTTTGCAGATTATAAAGCACTACCATCTAATTTATTTCAATTGTTTACATAACCTCAAGATGGCGGCTGTGCGAAATTTTAAAATTATGTTTTTATTTCATGTGTCGTAATCATGCGATCGAAGTGAAAGTTTGAATAATGAACCTAGGCAATAATTGTCCTTGAATGGTACATAACTCTATGGCCCATACAGATAACAATCCTAAATGGCGAGCTTCCGAAATATTTAGACGGTTATCAATATCTGTGAATCTCTTACAGCAACCAAACTGATTTTTTTATGTTCTTAGAGACTATGAACATATGTTCACCTAAGGGACTTTCAGTAACCTGGTGAGCACAAATCCAACATGGCGGCGACGCGAAGTACAAATATTTAAATGGACGTTTCTCGCGAATTAACTATCCGAGTGCCGTGAAACTTTGCACGTTAAATGCTTATACAAATGTTGATCCACTGGCATGTAATTTATTTCAATTGTTTGCATAATCACAAGATGGCTGCTGTGCGTAATTTTTAAATCTCGTTTTTACTTCTTCTGTTCTAATCATGCGATTGAAGTTTGAATACCACACGTACACAATAATCTTACTGTAATAGTACAAAAATAAAAATCCAACCTGGCGACCATCTGAAATATTTAGACGGTTCTCAATATCTACGAATCTTTTACAGCAATTAAACTGAAATTTTGTATGTTGATAGAGGCAATTAACATTAGCATGATATATGAAAATAGGCTGTATAGTTCTTCACGGAACTACTTGTTATATATAGAGAGAAAGACTGCACCGCTCGGTGTTGACCGTGTTTTATTGCACAAATTTAGGTTTTACTCGCTAACCGTTGGAGATACACGAAATGTGATAAGGACCTTTCGGATAGAAAGTTAAATGTTAAAGCTCGTGTATGCCATTAAATGTTTGCTATTTCTTAGCGTTCTCTTAGGTAGATTTCATTAGAAAGCTAACTATTGCAATGGGTACCATGTTTCGAATTCCGGAAAATTTCGACATATCCTCGCGTTTCACATCCCCCAGACCCCAAAACCACCGTCAGTTCAAAAGTTTATATATAATTTATGTATATATGTATATATGTATGTATCTATCTATCTATCTATATATATATATCAGTTTCTTGTGGACACGATAACTGCCGTAATTTTGCACCAATCAATTTGAATTTTTTACATAATATGTATCCCTATAAAATCTCGGTCGAGATCGGTAATGGTCAAAATCGGTCGAAGGGGGTGAAAATGGGGGGCTTTTTTCGAAAAAGTGAAATTTCGCTATAACTCTCTTAATACGTGAAATATCGAATCCATTCAAAGTTCATAATATGTGTCGGATAAGTGCCAAAAAGTTATGTCAAATACGTTTTTTAATAGCACCAACCATTGACCAAAGGGGTGGAAAAAAGTGGGTTTTTCGGGAAACATTAATCATATCTCTCTTAATAGGCACAATATCAAAACCGTACAAAATGGAAAATATTACCCTAATAATTACCTAAAACTTTTGTCTGAAAGAATTTTTGATATGACCCACCATTACGCCAAGGGATGAGAAAAATTATTTCGGAATTTTAAACAAGTAGTTCCGTGAAGTACTATACAGCCTATTTTCATATATCTTGCTCATGTTAATTGTCTCTATCAACATACAAAATGTCTGTTTAATTGCTGTAACAGATTCGTAGATATTGAGAACCGTCTAAATATTTCATATGGTCGCCAGGATGGATTTTTATTTTTGTACTATTACATTAAGATTATTGTGTACGTGTGGTATTCAAACTTCAATCGCATGATTAGAACACAAGAAGTAAAAACGAGATTTTAAAATTACGCACAGCAGCCATCTTGTGATTATGCAAACAATTGAAATAAATTACATGCCAGTGGATCAACATTTGTATAAGCATTTAACGTGCAACGTTTCACGGCACTCGGATAGTTAATCCACGAGAAACGTCCATTTAAATATTTATACTTCGCGTCACCGCCATGTTGGATTTGTGCTCACAAGGTTACTGAAAGTCCTATAGGTGAACATATGTTCATAGTCTCTATGAACATAAAAAAATTCAGTTTGGTTGCTGTAAAAGATTCATAGATATTGAGAACCGTCTAAATATTTCGGAAGCTCGCCATTTAGGATTGTTATATGTATAGGCCATAGAGTTATGTACCATTCAAGGACAATTATTGCCTAGCCTCATTATTCAAACTTTCACTTCGATCGCATGATTACGACACAAGAATAAAAACTTAATTTTAAAATTTCGCACAGCCGCCATCTTGACGTTATGTAAACAATTGAATTAAATTAGATGGCAGTGCATTACAATCTGCAAATTCATTTATTGTACCAGATTTCACTGTGTTCAGAGAGTTAAATCACGAGAAAAGTCTATTGAAATATTTCAAATTCGCTTGGTCGCCATGTTCGTTTTGTACTTTACAGGTTTATGAAATATACATAGGTAAACTTGTATCAGTACCCTTTATCACCGTACAAAATTGCATGATGATATCTGTAATAGTTTCGGAGATATAGAATGTCAGTGAAATATTTCGCACAGCCGCCATTTTGAGGTTATATAAACAATTGAACTAAATTAGACTCCAGTGCATTACAATGTGTATAAACATTTGTTGTACCAAGTTTCATTACGTTTGGATAGTTAAATCGCGAGAAATGTCTATTTAAAAGTCGCAATTTCGCTTGACCGCCATGTTGGTTTTGTAGTCACCAGGTTTTTGAAAGTCTCATAGGTGAACTTCTAGTAGTGCCCTTTATCACCGTACACAATTTCAGGGCGATATCGGTAATAGTTTCGGAGATATTGAATGCTAGTGAAATATTTCGCACAGCCGCCATGTTGGATTGGTGAGACGTAACAAAATTTGAAGGGCACGGTCGAGGTCGCCGGGAATAGTGCTATGAACTAACCGAGTTTCATTGAAATCGCTTCAACCGTTTAGATTTTATTAGGGGGACACACACACACACACACACCACACACACACACACACACACACACACACACGCACACACACACGGACAAAAGGTGATCTCATAAGCCATTTTTTTTTCAAAATTGAAAATAGGCTAAAAATGTCTAGTGCCATCAGAGGTTACCATAACAACGCTTTTAAATTGATGAGGGATGATCTATCCGAGGTTGCCAAGACAACGCCATTGACGAGATCACATTCATTTCTAGCCTACTTTTCACACTTTTCAAAAATGAGGAAAAAGTAGACTTATGAGATATATCCGGGAAAATGTGTCTGTCCTTCTGTCTGTCTGTCTGTATGTCCTTCTGTCTGTCTGGCTGGCTGTGTGTGTGTGTGTGTGTGTCCTATCAACTCCTAAACGGCTGCAGCAATCGAAACCAAATTTAGTATGAGTTAAGATGTATACCGGAATATCTCAGGCCCATATTTGAAAAAGATGTCAGTGCTACCAACTGCTAAAAAACGCACTAGAAATTTTAGCTCCATGCTGGATATCTTGGAAGGTATACATGGGAGCTATTCTAAAATTGGCACACATGTAGATAATACTATTTCAGTTTAATTTCCAGGTGGCCATACATGACAGTGTTGCCAATATAATTTTAAGCCTTCTGATAGGTCCAATTTTTAAATGCATATAACTTCTACGCTATCAATTGGATTTCAACCAAATTTTGTATGTAATATGTGCACATAAACAGATATGACTGAGTGTATTATTAAGAGCCACCAGGGCTGCCAACTGTTAATAATTGCTCTCTATTTTGTATCAAAATACCAATATATCAGAAAGTATGCAAGCCGACAGCTTTAAACTATGCACACGTATATTACCTGACATTTTACATTAATTGGGAGTAACTTATATACGTCAGTTCTACCAACATGATTCTTAGCCTGCTGATAGGACCAATTTTTAAATATATGTAACTTCTATACCAACAAATTGATTTCATCCAAAATTGGCACTAAAATATATAATATTTCAGATTATTTCTGACCAGCACTCGCATGACATTGTTGCCAACATGCTTTTACGTGTACTAATAGATCCAATGTCTAACTCCATGTAACGTCCTTTGGACTTCAACCACATTTTGTATTCTGTACCTTAGGAGATGGAAGTAAGAATATATTCAGTCACCAGAGCTGCCAACTGTATTGCTCTATTAGGCTATATTATGCCTAGTATACCTTATTTTGAACTAATTAAGACATTTCGATATTACCCACTTAATTTCGTCATTATTCTAGATAGGTTCATATACTGTAGATTAATCTTTGGCATGAATCTTAATTTTAAGAAAAGTAGGCTCTTTAGTTCGTCACGGAACTTCTTGTTCCATCTGACTATGAGGGAAGTGGCTAACTGGTAGCATGCTGAACTCCTATGCCCAAGGTCGCTGGTTCAAAGCCGGCCAAAGTCGCCGGATTTTCTAAGAGTGCTAAAACTCCGTCAGCATGCTTTCCTTCGGAGGGGAAGTTACAACGTTCGTTGCAAGTTGCTGGTTGCGGTGGCATCTAGCAGCCAAGTTCACAGCTAGGTGTCGTTGACGTTAGTATTTTCTACAAAGTTATGTTCTACTACTTAAAATTGACCGTCTGCAGACCTTACCTGAATTACAGACTAATACAGTCATCACAAATAACACCGTTTATCAGACAGATTCTACACACACCCAATGTACACGGGGTTACATGACCACCTTGTCGCAGCCCCTAAACTGAGGAACCAACCAACATCTCTGCGGGAGATAAAATTTTGCGTGAAGAAGTAACAGACTGTTAGATAGTTACACATTAGTGCCAAACCTTGCATAAGGACAGTGTGATCACAAGTATAAAAATGAACCCCAAATGACAAGAAGGTTACCATCCTCATAAGACAGTAAAATGTTAAAAATATGCATAGAAAGACGAAAAAATGTTAACTAACCTCAAATTGTAAAATACTTTCTCGCAATAAATGAGGTCTGATCCTCCTACAAAAACCTGCATATTTTGCCTATTATAGCCTATCCCCTAGTTTGCCCGGTGAAATCTACCTCCGCCTTCCGGCGTGCCGAGGGGATATTCTTTTATTTGAAATGGAAATATGAAATTTTGAAACCAAAGGGTTTAGTGACGTCACAGATGTGGGTTTTACTCGCTAACCGTTGGAGATATACGAAAAGAAGTTTGTGATTTCCTAGCGTTGTCTTTTTATTGGAAATGGAAATAAGAAAATAGTCGCCATTTTTAAATAGTGCAAAATATCGAAATCCTATGTTTCGGATAGTAAATTAAATTTTAAAGCTCGTATGTGCCTTCAAAAGTTTGCTATTTCTTAGCGTTCTCTTTTTATTTGAAATGGAAATATGAAAATTGTCGCCATTTTTAAATAGTGCAAAATATCGAATTCAAAAATAGCCTATGTGTAAACCTGGTAATGCTCACATATACCATCAAAATTTTGCTATTTCTTAGCGGTTTTTAAATTTGAAATGGAAATAAGAAATTTTGAAACCAAACGGTGTAGTGACGTCACAAATGTGGGTTTTACTCGCTAACCGTTGGAGATACACGGAAAGTGATAAGGACCTTTCGGATAGAAAATTATATTTTACAACTCGTATGTGACATCAAAAGTTTGCTATTTCTTAGCGTTCTCTTTTTATTTGAAATGGAAATATAAAAATAGTTGCCATTTTTAGCCTAGTTTTCACATTTTGCAAAAATGAGGAAAAAGTAGACTTATGAGATCGATCCAGGAAAATGTATGTCTGTCCTTCTGTCTGTCCGGCTGTGTGTGTGTGTGTCCCCTATCAACTCCTAAACGGCTGCAGCAATCGAAACCAAATCTGGTATGAGTAAAGATCTATACCGGAGTATCTCAAGCCCGTATTTGGATATGATGTCAGTGCTACCAACTGCTGAAAAAACCACTAGAAATTTGAGCTCCATGTTGGATATCCTGGAAGGTATGCATGGGATCTATTCCAAAATTGGCACACATATAGATAATACTATTTCAGTTTAATTTCCAGGAGGCCGTACATGACAATGTTGCCAAAATAATTTTAAGCCTTCTGATAAGCCCAATTTTTAAATGCATATTACTTCTACACTATCAAGTGGATTTCAACCAAATTTTGTATGTAATATGTGTAAACAAACAGATATGACTGAGTGTATTCTTATGAGCCACCAGGGCTGCCAACTGTTAATAATTGCTCTCAATTTCTTTTATCAAAATACCAATATATCAGAAAGTATGCAAGCCGACAGCTTTAAACTATGCACACGTATAGTACCTGACATTCTATATTAATTTGGAGTAACTAATATACGTCAGTGCTACCAACATGATTCTAAGCCTGCTGATAAGACCAATTTTTAAAAACATGTAACGTCTATACGATCAGTTGGATTTCAACCAAATTCCGTATGTGCTATGTGTAACATAACATATATGACTATAAGTATTCTTAAGAGCAATCAGAGCTGCCAACTGTTAATAAATGCTGTCTATATATTTTTACCGTAATATCAATATATGAGAAAGTATGATAGCCAACAGCTCTATAATTTGCACACCTATAGCACCCGACATTCTAGATTAACTTGGAGTAATTAATATAAGTCAGTGCTGCAAACATGATTCTATGCCTGCTGATAGGTCCTATTTTAAAATACATGTAAATTCTATACTAACAAATGGATTTCATCCAAAATTGGCACAACAATATATCATAATATTTTAGATTATTTCTGACCAGCACACGTATGACGTTGCCAACATGCTTTTACTCGTGCTGATAGATCCAATGTCTAACTGCATGTAACGTCCATTGGACTTCAACCAAATGTTGTATTCTGTACCTTAAGAGATGGAACTAAGAATATATTCAGTCACCAGGGCTGCCAACTGTAGTGCTCTATTAGGCTACATTATACCAGGTATATTTCGAACTAATTAGACATTTCGATATTACCAACTTAATTTCATCATTATTCTAGATAGATTCATATACTGTAGATTAATCATTGGCATGTATCTTAATTTTTTTAACTGACAGTAGTGCCTACGCTGGCTAAAGCGCAGCATTAGGTCATGGGGCCAAGCTCTCTGCTGACTCGGTAGACGCGTGGGTTCGAGCCCCACCGTCGGCCGTCCTTGAAATGGTTTTCTGTGGTTTCCCATTTTCAACACCAGGCAAATGCTGGGACGGTACCTTCTGACAGGCCACGGACGCTTCCTTCCACATCCTTGCTCAGTTTCATTCACCTTCATTCATTTCATCTCTAATTAACTCCTCTCATGAGGTTGGCGTCAGGAAGGGCATCCGTCCATAAAACCATCGCCACAAATACTTCCATCGCATCTCATCCCCGACCCCGTTGGAAAACGGGAATAATATGGGGTAGACATACATGTATCTTAATTTTAAGGAAAGTAGGCTCTTTAGTTCGTCACGGAACTTCTTGTTAAATAGTGCAAAATATCGAAATCAAAAGTTGTCTATGTGTAAACTTGATAAAGCTCAAATATCATCACAATTTTGCTATTTCTTAGCGTTCTTTTTTATTTGAAATGGAAATATGAAATTTTGAAACCAAACAGTGTAGTGACGTCACAAATGTGGGTTTAACTCGCTAACCGTTGGAGATACACGAAAAGTGAAGGACCTTTCGGATAAAAATAAATAAATTTTAAAGCTCGTATGTGCCATCAAACTTTTGCTATTTCTTAGCGTTCTCTTTTTATTTGAAATGGAAATATGAAAATAGTCGCCGTTTTTAAATAGTGCAAAATATCGAAAACAAAAGTAGCCTATGTGTAAACCTGGTAAATCAGCTACTTCCATGCAAAATTTCATTTCAATCCGACCATTTTTATTTCAAATTGAAATATGAAATTTTGAAACCAAACGGTGTAGTGACGTCACATATGTGGGTTTTACTCGCTAACCGTTGGAGATACACGAAAAATGATAAGGACCTTTCGGATAGAAAATTAAATTTTAAATCTCGTTTGTGCCATCAAACGTTTGCTATTTCTTAGCGTTCTCTTTTTATTTGAAATGGAAATATGAAAATAGTCGCCATTTTTAAATAGTGCAAAATATCGAAATCAAAAGTAGCCTATACCTAAACCTGGTAAATCAGCTACATCCATACAAAATTTGATTTCAATCGGACCAGTTGTTCTTGCGTGATTGAGTAACAGACAGACAGGACGACAAACACCATCTCATTTTTAGCCTACTTTCGATTTTTGCAAAAAATGAAAGTAGACTTATGAGATCAACACAGGGCGAAAAAAGTGTGTCTGTCTGTGTGTGTGTATGTGTGTGTGTGAGTCTGTGTGTGTGTGTGTCTGTGTGTGTGTGAGTGTGTGTACTCTGAATGTCTGTCCCCCCCTATCAATTCGAACACGGTGAAACCGAATTGAACGAAATTTGGTACAGAGGTAGCACTAGTAAAGGACACCTCAGTGTCATACTTTATATCGCCGCCATCTTTACCAAAACAGAATGGCGGCCACTCAAATGTTCAAAACGTAAAATCAAATTACGGCTAAACTAATCATCCGATCTCTACCAAATTTGGTGAAAACATACCTTTATATAGGACGCGTCTTTCACCCAAACTTCAAGGTCATCGGCCATGCCATTTCAGGATGGCGGCCATGTGAATTATGTAACCATTTTAATAAATAGCTTAAGACCCACCAATTCCGATTATCGAGCCTAGGGGGGTTTAAGCTATCCTGAAGGTCGTGATCCGTTATTTATTATAATTTAATATTATAATATTATACAGTATGAGTGGCTTAAAAGAGCTGAGCCGTTTGTGTCACACGACAAGATGGCAGCTGTCCTCATGTGCCTGTCTTATATTTCAGTAGTTTTAGTATGTTGTATGTGATATACCGTACTGATACAATAATATAAACTTTGTATGAAATGATCTTTAATGAAGATGTACTGCAGTGAAGAAATCGTTTATTTAAAGTCATTATTTGCCAACAGTTTGTATCTAATATGTCAGTTAAGAACACCTGACATCATGGATACGGTTAGCTCTGGGCTAGCATGTTAGTCTGACACGCAGTTGACTGGGGATCGAGTACTGCTACAGTTAGTTTTTTTTCTTGAATTCTTTTACAAATGATGTGCACGAGCTTTTTCCACAGATACTGAATAAAATGTCATTTAGCTCAAAGGAGAGGATAAAGTATACACTCGTATATTAATAAAATCACAGTCCCAGCATCGCACATAAACAGAAGACATTAGAAAAAGGAGAATAGAAAAACTAGATACACGTTGTCATTAACCACAGCCTTCTTAATGCCTCTGTACGGTGCTGTCCTCTTGTGGGTTATGTGGGTAATATTGTTCCAAACATAACGCTGTGTAAATGCCTGAGCTGGCCTCCTGAAGTATGGCAATTTTGTAATACTGGTAGTTCAACTATTAGCCACGATCGCGCTCCGAATACCTTTAAACACTGCCAGCTGGATCGCCTCCCTCTTGGCTACTTTAAACTGCCTACTCATTCAACACCCATAGAACACTGCCATCGTAGTACATTACGATGGCAGTGCATAGGCGTACAAGATAAAGATTAATTCACTGATAGGTCGCAGCACCACCTACTGTGATTGGGGCGGAAGATTCTTAATTTTGCAGGCTGGCTTAATATAGAGATTAACGGACGTGAATGCATTACAATAAGTTAGTAGTTTTGTTATTCAATCATCATAAAGTATATAATATTGATCTTGACACTTACTGGCTTATTATCAATATAAAAGAAAACAAACAATACATTGTGGTTGGGGTGATTGTTTTAGGGATGAGGACAAAGAGTCATAAAGATACCCATACATTTAGGAGAAAGTAGGCTATATGTTCTTTGCTGAACATCTTGTTATATATTAGTATGATTGTATTCTATTTTTATACTGAGTCGCTCATTTTCATCCGAAAACCTGTGCTGCTGGCCTGTCTCATCACGTGACTCTGTGTCAATATCCAGCGTGAATAGAATCTCACGTATGCAATGTTAAACTTGGAGACATTTTCAAATCTGAATCTCTGACAAGAAATTTTGACCCAATATATATTTCAACATGAGGTGGATTTAAACAGTCATGGAATCTTATAGTTTTAGATAATCTGAAAATTAATTTTAGTTTTTTGTGTTGGTTATCATGTATTCCAAGACAGTAATTTTTTCCCACCAGTTTTGCTTGTTGTTGTTGCTGAGGTTGTCTTGATGAACAGGTTTTGAGGCTAAAATCCAAAATTTCACCAATCTATCTGTAAGGAATCACAAGGCATACCAAGGGAAGCACAGTCTTTCTAATTATACCTGAAGTAAGTACCATTCTTGGCATGTATTTTGATATATTTGCTTTCATTGGAGATTATAACCTATAATTTTGATAATTAAGTCAAAGTTTTGCATTGAGGGGCAGGTTTGAACACTGAATGTGGGGCACATTTGAACACTGTTCAAAAGTACCCCCCTACAACTTACATGGTCCATTACAACAACACCTCGTCCTAAATGTGATGTTTTGATTTTTAGGCCTATGTAAAATGGCGAGGAACTACAAGAGGAAAGGAGATGGATCAGATATAAACGAAAGCTCTCAATGAGTTCTTTAAAACAAGGCACCACTCAGGACAGCAGCTGCTATGTATGAAATTAAACATTCTCCTTTTTTCTACCGCATAAAATAGCAGAGACATATGGGGAAAGGACGTCGTTAAGCACATATTTACAAACCAGGAAGAAGAACAACTAGCAAAGTATATTCTGAGGAGTAAAAAAATCATTTAAAATTTGACTTAAATTCAGATTCGCAAATTAGCATTCGATTATGCAGAAAAACGTGGTTGTTGCCCAGATAACTGGAAAGGTAAGGATGTGGCAGGCACTCAATGGATGAAGGGCTTCCTGAAGCGTCATAGAACTTAAAGTGTGAGGAAACCAGAAAAAAACAAGCCTTTCACGTGCAACTAATCTTGCTAAACAAAATGTGAGTGAGTTTCAAAGAAACTATGCTAATGTTCTTGAGAAATTTAAATTTACACACGCACCTGATTTACAACTTAGATGAAACAGCAGTGGCAACCGTTGTCCCAGCTCCTAATGTTGTAGCAGAAAGGGCATACAACTAGTTGGGCAAGCATTTTCAGGGGAAAAAGGGACAGTGTGTAACTATATTTGCCTTAATTAGTGCTTCTGGAAATGCATTGCCACCTATTTTTATATTCCCAAGAGCTAGGATGAATAATCTCTTAATGACAAATGCTCCAGAAGGTAGCATTGATTTAGCTAATAGTCCTAGAAGTGGTTGGATGAAGAGCTTCTGTACTTACAAGTAGGCCTACTTGAGTACATAAAGGAATATGCAAGGTTTAACAGAGAGCATCCCATACTAATTTCAATGGGCAACCATGAAACATATTGCACACTGGATGCTGTTTTGCACGCTAGGGACAATGGGATGATCTTACTTATATTTCCTCCTCATTTCTCCGACCGCCTGCAACCCCTGTATGTTGCAGTGTTTGGACCGCTCAAGGAAAAGTTTGCAGTATGTTTAAACAACCCTGGGAAAAAAATAACTGTTCCTAATTTAGCTGCCAGAGCTAAGGATACTTTTAATAATTATTTCGCCAGAAAGAATATTGTTACGGCTGTGAGTTTGTTTCATCGCTCGCCGCATGAGTCACAACTGCCCCCGGGCTGGGCTGTATTCTGCCTCAGTGTATTGCGTGCGCCTTATGCAACATGACTACTAGGACAAAGGGATAGTCCAGAATATTCGTGACTCAGCCAGTGAAGGAAACCACGAGAAGCCGTGAGCCCTGGATGGGTCCAGAAGCATTTATTGAGTCACCGGCCTGCTATATAAGGGCGACCTGTCAAGCAATTGTTGTTGTGTGTTTTACGAGCTAGTGCGAGCGTTTATCCTGAGCGACAGAAGTGTGGTGACTTGCGAAACCAAAAGCCGTTTCTCTTGACAGCGAGGAAGTGAGAAGCATACAGGGGATTTCCTGTGTTTTGAGTGAGTGTGATTTCACTGAGCGACAGAGATATTGTGGTGAAGCACCGCGCGAGTTACGAAATCCAGTGACATTGTTTCCCAGCTCGTGAACAGCTAAGCAGCGTGTAGCAGGTTTTCGTAAGTAACTGTAATTTGTGTACATAGGGAAGAGTTGCATGTAGTTCTGTCAAGGCCACCAGACTCATTAGCGAGAAGATTAACTGTTGACAAGTGAAAGGGGGCAAGAGCTCTCCATAAGCAAGAGACATGAGGAAACTGGAGTAAGGTTCTAATTGCTTGTATTTGCTGATGAGTAGTGTATCTTTCTGGCCGCAATAAAATTAATTATTTCTTTAAAGGAACAATCTGTGTTGTGCTTTCTACCAACCGTAATCCAGTTAACAAAAGTGCCACTAGGGGGTGGCACGTAACAACTGGTGTCAGAAGCCAGATTACGAACTCAAGCACAAGCACAACACCTGACGGTCCTGGTTTCAAAACCCGAGCAGGTCATTTTCTCTAATTTTCCTGTGAGTGCATGCCCTTTACAAGACAAACAACTAAAATGGAGGCGCAATTGGCAGCATTGCTAGAAAAGTTAAGTGGCATGGAAACCAAGATGGAAGACGGCCAGAAGAAGATGGAAGACGGCCAGAAGAATTTAACCAAGGACCTAACTGCCAAATTAGAAGACGGTCAGAAGAATTTAACCAAGGACCTAACTGCCAAATTAGAAGACGGCCAGAAGAATTTAACCAAGGACCTAACTGCCAAATTAGAAGACGGCCAGAAGAAGATGGAAGACGGTCGAAATGAGTTAGCGGAGGACCTGAAGAAGATGGAAGACGGCCAGAAGAACTTAGCCAAGGACCTGAAGGATAGCCAGAAGAAGATGGAAGACGGCCAGACTAAGCTAGCACAAGACCTGAATAAATTAGAACAGGGCCTACGTGAGGAAGTCACGGCAGTGGAAAAGAAATTCGACGCCTTACAAGTGGAAGTTGCCGAGCTGCGCCGACGCCCGCTGATGGGGGTGGAGGAGAAATTCAACGCCTTACAAGAGGAAGTTGCCGAACTGCGTCAACGCCCACTGATGGGGGTGGAAGAGAAATTCAACGCTTTACAAAAGGATATTGCTGAGCTGAACCAACGCCCACCGATGGGGATTGAAGCGAGATTCAATGCTCTTCAAGAGGAAGTTGCCGAGCTGCGCCGACGCCCGCCCACAGGTACACCGGGAACGTCAGGAACGAGACAGAGCAGAGTGACGCCCCCAACCTTCGACGGAAAGGTCCCGTGGAGCACATACTTACGTCAGTTCGAGGCGGCCTGTTCCATAAATAACTGGAACAACACAGAAAAGGCTACAGCTCTCACTGTAGCGCTGAGAGGTGACGCTCTTAACGTCCTTCAGGCCATCCCGACTGGATCCCAGGACTACGCTTCACTAATCGCCCATATGGAGTCCCGATATGGAGATAGCCATCTTCAGCAAGCCTACCAGAAGCAGCTCCGGACCAGGGTACAGAAGAACGCGGAAACCCTGCAGGAGTTCGAGATGGACATCGCACGCCTCGTAAGGCTCGCCTATCCAACAGCGCCGGCCGACTTTCTGGAACAGATAGCGACGCAGACCTTCACCGACGGGCTACGGGACTCGGACACTCAACAGGCGCTGCGACTCGCGCGCAATAAGACCCTGGCAGATGCGCTGAGCCACGCACTTGAGTTCGAGACGGCAAAACAGGCATCTAGAATGCACGCACGGGTGCGTCAGGTGGACGTCGACGAACCAGCCAAAGCCGACAAGACCAAGCCCCTGGACGATGAACTGATGGAGGCGCTAGGCCGGTTCTTCAAGAGTCGCAGAACCACCAACAAAAACGTAGCCGAAGGACATCCGGAGAGGCGGCCCGGAAGAGGACTACCGACCTGCTGGACCTGCCGTAAGAGAGGCCACCTGAGCAAGGACTGCGGTGATCGCCGCCGTCAAGGGTTTCCGTCGGGACAGTCAGTCATAGGGAAACCGCGCGGCCCAGGAAAGCAAGTATCAGCCAGCCTTGGGGAGCAAAGGTTGGCTTGTGACAGTCGTCAAGCCCCGGCAGTCCAAGTTCGTGTGACGCAGTTACGTAGGGTTAATAGCAGCCTGATGGTCGACGGAGTCGTCAACGGAGAGAGCTGGCCCATGCTAATCGACACGGGAGCATCGAGGACCATCCTCAGTCCCACCGTGATCCCGAAGTGGAGAGTGCAACCCACACAAAGGAACCTCCAGCTAATAACCGCGACCGGGGAGACCGCTCCGGTACATGGCGAAGCATCACTGGAGTTCGTCATTGGTCGACGGGCGATAAAGCATCCAGTACTTGTGGATGACGTATCAAATGAAGTAATCATCGGACTGGACTTCCTGGACCAGAACAACATCATCTTGGATCTGAGTACTAACACTCTACACTTCGGAGGTGAGGAACTTGCTTTGCAACCAGCACACGAGGCCGTCGCCGCACGACGGGTAAGGCTGAGAGAGGATGTCATCCTTCCCGCCAGGACGGAAGTTAGCGGTGCCGTAATTGTCGACGGAACAGCTGAGGGAGTGGCGGCTGTCATCGATCCAAAATATGAGGACATCCAGACCAATGGATTGCTAGTTGCCAAGACCCTCATCAACACGACGTCTCGGCCGTACGTCCGCCTGTCCAAGCTGAACGACTACGACATTACGGTTCACCGGGACACCAACCTAGGAGTCTGCGAGACCGTTACTTGGATTGCCCGCATCACCGACACAACGGACGGACACCTGCAGACGGACAACCGAAGAAGACGCGCCCTGCCAGAAGAACTACAGAAGCTGTACCAAGGATCCCAGGACCATTTAGACGGGGAACAAACACGCCAACTTCGGGACCTGCTACACGAATTCCAGGATGTCTTCTCCGTGGGGAGCAAAGACTTCGGTAGGACAAGCTTGGTCCAGCACAGAATCGACGTTGGGGTCAGCGCACCGATTAGGGCCCCATTCCGACGTGTCCCGCTCGCCAAGCAAGCTGAAGTCGACCGGATGGTAGAAGAGATGAAGGAGCAAGGGGTGATCGAGCCATCACATAGTCCTTGGAGTTCTCGGGTCGTGCTAGTGAAGAAGAAGGACGGTTCCACCATGTTCTGCGTGGATTACAGGCGGGTGAATGACGTCACGAAAAAGGACAGCTACCCTCTACCCCGGATCGACGACACCCTGGACACCATATCAGGGTCAAGATGATTCTCCAGCTTGGATTTGAAGAGTGGCTACTGGCAGGTGGAGGTCCACCCTAGGGACCGCGAGAAAACTGTGTTCTCTGTGGGCAGCGGATTCTGGCAGTTCACCGTCATGCCATTCGGTCTGTGCAACGCCCCTGCGACCTTCGAAAGGCTAAAGGAGACCATTCTGAGGGGACTACACTGGAAGACCTGCTTGGTCTACCTAGACGACGTCATATTTCTGGGGAGAAGCTTCGAGGGGCACTACAGCAACCTGAAGGAGATCTTGATGAAGCTACGGGCTGCCCAGCTGAAGTTGAGCCCCAAGAAGTGTCAGCTCTTCCAGGAGCAGGTCCAGTACCTTGGTCATATCGTCTCCGATGAAGGGGTGCGCACCGACCCAGAGAAGACCGCAGCTGTGAGGGAGTGGCCAGTTCCGAAGGACAAGTCTCAACTACGAAGCTTTCTGGGACTCTGCACTTATTACCGTCGCTTCGTGAGAGGATTCGCCGACATCGCCAAACCACTACATCGACTGACTGATAAGGACCAACTCTTCACGTGGACAGCAGAATGCCACAGTGCCTTCGAACAACTCAAGCAGGCTCTGTGCACCGCGCCTATTCTGGCCTACCCCAGACCTGGAACAAGGTTCATCGGCGATACCGATGCCAGCGACTTTGGTATAGGGGGAATCCTGTCACAAATAGTGGACGGCGAGGAGAGAGTAGTGGCCTACTTCAGCAAAGCCTTGTCAGAGCCAGAGAGGAACTACTGCGTCATCAGGAAGGAACTGCTCGCCATCGTGAAGACCATCGAACACTTCCACAAGTACCTGTACGGGCAGTAATTTCTCATCAGGACTGACCATGCATCCCTGCGGTGGCTCCTGAACTTCAAAAAGCCCGAGGGTCAACTCGTGCGGTGATTAGAGTGGCTTCAACAGTACAACTTCGAGATCCAGCACAGGAAAGGCCAACTGCATTCTAATGCCGACGCCCTGTCACGAAGACCGTGCCCCGAAGACTGCACCTTCTGTACTAGGAGGGATGGGAACACCGGGATACAGTGCCGACGGACTACCGTGGAACTTCAAGGGAACTGGAGCCGCGAATCTTTCACTCGGGTACAAGCAGAAGATGATGACCTGGGACTGATAGCCGAATGGAAGAGAGCCTGTGTCCCCAGACCTGGGTGGAACATTGTGAGTGACTGCAGCCCAAAGTTTACGTCCTACTGGGCGCAGTGGGACTCGCTGGTTGTGAGGGATGGCCTCATATGCCGTACCTGGGAGAGCACCGACGGGAAGACATCTCGGGAGCAAGTCGTCTTTCCAAAGGCTATGACGGAGGAAGTCCTGAAGGAAGTCCATGGATGATCATCTGGTGGACACCTAGGGATAAAGAAGACCCTGGTGAAGCTGAGAGAGCGGTTCTACTGGATCGGATGCCGAACTGACGTGGAGAACAACTGCGCGAGGTGCCACGATTGCGCAGCCAGCAAGGGCCCGGGACGAAGACGACGGGGTCCACTGAAGACCTACAACGTGGGCGGCCCCATGGAGAGAGTGGCCATCGATGTTGCTGGGCCATTCCCGTTAAGCGAGGCAGGGAACCGCTTCATATTGGTCGTCAGCGACTACTTCACCAAATGGCCAGAGGCGTATGCGCTCCCTAACCAAGAAGCCGCGACGATCGCAGAGACCCTGGTGAAGGAATTCGTCAGCCGGTACGGAGTACCCCTGGAGCTGCACTCCGACCAAGGGAGGAACTTCGAGTCGCAGGTGTTCCAGAACCTATGCCAGCTGCTGGGAATCCGGAAGACAAGGACAACGCCGCTACACCCTCAGTCCGACGGGATGGTAGAGCGATTAAATCGCACCATCGAGAACCATCTCCGAATAGTCGTCAGCGAGCACCAGAGGGATTGGGACAAACATCTTCCACTATTTCTCCTGGCCTACCGCGCCGCCGTGCATGAAGCCACCGGGTGCACACCAGCCCGGGCCATGTTTGGGAGGGAGCTCCGTGTACCTGTCGATCTTGCCTTCGGCCGACCTGGGAATGATCCGATCCCGGTAAACCAGTATTGTCAAGAACTGGTCGACCAACTAGAGGACGTGCACGCGTTCGCGAGGAGGAAACTGCGGATCGAGACCGACCGAATGAAGACCCGATACGACCAGCAGACGGATGCCGGCGGATTCCACGAGGACGACCTGGTCTGGCTCTTCAACCCATTACGGAAGAAAGGCCTGTCACCCAAACTGCAGACGTCCTGGGAGGGCCCGTACCGAGTCGTGAAACGGATCAACGATGTCGTCTACAGGATCCAGCGGAGCCCGAGGGCGAAGATGAAGATCGTGCATCGAGATCGCCTGGCAGCCTACGGAGGGACACAGACGGACCAATGATTGATCGGGACGATCAGCCTTTTTAGGAAGGGGGTGGTGGTACGGCTGTGAGTTTGTTTCATCGCTCGCCACATGATTCACAACTGCCCCCGGTCTGGGCTGTGTTCTGCCTCAGTGTATTGCATGCGCCTTATGCAACAGGACTACTAGGACGAAGGGATAGTCCAGAATATTCCTGACTCAGCCTGTGAAGGAAACCTCGAGAAGCCGTGAGCCCTGGATGGGTCTAGAAGCATTTATTGAGTCACCGGCCTGCTATATAAGGGCGACCTGTCAAGCAGTCGTTGTTGTGTGTTTTACGAGCTAGTGCGAGCGTTTATCCTGAGCGGCAAAAGTGTGGTGACTTGCGAAACCCGTAGTAAAGCCGTTTCTCTTGACAGCGAGGAAGTGAGAAGCATACAGGGGACTGCCTGTGTTTTGAGTGAATGTGATTTCACTGAGCGACAGAGATATTGTGGTGAAGTGCCGCGCGAGTTACGAAATCCAGTGACATTGTTTCCCAGCTCGTGAACAGCGAAGCAGCGTGTAGCAGGTTTTCGTAAGTAACTGTAATTTGTGTACATAGGGAAGAGTTGCATGTAGTTCTGTCAAGGCCACCATACTCATTAGCGAGAAGATTAACTGTTGACAAGTGAAAGGGGGCAAGAGCTCTCCATAAGCAAGTGACTTGAGGAAACTGGAGTAAGGTTCTAATTGCTTGTATTTGCTGATGAGTAGTGTATCTTTCTGGCCGCAATAAAATTAATTATTTCTTTAAAGGAACAATCTGTGTTGTGCTTTCTACCCACCGTAATCCAGTTAACAAATGTGCCACTAGGGGGTGGCACGTAACAATATAATAGCAGGTTTTGAAAATCCAGCAATTTTGCCATTTAGTTCAAGATTATTTCTGGGTGAAAATTGTGAGTGTTGTGCTCTCACTGATAGAGATATTGTAGAATCTCTACAAGCAGGTCACAGTGTAGATAACAATATGAGCAAAGCAGGAAACGCCATTCTGTCCGAAGGCTGATGATGATACTGTCCAGAATGTGCAGCTCGAAGCTACTCCTTCCTGTTCCAATGCTCATAACTTTGCAAACCCTACCTCAACCAGTAAACCTGTGCAGGAATCTAATCTTCCTGTTCCAATGTTAATGACATTCCAAACCCTGCATTAGGGTGTCCCTTAAAATGGCATTTTTTGATCATTTATTGAAACGCATACCTCGTTATTGTGTTTATTAGTCAATTAGTTACACAAGTACAGAACTTCAACTTCCTACATTAATTTTAACCCGTGCCGACAGGGCCTAAAAGTTTTAGAAAATAGCTGCTTAAAGTGTCTCTTAAATGTAGTTGTAGACGATCACAAGAAACAATTATTTTAGAGAAATATAAATGAAAGCAGACATTTATATAAATCTCTTCTTGTAAGTAACAAAAAAGATACAATTTTTATAGTTATTCATTTTGATATTTCCTCTTCAAAGTCTCTTTTTTACAGTCTGGGTAAATTTTTCTATGTTCTTGCACACAATGTAATAAAAACTGCTTCTGTTCTTCACCTGTGGTAATCAAACCATGAATGTCTGTCATTAGCTTTACAGCTCTTCCAGCTGTGTCATTAACTGCTTTTAAGGAAGAAACCTTCTTTTTAGCTTCCACAAACGCCACGTTGTATTTCCATGAAGATACAATTTCTTGAAAAAAAAACACTGCCAAGTTTCAGTCGTGAAAATAAATCGTTACTTTTGACAGAAACAAAATCACTCAAAGATTTCCCTGAAACAAGAATAAACATACTTTTAGTGCCTATAAATAAAACAAATAAGTTCTAAATTAAATACCAGATTAAACACTACTAGTCTACTACGTACCATATAGAGAGCCAGACTTCTCATCTTTCGAAGGAACATATCTCTTTCCGGAATCACCAAAGCTTTCATTTTGTAAGTTTTCTACAATGTTTCCTTTGGTCTGCTCATCAAATTCATCATCAAAAATTCAAAGGATGGCTATTTCCTCTGACAAGTACCACAAGTGTTGACTGAACTTGTTTAAAGCCGCATTGGAAATCAACTTGTCATCTTTCTCGTAATCTTTTAAGGTCTTTAAAAAACAAAAATTTTGATTCGGCGCTTTTATCGCCAAACTACATTCAAGCCAGAGCTTCACGTAAACTGCCACAATGAATAAACAAACATCTTGTAAGGCTTGTATGTCCTTAGCGCTCATTTTAAACTGGGACTGCAGTAAACAAATTTTTAAGGAGTAAATAGCTCTTGCCATCCATCGTGCTTGATGCATTGCTCCAGGAGGTCTGATTTTTATTTTATTTTTAATGTCACCACCCGGGAAAACAATAGCGAGCTCAATGAGCTCGCGATAATCATCTCGTACAGTCGATTTTGCCCGCGCATTGTTAAAAAATGTCACCAATTCAATAATATTTGCCTCACAGAGATGTTGTTGGACAAAATCAGTGCACGGTTCGATGGCACTAGGATTAATATTTTTCCAGTTGTCTCTAAACTTTTTGAACAGCGGAATATCATGACTGCTAGTGATGTGTTGGATCTTTGATTCAAACACACTTTTGAGCACCAGTTCGTAAATATGATGGCGGCAAGGAAAGAGTAACAACTCTCTTTCTAGATTTTGCTCTAAAAGCACACAAGCTCCGTTCAGGCGTCCGGTATTAGATGCTGTTGTATCACAGCACATTATTTGTACCTTACCATCCAAGTTCCAGTCATGAAGGGCATTTGATACTGCTTTCGCTTGCTCTTTGCCGGAAGAGTTGTCTAACTTCGACACAGCAAGAAGTTGTTCTTCCTCGTCATATGAAATAATAATTGGTAGGCATTCTTCTTTAGAACTTCTTACGTCCAGAGCAGGTAATAATTTTCCATCCCAATGAACCGTAACTACTTCGGGCACGTTATTCTGAAAATCGGATTTAATGGATCCCGCTCTATATTTTCTCATTTGTGTTCGAATACGTTGAATAGAAGATTTGTTGATCGGGTAATTGTCAGAACTAAGACCAAGTGCTTCAACTACAGACTGAATTATATAAACAGAATCTCTGATGCTTAGTTGACATCTGTCTAAAGTTGCAACTAATTTAGATGTTTTAGATGTGATAAAATATTTTCTTCCTCTTCTTGTCGACGTAACTACAGAACTTACAGTTTGAGATGTGGATGGCAGAGATCCTTCCAGACTTTCTCCAGAGCCTGTAGATTGTTCTTCTACGTCTTCATGTGTATCAAAGGTCTGTAAAGTTGCAGATTACAATGAGCTCGCGGAAGGCATTTGCTTTAGTCTCTTTTTATCTTCTGCGAGTTTTCTCAGCCAAGCCCTTTCTTCAATTTAAGCCAACATTTTGTCAAGACACCCCAGACAAAGCTCTCTTTGCTTTTGCAAAAATATTTTATCTTCTACGATTTTTATTCTTTCAAGAGCATCAGCATGTGCGATATCGAATAAATTACCTAATTCAAGTTGAAAGTTCTCCTCGCGGCGCCTAAGTAAATTTTGAATTTTCTTGCTATTTTTTTGCAGTTCTCGCCAGACCTGATAGAGATCCACTAACTTCTTAACACAATTAGGCACATCTCTGGTAGGTATTCTAGCCTTTTCCCAGAATATATTTCACTCCCGAATGACATGATTTGCACTTTCACTAACAGTTAACTTAACCTCACGTAAGTTGAAAAATAGAACTGCGAGAACTTGACGATTAGATGGTAATTTGGCGCCTGTTATTTGGTGATTTACTTCACCAACCAAGAAAATACTTTTTATTGCTCCTTAGTTTCTCTGACATCTTCGAAATATAAAACAATCCGTGCTAGCTACACGATAAGCGAAAACTAAGCGACAATAACAATGTGAGCGCGCCACTCTTGTGACGCAACTTGTATGGACATGTTTGCGCGCGAGTCGGCACTAGTTGCACTGTTCCAAATAAGGAAAAAAAACATGTTTTTGGGTGTTTTAGGCCCAAGTGAATAAAACAATAACCTATGCGTTGCAAAATTAAAACTTTGAAAAATAAGGGACACCCTATTGGACGTCCCCTAGGTTTCTTTCCCAATAGTTTGCCCTCGATAATGATTTAGAGAAGAAAGTCGTGCCTGAGTACATGTCCAAGGAACTTTGTTTTCCTCTTCTCTATTGATTTTAATAAACATCGATCATCCTTCACATCCTGCAGAACAAGATCATTTTGTTTTACTGTCTATCCAACTTGTTTTTGTCATTCTTCTCCAAAACCACATTTCTGCAGCCTTAAGTGTTGTTTTGTCCAGTTTCCATAATGTTCAGGTTTCCCATCCATACAGTGACCCTTTCCATAGGCTGCTTATTTCCTCGGACCCATATGTTGCCAGTTTAGGGAAATCAAGGAAGAGAAATTTGGTTGCGCTTTCAAGAGAAGTGCTAAACTTGTCGTCTGAGCCTCCTGCATCTGGTTCTCCCGAAGGAGATACCTACAGTGAAGATGCCGATTCTGATGGAACTGCATCTTATAGATATTGTACTCAATACGGACAAAAGGTAATCATGACCAAGTTCGTGGATATGCATTGCATCTAATGTCTAAACTGTATGGAAAGTAGGCCTACAAGTATTACTCGATCTGTATTCAAACATTATAAACATCATGTCCCATAATTAACTTTAATTAAAATTTTCTGAACCTATATCGAAATATTATTAAAATTACGTTGCATTTTTTGATGCAGTTATTTGATATTTGTTATTGACTGACCTGACACACAATTATCTACAATAATAGTTGCATACCGTACTATATTTCATGTTAATAGGTCCAGTTGCTTCCAAGATACGATTTTTGGCCGGCTAGGCTACACCTGGCCACAGGTTATAGTTCAAATTCCCCGCGTGAAAAGTTCCACGTGTCACCTAGAGAGGGGCCACTATGCAAGCGTGCTAATAAGCGGCACGTGGGTGGTGGTCATTATCGGAATTAAATTTAAACCGCCTTGGTGCTGACATCTGGGGAATATATTGTGACTTTCTATGATTAGTTTCAACGTTTTAAAACAGGGGGTATCAACCAGATAGGGATTATTTGGTACTATCGGTGTAGTTGCGCGGCCAGCCATATGGAGCGCTGTATATCGTCTTGCCCACATATGCATGATACACGTTGTAATTAAATTGCAAATATATCCCTATATTTAGTCAATAAATATACACATAATTCCTAATTTACATTTCCTTGCAATTATCTTGCTCACCGACGATAAATACGGCACTTATCATTAAATAAACATTATTTCTACTGGATTGGCGACATTGACCAATATGGACGCTCAGTTTATGTCGTGCATGGTGTAAACAATATTGGCCGTATATTAATATTTTATAATGAGCTAATGTTGTGTTCTTTCTCATCTTTCTTTCATCAAATCGTCTTCTTGGTAATGAGAAGTGAACAGTTCTTCCTCTGCTACGCAAAGTAAGTCCGCTTATTTTAAGAGTTTAAGTGAAAACTTGTTTCTGTAGTGCCTGTGAAAAATATACCGTACCGGTAGCCTAGTTTTGAATTGATATTAGACGCAGTGTACAGGTGATATTCTACTTGACATATTAACTTTCACTATTATTTATTCCACAGGTAGGCCTACCAAATTCTGTGAACAAACAAATCGTAAATTGCTGTTCTCGAAATAGCAGAGGAATGTGGCAATTAAGCCTACTCTCCTGAGAAATGACAAGGTAAGAGTCTATGTTACCGTAATGTTTTCAACTTGATTACATCCTGCAGAGTTACATACAGTACCGTGAGCCTATTGCATATGTGTACTCAAGTTCTTGAGGAGTGTTAATAATTCATTTTACATTGCGGTAGATTAAAAATGTCATGTCTCATGACAACATGTCTAAGCTTTAATATTTTCCCCTTCCTTGAATTTCAAATTATTGGTACCGTATTCAAAAAAGATCAGTTCTTGCACATGTTAGTTACTGGTGCAGTGGCAAGTATTCAGTTGATCGAATATGTAGTAATGCCATTACTGATGTAGAACTGTAATTACAGGTTCTAAAATCTTAACACACACTGGTTCTAAGGGTGGCTGTGTGCTCTTGTTCTGTGGAGCAAAGCCCAACATTAAAATTTATTTCAAAGGTCTACATTTTGGTCCAATTATACAAATGAACAAAGCACCAAATGGTGAACGCATTTGTACTCTGAATTTGAAGAATATTAAGTTCATCAGAATGGTTTCATTTTATGCGTATGTTGTTATTTTAGAATAGGCTATATTTATTTTTCTTCCCTTCATTCCATAATTATTTTTAGAAAATTCAGCAGCTACAGCACTGTATTCATGCGTTGCAAAACTATTTCTCCTCTGGCAGAAGAGTAAGAATAGAATTAGAAACGATGAGACATCTTTCAGAAGGGTGATACCTGCAGAAGCAGTAACAAAACCACTCACCAGACACATCAAAAATCTAGAAGATATGCTGGAGTTACCCTTAATTGTTGTGTAATGGAAACACACGTGGATTAGTTACATTAATCGCAGAATTAAAATTTTAGTTATTTACTGAAAGGTGAGAGAGGCAATCTTATGGGTTTCATCAATCATAGATGTCCATTACATTAATAAATAAGCTTCTGTGTCCAACTAAAATAAATCCTCATCAGTTTTGAAGGGGTGTTAAGTCATAAAACAGTGTAAAGAAGATTGGTTAATATGTTTATGTTCGACCCTGGCGACATGTAAATATTATATGTCAGAAAACTGTACTATAATGAGGCTCATTAGAGTACAAGTTTTCATTATGATACAGTTTCTCCCACCAATCAGAGCTCAAGAAACAGTTGTGTGACCAATTAGGTGAGGATAGCATCGCACCTGCGCTCACTTCCATGGCTCCCTATTTTAAATTTCACTGCGTGTCGAGTGTCATAGTGAGGTATTCCAGGAGGCCATGATCAAATACAAGGTATTCTCTGCGTCCCATGCGCTTTGTTCAGTACATAAAACTGGTGAAATCTCTACAGATATTTATGAATATTTATGTTCGAACATAAAATAGTTATAATTATCGTCGAACATAAACAGTCGTATGCAACTCGTCTATAATTGTAATTAAGACACTCGTATGGAAATTATAAAACTCGTGTCTTAATTATTGTCATTATAGGCTCGTTGTATAATGTACTATTAAGTTACAAGGTGCACATATAATAAGCCACTACAACAGAGATCTGAGTGAAATCACATGAAATTTTATTAACAAATAGGTGCAGGCTAGAACTATTACCACTGTGTTGTATTGTTTCTTCCAGTATCACAGTAAACAATTTGTTTTAAAGGACTCTTCACCTTGTATTATGTTAAATCGTGGGATAGATAGATACAAGATAAATATAATTCATTTATTATATGCCAATGTAATGGTTGACATACCTATAGGTAGTATTTTATTCCTACACGTTACTTACAATATTTTTCAACACGTAGGATGCCAATGACTAAGCCAGTCACAGCTCGTGCTCAGTAGCGGCTGGTGTAGAAAATTAGTTGTGTGCTGTAACCCATCGCCCCTCTAAAGAATTAAAATATTTAAAAACTTACAAGCGCTTTCTCTCAGAAACACTCAAGAATAAGTTGGGAATGTTAATAAACCTTCAGATGGGATCTGCTGATAGCTTCCTCTATTTTTCCCCCGTTTGATTTGAGCGATTCCCTCTAAAATGCTATCGCAGAGACTAGAAGGTGCCACCGGCCACGTTCTCATTTCGTGTGACCAGTGCTGCCACTCCGTGGATGAACGAAGAATCCCTTGCCCTGGTCAGGACCTTCTATACTGCCGGACCTGACACTGCAATCCAAGATTTGCTCAGAGTGTATCCACATTACTCCCTTCACTTATCCAAGAAATAAATTTTGATTTCAGGTAAGGTCCAAATTCATCGAATTTAGACCTTCTGTATAATTTCTTGTCCGGTGTGACCCTCCTATTAAGCCTTTTTGATACCAGACCAACTGTGATGGTCCCAATTTGTGACCAGAATGAAATAATTTTATATATTTTATTATTATTATTATTATTATTATCAATATTTTTTAAGTTTACATTTTACCTTTTATTAGTTATTATGTTAACTAATATATTTATATCTATTATTATGCGGTAATGTAGAATATTATGGCAAATGAAAGGACTTGGAGCGATACACATTATATTTGAAATAAGTTAAGACGCTTGACTGAATATTATTTCTGAAGAAAATTCGAACAAGAGAAGAAGAGGGTTGTTCACAGAAGGGCGGCTTATTCACGGCTTCTTGGAAATGACATAAATAGACACTCATGTCTGTCACATCAAGTATTCTACCAATATACAAATCATACTAAGAAGGGATTCTAAGAAGACTTGCCACTAACAATGCTGGGCCGATGAATGAGTCCTTTGCAACTTTATACAAAAGGTGGGCTGGACCTCCCGAGAAATGCTAATGAAGTATTGTCATTGTTGATATGTGAAAGGCGGGCTTATATCGCCTAGCGACTTCTGAAGAGGGGACAGACACGTGCCTTACCTGGGAACGTTATATATATGACGGCCGCCCAAAGGGATTATTATTATTGAATTGCTGGAGGAGAGGGAATGATGCTGAGTGGAGCAGAGGAACTTGTAGCGAGATGGAGTCTATAACGCAGTTCTAAACTAGACAGTTGACTATTAAGTATGTGAATTTGATAAGACATTCTGTCTCATCAAACTGTGACATGGTTGTGTACGAGGCTATTGTCACAGGGATGATTTTTGGAATTTATTCCGTCATCCACATATAAATTAATTACTTTGAGGAAGATCAGGGCCATCTGGAACTCTCTACGCAACAATCCAACTACAAAGATCTTCAATGCGGTGAGCGATGTAAACAGTTATACTCCAGTCAAATCAGAAGGCTATCATGCTTATTAAATTCAATATATTCTATTCAATTAACTCAGTATACTCCAATTTACAATCAAGACCCATAATACAAGTAAATTCAGTAGATTATTTAATTTAATTTATTATTATTATTATCTTTAGTATTTTATTCTTTTTGCACTTGTTGTTTTTATATATTAAATTCATTTTAAATTCAAATGTTTGACTGGTTTCCTTTAGTAGCTAGAAATTACTATAAGGCAACACCATACTCCTGAACTAATTATCGTAAGGTTAGATTACGTAAGTTTCACTACGGCTGGAGATAGGAATTTCGATGCTCTACCTCTGTTTAACCGAGGTTTAATATATTATTTTGATCATGATATATAAATGATCTGGAGCCCTGGCAATACATATGATACTACACATTATGTACTTTTTTTAGTGAAGCTGACAACAATACAGATACACTATTAGATTAATACATAATTAAATGTTTCATTTTGATCACCTAATAGTGGGCGACTATTTAAATAATCAGTTTCTTATTAACATTTTTCTTATTAAGTTCTTTAACCCATTACATATAACGCCCAACAGTGGAGCGCTTTTACTATTAACAGTAACACTCTCTAACTACAATAAACCATTACAAATAACGCCCAACTAGTGAGGCAAGTTTAAATATCTCTCAAAACCATTACAAATGGCTGCCTCAACGAGGGACTTCAAGATCATTAAAGAAAAAAACCATTACAAATGACGCCCAACTAGTGAGGCAAGTTTAAATATCATTCAAAACCCATTACAAATAACGCCCAACTAGTGAGGCAAGTGTAAATATCTCTCTAACCCATTACAAATGGCGCCCAACGTGGGGAATTAAGATCACAACCCATTACAAATAACGCCCAACTAGTGAGGCAAGTTTATATATCTCTTTAAAACATTACAAATAACGCCCAACTAGTGAGACAAGTTTAAAAGTCCCACAAACCATTACAAATGGCCCCCAACTATGTGGCACGAAAACCTAACGATATTTACGGAAGGAGTGAGTGTTAATTCAGTGCAAATTGTCAGTGATTTCTGGGGAAAGTGAAGTGAATTAGTGTATTATTAGTGATTGATTTTGGGGGAAAGTGAGGTGAATTTAGGAACGGTAAACTTTATACGGTGTACTTCGAGATGGTGGATGAGGAACAAAGGAAATTGAGGAGTAGGGGTAAAGGCGAGATAGCTAATTATACGAAAGTTGATAGTGGTACTGAGGCTGAGAGCGTAGAGGATTATACCAAGATGTCGGAGGTAATTCTTGAGAGTAATCCTGAGAATAATCCCGTGGTTAACCCTGAGACGAATATAGAGGTACATCCTGAAATAAATCCTGAGACTAGTGGAGGGAAGGAGAAACAAAAGACTTTGGATATTTCGGAAAACAAATTAGATGAGATCATGGGAATGTTTCTGGAGATGAATAGGCAAAATCAGGAGATGAGTAGGGAGATGAGAGAGGAAATAAGTAAGCAAAATCAGGAGATGAGTAGGGAGATGAGAGAGGAAATAAGTAAGCAAAATCAGGAGATAAGCAAGGCAATAGACAAGAAGCTAGAAGATAGCAATAAAAATAATCAGGAGATGAGTAGGGAGATAAGTAAGCAAAATCAGGAGATGAGTAGGCAAAATCAGGAGATGAGTAGGCAAAATCAGGAGATGAGTGGGGAGATGAGAGAGGAGATGAGTAGGCAAAATCAGGAGATGAGTAGGGAGATGAGAGAGGAAATAAGTAGGCAAAATCAGGAGAGGAGTAGGGAGATAAAAGAGGCGATATGTAAAGATAATAAAGAAATTAATCAGAAGCTAGATAAAATGGAAAAGGTGAATGAGGAGCTAAAAAAAAAAGTATGAGAGGATTAAGGAGAATATGTCAGAATTCAAAGAAATAATAAGAAAGGAATTGCAAAGTGAGTTAAAGGAAACCATAGCTGAAGTTAGGATAGAAGTGAGGGAAAAGTTTGAAGTTATAGGCAAGAAAGTAGAAGAGATTAATCAAGAGGTAAGGGAAAGAGTAGAAGACGTGAAGGTAGAGATTATGGAACGTAGCAAGAAAGAAGAGATGAAGGTTAAAGACAAGATAGGAATAGAAGTAGGAAAAATAAAGAAAGTGATAAGCACTCAAGAAATAAAAATGCATGAAAATTATAGAGGAACAAAATAGGCAGACAAGGGAAGAAGTCAGAGCCTATATAAAGAAGTCAATATGAAGTTAACAGAGATAGAGAAGCGTGCGTTAAGGCACAGTCAGAAAGACATAATTATTGAACAAGGAAAGCAGAAAGCTGAGATAAGTAATCCAAAGCATAGGAAGAAAAAGCACAAGCAAAGCACGATGTTACAGGAAATGGTGGGGAGAGATAGTGGAGAAAGGAAGGGAAGGTATGCAGGAAGATCTTTAAGAAGTAAAATGAAAGAGAAAAGGATTAAGTTGAAAGAGGAAAGGGAAAATGGGATGAAAGAGAGAGAGAAAGATTATGAGGTGCAGTGGCGTGCCATAGAAGGTAGAATAGGGGAAGTGATAGGCGGAAAGGCGAAATACAGCGTTACTATTAATAAATTTAGTACGGGGGAGGAAGAAACTATTGTTATGAGGAGAGAAGAGAGACTAACTATAAATAAATAAAGAAGCGAAGAAGAAGGTGATAAGAACTAAAAAATGCCAGATAGAGTTGTTATGTAAGTCGGTATTACTATTTTGAGCGAACCGTATGACCTATATATCCGTAATGATTTATTAAGTGAATTTATGGAGGTATCTAAAGAACCTACCGTTATTAATTTTTACTCAGTCGAAAAATTACAAGTGTTAGGGGCGTGTATCGATACACTTTTTGACAGTGGCTGTCAGGTTTTTTGCATCAGTGCAGCATTTTATAATAATAGGAAGGAACATGGTATAAAAATATAGGAAATTCCAATTAGAACTACTATTGTGTTAACTGCGATGGGAAAGATATTCCTCATAATTTCTAAACAAGTGGTTGCAGAAATTTTAAAAGAAAGTAAGATTGGAACACAAGTATGTTTTTTTTAGTCCAAATCTGATATATTCACTAATTATGGGTTCGGACAGGATATCGCAACATTCTACACAGCTATGTTATAAGGAGGGTAGTGTTAAATTCAGATGAATGGGTGGAGATATGATTATGTCATTTAATAATTGAGGTAAGTTATATGGTGGTTCTAAGAATATATGTACGCTTGAGGAGGTATTAATGACTAAAGGAGTCGATATTTGTAGTGAGGTGGTGAGTGGTGAGATTGTTGGGGTATCTCTTGAGAGGGAACCTTGTTTTTTTACATTTTTAGGCAGTATGATGACGAAGGATTATCTAGAGGATTCCTTGCTTGAGGCTGCATTACAGAGTGCGTTAGAGTGTGATCGTGTGGATCGATTGTTGATCGTGTGGATCGAGTGTTAAAGGTGTTGTAAGAGAATTAGTATATATTTGAGAACCGTATTGGATTAGCTAATTGCTACGAACCTTCATTAAATGTACATGATCGAAGTATTTTTGTAGGTCATCGCTACCCCGTGCCTTACAAATTCCAGGAAGCTGTGAGAAGGCAGATTGAAAGCATGTTGCAAGATAAAATTATAGAACCCTATATTAGCCCATATATATATATATTAATTCGTTAAGGGTAGTTCCCAAGTCAGAAAGGAAAATAAAGCTATATTTTGATGCCCGTAATTTAATTAGGCAGATTTTTTTGAACAGTTAATATTTCAGTAGTATTTAAAGGTAAGTCATTTTTTTGTACTGGAGAAATTAAATTTTATCGGTAATATGGATTCCGCGAAAGAAAGGTATTATGAAGTAGAAAGAAGTGTAATTTTGAGAAATAAGGTGAATAACTACGGGTGATAAAGAGGTGTAATCTTGAGTAGAAAGAAGTGTAATTTTGAGAAATAAAGTAAGTGAATACGGATTTAGCGAAAGAATGGTAATCTGAAGTATAAAGAAGTGCAATTTTGAGAAATAAAGTAAGTGAATACGGATTTAGCGAAAGAATGGTAATCTGAAGTATAAAGATGTGAAATTTTGAGAAATAAAGTAAGTGAATACGGATTCCGCGATAAAGAGGTGTAATCCTGAATAGAAAGAAGTATAATTTTGAGAAATAAGGTGAGTATCTACAGGTGATTAAGAGGTGTAATCTAAGGTAGAATGGAGTGTAATCATGATAAATAAGGGGATCGTGAGTAGAATGGACTGTAATTCTGAGAAATAAGGTGAGTAACTACGGTTAAAAAGGTGAGTAACTACGGTTAAAAAGGAGAGTAACTACAGTTAAGAAGGTGAGTAATTAGACGATGCAGTAAAACGATTATGCGGGACCTATAATGTGAGATCCTTAAGGAAATATGTATCATGAGTAATAGAAGTATAACTGATGGTAAGTAAGGAAAGTCGCTTAATATTAAGTGAATGATTGTGGTCTGAACGAGCAGGTAATGGCGAAGTGTTGCGCCAACCTATGATATTGTGTGTCTTGGAGAGCACAGAGGAAATATAAAGAATAATTGGTCGGCTATAGGCTGGTGTATTCGAGTAGGATATAAATATGCATATGTGGGGTAAATTAGCGCACTACATTTGCACTGAACGACGTTGCCTTAGGTAATGTAAGCTAATAAAGTTTCATTTTTTCTATAATATGCCTGTGTTACTAGATACATATAATTCCTGAGAGACTGGAGTAGATCTGGTGATTCGCATCACATACCAAGTGTTGTGAAGTGATAAAGTGAATTAATCAGTTGGCAGTCCCACCAACTAGCCATAGTGTATTCAGTTCGACACCAGGCTGAAAATTGAATTCTACGTCCTCAAGATATAAAGCAAAGGTGTATGCCACCCAATTATACATAAGTGCAACGATGACTTATGTCCAAAACAAGAATATAAAAGTGAAGGGTATTTTGATGTACATTGTTTACAGGTCGCTTTAATTATGTAAAGAAGAAAGAAAAAGACATTATGAACAGTGAAAGACTGAAATGATGAGATTTAAAAAATATATATATTAAACTTGAAGGGTATATTTTTTGTATGTTGGTAATTGCTTTGAAGAGTATAATATTGTCGATGTTGGTAATTTCTTTGTAGGGTATAATATTTCATATTTGTACAAGTGTTGAAGAGAAGTATGGTGATATGATTGTTGACATATACCATAATTCTCTGGGGCGAATATGTGATGGTCCCAATTTGTGACCAGAATGAAATAATTTTATATATTTTATTATTATTATTATTATTATTATTATTTATTTATTTATTTATTTATTTATTTATTTACATTGTTTAGACCCAAAGGATCACATTAAGCAAATTATGTTCTGGTGCTGTTCTTCTTGTCCTTCCAGAACTCCTTCATCATCTCACTGTGTCGGACTCGACGTTCCTCCGTCCATCCTTTCCCTGGTCTCCTTGGTCGATCTTCTTGTGTGACTTCCCAACTGTGGATCTTATGTCGGAATGTCATTCGATCGTCTATGTCTATTGGTATGATGTTGGCACTTTCGAGATCAATTTGGACTTGGGTAACCCAGACTGTTGTCACTTTAAGTTTTCGTAAGTAAGTCAATATTCTCTTTGTTAGCCGGTCGTCATTCAGTCTCATAATGTGGCCGTAGAATCTCAGTCGTCGCTTGCGGAAATCTGACTCGATGTTAGAGCATCTCTCTGTGATTGTGTGTGATTGCAGACGATATCCATCATCTGTGAGTTTAGGGCCCAATATTTTACGGATGATTTTTCTCTCAGCCTTCTTGATGTTCTCAAGATCCCCTTTGTAGTTGAGGTTTAGTGTCTCGCTGGCATTAAGTGTCTCAGGTTTGATGACAGTCGTGTAGTGTTGAATTTTGGTGTTGATGCTCATGCATTTCTTGTTGTAAATATTTGCGATTTTTCCGTATGCTTTCCGCAATTTAAGTTCACGAGATTTTTGCGCCACTCTTTCCATACCTGTGGGTTCAATAATTTCACCCAAATACTTGAATTGATTAACCCTATTTATCATACCATACTCTGTGAGTAAATTTTGTGTTTGAATGTGTTTTGTCGATATAAACTCGGTCTTTGTGAAGGAAATTTGTAGTCCGAACTTTTCAGCACACTCTTTTAAGACCTCAATCTGAAGAATTGCCGTTCGTTCATCAGCGGAGAGGATTGCAAGATCATCCGCGAAAGCGAAGCATGTCACGTCGATATTATCCGTTTGCCTTCCTAGCATGACGGGTTTCCAGGTATTCCGACTCCTCAGTTCATTTCTCCATTCTTTGATGACCTTCTCTAGGACGATATTAAAGAGTAGAGGGGAGAGCCCATCACCCTGCCGTACACCTGTCCCGATGAGGAAAGGTTCAGATACTTCACCAAGGAACTTGACTTTGGAAGTTGTTTCAGATAGGGTCTGTTGGATGAGGCGTCGTGTTTTCGGGTCGAGCGTGTATTCTTCGAGTATATTAAAGAGGGATAGGCGGTCGACAGAGTCATAAGCTTTCTGAAAATCGACGAATACGCAGATGGTTGGGAGATTTCGTAAAGCTCGAAATTTCAGTGTGGACTTGAGGTTGAAAATTTGTTCAGTACTTGATCTGTTTGGTCTGAACCCTGCCTGGTATTCACCAATGAGAGGCTCGAGCTATTCTTGTGTGCGTTGTAGGAGGCAAGCAGAGAAGACTTTGTAAGGTACAGGAAGGAGGGATATCCCTCTATAGTTATTCACATCCAATCTGTTTCCTTTTTTGTAGAGTGGGTGAATGAGTGCGCATTTCCAATCATCTGGGAGTTTTTCACTTCGCCAGACTTCTTGGATGATCTGTGTAATTTCCTGCAGTGATCGTGGTCCAAGATTTTTCAGCAGTTCCGCGACAATTCCGTCTTCTCCTGCTGTCTTTCCATTCTTGATTTTTTTGATATGGCGATTGATTTCTTCTTGTGTTGGTGGATCAGCGTCTGGCTTGACGTGTTCTGGGGTCGTATGCAAGAAACGTACAGTTGGTTCGGGACAGTTAAGGAGCCCAGAAAAGTAGCGTGCAAGTTCATCGCAATTTTCACGATTAGTAAGTGCCAGTTTTCCATCCTGTTTCCTAATGGTTAAATTTGGCGGTGCATTACCCATAATATTATTCGCGAAGGTCCTGTAGAAATTCCGACTATCGGAGTTTCTGAAATCATTCTCCATGGACTTAAGTTGCTCAGTGATATAATCACGCTTGACTTTCCTGATAGTCTTGTTTGTCTGTTTGCGGATGTCGAGGAAGTGTCCCAGGGTTCCTGGTGATCTACTGCTGTTGTATTTTTGGAATGCGACTCGGCGATTGGCAATGGCTTGATCACACTCAGAATTCCACCATGGATGTTTTGTCTTTCTTTTTACCGGGATCAGTGCTTTAGCTTGTCCGATAATTTTGCTACGAAAGTCGTTCCAGGTATTCGCCGGTTCCTTTTCCCATTCCTCTACAATATTTGTTTCTTGAATCATAGCTAAATCGAATTTCGGGATATGTGGTTTGCGACGGTGAACTCTCCTTGGGGTGAACTTTACTTTGATTCTTGTAAGGTAGTGATCCGAGTCGATATTCGCGTCTCGTTGGACTTGAACGTCGTGAATGGTTCTGTAGTGGGCGTAGGAAATGGCGACGTGATCAATCTGATACTCACCGAGATGTTGGATCGGAGATCGCCATGTTTTCTGTTTGTGCGGTGATTTTCTAAAGCGCGTGGACATAATTTTAAGGTTGAATTGGTGACAGATGTCAAACAGATGCGTGCCGTTAGTGTTCGTGTTTTGGTGTGCGGAATATTTACCGACGATTTTTCGATAGATTTTCTCTTTGCCAAATTATTATTATTATTATTATCAATATTTTTTAAGTTTACATTTTACCTTTTATTAGGTATTATGTTAACTAATATATTTATATCTATTATTATGCGGTAATGTAGAATATTATGGCAAATGAAAGGACTTGGGGCGATACACATTATATTTGAAATAAGTTAAGACGCTTGACTGAATATTATTTCTGAAGAAAATTCGAACAAGAGAAGAAGAGGGTTGTTCACAGAAGGGCGGCTTATTCACGGCTTCTTGGAAATGACATAAATAGACACTCATGTCTGTCACATCAAGTATTCTACCAATATACAAATCATACTAAGAAGGGATTCTAAGAAGACTTGCCACTAACAATGCTGGGCCGATGAATGAGTCCTTTGCAACTTTATACAAAAGGTGGGCTGGACCTCCCGAGAAATGCTAATGAAGTATTGTCATTGTTGATATGTGAAAGGCGGGCTTATATCGCCTAGCGACTTCTGAAGAGGGGACAGACACGTGCCTTACCTGGGAACGTTATATATATGACGGCCGCCCAAAGGGATTATTATTATTGAATTGCTGGAGGAGAGGGAATGATGCTGAGTGGAGCAGAGGAACTTGTAGCGAGATGGAGTCTATAACGCAGTTCTAAACTAGACAGTTGACTATTAAGTATGTGAATTTGATAAGACATTCTGTCTCATCAAACTGTGACATGGTTGTGTACGAGGCTATTTTCACAGGGATGATTTTTGGAATTTATTCCGTCATCCACATATAAATTAATTACTTTGAGGAAGATCAGGGCCATCTGGAACTCTCTACGCAACAATCCAACTACAAAGATCTTCAATGCGGTGAGCGATGTAAACAGTTATACTCCAGTCAAATCAGAAGGCTATCATGCTTATTAAATTCAATATATTCTATTCAATTAACTCAGTATACTCCAATTTACAGTCAAGACCCATAATACAAGTAAATTCAGTAGATTCTTTAATTTAATTTATTATTATTTTTATCTTTAGTATTTTATTCTTTGTGCACTTGTTGTTTTTATATATTAAATTCATTTTAAATTCAAGTGTTTGACTGGTTTCCTTTAGTAGCTAGAAATTACTATAAGGCAACACCATACTCCTGAACTAATTATCGTAAGGTTAGATTACGTAAGTTTCACTACGGCTGGAGATAGGAATTTCGATGCTCTACCTCTGTTTAACCGAGGTTTAATATATTATTTTGATCATGATATATAAATGATCTGGAGCCCTGGCAATACATATGATACTACACATTATGTACTTTTTTTTAGTGAAGCTGACAACAATACAGATACACTATTAGATTAATACACAATTAAATGTTTCATTTTGATCACCCAAAAGTGGGCGACTATTTAAATAATCAGTTACTTATTAACATTTTTCTTATTAAGTTCTTTAACCCATTACATATAACGCCCAACAGTGGAGCGCTTTTACTATTAACAGTAACACTCTCTAAATACAATAAACCATTACAAATAACGCCCAACTAGTGAGGCAAGTTTAAATATCTCTCAAAACCATTACAAATGGCTGCCTCAACGAGGGACTTCAAGATCATTAAAGAAAAAAAAAAAACATTACAAATGACGCCCAACTAGTGAGGCAAGTTTAAATATCATTCAAAACCCATTACAAATAACGCCCAACTAGTGAGGCAAGTGTAAATATCTCTCTAACCCATTACACAACGTACAGTATTGCAGCCTTTTGGTCACCTATTCCTTCAATTACGTGAGTTTTTTCAACAAGTTTCCCTGGTTTTATCAGGAATACATCCAGCAAGTTACTGAGCCTAGTTGGTGCTTGCACTACTTGTGTAAATCCTCCCTCCCAAACTAATTTATTTGCAAGTTTCTGTTCATGGGCTTCTGTTGCAGCTCCATTTCAATCAACTTCTGGCAAATTTAAATCCCCCCCCAATTATTACCATGCCATTAAGTTATTGTTTTTATGAGTGTAATCTATTACTTTCTCAAATATTTCCATGTCTCTTTTCTCTCTCCCAGGCCTATATATTCCTATAATTCCCACCTCCTTCATATTGTCACAAACTAATTCTATCCTAATATTTCATCCTTTTCGTCGGTAAACCATTCATGTGAGCAGTAGGTTTCCTTCACCAGAATAAACACCCCCCCACCACCCTTCTTATTTCCTCGGTCTCTACGATAGACTACATACCCTCCTGGGAATACTTCTCTATTTCCTACCCCTTCTCTCAGCCATGATTCCACTCCTATCGTCACATCAAATTCATATGCTTCCAATGCTCTACTGAGTTTTATATGCTTGTTTACTACACTGACAGATTACCAAGAACAATCTTAGACCCCTACCCCTTCAAATTTTGTTGTGGTTGTGCAATCAGTAATACGTAATGACTGTAGTAGTGTGTGTAGCTCTGTAAGGGACTGGCATGGGGAGGTGCCCCAGAAGTTGAAGTAAGGTACTACCGGAGTTCCATCAGGAAAGGAATCAAATAAAATAATGTTGAGGCCCACAGGAGAGATCTGCAGAATATCTTGGCAGAGTGGACAGGGAAAGTTGTAACTGTTCCAGTAGGAATTTCAATTTCTTTTTAGTACATATTATTCTTAAAAATAAATGAGACCAACCAGGTGGTATAGTTCTTGGTTGTCACTTCTGGGGTCCATGTTTGATTCCTGAATATCAAGAAATCTAATTCTAGTCTGAGGGTAAGAACAGGGTATACACAGCCTAGTGAGGTAAACCGGGAAATGTTGGGTGTGATTCTCCGCTTAGCCACCCAGCAAGTGGTTTATCATGGGTTCCCACACATACAGAATATAAATTTCTAGGTAATTCCTATCTTGACTGCCTCCTGTAAATCCGTAAACAAGTAGGGTAGTCGTATTCATTCATTCCTATTCATGAGCTTAAATGGCAATCTGTCAAACGCATACATGTGTCAGAATCCAACTCAACACAAAATAATATAATGACTTGATTTTGTCTGCTGTTAATTCATTTTATGGGCTTGGGACATCTTGGTCATCAGCCCCGTGCAGTTGGGTGTGGGTAGAATTGCTCCGATTATGTGATGACTGTAGTAGTGTGTTTAGCTTTATAAGGGACAGGCTTGGGGAGGTGCCCCAGGAGTTGAAATAAGGTACTACCGGAGTTCCATCAGGAAAGGAATAAAATAAAATAATGTTGAGGCCCACAGGAGAGATCTGCAGAATATATTGGCTGAGTGGACAGGGAAGTTGTAACTGTTCCTGTTGGTATTTCAATTTCATTTTAGTACGTATTATTAAAAATTCTTAAAAATAAATGTCCCTAACTAACTTTCCAGTCCTCATCTGAATTACAGAAAGTATAGCCTATACACTACTACAGATACCACAATAACACAGATTATCATATAAATCCTATACACTTCCAAATATATGGGGTTAAATGAATATGTTATCAAAAGCCCTAAAATTAATATCAAAAACACAATGATTCTACAATAAGAGATTCTTTTAAAATATAGTTATAGTAGATGCAAACATACACATAACAGCAAATTCAAAGTTCTCCATTTCAAGCATTACACATTTGTTAAGTTAACTGTTTCAACAGACAAACTTGCATGTGTTGTAGGAATTTGCGGTTCATCGGTGTCAGCCATGGCGTCAAGGAGGTAATAGGTCCATTATCATGTGCTGTAGCCTACCGTTATACCTTGGCAAGAAAGAAGAACATGCCTCAACACATACTTTTTAAAGGACCAGATTTGATTACTGTATTTTTGCTAAGTTTGATTTTGGCTCTCCCTGTTATTTTTTCTTCGTTGAAAAACTTTAAATAAAACATGATGATTTCTAGCAGTATTGAGTGTGTTTCTTGTTTTTCATTGAAAGTCCTATTTCTCCTTTCCCCTTCACAGCATGTCATAGAATTTACTGTATTAGTGTGCCATGAAATTTGTTTATGTACATGTACTTACCGTATTTCACCCTTCAAAATTGGTGGACTGGATATATTTTAAAGGGAATATGAAATGAACTACTGGATATAAATTTTGTGATATCCAATTATTTTTCTGAAACTAATGAATTTGGCATTAATTACACTAACAATTTTAGTGTGATGAGGATCAGGTTACACCACCTATTTCCTTAGTATTCTCTCTTAAAATTTTCCTGTTATTGCGAACAGCATCAAGCATTTTAAGACATGATTACTCTCCCTTCCCAGTACTTTTCCTTTCTAGTTTAATCTCGGAATTGAAAGAAATGTTAACACGTAAATTATTGATGAGGTCATGTCCTAAATGCTGTGATTGCTCATTTCAGAGTTCCGGAATTCACAATTTTCCACTTTGGTATTATAAAAAAAACTGTTATTGCTATTTTGAATGTGATTTATTTCATGTAGATCATATTATTATCTCCACACTTAAAAACGTGTGCTATAAGTATTGGGAAGATTGTGATTTTCGGAACATTGAAGTGGGCAGAGCAGTTAGGACGTGAATATTTAGAGGAACGAGGGGAAGGGGTGGGTTGGCTACCCGCACGGCCGTGCTCAACTAGTACCGCGGTCAAACACCAGACAGCGCTGAAGTCTTAGGTGCCAAGAATTAGCATGGCTGTCGGCTATCTGTAGTAGTAGGTAATCTGTGTTTTAAAATGTATTTTGCAGAAAACCAGGACATTTATTCTCCGAATAGAAAATTCGCTTCAAAGCCCATTACCGTAAAAGAAATATGTCCTGGGAAAAGGGGTCTTGTGGTAGCCTCGTCCGATACGACTACATTTACATAACTCGTATAAATTTAAATACGGTCAAATCAATTCAAAATCACTTTATTTGCAATGAAGTGTCAACCGCGATGGCAAATGAGGTACATAATTTACAAACACTACACAATATTAAAAGAATACAGTAACTTAATGTACTTATTAACGGCGTTGCCCGCTTTACTTGACAAGGAAAGTGGCATCGATTCTTTAATTGATATCGATGGGAACGTATTTAATGTGTATCATGGTGGCCATCCTGCCTTTATGTTGGCTATATAGTATTTAACAGCCAATCAAAATTTTTAAGTGGATTTGCACAAAAATCTAACTCCAGAGTGCATTATTGTATTTGAACAGCCAATCAAAATGTTTCAAGTTGTTTACTACAAAAATTTAACACACGAGTGTGTCTAGAGCTGTGAGAGCTAAGGGAGCGAATAATGTGGGGTTTGGTGGGGTTGGTATCACTGCTCCACTGCACCGTCAGCTGAAAACACAAAAACAGGTTTGTTTTTATCAGCACTACACATATATTTATTCTTCTTGCTGTTGCAGGTGCGCCAACTTAATTTATCCAATACTAACATTTCATTTGTAACACGAATGGCAACATACTAGCGCACACTACAAACTAAAAGTAGTGATAATAACAACGAGCTAGAGAAAGGTATATAGAGAGGCAAGGAGCCGCGTAGCAGCGCTCTGGGCGGAGGCAACTTGAGTTAAAGCGGCCATGTCGTCTGACAATAGCTTGTTGTGATTGTTCGCGTTGAGCGGGAACATGTGTTGAATGAAATTTATTTAAAAATACATTGACCATGCCATCAGTGTGTTCGTCATTCAATTGTACGAATAGAAGTTATAAGACAACAGGAGTGTTGTATTTCAGGTAAGAAATGTCATCCAAATTCATAAATTAATGAGGTAGACCCTTTCCGAAAACGTGATGCAGCAGTTTAAGTTTGTGTGATATTTACATTTCAGATTCCCTTTGCAGAACCAGGAACTAACAAAACAATGGGTTGTCAACATGAAAAGCAATAAATGGCACCCCACGAGATACAGCTTAATTTGTTCTCTACACTTTGAAGATAAATATATGTATGTAGCAAATGAAAGGCGACGTCTACTAGCTAATGCAGTACCTACAATTTTCAATTTTCCTGCACATCTGCAGAAGAAGCAGGCCTGTAGATCTTCGCCGAAGAAGCGTAGTTTCCAGGAAACTACAGAACACTCCCATTCAGATACGGTAGCATTGTTGCTGAAGACCTTGATATCAGTAGGTAAATATATTAGGCTGTCTTAAAAGTTAAGCAAAGATAGCTGTGAGCCATAATCATAATTACGGTAATAATAATAATATCGTATGGCCTCGGATGCCGGGTGCAAGCTTTGTTATTTGACACCCAGAGGGTAGCTTGCATGTCGAATTTTGTTGTTCCTTGAAGCACTATGAAAGTCAAGGAGGTTAGATAACGTAGCTTCTTGACATTATAGCGCTTTCTAGTAGAGATTAATTTTGCCATTATGAACACGGCCTACTGAATTCAAATGGGTTCTTCAACATGCCAACATCGTATGACATGCGTATCGTGATTTTTGCCGCCTTTCAAAAAATCACTTACCACGGCCAGGAGCGAACCTGCAAGCTTGGGGGTTAGTAATCCGACACGATAACCACTCACCCACCGTGGCAAGCTATAAAATAAAATATATTGTTCAAATATCAATCTTCGTAAGCCAACGAGGTATACTTTCTCTAGTTCGTTGTTTTGAACTAATTATGGGAAACGTAACGGGCTTTACTAATCTTTTATTTTTTTTTTCTTTCTTTCTTTCTTTCTTTCTTCTCAGAAATTTCAGATGGAAAGCTTATTTGCGATTCCAGCAGAAAGATGCCAATATACGGTTTGATTATTGATCTCTTAAGTGTGATACAACTAGCAGAAACATACGTGTGGGTACAAAGTTCTGTATTGAGATACTTATTAACACGCAGATTGAGTCAGGATCACTTAGAGCTATTTTGTTCTTCTATTCGCTCCAGAAGTGGGAATAGAAATAATCCAAATGCAGTACAATTTAATTCAGCTAATAGGACGTGTTTAATTGCGAGGGTACGCCCATCCATGAATTCCAACTGTAAGCCTATTGAGTGTGACCTACTTGTGACAGCAAATATTTATGGTGTCAATGGGAAGGACGATACTATGCTGACAGACAGATCATGGTTACTGTGCACATTATAATTCACAGAGCTTGAATGTAGGAAATGTTGTTCATTACATAGCAGGAAGTGTCGTTCACCAAGTGTCTAAAAAAATTACTTGTATTGAATGCCTAGAAGTGCTTTTATCAGGTCAAGATGTTCAGAAAGAAGGACTGATTAAAGAGAAAGACGTGAAAGAATGCCCTTTGAATCCATCAAATGTTGTAGTGAAATTATGTAAAACAGCTGAGAGTGTCATCAGGAAGAATGAGGGTATGTTGCGAAAGAACACGAATAATCTCATGCTGAAGTTGCAGACAGATGTCTATGATATGCTGCCGGGTTATCTGTTTCTGAAATCTGACCATCTATTTACAGCTACTGAGCCTGGGGAAAAGCCTCACTATGCTTCATTCATCGAGCGAATTGTGAAACAGTATTATAAATGCAGGCTTCACACTTCTGCAGAAATACAGCTCAACGTGAGAGGTCAACAGGTGCGTCAGTTGTACACAAAACGTTTTATTTTTAAAGGAGAATGGAATCATGCGATGTACTATGCATAAGCAACGTAGCTTATTGTCTTGTAAGATGATTGGGTTAGTTTTCGTTCAATGTACAAATTAAATTGTCAGGCCTTACGTAGGCCTAATCTTACGCTTCGTTAGTCACGCCTCTCTCTCCCTGCCTCCCACCCTCTTGACAGGGTATATCATGGCGGCTGCCAGTTCAACCTTCTTCAAATAAGGTGGCGCCATTTACACTCTATATATCTTTCTCTAGCTCGTTGGATAATACTCATTTTGTAGGCCCCTTTTGCTGGCTTGTGTCCATTACTGGCTGGGTGTCCATTACTGGGCAGGTTACCCCGGTCTACTCATTGCAGGTCTCATAGAAACAAAATTTCCGAACCATTTTCTGAAAATGTATTTAACATCTGTCTGACCTGAATGAGCAATCAAGAAAAATGCCTAATATTTCGATAAATTAGAAATGCCGGCCAGACATAAACAAAATTAATGAAAACCAGGACATGACAGGCAAAAGCCGGACGGTTGGTAACCCTCCGTAGGACGAGCCGATCAGCTTGTATAGAGAAAGCAGCGCACCGGTTAGTACGTCACATTACCTGCAGGTCCAACAGCTTCAGCCGACCTTGGCTCGACAAACAGGCTCGGCCCCGCAAGCGTGGAGCGAGAGAAAAGAAACAACCCCACTTGCCACCGCCCAGTACGTCATATTGCCTGTGGCTGTCAGGGAAAGTGGATGGCCTTGAGATGACCATACAACGGCTCTGCATTCGGATCCAGAATATCACCTTACTTACAATTCACACTAAAACCATTGGTCTGCGAGGGGATACCAAGACCATAGATCTGCACTTTTCATGTGATGTATCATGTTACATTCATACACTACATATCACACTAAAATCATTGGTCTGCGAGGAGATACCAAGACCATAGATCCACACTGTTCATGTGATCTATCATGTTACATTCAAACTCTACAAATCACACTAAAACCATTGGTCTGCGAGGGGATACCAAGACCATAGATCTGCACAGTTCATGTGATGTATCATGTTACATTCATACTCTACAAATCACACTAAAACCATTGGTCTGCGAGGGGATACCAAGACCATAGATCTACACTGTTCATGTGATGTATCATGTTGCATTCATACTCTTCAAATCACACTAAAACCATTGGTCTGCGAGGGGATACCAAGATCACAGATCTACACTGTTCATGTGATGTATCATGTTGCATTCATAATCTACAAATCACACTAAAACCATTGGTCTGCGAGGGGATACCAAGATCACAGATCTACACTGTTCATGTGATGTATCATGTTGCATTCATACTCTACATGTCACACTAAAACCATTGGTCTGCGAGGGGATACCAAGAACATAGATCTGCACTGTTCAGATGATGTAACATGTTGCATTCATACTCTACAAATCACACTAAAACCATTGGTCTGCGAGGGGATACCAAGATCACAGATCTGCACTGTTCATGTGATGTATCATGTTACATTCATACTCTACAAATCACACTAAAACCATTGGTCTGCGAGAGGATACTAGGACCATAGATCTGCACTGTTCATGTGATGTATCACGTTGCATTCATACTCTACAAATCACACTAAAACCATTGGTCTGCGAGGGGATCCCAAGATCTCAGATCTGCACTGTTCATGTGATGTATCATGTTACATTCATACTCTACAAATCACACTAAAACCATTGGTCTGCGAGGGGATAACAAGACCATAGATCTGCACTTTTCATGTGATGTATCATGCTGCATTCATACACTACATATCACACTAAAACCATAGGTCTGCGAGGGGATACCAAGACCATAGATCTGCACTTTTCATGTGATGTATCATGCTGCATTCATACACTGCATATCACACTAAAACCAATGGTCTGCGAGGGGATACCAAGACCATAGATCTACACTGTTCATGTGATGTATCATGTTACATTCATACTCTACAAATCACACTAAAACCACTGGTCTGCGAGGGGATACCAAGACCATAGATCTGCACAGTTCATGTGATGTATCATGGTACATTCATACTCTACAAATCACACTAAAACCATTGGTCTGCGAGAGGATACCAAGAACATAGATCTGCACTTTCCATGTGATGTATCATGCTGCATTCATACACTACATATCACACTAAAACCATAGGTCTGCGAGGGGATACCAAGACCATAGATCTGCACTTTTTATGTGATGTATCATGCTGCATTCATACACTGCATATCACACTAAAACCAATGGTCTGCGAGGGGATACCAAGACCATAGATCTACACTGTTCATGTGATGTATCATGTTACATTCATACTCTACAAATCACACTAAAACCACTGGTCTGCGAGGGGATACCAAGACCATAGATCTACACTGTTCATGTGATGTATCATGTTACATTCATACTCTACAAATCACACTAAAACCACTGGTCTGCGAGGGGATACCAAGACCATAGATCTGCACTTTTCATGTAATGTATCATGCTGCATTCATACACTGCATATCACACTAAAACCAATGGTCTGCGAGGGGATACCAAGACCATAGATCTACACTGTTCATGTGATGTATCATGTTACATTCATACTCTACAAATCATACAAAAACCATTGGTCTGCGAGGGGAAACCAAGATCACAGATCTACACTGTTCATGTGATGTATCATGTTGCATTCATTCTCTACAAATCACACTAAAACCATTGGTCTGCGAGGGGATACCAAGATCACAGATCTGCACTGTTCAGGTGATGTATCATGTTGCATTCATACTCTACAAATCACACTAAAACCATTGGTCTGCGAGGGGATACCAAGATCACAGATCTGCACTGTTCATGTGATGTATCATGTTACATTCATACTCTACATGTCACACTAAAACCATTGGTCTGCGAGGGGATAGCAAGACTTTAGATCTGCACTGTTCATGTGATGTATCATGTTGCATTCATACTCTACATGTCACACTAAAACCATTGGTCTGCGAGGGGATACCAAGACCTTAGATCTGCACTGTTCATATGTTGTATCATGTTGCATTCATACTCTACATGTCACACTAAAAACATTGGTCTGCGAGGGGATACCAAGACCATAGATCTGCACTGTTCATGTGATGTATCATGTTACATTCATACTCTATATGTCACACTAAAACCATTGGTCTACGAGGGGATACCAAGACCATAGATCTACACTGTTTAAGTCCACTAAGTGACAGATGGTTAAGTGCCAGTGGATTTTCATTCATTTTCATTGGTGAGCGTGCTTTCAACTCCACAAAATATTCCCTTAACTTGGCCTTAAATATAATTTTCGGAATAACATAAGTACAATTAAAATGTTGCCATGTTTGTGCTGAGGTGCGGGAAATACGGTTCAACAGATAACAAGCATTTAATTAGGTTATACGGAAGAGACTTTTGAATCGACTGGCCGAGTGGTGCAGGGGTATCGTTCTCGCCTGCTATGTCCAATTTTGCAGGATCGAATCCTACTGATGTCAGTTGGCATTTGAGGGTGTAAAAATGTGTGTGTGGTAGATTTACTGGCAAATTGAAGATCACCTTCGGGGCAAAATCTCTAAAAACCTCAGTAATTCAGAGGGACATACAACCAATAGCATAATTATTATATTCTTGTCAACCCAGGGCTTCAACTAGGGAAACAGGATTAGTAATTTAACATGAATATTTTGGCTGTTGTCTCCCAGAATGACGCACGAACAAACTATATTGCAAGTCCGTAAAATACCCCACTGCAAAATTTCAGAGAATGCCATTCTTCATCATCATCAGGTTTACAGTTTCAGTTTCCCGGGTACTGTTGATAAGCCTCCTCCATTCCATTCTGTTCAAAAACACTTTGCTCTCCATGATGTCTTCAAGTGTTCTTCCCATAAGTGCGATGTCACAGTTCCAGTTTCCCGGGCACTGTTGATAAGCCTCCTCCATTCCATTCTGTTCATAAACACCTTGCTCCCCATGATGTCTTCAAGCGTTCTTCCCATAAGTGTGAAATCCATCTTAACAATGTCCATTCAATAATATCTCATAACACTCTCTGGGCTCTCGACAGACTGCACTACTGACTGTCTGGAAAAAAATTACTGATGTACTCAAGTGTTGTGAGACAGAGCCATTGGTCGGTACTTTGTTAGTTGATGGTCTGGAGAAAACCATTGGTCGCTACTTTGTTAGAAAGCTGACTGCCTGGGATAAAATTACTGATGTACTAAAGTGGTGTGAGACTAAGCCATCGGTTGTTTCTTTGTTAGTTGATGGTCTGGAGTAAACCATTGGTCGCTACTTGGTTAGAAGTCTGTCTGGGCGAAAATTACTGCTTGCACTACAAGAAAGTGAGTCTGAGTTTAGGTTTGTGATTGTTTGTAAAGCCTTATTTCATGTTCACCACTTTCGAACTAAGCAGCAAAAGCAGAGCCAAGCAATAGCCTAATATTAAGATGTTCAACTCCTGTATCTTAGTCGCATTACCTAATACAGGATTGTCCCCGTATGTTCCGCTCTCTCAACATAAATATCTCAGCTCTCCACAGAAAATTGTTTTGTGTTGGTATATTTTCTCACCACCTGCTAGAGAGTGTACCATAGTAGCGCATGCGCATTGTCCTAGCTACGGACTCAGTCTAAATCCTGCCGTCCCTTTTGAGAAACTCTTTCCATTATTTTTAGTCAAAAACTTGAGCAGATGCCTAAGACAACGATCATATTTCATTTAATGTAGTTGCTATTCTCATTATTGAGCAATGTATTAATGATAACAATATAACCTTATAGAAGAGAATACTTACCTAAGCCGATGGGAGGCTGTTAATCTACTGTGATAGTGTCTAATGTAGTTGCTATTCTCATTAGTGAGCAATGTAGTCATCATGACAATATAACCTTGTAGAATAGAATACTTACCTAAGCTGATGGGAGGCTGTTAATCAACTGTAATAGTGTCTAATGTAGTTGCTATTCTCATCACTGAGCAATGCTTTCATCTTAACAATATAACCTTGTAGAAGGGAACACTTACCTAAGCTGATGGGAGGCTGTTAACCTACTGTGATAGTGTATAATGTAGTTGCTATTCTCATTACTGTGCAATGCTTTCGTGAAAACAATATATCCTTGTAATTGAGAACAGATGCCTAAGCTGATGGGAGGCTGTTAATCTCTTGTCATAGTGTCTAATGTAGTTGCTATTCTCATTACTGACCAATGCATTCATTATAACAATACAATCTTGTAGAAGACACCACTTACCTAAGCTGATGTGACGTTGTTAATCTACTGTGATAGTGTCAATTTAGTTGCTATTCTCATTACTGTGGAATGCATTATTCATAGCAATGTAACCTTGTAGAAAAGAACACTTACCTAATCTGATGGGAGGCTGTTCATCTACTGTGATAGTGTCTTATATGATGCTATTCTCATTAGTGAGCAACGCATTAATCATAACAATATAACTTTGTGGAAGAAAACACTTACCTAAGCTGATGGGAAGCTGTTTATCTGCTATGACAGTGTCCAATGTAGTTGCTATTCTCATTACCGAGCAATGCATTAATCACAACAATATAACCCTGTAGAAGGGAACACTTACCTTAACTGATGGGAGGCTATAATTTCCTGTTATTATGTCTAATGTAGTTGCTATTCTCATTACTGACCAATGCATTAATCATAACAATATAACCTTGTAGAAGAGAACACTACCGTACCTAGGCTGATGGAAGGCTGTTAATGTACTGTCATAGTGTCTAATGTAGTTGCTATTGTCATTACTGAGCAATGCATTCATCACAACAATATAACCTTGTAGAAGAGAACACACACTAAAACTCATGGAAGGCTGTTAATCTACAGTGATAGTGCTTAATAAAGTTGCTATTCTCATTACTGACCAATGTAAACTTGTGGATGAGAACACTTACCTATGCTGATAAGAGGCTGTTAATCTACTGTAATAGTATTTAATGTAGTTGCTATTATCATTACTGAACAATGCATTCTTCATAACAATATAACCTTGTAGAAGAGAACACACACTAAAACTCATGGAAGGCTGTTAATCTACAGTGATAGTGCTTAATAAAGTTGCTATTCTCATTACTGACCAATGTAAACTTGTGGATGAGAACACATACCTAAGCTGATGGGAAGCTGTTACTGTATTGTCATAGTGTCTAATGTAGTTGCTATTCTCAAATCTGAGCAGAGCCTTCATCGTAACAAGAAAACCTTGTAGAAGAGAACACTTACCAACGCTGTTGGGAGGCTGCTAATCTCCCGTGATATTGTTTAAGATAGTTGCTATTCTCATTAATGAGCAATGCATTCATCATAACAATATAACTTTGCGGAAGGGAACAGCTACCTAAGCTGATGGGAGGATGTTATCAACTGTGATAGAGTCTAATTTAGATGCTATTCTCATTACTGAGCAATGTATTCATCATAACAATATAAACTTGTAGAAGAGAATACTTACATAAGCAGATGGGAAGCTGTTAATCTCCTGTGATAGTTTCTAATGTAGTTGCTGTTCTCTTTAAAACGCAATGCATTCATCATAACAATACAACCTTGTAGAAGAGAACACTTACCTAAGCTGATGAGACGCTGATAATCTCCTGTGATCGTTTCTAATGTAGTTGCTGTTCTCATTACAACGCAATGCATTCATTATAACAATATAACCTAGTAGAGTAAAAACACTTACCTAAGCTGATGGGAGGCAGTTAATATACTGTGATAGTGTCCAATGTAGTTGCTATTCTCATTACCGAGCAATGCATTAATCATAACAATATAACCTTGTAGAAGGGAAAACTTACTTTAGCTGGTGGGAGGCTGCTAATTTTCTGTGATAATGTCTAATGTAGTTACTATTCTCATTACTGACCAATGCATTAATCATAACAATATAAACTTGCAGAAGAGAACACTCACCCAAGCTGATGGGAGGATGTATATCTACTGTGATAGTGTCTAATGTAGTTGCTATTCTCTTTATTGAGCAATGCATTCATCATACCAATAAAACCATGTAGAAGAGAAAAGCTACCTAAGATGATGGAAGGCTGCTAATCCTCTGTGATGGTGTCTAATGTAGTTTGTATTCTCATAAACGTGCAATGCATTCACCGTAATATTATACCTTGTAGAAGAGAACACTTACCTAAGCTGATGTGTTGCTGATAATCTACCGAGATAGTGTCTAATGTAGATGATATTCTCATTTATGGGCCAATGCATTCACCATAATAATATATCCTTTTAGAAGAGAACACTCACCTAACTTGATGGGAGTCTTTTTAACCCTCTGTAATAGAGTCTAATGTAGTTGCTATTCTCATTACTGAGCAATACATTCAACATTACAATATAACCCTGTAGAAGAGAATCGTTACCTAAGCTGATGGGAGGCAGTTCATCTCCTGTGATATTTTCTAATAAAGTTGCTATTCTCATTACTGAGCAATGCATTCATCATAACATTATAACCATTTAGAATAGAAATCTTATCTATGACGATGGGGGGCTGTTACTTTCCTGAGATAGTGACTAATGTAAGTGCTATTCTCATTACTTAGCAATGCATTTACCATATCAATATTAGTTTGTAGAAGAAAACACTTACCTAAGCTGATTGGAGGCTGTTTATCTCCTGAGATAGTGTCTAATGTGGTTGATATTCTCATTACTGAGCAATGCAGCACCGGAACAATATAACCTTGTAGAAGAAAACACACACCTAGGCTCTTGGAAGGCTGTTATCTACTGTGATAGTGTCTAATGTATTTGCTATTATGGTAACTGAGCAATCAATTCAACATAACAATATAACCTTGTAGAAGAGAACCCTTATCTAAGATGATGGGAGGCTGATAATCTACTGTGGTAGTGTCTAATGTAGTTCCTATTCGCATTACTGAGCAATGCTTCGATCATAACAATATTACCTTGTAGCAGAGAACACTTACTTGGCTGATCGGAGGCTGTTAATTTACTGTCATAGTGTCTATTGTAGTTGCTATTCTCATTACTGAGCAATGCATTCATCATAACAATATAACCTTGTTGAAGGGAACACTTACCTAAGCTGATGGGAGGCTAGAAAATCCCTGTGATATTGTCTAATGTAGTTGCTATTCTCGTTACTGAGCAATGCATTTACCATCATAATATAACCTTGTGGAAGGGAACACTACCTAATACTGATTGGAGGCTGATAATCTCCTGTGATAATGTCTAATGTGGTAGGTATTCTCATTAATAAGCAATGCATTCATCATAAGAATATAACCTTGTAGAAGATAACACTTACCTAAGCTGATGGGTGGCTGTTAATCTACTGTGATAGTGTCTGATGTAGTTGCTATTCTCATTACTGGGCAATGCATTCATCATAACAATATAATCTTGTAGAAGAGAACACTTACCTATGCTAATGGGTAGCTGTTAATCTAATGTGATAGTGTCTAATGTAGCTATTCTCATTACTGAGCCATGCATTTATCAAAACAATATAACCTTGTAGAAGACAACACTTACCTAAGCTGATGGGAGGCTGTTAATCTACTGCGATAGTGTCTAATGAACTTGCTATTCTCATTACTGAGCAATGCATTCTTCATAACAATATAATCCTTTAGAAGAGAAATGTTACCTAAGCTGATGGGAGGCTGTAAATCTTCTCTGATAGTGTTTAATGGAGACGCTCTTCTCATTACTGAACAATGCATTCATCATAACAATATAACCTTGAAGAAGAGAAAACTCACATATGCACATGGGAGGCTGTTAATCCACTGTGATAATGTCTAATATAGTTGCTATTCTCATTACTGAGCAATATAATCTTGTAGAAGAGAACACTTAACTAAGCTGATGGGTACCTGTTAATCTACTGTGATAATGTCTAATATAGTTGTTATTCTCATTTATCAGCAATGCATTCACCATAACAATATAACTTTGTAGAAGTGAACACTTACCTACGCGGATGGGAGGCTTTTAATCTCCTGTGATAGTGTCTATTGTAGTTGCTATTCTCATTACTTAGCAAAGCATTCACCGTAACAATATAACCTTGTAGAAGGGAACACTTACCTACGCGGAGGGGAGACTGTTAATCTACTGTGATAATGTATAATGTAGTTGCTATTCCCATTACTGTGCAAAGCTTTCATCATAACAATATAACCTTGTAGATGAGAACACATACCTAAGCTGATGGGATGCTGCTTACCTCCTGTGATAGTGTTTCATATAGTTGCTATTCTCATTACTGAGCAATGCATTCGTCATAACAATGTAACCTTGTAGAAGAGAACACTTACCTAAGCTGATGGGAGGCTGAATATCTACTGTGATAGTGTCTAATGTAGTTGATATTCTCATTACTGAGCAATGCATTCATCATAAAAATATAACCTTGCAGAAGGGAACACTTACCTAAGCTGATTGGAGGCTGTTAAGCACCTGTGATAGTGTCTAATGTAGTTGCTATTCTCATTACTGAGCAATGCATTTACCATAACAATATAACCTTGTAGAAGGGAACACTTACCTAAGCTGATTGGAGGCTGTTAATCTCCTGTTAGAGGGTCTAATGTAGTTGCTATTCTCATTAAAGTGCAATGCTTTCATCATAACAATATAACCTTGTTGAAGGGAACACTTACCTACGCTGAGGGGAGACTGTTAATCTACTGTGATAATGTATAATGTAGTTGCTATTCCCATTACTGTGCAAAGCTTTCATCATAACAATATAACCTTGTAGAAGGGAATACTTACCTAAGCTGATGGGAGGATGTTAATCTCCTGTGATAGTGTCTAAAGTAGTTTCTATTCTCATTACTGAGCAATGCTTTCATCTTAACAATATAACCTTGTAGTAGGGAACACTGACCTAAGCTGATGGGAGGCTGTTAACCTACTGTGATAGTGTATAATGTAGTTGCTATTCTCATTACTGAGCAATGCTTTCGTGAAAAAAATATAACCTTGTAATTGAGAACACATGCCTAAGCTGATGGGAGGCTGTTAATCTACTGTCATAGTGTTTAATATAATTGCTATTCTCATTACTGATCAATGCATTCATCATAACAATATAACCTAGTAGAAAAGAACAGTTACCTAAGATGATGGGAGGCTGTTAATCAACGGTGATTGTGGTTAATTTAATTGCTATTCTCATTACTGAGCAATGCATTAATCTCTAAACATTTAACCCTGTAGAAGAGAACACTTACCTAAGCTGATTGGAGGCTGTTAATCTCTTGTCATAGTGTCTAATGTAGTTCCTATTCTCATTACTGACCAATGCATTAATCATAACAATATAACCTTGTAGAATAGAACACTCACCAAAGCTGATGGGAGGATGTATATCTACCGTGATAATGTTTAATGTAGTTGCTCTTCTCATTATTGAGCAATGCATTCATCATAACAATATAACCATGTACAAGACAAAAGCTACCTAAGATGATGGAAGGCTGTTTATCTTCCGTGATAGTGTCTAATGTAGTTGCTATTCTCATTACTGAGCAATGCTTTCATCATAACAATATATAACCTTGTTGAAGGGTACAATTACCTTAGCTGATGGGAAGCTGTTAATTTCCCTTGATAGTGTTTAGTATAGTTGCTATTCTCATTACTGAACAATGCATTGATCATAACAATATAACCTTGTAGAAGAGAACACTCGCCTATGCTTATGGGAGGCTGTTAATCCACTGTGATAGTGTTTAATTTAGTTGCTATTATCATTACTGAGCAATATAATCTTTTAGAAGAGAACACGTACCTATGCTGTTAATCTATTGTCATAGTGTCCAATGTAGTTGCTATTCTCATTTCTGAGCAATGCATTTACCATAACAATATAACCCTGTAGAAGAACACACGCACTTAAGCTGAAGGGAGGCTGTAAATCTCCTGTGATAGTGGCTAATGTAGTTGCTATTCTCATAACTGAGCAATGCATTAATCATAACAATATATCGTGGTAGAAGAGAACAATTACCTTAGCTGATGGGAGGATGATAATCTCCTGAGATAGTGTTTAATGTAGTTGCTGTTCTCATTACTGAGCAATGCATTAATCATAACAATATAACCTTGTAGAAGGGAACACTTCCCCAAGCTGATGGGAGGCTGTTAATCTACTGTGATAGTGTCTAATGTAGTTGCCGAACATTTTACAGAGCAAATCATTCATCATAACAATATCAACTTGTAGAAGGCAACACTTCCCCAAGCTGATTGGAGGCTGTTAATCTACTGTGATAGTGTCTATTGTAGTTGCTATTCTCATCACTGAGCAATGCTTTCATCATTACAAAATAAACTTGTAAGAGGGAACACTTACCTAAGCTGATGGGAAGCTGTTAATCTACTGTGATACTGTCTAATGTAGTTGCTATTCTCATTACTGAGCAACGCATTAGTCAAAACAATATAACCTAGTAGAAGAAAACACTTACCTAAGCTGATGGGAAGCTGTTTATCTGCTATGATAGTGTCCAATGTAGTTGCTATTCTCATTACCGAGCAATGCATTAATCATAACAATATAACCTTGTAGAAGAGAGCACTCACCTAAGCTGATGGGAGGATGATAATCTCCTGAGATAGTGTTTAATGTAGTTGCTGTTCTCATTACTGAGCAATGCATTAATCATAACAATATAACCTTGTAGAAGAGAACATTTACCAAGCTGATGGGAGGCTGTTAATTTCCTGTGATAGTGTTTAGTATAGTTGCTATTCTCATTACTGAACAATGCATTGATCATAACAATATAACCTTGCAGAAGAGAACACTCACCTATGCACTTGGGACGCTGTTAATCCAATGTGATAGTGTTTAAGTTAGTTGCTATTATCATTACTGAGCAATATAATCTTGTAGAAGAGAACACTTACCTATGCTGTTAATCTATTGTGATACTGTCCAATGTAGTTGCTATTCTCATTTCTGAGCAATGCATTCACCATAGCAATATAACCCTGCAGACGAGAACACTTACTTATGCTGAAGGGAGGCTGATAATCTCCTGTGATAGTGTCTAATGTAGTTTGTATTCTCTTAAACGAGCAATGCATTCACCGTAATATTATACCTTGTAGAAGAGAACACCCACCTAAGGTGATGGGAATCTGTTTATCTACTGTAATAGAGTCTAATGTAGTTGCTATTCTCATTACTGAGCAATACATTCAACATAACAATATAACCCTGTAGAAGAGAATCGTTACCTAAGCTGATGGGAGGCTGTTCATCTCCTGTGATAGTGTCTAATGTGGTTGCTATTGTCATTACTGAGCAATGCATCACCGTAACAATATAAGCTTGTAGAAGAGAACACACACCTAGGCTCTTGGAAGGCTGTTATCTACTGTGATAGTGTCTAATGTAGTTGCTATTATGGTAACTGAGCAATCAATTCAACATGACAATATAACCTTGTAGAAGAGAACACTTACCTAAGCTGCTCGGAGGCCGTTAATCTATTGTGATAGTATCCAACGTTGTGCCCAACTCTAGGAATGGGTATTCCAATATTCAGACACCTAGATATCAAGGGAAAGGCTACAGCCGCTTTTGAAAGTTGAGATATTTGAATATCGCGCTACATTGCTTCGAGAAGGATTTGGAAAGAATATACCGCTAAGAGCATGTCAAGTGACGTAGCGAGTAATAGCAGAGGTCGAGGCTATTTATTGATTAAATAGTTAACCATGGAGTAGAGACTTGAGACTGGGATCAGATTACTGGCACGGCCAAATGAAAGAGAATACAATTAGTATCAAGTAAATCGGACCAGGGATACCCGAGATATGAGGATTTCCAGATATCAGCTGATGCAGCGTGACCCTGACAGTTTTGAATAAAAGCCGGCTGGCGCAGGCATCAGTAGCTCACTTCAACACAAGCACTTGCCTAGCAAGGTGCCGCTACGCTGAGCCAAGGCACATGGTTGCCGGATCTATGCAGAAGTTATTTTCTAAGTTGTGATAGTCACAAAAGTGCTGCGCTACGAGTGGAACTTAGTAAGTTTCCGGCAAGGAGAATCACTGAGGTGATTGATTTTTTTTTCTACAGACACTGGTGAAATATTTTTATTTCTACATGGACATATGCTAGACTTTGTCTAGAATTAGTACTTTGTCACAGTCCAGTAATAACCTAATACTTGGATATTTAAGTCCATTTTAGTCAGTTTTCATATTTGAAACTTAATAACCACTCCGATCTATCAGTACATTGAAGACCAGTCTATCACGGTGGTGTTCATTATCCAACGCAAGGGAAACTATATGTTGCTTCGCGCATGGTAGATGGTGTGAAGCCATGCCCAGGGAACGATCTTCAGAACAGCCGTTGATTGGTTAGATTGTCAGTGTTTTCTTGTACTGAAAAGATTACCGTGAGTTATGTTACAATTGACATATCTAAGAATAGATCACTTAGATCTGACCCCATTTAAGCAAACTGTTATGGCTTTAACAGAAGCCAATATTAAAATTAATCAACAGTTACTTCAAACGTCAAGAGATATTACCACTATGTCTTGTTAGACGGATTGTGGGTATATAATGGCGGCCGATACAAGGATTATACATGCTTGTCCGATAGGGCATGTCTATGGATAAACCTGGTACAGACCAGGTTCACTACGCTTCAAGACCATCAAGAAATGTAAGCCACATTTGAAATATATTATGCCTAGCTAATTGGAACAAACTATTTTTCTGCAGATGACCAACACATTTATTTTTTCTTCGTATTTAAATCTTGCAATGATTTACGCAAGACTTATTAGAGTTATTCTGAGTATTTTCAGCACTCAGAACAGTTTAGGATCGATGACCGAGCATATCGAAGATTTATTTGAATATTTCATATTTTAGGGAAATCACGGTAATCAGCCGATGTAACTGTAAAAGTTAAATTATTTTTTGTTGAGGAATGGATATTTTTTTCCATATTCGAAGATTCGAACATGTGGATTCTCACATAATGAGATGATAATTAAACACATTTAAAATAATATAATTAATAATAATAATAATAATCCACTAATAATAATAATAATAATTTTTATAGTTTTTCTAAATAATTCTTGGATATTATATTTTATAATAATCATATGTATTGAGAGAGAGCCTATGAAGTAGTTTAATCATTTCTAGTCTGGAACAGGAGATTTTCCGAAGGAGAGTGGTTAGCGCAAGCCCGTATTCAACCAACATTTCAGTTCTGGTTGAACAGTTGATATTTGCAATGAGCAAAGTATATTTTTCAGATAACACGGAGAGGCATGAAACGGGAAGCAAATGATATTTGTATCAAATAGGATATTTTTGTATTGATATAAAATCATGACGTAAATACACTCGAAAGTGAAATAAAGATTTTCATAAGTATGGTAAATTCACGGGTTGAACTGAATGGTAAAATAAAATAAACTTGTAAGTTTATTAATCTTCCAGTGTTGATAACAAGCAGAGGCTTGATTTATTGTATAAATTTTGGGAAGAAAATTTATGTGTGGAGTAGTTGAAATGCCATTCCCAGGTGCGCATGTTTAAGTCGCAGGAATGAAGAGGTTTTTTCGAGCATCAATCAAATAGCAGGTTCGATGGCTCAGGTTTATAGAAGGAGTATTGGAACTACACATTTCGTCGTATGAATGACCCGAAGGTTATTTCTTGAAACCATCAGTTCTTATTTCAACCTTGTTTACGAATTCCATTTAGACTTTGATTTTGCTAGAACCCGGATTTGTCATGATAGTAGTTTATTCTTCTTCAGAGGAAGACCTTTGCCGTTGTTGTTGTAATATTGTGTTCTTACACAAATAATAGAATGGGCCACTGCCAATTAAAAAATAATTCTTTAACCACGAATAATTTGAAGGATATTTTCAATCCTAGTGCCATGAACTAAATGAATTGATTATGAAGCTACAATTCTTATTTCCGCATTCTGTCGAAGAATTGCAAGTTGTGAAAATTAACAAAATGGCCATGAATATAAATATTTTTTTATAATAATGATTCCAAGTGGAAAATTGAATAGTTGAATGGTTCAACAATTTAGTGATCAAGTTGATGATTCAGAAATCATATATTTTGTTAGGAACTTGAAGTTCATAATCGAGTCACTTCTCGAAATGTTTAATGTCAGAAGAACAATTAATTTTTGTTGTGCTTCGCACAGTTATTCGAAGCTATGCTCAAGGTCAAATACTTTTCAGATGATGTTATTAGTATGTGTAAATAATTTGTGTTGATTCAGAAATAATAATATTTTTCGACAATATATTTTTGAAATTGGAAAAATAAGTGAAAGTTAAAAATTCTATGAACATTTATTCTACGAGTGTTAATATTATGTAAAAATTCAAACAGTGAACTACGATATTTCCAGTAGAGACAATTAAATTTGAACTGGATTTAATCATAAATAATTTTGGAACACAGTCTACAGGACTAACAATCAGACTTGTGTTTCCAAAAAATAATTGTCAAATGTGTTTGGAAAATTTCTGTATATTGTGTAAATAGGAGTGTGGGTCGCCACACGTGAGTGATGCTGCTTTGAGCATTTTTGCAGTCAATTTTAAATGCAAAATAAAATGAGATAATTTTACGTGATGTGTTATACCCAGTTGAATCTCCTTCTATCCTTATTGTTGCATTGAGCCAAAAATCAGTAATGCATTTTTTTCATTTGATGTCGTTTTTGCGATTAGCTTTAACCCATCTGGCGCTCCGGGATATTTTGACTCTCGTGCCGACTGATTATTGGTAAAATGCATATGTGGTCGTGCGGACTCCGGTCTAAACGGTCACATAAAATAAGATAGAGAGAGAAATGGCTTCGAACGTGGGTCTCGAGTTAGACATGGTCAATCCCATGCCGATTTAAATTGTGATATTTTTTTTATAAATATTTTGGGAGTTGAGAGATGTCTGGTTTGGATGAATAAATTAGTAGGAAATCCAATTAGTGAGGAAAATAAAAAATTTAACTTGATTAATAATTAGAATGTAGTTGATTATTTTTGATAATGGCTTAACCATTAGGGCGTCAAGAAAATTCAGCAGTAAACGTTCGATGACTGGACATACGCATGATTAGAATCCAGGTGGAGGATATTTGAGAACTTGCATATTTTTCTTGTGATATTGCGGTAAATGTAATTCGTAAAAGTAGAGAATTTTTTTTCCATCACGTCGACATTAGGACAAATCTCATTTTATTACAGTGTTCCAATTAGCTATTCATATTTCTTGTTCTAGTTATAAGCTTGTGTTTGCCAATATTGTATACCCCTAAGTTTTGAATAATAATTGAAAATTATGGAAGAAATGATGAGGATGATGAGGAGTTTGGAGGAGAGTTCAAAGGAAGCTGGACTGCGTGTAGCAGCCATTATGAAAGAAAATACTGAGGCTTTGGAAAGGAAACTTAAAGAAAATTCTGATTCTTTAGAAAATAAACTTAAAGAAAATTCTGAGTCTTTAGAAAATAAACTTAAAGAAAGTTTAAATGAAAAACTTAAAGAAAGTTCTGATTCTTTAAAAGATAACTTGAAAGAAAATTTAAATAATAAATTTAATTCAATGGAAAGTAAATTTAAAGAGAATTCTGAAATTTTGAAAATGTCACTTGAGAGTAAAATGTCTAAATTATGCGAAAAAACACATGAGCTCGAAACTTCATTAGCTACTAACGCAAGTTTAATGGACGATAAATTTCGCGATGCCGATCTTAGATCTCAAAGCTTAGCTGATAGGATAGAACATGGTCTTAGGAAAGTTGGTGAAGACATGATCAACCTAGAAGTCAGAGTGAAGAAAGAGAGTAATGAGATGGGAATTCTAGTTGTTCAACGGTTGACAGAACAATTCAAAGAACTTGTAATGGGAGAAATAAGAGAAGGTGTGATTAATGAGTTACAAACTGAAATTAAAACCACAGTTGTCAATGAAATTAAAGACACACTCAAGCTGGAGAACCAAGAGGGAATCAAGGAGATTAGGGAATCTTTGTCATCCCATATTCAAGTAATTTCCAAAGATATCCAAGCAACTCAGAAGGACATATCAGATATGACAGGGTCATTGAAAAGTCACGAGGCTGTTATGAACCAGATATCCTCTGATGTCAAGGAGAATTGTAAAGAAACTGAAGCAATTAAGAAAATGGCAGAAGAAAACCATAAGGAAATTGAGGCTATGAAAACCCAAATCAAGGACGAGAAACAGTCTGACCATCTGTTGAAAATGCCAAGTGTAAGGGGAAAGGAACAGATACAGATAAATCTAGGAGCAGCTAGAGAAAATGACAGTCAAAGACAGGATGAGGTCAGGACAGTATTTCAATCCAACCCCATAACTGTATTCAAGAATGTAGAGGATAAGCCTTCTAAATTTTCAGGGCGAGATTCTGTGACACCCGTGGAATTTTTGAGAGAAGCAGGGGATTACCTGAAAGATTCCAAGATCCCTAAAGAAAGACAGATCCGAGTGATAGGGAAGTTTTTGGAAGGTCCTGCACTTCTTTGGTTTAGAGCTTTTATATCCACTCTAACCACTTTTGAGGAGTTTTCTCGTGGGTTATTGAAAAAGTTTTGGTCCCTGGAAACCCAACAGCAAGTCAGAGCAGAATTATATTCGAAGAGATTCTCGACGTCACAACCTACTCGATACTCTACGTACTTTTCTGGACAGCTTTCTAAACTGCAACATTTAGATCCACCGATGCCAGATAACGAATTAATTACTGCATTGATACGTCAGTTTCCAGCAGACGTCCAAAGGACTTTGATCGCTGCTGACATCTATAATATGGAGCAATTTGACGAGGTATTACAGAAGCTGGATCATACGAACGCTCGATTCTTCCATCAGAAGGGAGGAAAGAATAACAACGCTGTGTACGCTGTTATGGCTGATAGTTTTTCTCAAACACCTCGAGAGATTCGAGAAGGGCGAGAAGAGAAAACGCCGAGGGAAGATCCCAATAAAAGAGGATGGAACCAGTACAGTAACAGATAGAGTTACAAGCCTTACGCGAGACCGGATGGTGGAAATCGATATAATACTCGATGGAGAAGGCCACGAGATAATCAAGGAAGGTACCAGGAAAGAAGATACTATGGTAGAAACAACTACAATAACAGAGGGAATGTGGATACTCGTCTGTCCAATGAAGAGTTCAACAGGGAGACGAGGAAGAACTTGGAAGCAAGATACCAAGATAACTTGCAATTTTTGGAGCAGAGGCCCAATGAACCAGGTCCATCGGGAACACAACAATCCCGGGGGAATGGAAACGAAAAAAAAACAACTTCGAATTCACAGTAGAAGATAGAATTTTGAACACTTTCACTTCCAGAATTATTAAATGGCAAGCAGAGGATGATGACTTAATTCAACAGAATGACGAACGGAAAGAAATGGGTACAAGAATTAGAATGCCAATCATATCATGCGAAGTATTCGGTATGCCTGCCGATACTTTGATTGATACTGGGGCTATGCTTTGTCTGGTGAGTGAGAAGCTTTATATTCTGTGGAAGCTCAAAGAGAATTTAGAGGAGATTCCAGTATCAGGAATTAAGATCCAAGGAATAATACCCAACAAAATATCTCTGTGTAAAACACAATTATACTTATGTATTACGATTGGAGGACATGATTTCCGACATGTGTTTGTAGTAATGAAGGACATGGCTTTTGACATGATATTGGGAGCGGATTTCATTCAGAAATATCAAGCAGTGATAGACATGAAGACAGAGACGATCAGATTCAAGAATACCGAAGAGATTAACTTCGAGGGAAAAGAAGAGGAATACATCGAGGGAGATGCTCAATGGTCTCTGATTTTTCATGAAGCTGAAGGAAGAGAAGTCTACACTGAGAAGGAGTCCCCAGAGCTAGGGAAAATTTTGGAAGAGTATCACGATATTTTTGATACTAAACCTGGTGAAATTAAAGATTTTGAATATCGTATTCGTGTAAATGATGTTGCACCTTTTCATGCTAAATTGTATCCGGTAGCGGAAAAGCATCGAGAAAGGGTAAAAGTGCTTATCAAGGAGATGGAAAGCAACAATGTGATTGAAAAGTACACTACATCTTATGTCAATCCATTAGCAGTAGTGTCTAAGCAAGATGGAAGTCTGAGACTATGTTTAGACGCGCGAAATTTGAATTCAAGATTACTGCCAGAGTATGACAGACCACCAATCATTAGGGAACTGTTAAGGAAATTCCAAGGCAAGGTCTGGTTCTCTAATATTGATCTCACTTCGTCCTACCATCACATTAGGCTTAGTGAAGATTACAAGAAGTTTACAGGATTTATGTTTGACCAGCAGACATATGTATTCCGCCGTCTACCATTTGGAGTCAAAACATCTGGATCTGTTTTGATCAGAGCACTGGAACAAAATTTGAGTCCTGAAGTAAAAGATATATCAATTCGTTACATAGATGATATCTTAATTGCATCTGAGACTAAGGAGGAACATTTGTTACATCTTCAGATGTTATTCGCAGATTTGAGAAAAGCGAACTTTAAAGTAAACCTTCGAAAATGTCAGTTCTTTCGAACGAAAATAAAATTTTTGGGTCACATTTTGGATGGAGAATGATACCGTCCCAATGAGACGAAGATACAGGCAATTGCAAATTTCCCTAGACCTACTAGAGTGAAGAATGTCCGCAGTTTTCTAGGGACATGCCAATTCTTTGCGGGGCATTGTCCAAACTTCACCAAGACGGTAGCGCCATTGCAGGAATTATTAGAGAAAGAAAACAAATGGAAATGGGATGAAGATTGTGAACAATCATTTCAAGATGCCAAGAGGTTATTGGTAAACAGCGTGAAATTGGAGTATCCTGACTTTACCAAGAATTTCATCATAGAATCTGATGCATCCACCGTAGGGATTGGAGCTATTCTTCTTCAAGAAGATGAAGACCACAAGAGACGTTACCTGGCGTTCATTAGCAGGAAACTTCGTCCATCAGAAAGGAATTATTACACCACAGAGTTAGAAGCACTTGCTGTAATATTCGCGTTGGAGTCGTGGAAGAAAATGTTAATTGGACATTCAGTCATTGTGAGGACTGATCACCACGCATTGGAGTTTATCTTGAGAACAAACTTTGCCAGTGATAGGATAACTAGATGGTCACTTTTTATTCAACAATTCAACCTAGTTATTGAACACACTCCTGGAAAGTTGAACGTGGGAGCTGATTTATTGAGTAGAGCAGTGGAGTCTACATCTAAGGTTTTTCAAGTTAACCTGACGCAGGAGGATGAAGATACCTTGAGAAGGTTAAGGTTGTTGCATTTATCCCAGAGGAGAGACCGACGTCTCAGAAACATTTTTCGTTTTCTACAGGGAGACATGGATCCAAATGATGATGATTTTGTGGAAACTGAAAGAATTTCAAGAGATTTTATGATGTTAGATGGTTTAATCTACAAGTTTGCAGATCCCGACCATACGAAGCTGAGAGTAGTGATACCTCCACGAATGCAAAAACCCATTATCTGGATGGCACATCGAATCGCAGGTCATGCTGGAGTAGATAAGACGGTCAACATGATTCAAGAGATATTTTCGTGGGAGCGAATGCGACAAACTGTCAGGAACACTATTCGAGAATGCGACTTATGCAAAAAGAGTAAACATAATTCTAGATTATTGACAGAATTACCAAGGCCTATTATTCCTTCTAAGCCTTGTGAAATCTTCGCGACTGATTTATATGGTCCTCTCCCAAAGTCTAAAAGAGGTAACCGATATATTCTGGTGACCATGGATGTTTTCAGCAAATTCACTATGTTACATCCAATTCAGAAGGCAAACGCAAAATATTGTGCGAAGAGAATTAGAGACAACGTAATTCCGGAAGCAAGCAAACCGGAATTCCTTTTATCAGATCGTGGACCTCAATTTACATCTTTAGAATTTAGGACCGTCATGAATGATCTTGGGATTAGACAATTGTTTTGTTCTATCAGACATCCAGAGAGCAATCCAGCAGAACGCGTGATGGCTGAAATAGCAAAATTTTGCCGCCTCTATTGTCCAAATGAGCATTGGAAATGGATGGATGTTCTCTCTTTAGCATCCGAATCCATCAACTCTACAATTCATGAGAGTACTGGACAGATTCCCATGTTGCTTCATCATGGAATTAAACCAACAAGATTATGGGATCGAATCATCTCTATTCCACCTGAGATTGAACCAAGTCGTCAGATGAGGGAAAATCTAGCTTTAGACAAGTTGAGGAGCCAAGCTGAGAAAAGAGAGCGCAGAGTGAGAGGAAAGCATTTTCGCAGACCCTTGCGCGTAGGAACTCTTGTTTTAGTGAAAAGACCTACACCCTCGGACGTGCAAAATCGAGTGTACTCGAAGTTTGCAAGCCTATACGCTGGACCCTATCGTATTGTGGAAGTAAACAACAATGGAAGCTATGAAATCGCTAATACACGAACTGGTAACATCGTGGGAACATATAATGCATCGAATTTGAAGATTTATTATTCAAGAACCAGATGATTTAATGTGTAGATAGGAAAAATAAAAATTTTTCAATTTTTATTTTTTGCTAGGTGTGGGGTGGATGTGCCCAACTCTAGGAATGGGTATTCCAAGATTCAGACACCTAGATATCAAGGGAAAGGCTACAGCCGCTTTTGAAAGTTGAGATATTTGAATATCGCGCTACATTGCTTCGAGAAGGAATTGGAAAGAATATACCGCTAAGAGCATGTCAAGTGACGTAGCGAGTAATAGCAGAGGTCGAGGCTATTTATTGATTAAATAGTTAACCATGGAGTAGAGACTTGAGACTGGGATCAGATTACTGGCACGGCCAAATGAAAGAGAATGCAATTAGTATCAAGTAAATCGGACCAGGGATACCCGAGATATGAGGATTTCCAGATATCAGCTGATGCAGCGTGACCCTGACAGTTTTGAATAAAAGCCGGCTGGCGCAGGCATCAGTAGCTCACTTCAACACAAGCACTTGCCTAGCAAGGTGCCGCTACGCTGAGCCAAGGCACATGGTTGCCGGATCTACGCAGAAGTTATTTTCAAAGTTGCGATAGTCACAAAAATTCTGCGCTACGAGTGGAACTTAGTAAGTTTCCGGCAAGGAGAATCACTGAGGTGATTGATTTTTTTTCTACAGACACAGGTGAAATATTTTTATTTCTACATGGACATATGCTAGACTTTGTCTAGAATTAGTACTTTGTCACAGTCCAGTAATAAATTAATACTTGGATATTTAAGTCCATTTTAGTCAGTTTTCTAATTTGTAACTTAATAACCACTCCGATCTATCAGTACATTGAAGACCAGTCTATCACGGTGGTGTTCATTAGCCAACGCAAGGGAAACTACATGTTGCTTCGCGCATGGTAGATGGTGTGAAGCCATGCCCAGGGAACGATCTTCAGAACAGCCGTTGATTGGTTAGATTGTCAGTGTTTTCTTGTACTGAAAAGATTACCGTGAGTTATGTTACAACTGACATATCTAAGAATAGATCACTTAGATCTGACCCCATTTAAGCAAACTGTTATGGCTTTAACAGAAGCCATTATTAAAATGAATCAACAGTTACTTCAAACGTCAAGAGATACTACCACTATGTCTTGTTAGACGGATTGTGGGTATATAATGGCGGCCGATACAAGGATTATACATGCGTGTCCGATAGAGCATGTCTATGGATAAACCTGGTACAGACCAGGTTCACTACGCTTCAAGACCATCAAGAAATGTAAGCCACATTTGAATTATATTATGCCTAGCTAATTGGAACAAACTATTTTTCTGCAGATGACCAACACATTTATTTTTTCTTCGTATTTAAATCTTGCAATGATTTACGCAAGACTTATTAGAGTTATTCTGAGTATTTTAAGCACTCAGAACAGTTTAGAATCGATGACCGAGCATATCGAAGATTTATTTGAATATTTCATATTTTAGGGAAATCACGGTAATCAGCCGATGTAACTGTAAAAGTTAAATTATTTTTTGTTGAGGAATGGATATTTTTTTCCATATTCGAAGATTCGAACATGTGGATTCTCACATAATGAGATGATAATTAAACACATTTAAAATAATATAATTAATAATAATAATAATAATCCACTAATAATAATAATAATAATATTTTTTATAATTTTTCTAAATAATTCTTGGATATTATATTTTATAATAATCATATGTATTGAGAGAGAGCCTATGAAGTAGTTTAATCATTTCTAGTCTGGAACAGGAGATTTTCCGAAGGAGAGTGGTTAGCGCAAGCCCGCATTCAACCAACATTTCAGTTCTGGTTGAACAGTTGATATTTGCAATGAGCAAAGTATATTTTTCAGATAACACGGAGAGGCATGAAACGGGAAGCAAATGATATTTGTATCAAATAGGATATTTTTGTATTTATATAAAATCATGACGTAAATACACTCGAAAGTGAAATAAAGATTTTCGTAAGTATGGTAAATTCACGGGTTGAACTGAATGGTAAAATAAAATGAACTTGTTAGTTTATTAATCTTCCAGTGTTGATAACAAGCAAAGGCTTGATTTATTGTATAAATTTTGGGAAGAAAATTTATGTGTGGAGTAGTTGAAATGCCATTCCCAGGTGCGCATGTTTAAGTCGCAGGAATGAAGAGGTTTTTTCGAGCATCAATCAAATAGCAGGTTCGATGGCTCAGGTTTATAGAAGGAGTATTGGAACTTTCACATTTCGTCGTATGAATGACCCGAAGGTTATTTCTTGAAACCATCAGTTCTTATTTCAACCTTGTTTACGAATTCCATTTAGACTTTGATTTTGCTAGAACCCGGATTTGTCATGATAGTAGTTTATTCTTCTTCAGAGGAAGACCTTTGCCGTTGTTGTTGTAATATTGTGTTCTTACACAAATAATAGAATGGGCCACTGCCAATTAAAAAATAATTCTTTAACCACGAATAATTTGAAGGATATTTTCAATCCTAGGGCCATGAACTAAATGAATTGATTATGAAGCTACAATTCTTATTTCCGCATTCTGTCGAAGAATTGCAAGTTGTGAAAATTAACAAAATGGCCATGAATATAAATATTTTTTTATAATAATGATTCCAAGTGGAAAATTGAATAGTTGAATGGTTCAACAATTTAGTGATCAAGTTGATGATTCAGAAATCATATATTTTGTTAGGAACTTGAAGTTCATAATCGAGTCACTTCTCGAAATGTTTAATGTCAGAAGAACAATTAATTTTTGTTGTGCTTCGCACAGTTATTCGATGCTATGCTCAAGGTCAAATACTTTTCAGATGATGTTATTAGTATGTGTAAATAATTTGTGTTGATTCAGAAATAATAATATTTTTCGACAATATATTTTTGAAACTGGAAAAATAAGTGAAAGTTAAAAATTCTATGAACATTTATTATACGAGTGTTAATATTATGTAAAAATTCAAACAGTGAACTACGATATTTCCAGTAGAGACAATTAAATTTGAACTGGATTTAATCATAAATAATTTTGGAACACAGTCTACAGGACTAATAATCAGACTTGTGTTTCCAAAAAATAATTGTCAAATGTGTTTGGAAAATTTCTGTATATTGTGTAAATAGGAGTGTGGGTCGCCACACGTGAGTGATGCTGCTTTGAGCATTTTTGCAGTCAATTTTAAATTCAAAATAAAATGAGATATTTTTACGTGATGTGTTATACCCAGTTGAATCTCCTTCTATCCTTATTGTTGCATTGAGCCAAAAATCAGTAAAGCATTTTTTTCATTAGATGTCTTTTGCGATTAGCTTTAACCCATCTGGCGCTCCGGGATATTTTGACTCTCGTGCTGACTGATTATTGGTAAAATGCATATGTGGTCGTGCGGACTCCGGTCTAAACGGGCACAACTTAGTTGCTATTCTCATTACTGAGCAATGCATTCATAAGAACAATATAACCTTGTAGAAAGGAACACTTACCTAAGCTGATGGGAGGCTGGAAAATCTCCTGTGATATTGTCTAATCTAGTTGCTATTCTCGTTACTGAGCAATGCATTTACCATCATAATATAACCTTGTGGAAGGGAACACTACCTAATTCTTATTGGAGGCTGATAATCTCCTGTGATAGTGTCTAATGTGGTAGCTATTCTCATTAATGAGCAATGCATTCATCATAACAATATAACCTTGTAGAAGACGACACTTACTTAAGCTGATGGGAGGCTGTTAATCTACTGCGATAGTGTCTAATGTACTTGCTATTCTCATTACTGAGCAATGCATTCTTCATAACAATATAATCCTTTAGAAGAGAAATGTTACCTAATCTGATGGGAGGCTGTTAATCTTCTCTGATAGGGTCTAATGTAGACGCTCTTCTCATTACTGAACAATGCATTCATCATAACAATATAACCTTGTAGAAGGGAAAAATCACCTATGCACATGGGAGGCTGTTAATCCACTGTGATAATGTTTAATATAGTTGATATTCTCATTACTGTGCAATATAATCTTGTAGAAGAGAACACTTAACTAAGCTGATGGGTACCTGTTAATCTACTGTGATAGTGTCAAATGTATTTGTTATTCTCATTTATCAGCAATGCATTCACCATAAAAATATAACTTCGTAGAAGAGAACACTTACCTACGCGGATGGGAGGCTTTTAATCTCCTGTGATAGTGTTTCATATAGTTCCTATTCTTATTACTGAGCAATGCATTCATCATTACAATATAACCTTGAAGAAGGGAAAACTCACCTAAGCTGATGTGATGCTGCTAATCCCCTGAGATCATGTTTAATATCATTGTAGAAGAGAACACTTACCAAAGCTGATGGGAGGCTGTTAATCTTCTGTGATAAAGTATAATGTAGTAGCTATACTCATTACTGAGCAATGCATTCATCATAACAATATGACCTTGTAGAAGGGAAAACTTACCTAAGCTGATGAGAGGCTGTTAATCACCTCTGATCGTGTCTAATGTAGTTGCTATTCTCATTACTGAGCAATGCATCTACCATAACAATATAACCTAGTTGAAGAGAACACTTGCCTAAGCTTATGAGAGGCTGTTAATCTACTGTGATAAAGTATAATGTAGTAGCTATACTCATTACTGAGCGGGGGGCGTGGTGGCTCAGCGGTCTAGCTGTATGCCTCTCACCAAGGCGGTCCGGGTTCGATTCCCGGTCAATGCATGTGAGATTTTCGAAGTGAAATGCCATGTCCTGTGGTTCGGATTCCACGTAAAAAGGAGGTCCCGTGGCTCATGATCTCAAGATTAACGGTCACGTTAAACTACAAGCTTCGCTTTTTCATTACTGAGCAATGCATTCATCATAACAATATGACCTTGTAGAAGGGAAAACTTACCTAAGCTGATGAGAGGCTGTTAATCACCTCTGATCGTGTCTAATGTAGTTGCTATTCTCATTACTGAGCAATGCATCTACCATAACAATATAACCTTGTAGAAGGGAACACTTACCTAAGCTGATTGGAGGCTGTTAATCTCCTGTTATAGTGTCTAATGTAGTTGCTATTCTCATTACAGAGCAATGCATTCTTCATAACAATATAATCCTTTAGAAGAGAAAAGTTACCTCGGCTGATGGGAGGCTGTTAATTTTCTCTGATAGTGTCTAAAGTAGTCGCCCTTCTCATTACTGAACAATGATTTCATCATAACATTATAACCTTTTAGAAGAGAAATCTTATCTAAGACGATGGGAGGCTGTCCATGTCCTGAGATAGTGTCTAATGTAGTTGCTGTTCTCATTACTTAGCAAAGCATTTACCATAACAATATAAACTTGTAGAAGAGAACACTTACCTAAGCTGATGGGAGGCCGCTAATCTCCTGTGATATTGTTTAATATAGTTACTATTCTCATTACTGAGCAATGCATTCATCATCACAATATAACCTTGAAGAAGGGAACACTTACCTAAACTGAGGGGATGCTGCTAATGTCCTGTGATAGTGTATAATATAGATGCTATTCTCATTACTGAGCAATGCATTCATCATAACAATATAACCTTGTAGATGAGAACACTAACAAAAGCTCATGGGAGGCAGTTCTTCTCCTGTGATAGTTTTTAATATAGTTACTATTCTCAATACTGACCAATGCATTCATCATTACAATATAACCTTGAAGAAGGGAAAACTCACCTAAGCTGATGTGATGCTGCTAATCTCTTGATATCGTGTTTAATATAGTTGCTATTCTCATTACTGAGCAATGCATTCATCATTACAATATAACCCTGTAGATGAGAACACATACCTAAGCTGATCACAGGCTGTTAATCTACTGCGGTAGTTTCTAATTTAGTTGCTAATCTCATTACTGAGTATTGCATTCATCATAACAATTTAACCTTGTAGAAGATAACACTTACCTTAGCTGATGGGAGGCTGTTCATCTCCTGTGATAGTGTCTAATGTGGTTGCTATTCTCATTACTGAGCAATGCATTCATCATAACAATTTAACCTTGCAGAATAGAACACTCACCTAAGCTGATGAGAGGCTGTTAATCTCCTGTGATAGTGTCTAATGTAGTTGCTATTCTCATTAATGAGCAATCAATGCATTCTACGTAACAATATAATCATGTAAAATAGAACCCTAACCTAAGCTGATGGGAGGCTGTTATTGTACTCCCATAGTGTCTAATGTAGTTCCACTTCTCATTACCGAGCAATGCATTCATCATAACAATATAACCTTGTAGAAAAGAACACTCACCTAAGCTGATGAGAGGCTGTTAATCTCCTGTGATAGTGTCTAATGTAGTTGCTATTCTCATTAATGAGCAATCAATGCATTCTACGTAACAATATAATCATGTAAAATAGAACCCTAACCTATGCTGTTGGGAGGCTGTTAATCTACTGTGATAGTGTCTAATGTAGTTGCTATTCTCATTAATGAGCAATCAATGCATTCTACGTAACAATATAATCATGTAAAATAGAACCCTAACCTATGCTGTTGGGAGGCTGTTAATCTACTGTGATAGTCTCTAAAGTAGTTGCTATTCTCATTACTTAGCAATGCATTCCTTATCACAAAATCTTGTAGGAGAGAACACTTACCTAAGCTGATGGGAGGCTGTTAATCTACTGTGATAGGGTCTAATGTTGTTGCTATTCTCATTACTGAGCAATGCATTCATCATAACAATATAACCTTGTAAAAAAGAACGACCGCGTCCTTCGAACCCACAACCTGAAAAGATCGGGTGCATTTTTAAGGGCTTGCATTGCATCAGAAGCTTGATCCAGGGGATCTGGGTCATTTTGCACGGAAGACTTGTCGTAGACGCCCAATGAAATTCATCCGCAATCACAAAGCTAACAATAAAGATATCCAGTCTTAAGTAATATTTCGTGCATGATTTAATCATAAAAAGGCCCCTAAACTAATCCACTGATCTAATTACAATAATAAGTCAATTTCTAAAATGAAGTTAAGTAACCCTCGTGAAGTCGTATTTACATAAAACAAAAGCAACAACTAAGCTAGGCGCGTGGTACGAGAGAAAACTAACGCGAAGCAAATTTACAAGCACATGACTCGGTACAAGTTACATTCAACATTAAGCAAAACCAATCCCTAGGTTAGGATGGTACCACGTTCGCATTTACAATTACATTTAATATCTGTCTAAATCCTGACGTGAATAAAAATATTACGACGAGACCCGTAACCAAAAACGTATTAAAAGTTAAATGATAGTTGACCAGTGAATATCATGAAATATTGCATAAAACACTCTTATATCTAACTGGGTACAATAGGGTGAATACACTAGGAAATAATCAATGAACACATGACACAAGCCTGCCTTCGCGAACTGAGATACTGTTTGTACTCAGTCGTCATCTCATGCGTGTAAATTAGGTTGGCAAGGCGCAATCATCACTGCGACTTACAAGCTTTGAATTCACGCGGGCCATAAGTTACGAACTACTGGTCCCGGAGATTCATGTCGTCGAATAAAAAAAATTGTCAGCTACTTTAAATTGTCATCTCCTACTGGAAATGATTCAGAACCACGGTTTAAAAATCAACAACAAACGAATGGTCACAAATTTACTGGGCTGTAATAATTTAATTAATTAATCCGTCGGTTAAGATAATTATGCGTGTGATTTATAATAAGGTTTATGTAATGTATTAGATGGGTTAGTTTAGGACACCAGTCGTCGGCTTCATGTGATCTCACCTGAGATTCACTCGGAGAACGTGACTTCTAAAAGTCAACGACACAATGTTCTGAGCTAAGAATCTGCTCAATCAACAATAACACACGTTAGCACGTCTTACACCATTTGCACGCAAATATCATTGGTCGTCTAGGCCGCAGCTCAAATTGCCGCCGGAATAAACCAACAACGTAAGGGGAAATAAATCCATCTTTCCTCTCTACAACAATGTGTTCACAGACACAACAATAACATTAGCTAGCCTGACATTATACAAAAACTGTGTCAATTAACATATGTGTTAAACCTTTATTACAGCTCGCTAGATGATTCACCTTCATCAGCTCAAATATAAAAGGAATTCGCATTAGCGAATATTCCCTCACTTTTACAGTGGTAAACAAACATCAGCTGTTCACAGCTCGAACAACTGTTTCCCCAAAGCCTGGTTATGTAATTGATGACACTGACCTTCACATCCCATATGATTGTGACGTAAATTAGCAGTATAGAAAGTCAATAAAAGTCGTCTCCCACTGAATTCTGGGTAAGAACACGTTCTTACGGCTAGCATCTCGCGTGTCAAATACGCTCCACACAGCATTGAGTATGGCTTGGCTTCATTCATATTGTATCACAAAAACTGTACATTTCATCTTACAGAAACACATGATAAAAGTCCTGGCGTGTTGTGCAGGTTTCGTTGAAATCGATGATCACTTTCTTAATAGTGTTTATTACTGTGTGTTACCCTTTCAAATAATGTAGCGTTGCAAAAATGTCAAAGAGATTAAATAAAAACTAAACACTTCTGCAGCTTAACTGCACTTATGCATTGCTCGGCACATTCTTAAACAAAATTAACAACATCTAACCTCTGCGATGCTGTTTTAAAATGATACGCTTGTAGATTTAACCTCATGTTATCACCAATCTTATTGAGCACAAGTTCGTTCCTCATCGTGGTAAATAGTACTCAAAAAATGTCAACTAAAGAGTACAAAAATGTTTCAGTATCTGTCGACTGAAAAACGACACGCTAATGATATGTTTGAAAATCAAAAGAAGGGGCCAATAGTTCAGGGTGTTCCCAAAGTATATCAGAAGTCTACATCTACTGGTTTAAGATGACATAAATTCAGCCTGCTCTTGGCTGGTCTAAAATACACTGAAATATACATGTGAAATGTGCACCCCCGTATGGAACACGGTATGGGTGTCTATCGAAAGATTGCCCCAGTGCCAAAGAAAGAAAGAAATAAAGAGAGAAAGAAAGAAAGACATATTCTAATCCTGCCTGAGTGGCCTATCATAGTTTCGGCTAAAAATACTTCAAATTACATCTGCCTGGACAAACCTTGTACAGTGATGAAGATACAGAACTCACGGTTACTATTCCATGTTGCTCACCTTCCAAACTTCACGTTGGAAGGGGTAATATGACTCCATTTCTCCTGTCATATTTATAGGTAAGACCAAGGGTCCTAATCCGTCCTCTTCTTCCTTCATCGCGTACTCGGTTTGTTCCTCAGGGTACTGGTCAAACATTCCCGTCATGGCTGTGTTATTTACTCGGATATCCTCTCATCATAAAGGAGTTACTCCATCTGGACGTTTACACGTAGACGGTAGAATAAATTTATCACGTGGTACGTTTCACGCTGCATGGTGGCAAGTAAATTTCACAGATTCTACAATTCTTTTACGTTGTACAAAATGCTCTCACTGGCTTTACACAATTTCAGGTGATTATAAAAATGGCTCTGGTTCCCTGCCACCGATTTTAAGATAGTCGTGGTTTCTCTCACAGAATCTACACTGTCAAATATCACTGAAAATCTTCCCAATCACAACTGAACACGTGTGATGCGTAACATTGCCATGATTCATTTCATTTGTGGCGTTCACTAGGCTGTTATAATTTACAGTCGCCGGAATATTTCGTATGACTTGAGACAACGAGTTCACGGTCCTCGTGATATGTGAAAAATTTTAATTTCACTCGAAATAACTTTCGTTTTACAGAATATCGTTTCACCGGCCTGACACGGCCAAAATCAATACTGTTCGTTGTAATAATGCGATGCACTCAGCACGATGGCTGTAGATAATTTCCTCCCAATTATGGGGTATTCACTTATGCTAAAGCGTGGCCTTCGTCGATCTGACGGACTATCAACACGACGTGTGCAGTCACAGCGGACTGTCAAGACTGTGTGATGCAGCCAGGAACTGCTTCCTGATTCCAAGGAAGTTGTTAAGTCATTGAGCGACTAGTTACATGATCACCCGCGTGTCTGCGGTGTATATACCTTAACCAAAAATAATATTTACCAATTCTAAAGGCATTGATGAATGGTAAATTAAACAGAATTATATGTGGCATGTTCCTGAGATGTGATATCAAAATTGTATGTAAAATATCTCCAGGAAGAACATAAGCTGTCCTCACCGAAGTCAGAATAGCGTAATATCATAAGGAAGCTTCAGAGTGCGTTCTATTGAACTGAGCATGTGGAGTGAGTATGCTCTCAAAGAAATATTGAATACATGAGCGGATATGGGCTCAGTATATGATCTTGCTCGGAGCTAATTAAGATACGTGGCGGAAAATATGGCTATCTCTTTTAGCGAAGGGGATATAAAAGGTTTAAGTGCTAAGTGAAGTGGGTGAGAGTGAATTTTCTACTGATGGCGACGGCTTTGATTTTACTGACGAAAATCCACCTAATGCAGGAGGACTGTTAACCTATATGATTCTAGAAATTGATCGTACTCTGAACCAATTTGATAGAATTACTCCTAGCTTGGGATATGTATAAACAATTAAATAACTATTAACATTTTCATCACAAAAGATACTATTAAGATTGTGTAGGCTGTCAAATTTACAGTAAGATTTCCAATTAATTTCTGTCGCACAGAATTATTTTTACAGATTTTATTAATACCCAAATGAAGAAAATTGTAATTATTTAGCTTCTAGTTCGTGAATAAATTGTTTACCGGCTGGAGAAAAAATATCAACAAACTATCTTGAAATTTCACTAAACTAGGCCTGGTAATTTTAGCATATTCACTTATTAATTGCTGAGCATCAAAGGGGATAAGAAGTCTCTCATCAAATCTTAACACTTTTGATGTCAAGCAATTAATTAATGCCCCTTCTCAATACATTTTGCAACGCACATGGTACATGAAGAAGGTAAAGGTTAATATGTGCTCCTTGAAAACTCCTTTGATAGCAAAATTGGCTTCGCATATGCTATATTCGATTATAGTCCAGTGCAATTAGACAAAATTGACCTCTGAGATGGACAAAATTAATAACAAGCTGAAAATTGGTGGAAACGTTAAGAACAATGTCCTAAACGAAGTCCCAAAAAATTCGAGCTGGGGAAAAGCCGCCATCTTGAATAAACCGCCGTCATCTTGGATTTTTCGGTTCTTGGCCATAACATTCGAAATAGTGGTCCTAGCGAGGTCAGACTGGTGTCAAATTGACCAGATTTTACTGTTGAAATCTCTGAAACATTAATAAGATATGCTAGACGCATTTTTACAGCTATTTTTGTTATTTTAGTGCTGTTAATAATATAAATAGTGTATTTAAAGTTCGATTTTGACCTGTTTTTACGCACTAACTTAGAAAAGTTACCTGACTTGGTGGAATAAGAGTTATGATAAAGATAACATGAATATACAAACTATGCATGTTATTTATATCACCATCCCTTACTTTAAGAAAAAAAAAACAGCCAGATGTCGCATCTGAATTTGAATTTCCCGCGACACGTAAGTGCTGCCCGCAAAAGCGCTCGGTATGTATTCATACGCCGGTTTTCAAAACAATAACAATGTATCTTACATTTTGTCAGGTTTCGCTACAATGTTTGGTTACGCTAAGAATGGAGGGAAAAAATACACGCTAAGATTACTTGTCTGAATAAAAAGCAATGCAAAAACTATACCACAGAGAAGTTGAGCATAGACAAAGAATAACTTGACTATGGATTGTATTAAACGGAAATGAATGTTGGGTTGCAACATTTTATAATTCAAAACTAATAGTAACACAACATTTCGAGTTTGTTTGTATTTGTGGTTTTAGAGTTAAAGTGGAATAAAGTGCTTATATACCGCGGTGCGAAAGTAGGTTGGTACCGCTGGTCTCGGTATACGTTTATGGGAAGGCGGTGGGCATTGTTGTCGTGTTCTGTACGGCGAGTTTGAATGCGGCTGTGTTGTTTGTCCGTTCGTGGCGTTGAAACCGAAAATAGCGACGTGTTTTATGAATGTTGTGTGTGTTCTAAATGATAATTTGAGTGGTCTGTAGTGTTCATCCGTTACTTGGTTGAAGGCAAAAACACGGATTGGGAAAGTGTTGGAAGTTTTATGGAAGAACTATGAAAGCAGAGGTGTGTTGTGTGTGTTAAGAGTGGTGTTCGCATGGATTTTTCCTTCACCTATCCTATTACTGTGGGTGTTGTTCAAATGTTGCAAGTTAATGGTTGAAGTGGCAGTTATTTCTTCGAAATGGACAGGGTATATATTCTGTGTCGAGGGAAAAACGGTGGTGAGCAGGTTAGGGTACAAGGAGGGATTGACACCATTCGTCGGTATAGTGAAGCTCGCAATGACGGCATTGCCGCTGTAATCGGCGACTCAAACAGTGTTACAGTGCACGTCAACTGTAGGAAAGAATATACTCGCTTGTTCCTACGCTGTCGAATGATACGCAAGAGGAACCAGTTGAAAGAAAGGCTCGTTCTTCGTTTGACGGTTTTGATTTTAAACGCCGGTGCATGTTTTGCGAACGCACGATCAGCTGTGATGACAATAATAAACACCCAGATCGACAAGAACCTTACAGCGTAGTTACGATGGTCCACGTTATAAATACTGTGCGCTCTATGGCTTCTGGACGCTCTGACACTTGGGCAGAAAAAGTATTGTTGAGATTGAACACGGAGGTCGACCTAGTGGCAGCGGAAGCTCGTTATCATCGTAAGAGTTACACGTATTTTGACCACTCAGGTCACTTTCCGCAAACATTTGGACTTTCCTGCAGAAATGCCGGCCACCCCGAGGATCCCAGCAAGCTTAGAGCTTTTGAGAAACAGTGTGAATATAGAGAGAGTAACGACGAGTGTCAATACACCTTTGCCGAATTGATCGAATTTATGAAGGCTTCTTCCCGAGAAGAAATGCTCTATAGCGAGAAAAATCTGAAAAGGGAACTGCAATATCATTACGGAGACCAAATTGTCATAGCGGAACAAGTTGGAAAGTCTTAAGTTCCTTGTTCCCAAGGACCAGCAAACAAGATTTTGACGGCTAATTGGTACAGTTCCAGAAAGTGCAATCCCGAGGAGGAAAGGACGAGAATAGTTGAGACTGCAACCAACATCATTCGATAGGACATTCGATCCCGCGTTTACGACTGCTCTGTGTATCCTTCTTCTGAAGATATTGCTTCTGGACGAGAAGTTCTGGTACCGGAGACTTGAAAAACAATGATACGGACTATTGTAAAGACCAGAAAACAATTCGACGACGACACAATTACGAAAAGAAAGGCAATCAACATCGCTCATGTAATTACTGCAACCGCCCGACCAAGATCGTTCATCTCGCCATTGCAGCTTGTTCTCGAAGTCCATCTTCACAGCAGGTTTGGCTCGAAGCATCTTATTGACGTATTATCGGGATGTGGAGTATGTGCTACGTACAAAGAAACGATCAACTTCGAGAATTAGCTGGCTAAAAAGAACCTCCGGTCGTAGACGACGACGCTTATGTGCAGTTCGATTTCGACAATGCGGACCACGATGTGCATACGCTTGACGGACACGGGACTTATCACGCCATGGGTGGAATTCAGTGCGTCACACCAGGAAAGAGCGTGAACGCAAGAGTTCCTGTACCTCGGTCATCAGAAAATACCATCTCGAGAGCTCCTGCCGGTGCCACCGTACCAGCGACCCCTAAAATCAGGAACATCTTTCGTCGTAATGAAAGACGTGAGCTTAGCCATTCCCAAACCAGAAAGTGCCAGAGATGTCCGTCTTACCGATACACTATGGCTCATCAACGACAACATCAATGAAAAGTCAGGGCCAGGTTGGAATGGATTTATGCATGCCGCAACTACCGGACTTAGCGTCGATAATGTTGCAGATACATCATCAGTTATCCCATTACCCTTTGTCAACTTATCGCCTTCAAATCCGGCGACGATACACACTTGCCTTCTTTATGCAGCAGAGCAGAGCGAAGCGAGAAACCAGTCCTGTGTGGCAACGTTTGACCAACCACTCTACGCAAAAGCCGAAGAAAATAGCCCCTTATCAAATATTACTTTGCGGCTTGGATGTTTCCACCTCTTGATGTCCTTTATGGGCGCTGTAGGATCTTAAATGGCTGAAAGTGGCTTAGAGGACTTGTGGGTGGAAATTTATGAAAATAAATCGGTAATTCACACGATGTCTGGACACGCGTATGCTCGAGCAACCCGTTCCCACTTCCTGCCTCAAGTTGCTCTAGCCAGTTTCCTCATCGCCGACATGAAAGGAGATACGATTTTAACCGAAGAACATAAAGCAGTTCACCGAAAGGTACTTTTAGGGGAAGAAACAGTTGAAAGCATCCACAACACTGCATGCCTCACTGACAAACTTTACACACTCTATTTATGTTAATACTACTTAATTGAATAAAACAGCTGTAAGAACGCGTCTAACATATTTTATTAATGTTCATGAGACATTGGCAGTAAAATTCGGTCAATTGGACACCAGTCTGACCTCTCTAGGACCACTTGTTTGAAAGATATGGCCAAAAATGGAAGAAATCCAAGATGGCGATGGTGGCTGCTCGGATTTTTTGGGACCTTGGGACTTCGTTTAGGACATTGTTCTTAACGCTTCCACTAACTTTCAGCGTGTTATTAATTTTGTCCAGGTTAAAACTAATTTCACTGGATTATTAGTAACTATCGCTATAGGTTCGCACTTGTGTCTTCAAAGGTTTTCTGTTAACTAATTCGGCTTTTGCAGCTATGCGTTAACACATGTGCATACAAATACCTTCCCTTCAAATATCCCTTATAAGTAAATTTGGCTTCGCATATGCTACACAGGTATGGGTAAAGGTATATCGTCAAATGTCCCATCAAATTTGGTTTGGTATATGCTACTTGGTCTTCTGACCACTATGGGTTTTCTTGTGTTTCGAAAACATTTTTGTGGGCAAATTTGACTCCGCAAGTGCTAAACGAGTATATGTTTTCCCTAGTATGGGTTAATATGTGTCTCAACAAACCACCTTTTTCACTAAATTTGGCTCCGCATGTGCTACACGAATAACACTTCTCCCCAGTATGGGTTAACATGTGCGTCTTGAATTTACTATTTTGACTAAATTTGGCTCCGCATGTTCTACACGAATATGGCTTCTCCCCAGTATGGGTTACCAAAGGCGTGATCAAATTACATTTCAAACCAAATTTGGCTTCGCAGGAGCTACACGAATAACGCCTCTTCCCAGTATGGGTTACCAGGTGTGTCTTCAAATTCTATTCTGACTAAATTTGGCACAGCATGTTCTACACGAATAAGGCCTCTCCCCAGTATGGATTAACAAATGATTGTCCAAATTAAGTTTCAGACCAAATTTGGCTCCGCATGTGCTACACGACTAACGCTTCTCACCAGTATGAGTTAACATGTGGTTCTTCAAAGTAACTTTCTGCCCGAATTTCGCTCCGCATGTGCTACATGAATAACGCCTCTCCCCACTATGGATTAACACGTGTCTATTCAAATTACTTTCCTGACCAAATCTGGCATCGCATGTTCTACAGGAGTATCGCTTCTCACCGGTATGGGTTAACATGTGTCTATTCAAGCTACTTTCCAAACCAAATCTGGCATCGCATGTTCTACAGGAGTATCGCTTCTCACCGGTATGGGTTAACATGTGTCTATTCAAATTATTTTCCATCCCAAATCTGGCATCGCATGTTTTACAGGAGTATCGCTTCTCACCGGTATGGGTTAACATGTGTGTCTTCAAAGAACTCATCTTACTGAATTTGGCTCCGCATGTGCTACACATATAATGCTTCTCACCAGTATGGGTTACGGTGTGTGTCTTCAAACTACCTTTCTGGCTAAATTTGGCTCCGCATGTGCTACACGAATAACGCTTCTCCCCAGTATGTATTATCATGTGTGTCTTCAAATGATCACTGCGGGCAAATTTGGCTTCGCATGTGCTACACGAATATCGCCTCTCCCCACTATGGGTTAACATGTGTCTATTCAAATGACTTTCCCAACCAAATCTGGCACCGCATGTTCTACAGGAGTATCGCATTTCACCGGTATGGGTTAACATGTGGGTCTTCAAATATTTTTTTCGGGCAAATTTGGCTTCGCATCTGCTACATGAGTATCTTTTCTTACCGGTATGGGTTAACCTGTCTGTGTTCAATTTTTGTTGATTTGTAATATTTCTTTCAGTTACAGCGCTGGTCTTCTGTCCTCGAGTATTACATAATGGGTATATCTTCCTTACACCAGGATCCGAAGTATCAGGACATCCCAGCCTGAAATCATTGGTATTAATACAATGCTGTGAGCTCATAATTATGTTAAATTATCCAACTAAAAGTTTGGTGCTTCTCAGTCGGTCAACACGAATGTACCCAAATAGAGCTGGGTTATCCGTGTTGACCGACTGAAAAGCACCAAACTTTTGTTTACTTAGGCAACACTAAAAAATGGCTTCAAACCTCACAATGTTAAATTATCTGAGAATTGTAAATAAAACATTCAAAATCCAGAGAACTAACTTATGAAATGATAACTGGACCAACATTCATAAATATCACTACAAGGAATACTGTCTTTATCTAATGTCTGGAACTGATCTCGTTTTTAATATTCAATGCTATGTTCTCCATACAGTCTGTATATTTTCAAATTAATTATATACTATGCAAACTAAACGGTGCGTCACATCGGAGCATTTGGAGTCATAGGATTCCTTGATAAATATGAAATCCGTATCTATTTCAAAGTACTGATCAAAATGGAAGTGGCAAATTATTTCCAGACACATTCTGTTTGCCAAAAGTCAACTTTGTCCTCGATCAGTTAAATAATTAAAATTATTGAAAGATTACGGAAATTGTGAGCTAATTCATACTAGCAGTGAAAGTGTTCAACTTATTTTACACAACATTGGCCGCTTTAACAATATGGATGTAAGGGAATATGACTATTTAAAAGAATCTGGATAACTAAAATCCATCTGACTTAGGAAGTGCGTGCTCAAACAGGTGGCAAAATAATCCATATTATATTCCCTTCAGAATAGCCATTGTGGGTTTTGGATTAAGGTGATGCGTGTACAGTCAGTCAACAAAGTGGGATAAAGCGAGACATTCGAATGTGACCCAGCAGTTAGGAACACATACTTTTATGCGAGAAGACAACCGACCGACTGCTAATGTTTCATCTTTGTGCAGGAATTCCGTGAGGTGCAAAAGGTCGAGGCCCTAATTTCGGCGTGGATAGGATAAGAGGACACACGAGACTACCACAGCGGGGTTCCGTGGCTCTAGTGGTCAATCATTATGAGACAGAACGGTAAGTAGTTGCGTTCTACCAGCTCTGCAAGTTTTTACCAGAGCCAGCTACCGCTCTGTGGCGGTCTCCCGGACTCCTCTCTAAGCTAACCTGCGCATAACTACTCTGCAAGTATTCAACGGAGCCAGCTACAGCCCTGTGGCGGTTTCCCGGACTCTTCCCTAAGCTAACATGCTAGTTACCAGCTCTGCATGTTTAATCAGAGCCACCTACCGCTCTGTGGTGGTCTCCAGTACTCCTCCCTAAGCTAACCTGCTAGTTACCACCTCTGCAAGCTTTTACCGGAGACACCCACCGCTCTGTGGCGGTCTCCCTGACTCCTCCCTAAACTAACGTGCGCGCTACCAGCTCTGCAAGTTATCACCGGAGCCAGCAAACACGTTCTGTGGCGGTCTCCCGGACTCCTCCCTCAGCTAACCTGCTAGTTTCCTGCTCTGCAAATTTTCACCACAGCCAGCTACCGCTCTGTGGCGATCTACCGGACTCCTCCCTAAACTAACCTGCGCGCTACCAGCTCTGCAAGTTATCACCGGAGCCAGCAAACACGTTCTGTGGCGGTCTCCCGGACTCCTCCCTCAGCTAACCTGCTAGTTTCCTGCTCTGCAAGTTTTCACCACAGCCAGCTACCGCTCTGTGGCGGTCTCCCGGACTCCTCCCTAAACTAACCAGCGCGCTACCAGCACTGCAAGTTATCACCGGAGCCAGCAAACACGTTCTGTGCCGGTCCCCCGGACTCCTTCCTACGATAATCTGCGCGTTACCTGCTCTGCAAGTTTTTACCGCAGCCAGCTACCGCTCTGTGGCGATCTCCCGGACTCCTCCCTAAGCTAATCTGCAAGTTTCCACCGGGGCCAGCTACCGATCTGTGGTGGTCCCCCGGACTCCTCTCTAAAGAAACCTGCTCGTTACAATCTCTGCAAGATTCCACCGAAGCCAGCTACCCCTCTGTGGCGGTCTCCCGGGATCCTACCTATATTAACCTGCTAGTTACCAGCTCTGCAATTATTAACCGTAGTCAGCTACCACTCTCTGGCGGTTTCCCGGACTCCTCCCTAGGCTAACCTGCTAGTTACCACGTCTGCAAATTTTCACCGGAACCAGCTACTTCTCTGTGGCGGTCTCCCGGACTCCCCCCTAAGCAAACCTGCTCGTTACTAGGTCTGCAAGATTTCACCGGAGCCAGCTACTTTCTGAGGCGGTCTCCAGGACTCCTCCCTAAGCTATCCTGCCAGTTACCAGCTCTGAGAGTTTTCACCGGAGCAAGCTACTGCTCTATGGCGGTCACCCGGACTCCTCCCTAAGCGAACCTGCGCGTCACCAGCTCTGCAATTTTCACTGTAACCAGCTACCGCTCTGTGGCGGTCTCCCGGACTCCTCCCTAAGCAAACCTGCTCGTTACTATGTCTGCGAGTTTTCACCGGAGCCAGCTACCGCACTGTGGCGGTAATCCGGACTCCTCCCTAAGCTAACCTGCTAGTTACCAGGTCTGCAAGTTTTCTCCGGAGCCACCTACTGCACCGTGGCGGCCTTCCGGACTCCTCCCTAAGTAAACCTGCGCCTTATCATCTTTGCAAGTTTTCACCGGAGCCAGCTACCATTCTGTGGCGGTCTCCCGGACTCCTCCCTAAGCTAAACTGTTAGTTACCAGCTCTGCAAATTTTCACCACAGCCAGCTACCGCTCTGTGGCGGTCTCCCGGACTCCTCCCTTAGCTAACCTGCTAGTTACCAGCTCTGCACGTTTTCACCGGAGCCAGCTACCGCACTGTGGCGGTCTTACGACACCTCCCTTAGCTAACCTGCTAGTTACCAGCTCTGCACGTTTTCATGGGAGCCAGCTACCGCTCTGTGGCGGTCTCCCGGACTCCTCCCTAAGCTAACCTGCTAGTTACTAGCTCTGCAATTTTTCACCGGAGCCAGCTACCGGTATATGGTAGTCTCTCGGACTCCTCCCTAAGCTAACCTGCTAGTTACCAGCTCTGCAAGTTTCCACGGGAGCCAGCTACCGCTTTTTGGCGGTCTCCCGGACTGGTCCCTTAGGTAACCTCCTAGTTACCAGCTCTGCTAGTTTTCACCAGAGCCAGCTACCGCAACGTGGTGGTCTCCCGGACTTTCCCCTAAGCTAAACTGCGCGTTACCTGCTCTGCAAGTTTTCAACGGAGCCAGCTACCGCTCTGTGGCAGTCTCCCGGACTTTTCCCTAAGCTAAACTACCTGCTCTGCAAGGTTTCGCCGGAGTTAGCTACCGCTCTGTGTTGGTCACCCGGACTCCTCCCTAAGCTAACCTGCTAGTAACCTGCTCTGCAAGTTTAACCGGAGCCAGTTACTGCCCTGTGGCGGTCTTCCGGACTCATCCCTAAGCTAACCTGCTTGTTACCAGCTCTGCAAGTTTTCACCGGAGCCAGCTACCACTCTGTGGCGGTCTCCCGGACTCCTCCCTAAGCTAACCTGCTTGTTATCAGCTCTGCAAGTTTTCACCGGAGCCAGCTACCACTCTGTGGCGGTCTCCCGGACTCCTCCCTAAGCTAACCTGCTTGTTACCAGCTCTGCAAGTTTTCACCGGAGCACACTACCGCTCTGTGTTGGTCTCCCAGACTCCTCCCTAAGCTAACCTGCAAGTTACAAGCTCTGCATGTTTTCACCTGAGCCAGCTACCAGTCCTTGACGGTCTCCGGGACTTCTTCCTAACCTAATCTGCTAGTTACCAGCCCTGCCAGATTTCACCGAACCCAGCTACCGCTCTGTGGCGGTCCCCGGACTCATCCCTAAGCAAACCCGCGCGTTATCAGCTCTGCATGTTTTCACCGGTGCCAGCTACCGCTCTGTGGCGGTCGCCCGGACTCCTCCCTAAGCTAACCTGCGCGTTAACAGCTCTGAAAATTTTCACCGGAGCCAGCGACCGGCCTTCGGCGGTCTCCCGGGCTCCTCCCTAAGTTAAACTGCTAGTTACCACCTCCGCAAGTTTTCACCGGAGCCAGCTACCGCCCTTTGACGGTCTCCCGGACTCTTCCCTAAGCTAAACTGCGCGTTACCTGCTTTGAAAGTTTTCACCGGAGCCATTTACCACTCTGTTAAAATCTCCCGGTCTCCTCCCTATGCTAACCTGCTCGCAGAATGCTTTGCACAAGCACAACCCAGGTATTTTCCAGAAACTCTACCCCTCCGTTTGCACCTCTTCTTAGACTGGTCTCAAAAACCGCTCCTGCGATGCCACAACACAGATTTCCGTTCACAACTTGAGTGCAGGACTTCCGATACCAGCTCAGTCCTCCACCACACTTACCGCAGACGTCACCACCACCTTGGTCCCGGGTTATAGACAGCCATAGCCACCTCGGTATGACTCCTGTACCACTACGGACACAATTTGTTCTAGCGCTACTAACTTTTGGCGGCTGCCAACTATTTTATCCAGCGCTGATAAAACGTTGTTGGCGCTGTCGACAACAATCTTGAGGCATAAATAATGGATCCAGCAACAACAACAACAATGGCGAAAATGTCTGTCATTGGTGGGATTCAGACTTCTTACTTCATCACGCCAAGAGTTGACCCTCGTGGCTGTCACGACACACCACCTGGTGATATTTAGCGTTCACTACATATAGGCAACACGCCTCATATGCCAACAGATAGGGTGCGCTATATATAGGCAACACGCCTCACATGCCAACAGATAGGGTGCGCTATATATAGGCAACACGCCTCATGTGCTAACAGATAGGATGCGCTATATAGAGGCAACACGCCTCACATGCCTACAGATAGGGTGCGCTATATATAGGCAACACGCCTCACATGCGAACAGATAGGGTGCGCTACCTATAGGCAACACGCCTCACATGCCAACAGATAGGGTGCGCTATATATAGGCAACACGCCTCACATGCCAACAGATAGGGTGCGCTATATATAGGCAACACGCCTCACATGCGAACAGATAGGGTGCGCTATATATAGGCAACACGCCTCACATGCCAACAGATAGGGTACGATATATATAGGCAACACGCCTCACATGCCAACAGATAGGGTGCGCTATATATAGGCAACACGCCTCACATGCCAACAGATAGGGTGCGCTATATATAGGCAACACGCCTCACATGCCAACAGATAGAGTGCGCTATATATAGGCAAGACGCCTCACATGCCAACAGATAGGGTGCGCTATATATAGGCAACACGACTCACATACCAACAGATAGGGGGCGCTACATATAGGCAACATGCCTCACATGCCAACAGATAGGGTGCGCTATATATAGGCAACACGCCTCACATGCCAACAGATAGGGTGCGCTATATATAGGCAACACGCCTCACATGCCAACAGATAGAGTGCGCTATATATAGGCAACACGAATCACATGCCAACAGATAGGGGGCGCTACATATAGGCAACACGCCTCACATGCCAACAGATAGGGTGCGCTATATATAGGCAACATGCCTCACATGCCAACAGATAAGGAGCGCTATATATAGGCAACACGACTCACATGCCAACAGATAGGGGGCGCTACATATAGGCAACACGCCTCACATGCCAACAGATAGGGTGCGCTATATATAGGCAACACGCCTCATGTGCCAACAGATAGAGTGCGCTATATAGAGGCAACACGCCTCACATGCCTACAGATAGGGTGCGCTATATATAGGCAACACGCCTCACATGCCAACAGATAGGGTGCGCTACCTATAGGCAACACGCCTCACATGCCAACAGATAGGGTGCGCTATATATAGGCAACACGCCTCACATGCCAACAGATAGGGTGCGCTATATATAGGCAACACGCCTCACATGCGAACAGATAGGGTGCGCTATATATAGGCAACACGCCTCCCATGCCAACAGATAGGGTGCGCTATATATAGGCAACACGCCTCACATGCCAAAACATAGGGTGCACTATATATAGGCAACACGCCTCACATGCACAGAGATAGGGTGTGCTATATATAGGCAACACGCCTCATATGCCAACAGATAGGGTGCGCTATATAGAGGCAACACGCCTCCCATGCCAACAGATAGGGTGCGCTATATATAGGCAACACGCCTCCCATGCCAACAGATAGGGTGCGCTATATATAGTCAACACACCTCACTCGCCAACAGATAGGGTGTGCTATATATAGGCAACACACCTCACTCGCCAACAGATAGGGTGCGCTATATATAGGCAACACACCTCACTCGCCAACAGATAGGGTGTGCTATATATAGGCAACACACCTCACTCGCCAACAGATAGGGTGCGCTATATATAGGCAACATGCCTCACATGCCTACAGATAGGGTGCGCTATAGGCAACACGCCTCCCACGACCAACAGATAGGGTGCGCTATATATAGGCAACACGCCTCACGTGCCAACAGATAGGGTGTGCTATATATAGGCAACAAGACTCACATGCCAACAGATAGGGTGCGCTATATATAGTCAAGACGCCTCACATGCCAACAGATAGGGTGCACTATATATAGGCCACACGCCTCATATGCCAACAGATAGAGTGCGCTATATATAGGTAACACGCCTCCCATGCCAAAATATAGGGTGCGCTATATATAGGCAACACGCCTCCCATGCCTACAGATAGGGTGTGCTATATATAGGCAACACACCTCATATGACAACAGATAGGGTGCAATATATATAGGCAACACGCCCCACATGCCAACAGATAGGGTGCGCTATATATAGGCAACACGCCCCACATGCCAACAGATAGGGTGCGCTATACATAGGCAACACGCCTCATATGCCAACAGATAGGGTGCGCTATATGTAGGCAACACGCCCCACATGCCAACAGATAGGGTGCGCTATATATAGGCAAAACGTCTCACATGCCAACAGATAGGGTGCGCTACCTATAGGCAACACGCCTCACATGCCAACAGATAGGGTGCGCTATATATAGGCAACACGCCTCACATGCCAACAGATAGGGTGCGCTATATATAGGCAACACGCCTCACATGCCAACAGATAGGGTGCGCTATATAAAGGCAACATGCCTCACATGCCAACAAATAGGGTGCGCTATATATAGGCAACACGCCTCACATTCCAACAAATGGGGTGCGCTATATATAGGCAACACGCCTCATAAGCCAACAGATAGGGTGTGCTATAGGCAACACGTCTCACATGCCAACAGATAGGGTGCGCTATATATAGGCAACACGCCTCACATGCCAACAGATAGGTTGCGCCATATAAAGGCAACACGCCCCACATGCCAACAGATAGGTTGCGCTATATATAGGCAACATTCCTCACATGCCAACAGATAGGGTGCGCTATATATAGGCAACACGCCCCACATGCCAACTGATAGGGTGCGCTATATATAGGCAACACGCCCCACATGCCAACAGATAGGGTGCGCTACATATAGGCAACACGCCCCACATGCCAACAGATAGGGTGCGCTATATATAGGCAACACGCCTCATATGCCAACAGATAGAGTGCGCTATATATAGGCAACACGCCCCACATGCCAACAGATAGGGTGCACTATATATAGGCAACACGCCTCACATGCCAACAGATAGGGTGTGCTATATATAGGCAACACGCCTCACATGCCAACAGATTGGGTGCGCTATATATAGGCAACACGCCTCAAATGCCAACAGATAGGGTGCGCTATATATAGGCAACACGCCTCACATGCCAACAGATAGGGTGCGCTACATATAGGCAACACGCCTCACATGCCAACAGATAGGGTGCGCTATATATAGGCAACACGCCTCACATGCGAACAGATAGGGTGCGCTATATATAGGCAACACGCCTCCCATGCCAACAGATAGGGTGCGCTATATATAGGCAACACGCCTCACATGCCAAAACATAGGGTGCACTATATATAGGCAACACGCCTCACATGCACAGAGATAGGGTGTGCTATATATAGGCAACAAGCCCCACATGCCAACAGATAGGTTGCGCTATATATAGGCAACACGCCCCACATGCCAACAGATAGGGTGCGCTATATATAGGCAACACGCCCCACATGCCAACAGATAGGGTGTGCTATATATAGGCAACACGCCTCACATGCCAACAGATAGGGTGCGCTATATATAGGCAACACGCCTCACATGCCAACAGATAGGGTGCGCTATATATAGGCAACACGCCCCACATGCCAACAGATAGAGTGCGCTATATATAGGCAACACGCCTCACATGCCAACAGATAGGGTGCGCTATATATAGGCAACACGCCTCACATGCCAACAGATAGGTTGAGCTATATATAGGCAACACGTCCCACATGCCAACAGATAGGGTGCGCTATATAAAAGCAACACGCCCCACATGCCAACAGATAGGGTGCGCTACCTATAGGCAACACGCCTCACATGCCAACAGATAGGGTGCGCTATATATAGGCAACACGCCTCACATGCCAACAGATAGGGTGCGCTATATATAGGCAACACGCCTCACATGCCAACAGATAGGGTACGATATATAGAGGCAACACGCCCCACATGCCAACAGATAGGGTGCGCTATAGGCAACACGCCTCACATGCCAACAGATAGGGTGCGCTATATATAGGCAACACACCTCACATGCCAACAGATAGGGTGTGCTATATATAGGCAACACGCCTCACATGCCAACAGATAGGGTGCGCTATATAGAGGCAACACGCCTAACATGCCAACAGATAGGGTGCGCTATATATAGGCAACACGCCTCACATGCCAACAGATAGGGTGCGCTTATAGGCAACACGCCCCACATGCCAACGGATAGGGTGCGCTATATATAGGCAACACGCCTCACATGCCAACAGGTAGGGTGCGCTGTATATAGGCAACACGCCTCACATGCCAACAGATAGAGTGCGCTATATATAGGCAACACGCCTCACATGCCAAGAGATAGGGTGCGCTATATAAGGGCAACACGCCTCACATGCCAACAGATAGGGTGCGCTATATATAGGCAACACGCCTCACATGCCAACAGATAGGGTGCGCTATATAGAGGCAACACGCCTCACATGCCAACAGATAGGGTGCGCTATATAGAGGCAACACGCCTCACATGCCAACATATAGGGTGTGCTATATATAGGCAACACACCTCACATGCCTACAGATAGGCTGAGCTCTAAATAGGCAACACACCTCGCATGCCTACAGATAGGGTGAGCTATATGTAGGCAACACGCCACACATGCCAACAGATAGGGTGTGCTATATATAGGCAACACCCCTCACATGCCAACAGATAGGGTGCGCTATATATAGGCAACACGCCTCACATGCCAACAGATAGGGTGCGCTATATAGAGGCAACTTGCCTCACATGCCAACAGATAGGGTGCGCTATATAGAGGCAACACGCCTCACATGCCAACAGATAGGGTGTGCTATACATAGGCAACACACCTCACATGCCTACAGATAGGGTGAGCTATATAGAGGCAACACGCCTCACATGCCAACAGATAACGTGCGCTATATATAGGCAACACGCCTCACATGCCAACAGATAGGGTGCGCTATATATAGACAACACGCGTCACATGCCAACAGATAGGGTGCGCTATATATAGGCAACACGCCTCACACGCCAACAGATAGGGTGCGTTATTTTTCCGCGGAATTTACTGCACTGTGTCAGCAGCAAACTAAAGTGCTACATGAAAACTATCTGCAAATAAAAACGGCAAATGGTCGTTTAAAACGTGTCTCATTCGAAATAAATCTAATAAAATATAACGATCCGTCCACTAGGAGTCACAACTTTTGATGAATGCGTAGTGATGTCGCTCAAAGAACAATATTATAATAAAGGAACGGCGCACTAATGCGCAATACATTTTCGAGTAATCCAATAAGGACAGTGTTCTCTTAGAGCATTCACCAAAATGGTATCGACCACACTGTTTACCACATAATACGCATACACACTGCTCAGAAGGTCCATGAAAGCCACGTCGCACGCACGGTTTATGATGGAAGCCGTGCACAGAAAGTCCATTCAGAGCACTCCTCATTTCATAGTTAGGATCAGTCCAATTTCTCTGAGACATGGCATTAGTCCCATAGAATTCTTTGTCTCATCCTTAGGAATTCCTGTCCCTGTCCTGTAGAATTCATCAATAAGAAAAGTTTCCCTGGCAAGTTCATACCCAATTCGGGAGTGCGTGTAGTTTTATGCACTCAGGGCAGCCTTTAAATATCCCGCTTTGACTTTTTCAATTGATCTGAGATCGCTCAAGCTTAATTTATCCCAGACTATGTCTAACCCATATGTGAGGACCGGAACAATCTTGGCATCAAAGAGTGCTAAGGCGGATTCCAGTGAAAGTCCAGATATGCTTCTAATATCGAAAATAGCTTTAGTGGCCGATGCCACCCGCTGTTTTATGTGAATCCTGAAGGATTGCATGGTGGTTTGCAGAGTCAAGCCTAGATAGGTGAAGCTATTTACAATTTGAAGGGGAGTTTGTTTCAACATTATACTGTCATCCTTGGATGCTCGTCCGCCTTTCCTGACGATCATATATTTCGTTTTCTCGACGTTAACCTGCAAATCGTTGGTAGACGCCCATACCTCCAGAGAGGAGACAGCTGATTGTAGCTCACTGATGTCACGCGAGCCCAAAACCATATCAACCGCATAAATGTACAGTTTTATTTCCGGTGAGTCTTCTTTAATCTCTCGAATATCATCGTGGGTTGCGACGTTAAAAAGGAAGGGACTCAGGGGGTCTCCCTGAAGTACGCCATTTGTTTGCAATATCTCTTTCGATACTGTTACATTGTCAGAAATTTCAGCTCCTTAAAATATTATTGATAAGAATGGTGAGTGGTTTGTTGTCCTTCACCAACTCATCTAGTTTCTAGGAAATTACCACCCGGTTTAAGTTGCCGAAAGCGTTTGTAAAATCAATGAATACTGCGAGAAATATGCCTCTAGGTGTTTTAAGGGCGTTTTCAACATTATCCTTGAAATTTTTAATATTACACTATGATTTCACTTTGCTAGTAATTTTTCGTTTAGGCCTAGGCCATGACATTCGAGTTTACTTCTACAAAGTAATGCCCTTGGTTAGCAATTTAAGTCGTATTAATATGATCGTTTGACGAATGAAGTAGCGAATAAATAAAACTCCCTGAACATAAGGTTACCATATTTACAATAATATGTGGCAAGGTAACTGGGATTAACAAATTGGACAAAGGGAAGACCAAGCTCTTCCCTCCTTTGCCTTCTTACAAATATTTCCTAATTACGTATTGATATGGTGCTAATGGAAATTTAGGCCTATCATCGTGCAGTCTCATAGGCTCTGCATGTCACTAATGATCTCCCCAGGGCAATCAACTTGTGGGGCACAGTATGATAGAAATATGGAGCCTCTTCTGAATTATGCAGTACGTCTACTTAATTGTGCCAGGCTCTTCTTTCATCTCCCTTGGTCATTGGGACAGATGACCTCGCTGTTCCATCCCTTTAAACATAACCATAATTCTCTTGGTGAACTCTTGTTCTCTTCAGACCTTCAAAGCCTAGTCTTTCATGCCATTTTTCTCTATTCACTACCCTAAATCTTTGAGGAGTCGAAACTCTTCCTTCTGTAACATAACTATATGTCAACAGGTGCAGGTGACCTCGATGTTACAAACCTTAAAACATTGAACCCACCACCACCTGTCCAAATGATGCAAAGTGTTATAAAACTTTTACCACTCGCAACCAGTGAGACGCTGGTGATGGCCAAGGGGCCCTTAGTTGAGCCTAGTTGTGCCAGAATTCATTTTTATGTTTCCTATCCGATTTTCCTTTCAGGGTCCAGTCTAGTCTGCAAGCCTCTAGTTCCAAACAAGTCACCACCTAGATCCCCTATTAGCAGTTTGCACACGGCCTCCTCTGCTTCTACTCATCTCATTTTGAAATCAATTAAAACTGAATCTAACCATCGCCTCGTGTGTTAACCGTCTTCAGGAAAACTCATTAACCTCCAGATAATCTCTCCTCCCCATTCTGTACACATAACACCACCATCTGAGTCTGCTCATCTAGAATGTTCATTTCTAACTTAGCCTTTATCTCTTCATTACGAGTACCTTCCTGCCATTGCTCTCATCTATTTGTCCCAGATATCATTCTTGCTACACTGATATCAGTTAACTCTAGCTTATGTATCAGATATACTGAACCTACCCAGCTCTCACTTCCATACAGCAAGGTCGGTCTGAATACTGAGCGATGTAGGGAGGGTTTCGGCGCTACACTAACAGAATGCTGTGCATTGGCTTTTCTACATCTCGACACTACTTCCTTCACCATACAGTACTACCAACCTGAGAGAATACACAGCCCAAGTACTTAAAATGTTTGGTAGCACTGAACGAGATACCAACGAACGTTTCAATTTTCTATAGTACATAAATTAGCCAAAATAGCTATTCAAATGATGAAGAATAAACCAGGAATTGATGTAGTAATAATGATTACTCCTCCGCTGACCATAACTCATCCACAATCCCAGTTTTATATGAGGGCTGTGTCTGCCATTATGCGTGTGAATTATCGTCAAAAACAGTATTGCCAACCCCGCGCATTTGGTACTATATCATGTCCAGTATCGTAAAACAACACTGCACCATCATGTTAATTTGTAAGTGCGCCAAGTTTCAGTCTTAAAGTTAGACATGGATTGTGCGTGTTGCAAATTAACTATCAAGAAAATCATAATGCATCAATAATTTTCATCCAAACCAATGTTTTTGTCTAGACGAATACTTGTTAAGTAGCGCGACCCGCAGCCAACATAAGCAACCCTGATTTTGTCACGCACAATGGGGGTAGAAACTCATCAATAATATTCACTCAAACCTACCTATGGTTTTTGCCTGGACCAATTATTGTTAGGCGAAATCCAATCCAAACATTCGTTTTGTCTAATCCAATGGGTTTTGACAATGGTATTAGCCTGCAAGCCACGGTAGAGATATATACATCCCTGTTTTTTGTCACGCACCAATAATCTTTAATAAGTGTGGGGTATTTTGTATTCCACATGTTGGCAACAATGTGTGCGCCTCGGTGTGTGCCGTTGAGTGCACCTTGTTGACAGTTGAATGAGATTCAAGCGCGGTCGGAAAATGGTTGCCGATGTTCAAAGAGCAATAAACAAAAACACTTATTCACATAAGTTAGCATATATTTCAGGTGCAGTAGTGACCATGGTTACTAATTTGAATAGCTCATGTCCCGCAGAAGATGAAACAGAGTACGTAAAAGCCACGATGGCGTCTGATGCAAGTGTATAAGCCACGTTCTGGTCTCATTCAGAATTAATAAATGTTCCACTGCACCTATTTTTTTCTTTCCACCTAGCATTCTACTTTCTTGCATTTCTTCCCAATGGTTGAAATGCTGATCTTCATACCATACTCCCTGCATTTCTGTTCAAGTTCAAACATATTGGCTTGCAAGCTCAAGTTCAAACATATTGGCTTGCAAGCTTTCGACAGAGGCCGTCATTACAAACAAGTCATCCGAATAGGCCAGAGTACTTACCTTGAAATTCACACAGCCAGTTCAACAAATGGTCCATAAGCCTCCCCTCATTCCTGTGAAAACCTTGAACCAAGAACTCAGCCTTCCTTCGATACTATAATCCCTCAGGGGCTCTATCATACGCCTTCTCTAAATACACAAACACAACTGTCTCTTCCTCTCATTTCTCAGTAACTTGACGCATACTGAAATGTTGAGCTTCCATCTTACTCTCGGCCAATTGTTCTCCTTTCTACAATGCCTGAGTACATTTTGCCCACTATAATTACTGCAATATTTCCTGTAACCTTCCTTATAAATTGGAGTCATTACTGCTTTTCTCTAGTGTGAGGGTACATTTCCTAAACCCCACGCGAATTTGATTATCCTAAGCAACCATTTCAGTCCTGCTTTCCCTTTTACAATTTCTGGCTGAAATTCAACTAACCCTGCCGCTTTGAAGCATCCGTGTTTATTTACCACCCTCTCCACTTCTTCAACCTTGATCCTGTTCTCCTCCTGCAGAACCTCAAAATCTGCCTCATTGCCAGATAAGTCTCCATTAAGGGGAGGTATGACTGAATTTTTAACTTTCAAAGTTTTCATCAGAACATTACCAGATTTTAATCAATTACAAAGAGAGTTGCTGGCATCTATTGTGCTAATAAATATTTTTATAGCTTCATTAGTATTTGAGTTATTGAACATTTCTGGCGTAGTTGGTAACATGCTGATCTTATATGCCCAAGATTGCGAGTTCAAACCCGTCGGATTTTGTTAGAGCGTTAAAATCCCTCAGTATGCCTTCCTTCGGAGAGGAAGTAAAGCTGGCGGTCCCGTGTCGTATATTTATGGCATGTTACAGAATCTTCCATTAATTACACCTGTGTGAAGCTAAATTATAGGTTAAACACTTGACTCACGCTCGTAGGTTCCAACGTTCGTCGCCAGGAGCCGACTGCGGTGGCATCTGGTAACCTAGTTCTGACCTAGTAGTCGTTAACGGTGGCGTTTGGCGACAAGAGTATTAACTACTTGAAAAAATTGAATATCTGCAGTCCTTACTTGGATTGAAAACAGATAACACACGCAAATACAACCTTCACAATTAACACCGGTTATCACACAGATTCTACACGCACTCAAAATACACGGGGCTACATGACCGCGTTGTCGCAGCCCCTAAACTAAGGAACCAACCAGGCTAACTTCTCTCAAATACTTCCAGACAGATAGATTTCCGAACAATAATTTGTGGGCTAGGAAAGAGTTAAGTTAATATCAATAATGTTTCTACTTTGATGGGACAAGCAGTAACGACACATAAAATGCGAGATATATCTGACGATCCGAAACATTCAGTTATGCATACACAAAAGTTAAGAAACATGTTTCCTCATATTTTGTACACTTACTCATTTGAGTGATCTCCACTTGCTTCACTTTCCCCATCCTGGGTCTCTTCTTGCATGTCCTAGGAATAAAGTTAATTAATTATTTTATTTATTTGGCATCACTAATACTTTTTACACAAACTATGTAATTGTTAATCACAGCAGAGTTGAAGTGAAGCATTACACAGATGCGGTTATGTCTTCCCTAGTTATAAAACGTATAATACACATTCTCCCCAAGATAACAAGTAAATCTCAGTGTGACACAAAATGCTGACTCACTGCCTTAATGGAAGTAATTGCCTTAAGGATTGAGGACAAGTGAATGTATTTTTACATTTTTAACTGGAATGATTTGGGAAGCGTTAGGATCTAACACGTCCACCTATCATTAAGTAAAAAGCGATTGTACCATCCCAAATTTTGAGTATGAAGGTCAGAATCTTACATTTACAATATTATACAACATATTTCTCACAAAACACTGAAATTAAAGCAAAATTACAAAAGAATTTAGTGTAAGTAAGTAAATTATATGCCACCAGAGGGAATATATTGTGGAGTATGAAACCTCAATATCGCTGCTACACAATGCTAGTAATATCAAACATTATAAGTCTACTGGTGAACGGTAGTACATAGTTTGAAACGTAGGTACAAGCTGAGGAAGAAATTGGAGTATTAATAGTGAAGTCTATTTTAAATGTATTTATATACTTAGTCACACGTCATTTAGAATGCTTTCAATAAGGGATTCCAGGCATCGTTGGTATTAATCGGCATACAGATATTTATGAATGCAAGTTTGAAACTTATATATTGAATCCACCCTTCATAGTTCCAGCCTTAGAACAGAAAAAAGGTTGAGCTAATTTGAACCATTACAGAGCTTAAATGTGCCAGGCCATGTGATTACTGTCAGAAGATGACTGGGTAAGACACCTACCAACAAAAATCCTTGAAATGGTTGTTCATGGTTCCCCATTTTCATCTCCAGGTCAACGCTAGGACGTTAACTCTTAAGAGGTCATGGTCGCTTCCTTCCAACTCCTAATCATATTTCAATAATACCAATCCTCATTAACAACTCTTATAGGCTGGACAAAAGGGCGACCGGGTGTAAAAACTACTGCCACATATAAGTTTAAAATTCATTTAATCTGCTCTCTAACGCCGCAGTAATAGGGATATTAAGAGATAGAAGAGAACAACTATAAGAAATGTGGTATGAAGGAGGGTTTCTTCAGAACGTACCATAAGTTAAAATAAGAGGGCTTAAGTATTAACAATGACTTTCTTCGTATGATTCTAGCTAATTCTCTTACTTTTATCTCATATTCAATTACATAATAAATATACACAAAATACCAAGTGCATGTTATAGCAATGATCAGGATTGGGATGGAGGAAATCGCGGTCATAAGTTAAAACAATCCCAGCATGTGCCTGGGAAAGTTAAATACTACATACTCTAAGGCCACTGCATAGCCCCCAGGAGTGGATCCCTGGGGGGAATACAGAAATCCTAATGCAATTGGTTTATCCTGACCTTAAGTCCACAGTGGTTACCCAATGCAAACATACGTTAGCTTCACATAATATAATTAAGATGCATCCTCCATTAGCTCAGTGATCAGAACAACATTGTACATTGCCGGTGGTCCCAGCCTCAAGTCCCAGGTGGATTAGATATCTCAGTTCTTCATCCTTACATCAAAACGGCTCGTACCCTCTGTACTATACAAAAGCTAACTGATAAGCACATCAGTGAAAATAAAACTCCTAATCCCGAAATGTTATTAGGTGATAAGGAGATGTCATGTCTTGTAAGGTCGCATGAAGGTGCTTAACTCTTCCAGATCTGAAGATGTTGTTTCTGATTCGATACGTGGAACGATGTCCGGAATAGGACAGTCTGCAATCTTAATATCCCTAACATGGTCCATATGACTTGTTTCACAAATATGTTCCCCTTTGCATAAGTAGAATTATGTGTTACACATGTCTTGTAAACTTGCACTGAAGGAATCAAGGAATAAATTACATACTGAAGTTAATTCAAGTTCGCATTCATAGAGTTTTCTTATGTCAACGGAGACAGGGCAAAGACAGAGAAGTTTTGTAAAGTACAAATCAGAATTCATTTCAGTTCCTACACATATGCCAAGTATGGACCTAGCAGATTATCACTAGCAATGTGGGTGTGTGTGGAGACTTAGTCGTGTGGGTGCAGTAACTTATTGTTAATATATAACGTTAATATCACTAGCATTGTATGTGTGTAGAGAGACTTAGTGGTGTGGGTGCAGTAACACACTGTTAATATATAACGTTAATATCACTAGCATTGTATGTGTGTAGAGAGACTTAGTGGTGTGGGTGCAGTAACTCACTGTTAATATATAACGTTAATATCACTAGCATTGTGTGTGTGTGTGTGGAGACAGTGGTGTGAGTGCAGTAACTCACTGTTAATATATAACGTTAATATCACTAGCATTGTGTGTGTGTATGTGGAGACATAGTGGCGTGGGAGCAGTTACTCACTGTTAATATATAACGTTAGTATCACTCGCATTGAGTGAGTGTGTGGAGAGTGGTGTGAGTGCAGTAACTCACTGTTAATGTATAACGTTAATATCACTAGCATTGAGTGTGTGTGTGTGTGTGTGTGTGTGTGTGTGAAGACTTAGTGGTGTGGGTGCAGTAACACACTGTTAATATATAACGTTAATATCACTAGCATTGAGTGTGTGTGTGTGTGTGTGTGGAGAGTTAGTGGTGTGGGTGCAGTAACACACTGTTAATATATAACGTTAATATCACTAGCATTGAGTGTGTGTGTAGAGAGATAGTGGTGTGGGTGCAGTAACTCACTGTTAATATATAACGTTAATATCACTATCATTGAGTGTGTGTGTGGAGAGATAGTGGTGTGGGTGCAGTAACACACTGTTAATATATAACGTTAATATCACTAGCATTGAGTGTGTGTGTAGAGAGATAGTGGTGTGGGTGCAGTAACACACTGTTAATATATAACGTTAATATCACTAGCATTGAGTGTGTGTGTGTGTGTGTGGAGAGTTAGTGGTGTGGGTGCAGTAACACACTGTTAATATATAACGTTAATATCACTAGCATTGAGTGTGTGTGTAGAGAGATAGTGGTGTGGGTGCAGTAACTCACTGTTAATATATAACGTTAATATCACTATCATTGAGTGTGTGTGTGGAGAGATAGTGGTGTGGGTGCAGTAACACACTGTTAATATATAACGTTAATATCACTAGCATTGAGTGTGTGTGTAGAGAGATAGTGGTGTGGGTGCAGTAACACACTGTTAATATATAACGTTAATATCACTAGCATTGAGTGTGTGTGTAGAGAGATAGTGGTGTGGGTGCAGTAACACACTGTTAATATATAACGCTAATATCACTAGCATTGAGTGTGTGTGTGGAGACTTAGTGGTGTGGGTGCAGTTACTCACTGTTAATATATAACGTTAATATCACTAGCATTGTGTGTGTGTGTGTGGAGACATAGTGGTGTGGGTGCAGTAACACACTGTTGATATATAACGTTAATATCACTCGCATTGAGTGTATGAGTGGAGACGTAGTGGTGTGGGTGCAGTTACTCACTGTTAATATATAACATTACTATCACTCGCATTGAGCGTGTGTGTGGAGACTTAGTGGTGTGAGTGCAGTAACTCACTGTTAATATATAACGTTAATATCACTAGCATTGAGTTTATGTGTGGAGACATAGTGGTGTGGGTGCAGTAACACACTGTTAATATATAACGTTAATATCACTAGCATTGCGTGTGTGTGTAGAGAGATAGTGGTGTGGGTGCAGTAACTCACTGTTAATATATAATGTTAATATCACTAGAGTGAGTCCATTGTAGAATGTGTAACATCAATAGTATTATAGGTCTGTTACAGTAAGGGAACTCGCAGTTGTTAGTAGAGAAACAGGCCAATGAAAAGATTGGAATATGTACTAATTGAAAACTCCATTCTTGGCTGCATACCGGGACTGTTTCCAATCTTTATAGTTCCTATACAGCGTGTAACAAAACGGTACGGCACAAAATGCAGGACGCATTCCTCACACGTAGACGAGGAAATTTTGTTATATGAACATAGGTCCGGAAACGCTTCGTTTCCATGTTATACCTCATTGTCTCCAACTCATAAATCATGAAAAACACACAAGAACCGAACATACCTGCATACCACATGCAGCTCTTTGTCACAGGAGGATTGCGCATTGATGCATGCATCAACCCTCCCTCGTAGTGAATGTCGGATGTGCAGATGTATCCCTGGAGCATTGTGTATGGTTTTGCAGCCTTCCATAATACGGGCACGCAGACTCTGAAAGTCTGGTACAGGGGTTCGATACACAAGAGCTTTCAAATATCCCCACAAATAAAAGTCCAGTGGGTTAAGGTCCAGAGAGTGTGGAGGCCAGGCTATTGCTCCACCTCTACCTATCCATCTGTCACCGAATCTGTTGTTTAGAAGCCGATGGACATTAACACTAAAATGGTGTGGTGCTCCATCGTGCATGAAGTAAATGTTCTGTCGCACAGCACAGCTAGAGGCACATCAGCTAACAGATCAGGCAGAATATTCTCCACGAAATTATGGTAACTCTGTCCGTTGAGCCTGGGTGGAAGAACTTGAGGCCCTACCAACAATGCCGCCCCAAACATTGACTGAAAATCTTTGTTGATGACTTGCTTCAACAGTTGCGTGCGGATTGACGGCAGCCCATACAATTCTCAATCTGATCGCGTTGATCATGTGTGAACAGCAGCGTAGTTGAATAAACAATTCCCCGTGCAGCTGCTGATAGTGCCTGCACACGCTGTATATGGTAAGGATACAGCTGGTCCTCGTGTAACACTCGCCAGACAGTCATGTTGCAGCTACTTGCCTTGTACTGGCACTAGGGTCGTCGTATAATGCATGAAGAATTGCCGCCTCCTGTTGCGGTGTCCTCGTCCTTCTAGGCCTTCCCCAGTCGTGCGGATCACGCTGAAATGCACCGTGTTCCCTCAGTCGACGATCAATGGCTTGGAACGTTTTCCTGTCTGGGCGCCTTCGTCCTGTAAATCTCTCCCAGTAAAAACGTGGAGCGCGAGCGCCATTGCCGTCTGCTAATCAAATGGGCATCTGCATTTGTGTACACTGCCATTGCACGAGCCAAGTAACCCGTACTGATCCCAACAACAGTTGATGTTACCGTAAGTCGCATGGCAACACGGACATGTTAAACAAAACACTGGCGTACACTGCCATTGCACGAGCCAAGTAACCCGTACTGATCCCAACAACAGTTGATGTTACCGTAAGTCGCAAGGCAACACGGACATGTTAAACAAAACACTGGCGTACACTGCCATTGCACGAGCCAAGTAACCCGTACTGATCCCAACAACAGTTGATGTTACCGTAAGTCGCAAGGCAACACGGACATGTTAAACAAAACACTGGCGGTAATGACAACGTAACCAGATGTAACCAACAGTGCATGATCCCCATGATTCGAACGTTCTGTTCTTGTGTGTGTTTCATGATTTATGCGTTGGAGACAAGGGGTTATAACATGGAAACGAAGCGTTTCCGGACCCATGTTCATATAACATAATTTCTTCGTCTACGTGTGAGAAATGCGTCCTGCATTTTGTGCCGTGCCTTTCTGTTACTCTCTGTACAGAACAGCGCACATTACACAACTTACAAGCGCCAGATCATGAGATCCGTCTCGGAGAACGAGTGGGTATGATCCCCACCTTCCACTATTGGCTTTTCACGGTTCAGCATTTTTATACGCAGGATAATGCTGGGACGATACCTCATTACTATATTTAAGAGCTTATTTACACCTCCTATGGGCTGGAAAAAAGGTCTTCGTCTGCAAAAACCCCTGCCACATACACACACATTTCACTTACTCCCTGACACCTGACAAATGGGAATACTGAGGGTTAAAGAAGACATAACTTAAAAACTATAAGAAATAAGAAATATGGTAGAAGGAAAGATTCCTTAGTACTTAATATTCAAAGTAAGAGGAGTTAGATATTAGCAATTACTTTCTCCGTGTGGTTCAAGAACATTCTTCAACTTTCAAGTCCTATCTTCAATTATTTATTATCTTGATGCTTCCAGTCAACTACATGTTTTAGCAATGCTCAAGATTGGCAAGGAGGTTCTCACAGTCAACATTTAGAAACATTCCAGCAATTGCCCCGAAATCACGTGAAAAAGAACAGATGACCACTCATGAGGAGCGTCAAACCCACCTCCTCTCTGGAGCATTCATGGGAAGATCGCTAACAGAATATAAGATATCCTAAATAATTTTCATACCTAGACTTCCAAGTCCACAGTTGGCAAATAATACAAGGTGATTAGGCCAAACATCTGTTAGCCTCACGCAATATACTATTTCCCAAAGACATTATAATGCATCTCCCAGCCGCTCAGTCCTCAGAACATTGCTAAAAGCCAGCAGCCGCGGGTGGAAGCATCGTATGGGACAATTAATTTCATTCGCCATCCTTCCATCAACAAGGATATGCTTGCTGTACAAAACACAACCTAACAACCAAAAGCCTCTGTTTGTCATCAGCCCAAAAGGGATAACACAATTCTTAATCCTAAATGCTATTACGTCATAAGAAGATTTCTTGTAAAGAGGCATGAAGATACTTACCTCTTTAGGATTTAAAGATGGTGTTTCTGTTTTCCGACATGGAACGATCTCCGGAATAGAGGTTTCCTCAATTTTAATGTCGGTTTGATGGTCCGCATCATCCTGCAACGAAACGACTTGGTTCACAAATACGTTCCTTTCCGCAGATGGAATTATATCTTACAGATGCCTTGAAAACTTGAATTAAAAAATTCAAGTAATACAATAACAAACTGAGGGTGAATCAGCCTCCCATTAATAGTCTTCTTACGTCAATAGTGACAATTTTGTGGAGTTTACATCCGAAAACATTCCAGTTGTTACACACTCGCTAAACATAGGCCTAGCATATTGTCATCAGCATTCTGTGAGTTTTGCAGTTACTTAGAGTAACCATATAATGATAAAAAGATAGCATATCGTCACTAGCATTGTGTGAGTGTTGCTACAAAGATGCAGTTACTTAGAATAACCATATAATGATAGTAAGACAGCATATTGTCACTAGCATTGTGTGAGTGAAGCAGTTACTTAGAGTAACCATATAACGATAGTAAGATAGCATATTGTCACTAGCATTGTGTGAGTGATGCAGTTATTTAGAGTAACCATATAACGGTAATAAGATAGCATATTGTCACTAGCATTGTGCGAGTGATGCAGTTACTTAGAGTAACCATATAATGATAATAAGATAGCATATAGTCACTAGCATTGTGTGAGTGATGCAGTTACTTAGAGTAACTATATAACAGTAATAAGATAGCATATTGTCCCTAGCATTGTGTGAGTGATGCAGCTACTTAGAGTAACTATATAATGATAATAAAATAGCATATTGTCACTAGCATTGTGTGTGTGATGCAGTTATTTAGAGTAACCATATAACGGTAATAAGATAGCATATTGTCACTAGCATTGTGTGAGTGATGCAGTTTAGAGTAACCATATAATGATAATAAGATAGCATATTGTCACTAGCAAAGTGTGAGTGATGCAGTTACTTAGAGTAACCATATAATGATAATAAGATAGCATATTGTCACTAGCATTGTGTGAGTGATGCAGTTTAGAGTAACCATATAATGATAATAAGATAGCATATTGTCACTAGCATTGTGTGAGTGTTGCAGTTACTTAGAGTAACCATATAATGATAATAAGATAGCATATTCTCACTAGCATTGTGTGATTGTTGCAGTTTCTTAGATTACTCTAAGAAATTACCATATAATGATAATAAGATAGCATATTGCCACTAGCATTGTGTGAGTGAAGCAGTTACTTAGAGTAACCATATAACGATAATAAGATAGCATATTGCCACTAGCATTGTGTGAGTGCTGCATTTACTTAGAGTAACCATATAATGATAATAAGATAGCATATTGTCACTAGCATTGTGTGAGTGATGTCGATACTTATAGTAACCATATAATGATAATAAGATAGCATATTGTCACTAGTATTGTGTGAGTGATGCAGTTACTTAGAGTAACCATATAATGATAATAAGATAGCATATAATCACTAGCATTATGTGAGTGTTGCAGTTACTTAGAGTAACCATATAACGGTAATAAGATAGCATATTGTCAGTAGCATTGTGTGAGTGATGCAGTTACTTAGAGTAACCATATAACGGTAATAAGATAGCATATTGTCACTAGCATTGTGTGAGTGTTGCAGTTACTTAGAGTAACCATATTATGATAAAAAGGTAGCATATTGTCACTAGCATTGTGTGAGTGTTGCAGTTACTTAGAGTAACCATATGATGATAATAAGATAGCATATTGTCACTAGCATAGAGTGAGTCTTGCAGTTACTTAGAGTAAACATATAACGGTAATAAGATAGCATATTGTCACTAGCATTGTGTGAGTGTTGCAGTTACTTTGAGTAACCATATAATGATAATAAGATAGCATATTGTCACTAGTATTGTGTGAGTGATGCAGTTACTTAGAGTACTCATATAATGATAATAAGATAGCATATAATCACTAGTATTTTGTGAGTGTTGCAGTTACTTAGAGTAACCATATGATGATAATAAGATAGCATATTGTCACTAGCATAGAGTGAGTCTTGCAGTTACTTAGAGTAACCATATAACGGTAATAAGATAGCATATTGTCACTAGCATCGTGTGAGTGTTGCAGTTACTTAGAGTAACCATATAATGATAATAAGATAGCATATTGTCACTAGCATTGTGTGAGTGATGCAGTTACTTAGAGTAACCATATAAATTTAAAGTGGGAGTGAAGATTCAAGGAGAAATAATTTCAACTCTGAGATTTGCTGATGACATCGTCATCTTGGCCGACAAGCCTGAGGATTTGAATGAGTTTTTGAATGGTATGGACTCCGTCTTACGGAAAGAATTCATGATGAAAATAAATAAATGTAAAACAAAAATACTGGAATGCAGCCGAAATAAATCAGAAACCTCTATGGAGATCAAATTGGCAGGTGAAAAGCTGAAGGAAGTAGGAGACTTCTGTGACTTAGGAAGCAGAATAACCAGTGATGTACGAAGCAAAGAGGATATTAAACGGAGGTTGGCATTTCTACAAAAAAGGAATCTGCTGACATCGAATATTGATTTAGGTATTAGGAAGTCATTTTTGAAAGCCCTTGTCTGGAGCGTGGCGCTCTATGGAAGTGAAACTTGGACTATTGGTGCAGCAGAAAATAGGAGAATTGAAGCATTTGAAATGTGGTGTTACAGGAGAATGATGAAGATCAGATGGGTAGATAGGGTTACAAACAAAGAGGTATTAAGACGAGTGGGAGAGGAGAGATGTTTCTGGCGACTGCTAATGAAGAGAAGAGATAGGTTGGTAGGACACATACTAAGACACCCAGGAATAGCAAGCTTAGTTATGGAAGGGAGGGTCGAGGACAAAAACTGTAGGGGTAGACCAAGGTTAGAATATGTTAAACAGATTGCCTCCGATGTAGGGTATCGGAGCTATGTGGAGATGAAACGATTAGCTCAGGACAGGGAGGCATGGAGAGCTGCATCAAACCAGTCAAAAGACTGAAGACTCAAACAACAACAACCATATAATGATAATAAGATAGCATATTGTCACTAGTATTGTGTGAGTGATGCAGTTACTTAGAGTAACTATATAATGATAATAAGATAGCATACTGTCACTAGCATTGTGTGAGTGATGCAGTTACTTAAAGTTACCATATAATGATAATACGATAGCATATTGTCACTAGCATTGTGTGAGTGATGCAGTTACTTAGAGTAACCATATGATGATTATAAGATAGCATATTGTCACTAGCATTGTGTGAGTGATGCAGTTACTTAATGTTACCATATAATGATAATAAGATAGCATATTGTCACTAGCATTGTGTGAGTGATGCAGTTACTTAGAGTAACCATATAATGATATAATTTAATGCAGGCAAAGGCCATACAGTAAGTAGCATCATGTTGCACAATATAGCAACCGTTCTGTCTTTTGCATTGTGGGACAGATGTAATGTTCTCTGTGTTCACTCAATCAGGCGATACCGTGGGCAGTGTAGACCGCAGATTACACACACAGTCTATGGATGGTTCATGAAAGCCCTTCCTGTTACAGATTCGATGATGAAACCCATGTATTGCGCCTCTCGTGTAGATGTGGCGTAGCTCGAAAATTGCTTCTTTCCATTCTTGGTTGATCATAGCCGGGGTTCGATAGAACTCCGGGTTTATTTCTTCTGTTTTCAGGAGTTGTTCCTCAAGGAATTTTGTGGAGGCTGGGATTGATGCTAGGTTGTGGGTAGTCATTACATCTTCAATTAAAGATCTAGTACCTGCTTAAATAGTGCCAATGCGGTTCTAAGGGAGAGGGTTTTCAAGTATGGATCTCCATTGTGGCCTTTATCGCGGCGACGGTTTTGTCCTCCAATTGTCTGGTGAAAGTCCGCCCGGAGACCTGCAGAGTCACTCCTAGGTATTTGAACGAGTTTACTATTTCTAACGTTTGATCTCCACAGGTGAAGATGTCCTTGGACGATAGTTTCCCTCCCTTGCGGAACTTCATAATCTTGCTTTTGTCCTGGTTTATGTGCATGTCGTTGTCTTGTGACCACTTCTGTAGTTTGATGAGTGCTTCTTGTAGTGATGCCCTGTTTTTGCTTAGTAAGAACATGTCATCTGCATAAAGGACCAGCTTCACGTCTGGTGTTGTTACCATTTGGACGACGTCGTGCGTGAACATATTGAACAATATCGGGCTCATGGGGTCGCCTTGCATTACGCCGTTCGTTTGGATGATATCTGTTGATTCCAGAAGACCATCACTGATCCTTATTACATTCATTTCCATGATGTTGGCTATGAATCTAAGGAGCTGGTCTTCGGGGCCTAGGACTGCTTTGAGCTTCTGGACGAGTATGTTTCGGTTTATTCCATCAAAGGCTTTTGTGTAGTCAATAAAGGCTGCAAGGGCATACCTTTTGGGTTGCTTATGGAGTTCATTATATACTCTAGTAGGTTTGCATTGCCTGTAATGCGGACCTCCCAGGTATGAAGCCGTATTGCTCTGATGGCATGACCTCCATTAATCGATCAAAAATCCTGCTCCGGATTATATTGGACAACATCTTGAATGCGGCACATTCTAATGCTATACCCTGTATGAATCGGGAGAGTCCTGAGGACCTTTGCCTTTATATAACGTCCTTATCCATGCGTTTGGGATAGCTTGGAGCTCGATGCACATGTTGTAAAGTGCTGTCCAGATACTGGTGGTGTAGCGAATGGATTCTTTGATTAATTCGTTTGTAATGTCTGGTCCTGCCGCTTTGCGAGGCTTCATATAATGATATTAAGATAGCATATTGTCACTAGCATTGTGTGAGTGATGCAGTTACTTAGAGTAACCATATAATGATAATAAGATAGCATATTGTCACTAGCATTGTGTGAGTGATGCAGTTTCTTAGAGTAACCATATAATGATAATAAGAATATTGTCACTAGCATTGTGTGAGTGATGCAGTTACTTAGAGTAACCATATAATGCTAATAAGATAGCATATTGTCACTAGCATTGTGTGAGTGATGCAGTTACTTAGAGTAACCATATAATGATAATAAGATAGCATATTGTCACTAGTATTGTGTGAGTGATGCAGTTACATAGAGTAACTATATAATGCTAATAAGATAGCATATTGTCACTAGCATTGTGTGAGTGATGCAGTTACTTAGAGTAACCATATAATGATAATAAGATAGCATATGGTCAGTAGCATTGTGTGAGTGTTGCAGTTACTTAGAGTAACCGTATAACGATAATTAGATAGCATATTGCCACTAGCATTGTTTGAGTGATGCAGTTACTTAGAGTAACCATATAATGATAATAAGATAGCATATTGTCACTAGCATTGTGTGAGTGATGCAGTTACTTAGAGTAACCATATAATGATAATAGGATAGCATATTGTCACTAGTATTGTGTGAGTGTTGCAGTTACTTAGAGTAACCATATAATGATAATAAGATAGCATATTGTCACTAGCATTGTGTGTGTGATGCAGTTACTTAGAGTAACCATATAACGATAGTAAGATAGCATATTGTCACTAGCATTGTGTGAGTGATGCAGTTCCTTAGAGTAACCATATAATGATAATAAGATAGCATATTGTCACTAGCATTGTGTGTGTGATGCAGTTACTTAGAGTAACCATATAACGATAGTAAGATAGCATATTGTCACTAGCATTGTGTGAGTGATGCAGTAACTTAGAGTAACCATATAACGATAATAAGATAGCATATTGTCACTAGCATTGTGTGAGTGATGCAGTTACTTAGAGTAACCATATAATGATAATAAGATAGCATATTGTCACTAGCATTGTGTGAGTGATGCAGTTACTTAGAGTAACCATATAACGATAATAAGATAGCATATTGTCACTAGCATTGTGTGAGTGATGCAGTTACTTAGAGTAACCATACAACGATAATAAGATAGCATATTGTCACTAGCATTGTGTGAGTGTTGCAGTTACTTAGAGAAACCATATTATAATAAATACTTTATTGCGCACAATGTGCATGAACATTGTTTTTACGAACCATCACTAATACAAAATTATGTCGTTGTCACTGTAAATGCCTCTTTCCGTGGGGTGTCCATATATTTCTAATTTTCACAGAATTTCGTCAGAGACACCTCCCTGCACTTGCACGTCCTCACGTGGTATCTGTCGCAAGGACCCATAGAAAGCTTGCACACGCATAGTTCTTCTGGTTGGTGATAGACGTCTCTTATGCAGATACGGTGGTGGAAACCATGGACCGCAAAGCGCGTCAGGATATGTCTCAGCTCATAGGATCTTTGCATCCAGTCCTGTGTGGTCATAGCGTCCATCGTATAAAATTCATTAATTTTTGCTGTCATGAGACGTAAATACTCCCCAAATCCCGGTGTGTGCGGCAGGAGCATCTGTAATCTGACTTCTTCCACAAAGGGTAGTTCCCCTGTCATGACATACACAAACCGCGAGGGCGTGAACTCGGATAGGCATAAGGCTCCTTTTAGATACAGTGCCTTGATCCTTTCCAGCGTTGCTAGATGTCTGTGCCTAAGATGTTTCCAAATAATTTCCAGGCCATACATCGCGACTGGTGCTATTTTTAACCAAAAAAGTCGTATTGCCGTCTTCAGGGATAGGCTGCGTAGATGCTCGATGTCGCTCATAGCCGTCAGTGCAGCGTCCAGCCTCTCTCTCACGTGCATCGTAAAGACGTTCCCAGATGTCTGCATAGTCACCCCCAGGTACCGGAAATGGGAGACTGTAGTCAGGCGTGGTGCCTTTGTAATGAAACTTCTCGGGATTTCCTCCTCTTCTGAAGGACATAGTGACTGTCTTCGTCTCGTTCAAACTCATTTCGTTATCATCCGCCAATACTGCTACATTGTTCACGGCGATTTGTAGGTCTTCTGCACTTATATCGTCTGCGTACATATACATTTTGACATTGGGTGGAACTATTGTAGTGACGTCAGGTGATGATATTGTAAACAATATCGGACTGAGAGGATCGCCTTGAAGGTTCCCGTTCGTTTGCTCGATTGGTTAAGATATGATGATGCCGTCAGTGATTTCTATTATGTTACTACTCAGCAGATTCCTAATGAATCTAGCTAAGTAGCTAAACTCGCCTACCAATTTCTCAAGTTTGTCGATGATAATTTGTTAAAGGTGTCAAAATGTTTTTTGTAGTCAATGAATACAGCATGCAGTTTCCTCCGTGGTAATGTTAAAGCTTCCTCAATATCTAACTGTAAACTTTGGATGGCTTGTGTGGCAGATCTACCCTTTCGAAACCCGAATCGTTCGTCAGGTATCCACTCATCAATTGTGAGGCGCTCCCAAATTAATTTTGTGAGAATTTTCAGTAACGAGCACTCAAGGGCAACCCCCTGTATGAGTTCGGGCCCCGCTGTCCCCTTTCCCTTTGTACAGCATTTTAACTGTCGATTTCCTCCAGTTCGCGGGAATTCTACCTTTACGTAGGCATCCGTTAAATAGAGAGGTTACACATTTTTTCAATTGTGTTTTGGATCATTTCAGATGCTCATTGAAGATGTTGTCTGGCCCACAGGCTTTATGGTTCTTACTATTGTTAATGGCTTTCAACACCTCTTCCTCGGTAAAAAGTTCCGGTTTGTCTGCTACTGTGAGGTCTCCCTCTGGTCGCGGAGCGGGGCGAGTGTCCCAGTCTTGAAGGACCAACTTTAAGTGATCTTTCCAGGTCTCTATCGATATATTTCGCTGGAATTTAGGTTGTCTGGAGTTTTGAGCCTTATAAGGGTGAGTTTCTGCGTCTTGTATGAGTTTCTTTTCTTGTACGTTTTGGAACAATTCCTTTGCTTCTTTAAGGATGAGTTTGTACCGTCTCCTTATGTCATGGTAACTCCCCAGATTGCTTTCTAAAGGTGTCATTCGCACCCGATGAAGGGCTACTAGAGCTTCTCTACGTGCGAAGTAACAACCTCTGTTAAACTGCACCTGTGACTTCCTCGTTGATTGTACTCTGGGAAGTACTGCCTGCAAGATAAGTTTTTCCAAATTCACCGTTGCGTTGTCCAGGTCTCCGGATGCTATCACATCTAATACTGTATCAATATCCCTGTCTCTTAAACTTGTGGCGTCTATTACCCCACAGTCCAGACGCTGAGTGTCCGGCTCTGACGTTTGGTGATGGTGGGAGAAGAGGGGGAGAGCCAACCTATGGCACTGAGAAGAAGTTAATAGAAGCTTGAAACTTTCCATCGGTGTAATTCTTCTCTAGCGTCTTCACTATGTAACGTGGAAGTCCCACACCCTATTTGCAATGTTATGTATCATTTTGTTATTTCGACATTTTGCGGTTACAAAACCTAAATTCTTCGATTGCAGTGGAATTCCGCCTATGTTGGCGAAGTCGCTTATTGTCATGAAGAGTGTTGTCACCTGTACCAATCAGCGGCTTTCCCGGTAAGCCGGTCTTTAAATTTAGCTCGATGTTGCAACGGCTCTCTTCTGATGCTCTTTGTGCTAGTACAGGTTTGTTGTTTTTTGCCTTGTGTGTTGAGCCATTTTTATGAGAAATATAAGTTACTCCTTTGTGCCATTTTATATGATGTGATGAATCCACGCCCTTTGTGTGCGTGACACTTTAGTCTGTGAATCTATTAATAGCCCTCTGATGTCTTAATACCATATATGGACATATCTGCATCTTGTCCCCTTATTGGCCAGTGATTTATATATTGGAAGGGGTCGTGTCCAATCAAATTTTACCTCGCAGTTACCTTTGTGTTGCGTCGTCATTTGCTTTGTCTCGAGGCATTTCGTTCTTGCAGCCAAGTAGGCTAGACGTATTCCCATATTCAAGGGTAAGTGCCCGTGTTCAAGGTGAAAGCATGGCGAGGTGTATGTATGTCGTAATCAATAATTGCTTTACTGTAGTTCAGTTTAATATTTCGGCAATTTAAAACTCTTATTCTGCGTTATTTTCTTTTCTTTCGCGTGTACTTGCTCTCTCCCGATATTTTCCCTCCGCCCTTTGTGTGCGTGTAATTGCTGGTGAGTTTTTGTTTTGTATGGTAGTGTTATTTTCATTTATTTTGATAACGTAGTTTTTGTACTTTAAGGGTTGAAAGTTATGTATGTGGGCTGCCTTCATTTTCCCCTTGAGTGCGTGACGGTGGGTTTGCCTACCTTGAAGGGGGCACCATTGAGTCTGTCATTCAGAGTGTATCTTATCGTAGAACAACATAACGGGATTGCAGATTATTTTTTCTTGCTTCCCGTAATGCTTTGTTCTTTATGTAAAGAGTTCACAAAAGGAGGTCTCACCATTGCTATTTGCTGGTGACCTAACCTGTTTTATTCTTGTATCTGTGCGTGCCAATATTTTGCGCATCACAAATTTTCGTCGTCGTTGTGTGCCCTCATCTCCTACGCATACTTTCAATTTTTAAGTATATTTTTGGTGTTGTCGATAATTTAATGTAAATTTTCCTTTTGTCTAAATTCTTATTTTTCTCGTAACTCACTCGATCTTGCATGTGCCTCCGCGTCTTTCTTCCTCATGCCTCCCCTCTCTCTCTCTCCCCTCTCCACCCCGTTCTGAACCATTGTACCCCCTCCTATTTGTTCATCCCTTTGACACGCTTTGTCTACATTTTAGAACGTATCTTGACTTCGTTGAGTGTAGTCGTTTCTGAGTTTTGTCTTTTTTATCTAATTACGACATACTTACATTTAGTTATCGTTTTATCTTGCCTTGAACACGTTACTTTAACATAACTTATTTTATTTCATTTTAAAATAATTTAATTTAGTATATTTTCGATTTTATTCCTAATGTGTATTTTTCTTGCGGTAAACTAATATTGTGGTTAATTTGTTGGATATTATCTTCTTGCTTTTAATATCTCTGGGATCGTTGTACATTGTAGTTGTTATTTTAATATATTTTGTTTTTGCCTAAGTATCTCTGCTTTTGCGTCACGCCTTATTTTAATTTTAGTAACCTTCTTCGAGTTTTGTCTGGTTTTTGCTATATTTTGGTTTGTCGGTCTTATTGGCGTACTTGCGACGTTAATACGACCTACACGGCCTCTGATTTTAATTTGTTCATCTTTGGATTTTACTGTAGTTTATTAGCCTATTATCAATTTTGAAAAAAATAGGCTTATGAGATCACCTTTTGTCCGTGGTGTGTGCGTGTGTGTGTGTGAGGTGTGTGTGTGTGTGTCCCTAATAAAATCTAAACGGATGGAGCGATTTCAATGAAACTCGGTAAGTTCATAGCACTATTCCGGGCGACCTCGACCGTGCCCTTCAAATTTTATTACATCTCACCAATCCAACATGGCGGCTGTGCGAAATATTTCACCAATATTCAATATCTCCGAAACTATTCCGGATATCACGCTGTAATTTTGTATGGTGATAAACGGAACTACTAAAAGTTCACTTATGTGACCTTTGAAAACCTGGTAACTACAAAACCAACATGGCGGCCAAGCGAATTTGGGACTTTTAAATAGACGTTCCTCGCGATTTTATCAACCAAACGCAATGAAACTTGGTACAGTATATGTTTATATACATTGTAGTGCTACAACGTCCAACTTCGCTCAATTGGTTACATAACCACAATATGGCGGCTGTGCGAAATATTTCACCGGCATTCTATATCTCTGAAACTATTACCAGTATCAACCTGAAATTTTGCACAGAGGTAAAGGGCTCTACTGAAAGATCATCTATGAGGCTTTAAAAAACCGGTTAACTAGAAAACTAACATGGCGGCCAAGCGAGTTTGAAAGTTTAAATAGACTTTTCTCGCGATTTAATGATCCAAACGCAATGAAACTTGGTACAGCCAGTGTTTATACACATTGTAATGCACTGGTATGTAATTTAGTTCAATTGTTTACATAACCTCAAGATGGCGGCTGTGCGAATTTTTAAATTAAGTTTTTGTTTCTTGTGTCGTAATCATGCGATCGAAGTGAAAGTTTGAATAATGAATCTACGCAATAATTTTTCTTTAAAGGTGCATGACTCTTTGGCCTATACATATAACAATCCAACATGGTGACCATCCGGAATATTTAGACGGTTCTAAATATCTACGAATATACTACAGCAATCAAACTGAATGTTTTTATGTTCATAGGGGTTATGAACATAAGTTCACCTATAGGACTTTTAATAACCTGGTGATCACAAATCCAACATGGTGGCGACGCGAAGTATAAATATTCAAATCTTCGTTTCTCGCAATTTAACCATCCAAGTGCAGTGAAACTTGGTACAGTAATTCCTTATACAATAATGTTAATCCACTGGTATCTAATTTATTTCAATTGTTTCCATAACCACAAGATGGCAGCTGTGCGAAATTTTAAAATCTCGATTTTACTTCTTGTGTCCTAATCTTGTGATTGAAGTTTTCTGTACTACACGTACACAATAATCTTCATGTAACAGTACATAACTCTAAGACTTACATATATAAAAATCCAACATGGCGACCATCCGCAATATTTAGTCGGTTTTCAATATCTACGAATCTATTACAGCAATCAAACTGAAATTTAGTATGTTGATAGAGGCAATTAATATTAGTAGGATATATGAAAATAGGCTGTATAGTTCTTCATGGAACTACTTGTTTTTATTTAGCTTTCCCCCTTCCTTTTGGGATTGCTTTCTGGTTTGCCTTTTAAAATTTGGGCACAGCGAAAGCCAAACAAGACTGCGATCTCCCCGTTTTCTTTCTCTATTTTTCTATTTTATACTTCTTCGGGGATAGGGGAAGAGCTCCAGCTACGTTTCCACTGACGTTTGCTGCGTACGTAAGTATATGGTTATCACTATTATCCATCTAAGTTGCGTACAAATGGTTACGACATACAGATACCTCGCCATGGTTTCACCTTGAACACGGGCACTTCCCCTAGATTATGGGAATACGTCTAGCCTTCTTGGCTGCAAGAACGAAATGCCTCGAGACAAAGCAAACGACGCAACACAAAGGTAACTGCGTGGTAAAATTTGATTGGACACGACTCCTTTCAATATATAAATCACTGGCCAATAAGGAGACAAGATGCAGATATGTCCATATAAGGTATTAAGACATCAGAGGGCTATTAATAGATTCACAGACTAAAGTTTCACGCACACAAAGGACGTGGATTCATCACATCATATAAAAAGGGCACACAGGAGTAACTTATATTTCTCATAAAAATGGCTTAGTGTGCACACTTACCGGTTAACTGCTTATAATTATATTACTTAAGTAGTATGGTCAGCGGTTCATCAGAATTCATTTAAAAACATGTGAAATATTTTATGTAGTCCACGCTGTTTAATATTTCACGGTACACAACGAGCAACGCTGTCTCCCTCCCTCATGAGAAATGTCAGAGCCGGACACCCAGCGGCTGTACTGTAGATAGCTTTATGAGATATTTCTTCTCCGTTCTCTTTTCCTCGGACAGTTCGAAGTTGGTCACTACTGGGATATGTTTCTTTAGCGTTTCCCCTGTCGTGGTTTGTGTTACAGGCTTGATGTTTACGTTATTGGTTAGTACGATGTCTATAGCATTTGACCCGTTGTGACATAAGTACGTTAACATGTTCTTATCATTCACCAAGGTCAGTCCTTCCCCTTCTAGGTATTCTAACACCGAGTTTGTTTTGAGCGAGGGCTTGTCAATACGGCAATTCAAATCTCCGGCTATTATAAGGGTATCATGTGGCTTCACCATATAATGATAAGAAGAAGCCTCTTGTGACCAGATTAAGGTAATATTCATATCAAGGATATTTAACCCGAGCAATACGCTTACTGTACACAAAGTTATTGTCCTCTGTGAATCCGGTTGACTAAACTCACATTTACTCTTGTATTAGATATTAATAATTTTCGTTTGGTGGGCACCGAAAACCCTCCGATTGGTAGTTCGTGTGCCTCGTCATACTGTGCACCGTGGTAAGGTCAAAAGTACAACAAAGATAAAAAAACAATATATATGTTGATTAAAGGACATCAACGGTCAAACAAAGTCATATTGACAGTCACAGCTAGGACAATTTACAATGTATTCTCAAAAACCGAACCTACTAACTTCCTCTGGTATAAGTTCTATGACATAACTCCTCAGATTTGCAAACAGTTAAGTTTACGTCCCCTTTAAATGCTTATAGTTTAGAATGATGGATTTTTGCTCCAAACGGTTATCATTGAGGCTGTGTTTCAAAGTCTCATATAGGGCCGATAACCTAGATGTTAGGCCCCTTAAAACAACAATCATCATCATCATCATCAAACTCTCACAATTATGCCAGCAGAATTAACTGGCATTACCAAAAATAACCTACACTTAGCACAGCATGTGTTGTCGACTTCACCTACAATAGGGCCCAGGATGCCAGCAGAGTTAACTTGCATTACCAATAAATTAGCTACACTTAGCATAGCATGTGGTGTACACTTCACCTACAATAAGGCCCAGGGTGCCAGCAGAGTTACCTTGCATTACCAATAAATAACCTACACTTAGCACAGCATGTGTTGTGGACTTCACCTACAATAGGGCCCAAGGTGCCAGCAGAGCGAATATGCATTACCAATAAATAACCTACACTTAGCAAAGATTTGTTGTGAACTTCACCTACAATAGGGCCCAGGGTACCAGCAGAGTTAACTTGCATTACCAATAAATTAGCTACACTTAGCATAGCATGTGTTGTGGACTTCACCTACAATAGGGGCCAGGATGCAAGCAGAGTGAACATGCATTCCCAATAAATAACCTACACTTAGAAAAGCATGTGTTGTACACTTCACCTACAATAGGGCCCAGGGTGCCAGCAGAGTGAACATGCATTTCCAATAAATAACCTACACTTAGCATAGCATGTGTTGTGGACTTCACCTACAATAGGGCCCAGGGTACCAGCAGAGTTAACTTGCATTACCAATAAATTAGCTACACTAAGCATAGCATGTGTTGTGGACTTCACCTACAATAGGGCCCAGGGTGCCAGCAGAGTGAACATGCATTACCAAAAATAACCTACACTTAGCATAGCATGTGTTGTACACTTCACCTACAATAGGGCCCAGGGTGCCAGCAGAGTGAACATGCATTACCAATAAATAACCTACACTTAGCATAGCATGTGTTGTGGACTTCACCTACAATAGGGCCCAGGGTGCCAGCAGAGTGAACATGCATTACCAATAAATAACCTACACTTAGCATAGCATGAGTTGTAGTTTTCACCTACAATAGGGCCCAGGGTGCCAGCAGAGTTAACTTGCATTACCAATAAATAACCTACACTTAGCAAAGCATGTGTTGTACACTTCACCAACAATAGGGCCCAGGGTGCCAGCAGAGTGAACATGCATTACCAATAAATAACCTACACTCAGCATAGCATGTGTTGTACACTTCACCTACAATAGGGCACAGGGTGCCAGCAAGGTGAGCATGCATTACCAATAAATAACCTACACTTAGCATAACATGTGTTGAACTCTTCACCTACAATAGGGCCCAGGGTGCCTGCAGAGTGACATGCATTACCTATAAATAACCTACACTTAGCATAGCATGTGTTGTGGACTTCACCTACAATAAGGCCCAGGTTGCCAGCAGAGTGAACATGCATTACCAATAAATAACCTACACTGAGCATAGCATGTGGTGTGGACTTCACCAACAATAGGGTCCAGGGTGCCAGCAGAGTGAACATGCATTACCAATAAATAACCTACACTTAGCATAGCATGTGGTGTGGACTTCACCAACAATAGGGCCCAGGGTGCCAGCAGAGTGAAGATGCATTACCAATAAATAACCTACACTAAGCATAGCATGTGTTGTGGACTTCACCAACAATAGGGCCCAGGGTGCCAGCAGAGTGAACATACATTACCAATAAATAACCTACACTTAGCATAGTATGTGTTGTGGGCTTCACCTTCTATAGGGCCCGGGATGCCAGCAGAGTTAACTTGCATTACCAATAAATAACCTACACTTAGCACAGCATGTGTTGTGGAATTCACCTACAATAGGGCCCAAGGTGCCAGCAGAGCGAATATGCATTACCAATAAATAACCTACACTTAGCAAAGCATGTGTTGTGGACTTCACCTACAATAGGGCCCAGGGTGCCAACAGAGTTAACTTGCATTACCAATAAATAACCTACACTTAGCAAAGCATGTGTTGTACACTTCACCAACAATAGGACCCAGGGTGCCAGCAGAGTGAACATGCATTACCAATAAATAACCTACTTAGCATAACATGTGTTGTACACTTCACCTACAATAGGGCACAGGGTGCCAGCAGAGTGAACATGCATTACCAATAAATAACCTACACTTAGCATAGCATGTGTTGTGGACTTCACCTACAATAGGGCCCAAGGTACCAGCTGAGTTAACATGCATTACCAATAAATTAGCTACACTTAGCATAGCATGTGTTGTGGACTTCACCTACAATAGGGCCCAGGGTGCCAGCAGAGTGAACATTACTTACTTACTTACTTAATTCCTGCCGCTCCTTCCGGAGCATAGGGCCTTGGCGAAATTTCTGCACGCAGTACGGTTCCTGGCCATTCTCTTCACTTGACTCCAGTTCTTGTCCACCTCTGAAATTTCATTTTCGATTCCTCCAGGTCTTCTTAGGTCGACCTCGCTTCCTGGCGCCTTGAGGATTCCAGTCTAGCGCCGCCCTCTCAATAGCTCCGTCCGGCTTCCTAAGTGTGTGACCAATCCAGCGCCATTTCCTCTCCTTGATCTGGATGCTAATCGGTTGTTGACTGGTGATGGTCCAAAGATCTTCATTTGAGATTATGTCCGGCCACCTCACATTCATGATGCGACGCAGGCATCTGTTAAAGAACACCTTGTAGCTGGTTGTTGATCGGTTTTGTGACTTTCCATGTTTCACAGCCGTAGAGGAGAATCGACTGTACGTTGCTATTGAAAAGGCGGAGCTTGGTCTTCCTGGAAATGTTTCTATTCCTCCAGATGGGGTAGAGCTGGACAAGGCACCATTTGCCTTCCTGATACGGCTTCGAACATCTTCCTCTGCCCCCCCATCATTTGTGACTATACTTCCAAGGTAGAGGAAAGACTCAACTAGCTCAATGTCCTTTCCGTTGACTGTCAAACTAGTCGTGATGTCAGAATTTATCCTCATCTCTTTGGTCTTGTTGGTGTTGATCATCAGTCCTGCACGTTCTGCTTCTCTCTGCAACCTCCCCAGCTTATCTTCTCTGTCTCGGTACCGTTGTGCCATAAGCAAATGTCGTCTGCGAAATCCAGATCTTCAACCCTGTCATTTATACCCCAATGAATACCCCTCTTCCGTCCTCCCATTACCTTCTTCATCACACTATCCAGGACCAACAGGAACAGAGTGGGGGAAAGGACACACCTCTGTATCACTCCGGAACTGACCTTTATCTTTTCTGTTAATTTGCCTTCGTGAAGAACCTGGCACTCATACCCTTCGTACATCTCTTCCATGATTCTGATGATCTTTATTGGAATTTTTATGTTCCTCCAGGGTCTTCCACATGATTACCAATAAATAACCTACACTTAGCATAACATGTGTTGAACACTTCACCTACAATAGGGCCCAAGGTGCCAGCAGAGCGAATATGCATTACCAATAAATAACCTACACTTAGCATAGCATGTGTTGTGGACTTCACTTTCAATAGGGCCCAGGGTGCCAGCAGAGTTAACTTGCATTACCAATAAATAACCTACACTTAGCAAAGCATGTGTTGTACAATTCACCAACAATAGGGCCCAGGGTGCCAGCAGAGTGAATATGCATTACCAATAAATAACCTACACTTAGCATAGCATGTGTTGTACACTTCACCTACAATAGGGCCCAGGGTGCCAGCAGAGTTAACATGCATTACCAATAAATAACCTACACTCAGCATAGCATGTGTTGTACACTTCAACTACAATAGGGCACAGGGTGCAGGCAAGGTGAGCATGCATTACCAATAAATAACCTACACTTAGCATAACATGTGTTGAACACTTCACCTACAATAGGGCCCAGGGTGCCAGCAGAGGGAACATGCATTACCAATAAATAACCTACACTTAGCATAGCATGTGTTGGGGACTTCACCTACAATAAGGCCCAGGGTGCCAGCAGAGTGAACATGCATTACCAATAAATAACCTAGACTTAGCATAGCATGTGTTGTGCACTTCACCTACCTACAATAAGGCCCAGGTTGCCAACAGAGTGAACTTGCATTACCAATAAATAACCGGGATAATATTCCATTGCGATGCCGCCGCGATAAAATTCCCCTAAAACAAAATGGCGTCTACCATGACGTCATCAACGACGTCACTCCTCTAGCAAGCTTAAGGGAAAAGCCTGGGTAATAGGGGTTTTTGGGTGGGGAAACACAAAAACCTTCGAATTCGCGATATTATTTTACGTATCGAAATCTAATTGAGCTATGTAGCTCAATTGCATATTTCGATGCGTATAAACATTTCGCGATTTCAACTGATATTTTCAATTTCCCGCATCGAATTCTACAATTGGACTATATAGATCAATTGTAGATTCCGATATACCTCGTATTTCGTACAATTTCATAATTAAAAAAACGTGCATCGAAATCTACAATTCACCTAAATAACTCAATAGCATATTTCGATGCGTAGAAAAATTTTGCGATTTCAACTGATATTTTCAATTTTCCGCATCGAAATCTACACTTGGACTATATAGATCAATTGCAGATTCTGATACACATCGTATTTCTTACAATTTCAAAATTGAAAAAACGAGCATCGAGATCTACAATTCACCTAAATAGCTCAATTGCTTATTTCAATGCGTAGAAAAGTTTCGCCATTTCAATTGATATTTTCAATTTCCCGCATCGAAATCTACAATTGGATTATATAGATCAATTGTAGATTCCGATATACCTCGTATTTCGTACAATTTCATAATTTAAAAAAACGTGCATCGAAATCTACAATTCACCTAAATAGCTCAATAGCATATTTCGATGCGTAGAAAAATTTCGCGATTTCAACTGATATTTTCAATTTTCAGAATCGAAATCTACACTTGGACTATATAGATCAATTGTAGATTCCGATATACCTCGTATTTCGTACAATTTCATAATTTAAAAAAACGTGCATCGAAATCTACAATTCACCTAAATAGCTCAATAGCATATTTCGATGCGTAGAAAAATTTCGCGATTTCAACTGATATTTTCAATTTTCAGCATCGGAATCTACACTTGGACTATATAGATCAATTGTAGATTCCGATACACGTCGTATTTCTTACAATTTCAAAATTGAAAAAACGAGCATCGAAATCTACAATTCACCTAAATAGCTCAATAGCATATTTCGATGCGTAGAAAAATTTCGCGATTTCAACTGATATTTTCAATTTTCCGCATCGAAATCTACACTTGGACTATATAGATCAATTGCAGATTCCGATACACATCGCAATTCTTACAATTTCATAATTCGAATCAGAGGTATGTGTATAGCATTATAATTTCTGTATAAAACACTAAAGGTTTAGTCTTTTTATGTTTTCCACTGTATGAAACCTATTTCGCTAATACAAGAGACTGTTATATTATGTCTTTTGCAGGTGTTCTTGTAAATTCCAATTTTGACCAATATGTTACCGATCACTTAACTTACTATGACAAATTTTCAATGAAATGCAACATCAAAAATAAATATAGGAACATAACACAACAGACATCAAATTCCACTCACCTCGCAATGAATGACTCCCAATGCTGGGCAGGTATTTGTTCCGAACACACACACAAAAAAACTCTTTCTTTTCCATGGCTCAGAAATTATATCAAAACCAGATAATGAAAAATTTAGTGGTAGCAGTTCACTTTAGCCCATTCTTTGTATAAATATCTTTAAAAACTGAAATTACCTGATTTAATAGTCAGGAGGATATCAGGAGTATTAGATGTTCACTGCTCCGCAGTCATAGACCCACTTACATAGTTGAAATCGAAGTTCTCACCCCCACACTCAAAAGTTAACAAGAAAGAACCGCAGCTTTCACACGTGATGTATGAAATCACTAAGTGAACTCAATTACAGTGTTTATTTATGTATTTATAATGTTTTACATACAAAAAGAGACCTAACCTGGGGCTTACGCCCCAGACCCCCTTGCTTGTGGTACTAACATTAATTTTCGACCTAGTGGCGGACATAAATTCTATCTTATAAATGTTTTACATACAAAAATAAACCTAACCTGGGGCTTACACCCCAGACCCCCTTGCTTGTGGTACTAACATTAATTTTCGACCTAGTGGCGGACATAAATTCTATCATATTAATGTTTTACATACAAAAACAAACCTAACATGGGGCTTATGCCCCAGACCCCCTTGCTTGTAGTACTAGCAGTAATTTTCCACAAGATAGTTCCTAACTTAGTAGCGAAGGCATGCGGTGAATTTCTTTATTCAAGTTGGTAACGTATTCACATGATTGTATTTCGGGTGTCACATGACTGTCAAAGATCGCATTCTTTCCGTGAAATAACAATTATTGCGGTGCAGCAGTGGCTATTGAGTATGAAGAGATTGTGAAACAACTCCCCGAAAGGTATGCATATCATAAATGATATATTTTCATTAAGCTAAGGTGTTGAAAGTGATGAAAAGGGAGGATGGCCCCTTGTCCGGTCGAGAGGATACCGAACAGTACAATTAACTTCATAGCCCCTTGAGGTGCCTCCATAACCTCATCGCAACTGCCAGAGCTACCGGTACTTGATGAAGAAACGACTTTGCGTTTGCCGCACAAACCGCTGGGGCCAGCAACATCAGCCTTTACCAATTGATATGAGGACTGTATAAGAGCACGAAAGAATATGAAGTTACTAACAATCTTTCAGTACTTACCAACAACCATCCAGCACGCCCCTTCCACAAACGTCAGCCCGTTATATCCAAATACTACGTCACACACCACTGCACCAAAATGGAATTCTAACACACGCCATTCACGAATTCAACACTATCATTACAATTCGCCAACACAATTGCGTAGACGACATTACTAATATCACAATCTCGTTATAAACATACGCAAACAGGTGAAAAAAATGGCCGACTGTCACGACAGAGAACCGCGCGAAACGAATGTATCAATCAGCTGACAAGCTCCCGGCAAGCAATGCGACTGAATACGTCAGTAGTGACATCACGGTAACGTCACTGATGTAACTAAAATTTCCCCAGACGGGGCCGAATCGTAATGTCGCAATGAACCAAATAACCTACACTGAGCATAGCATGTGGTGTGGACTTCACCAACAATAGGGCCCAGGGTGCCAGCAGAGTGAACATGCATTACCAATAAATAACCTACACTTAGCAAAGCATGTGGTGTGGACTTCACCAACAACAGGGCCCAGGGTGCCAGCAGAGTAAAGATGCATTACCAATAAATAACCTACACTAAGCATAGCATGTGTTGTGGACTTCACCAACAATAGGGCCCAGGATGCCAGCGGAGTGAACATGCATTACTAATAGATAACCTACGCTTAGCACAGCATGTGTTGTGGACTTAACTTACAATAAGGCCCAGGGTGCCAGCAGAGTGAACATGCATTACCAATAAATAACCTACACTTAGCATAGCATGTATTGTACATTTCACCTACAATAAGGCCCAGGTTGCCAGCAGAGTGAACATGCATTATCCAATACATAACCTACACTGAGCATAGCATGTGGTGTGGACGTCACCAACAATAGGGCCCAGGGTGCCACCAGAGTTAACTGGCATTACCAATAAATAACCTACACTTAGCATAGCATGTGGTGTGGACGTCACCAACAATAAGGCCCAGGGTGCCGGCAGAGTGAACATGCATTATCAATAAATAACCTACACTTAGCATAGCATGTGTTGTACAAATCACCTACAATACGGCCCAGGTGCCAGCAGAGTGAACATGCATTACCAATAAATAACCTACACTTAGCATAGCATGTGGTGTGGACGTCAGCAACAATAAGGCCCAGGGTGCCAGCAGAGTGAACATGCATTACCAATAAATCACCTAAACTTAGCACAGCATGTGTTGTGGACTTCACCTACAATAGGGCCCAGGGTGCCAGCAGAGTGAACATGCATTACCAATAAATAACCTACACTTAGCATAGCATGAGTTGGGGACTTCACCTACAATAAGGCCCAGGTTGCCAGCAGAGTGAACATGCATTACCAATAAATAACCTACACTGAGCATAGCATGTGGTGTGGACTTCACCAACAATAGGGTCCAGGGTGCCGGCAGAGTGAGCATGCATTACCAATAAATAACCTACACTTAGCATAGCATGTGGTGTGGACATCACCAACAATAGGGCCCAGGTGCCAGCAGAGTGATCACGTATTACCAATAAATAACCTACACTTAGCATAGCATGTGTTGTACACTTCACCTACAATAGGGCCCAGGTGCCAGCAGAGTGAGCATGCATTACCAATAAATAACCTACACTTAGCATAGCATGTGTTGTGGGCTTCACCTACAATAGGGCCCAGGGTGCAAGCAGAGTGAACATGCATTACCAATAAATAACCTACTCTGAGCATAGCATGTGTTGTGGACTTCACCAACAATAGGGCCCAGGGTGCCAGCAGAGTGAACATGCATTACCAATAAATAACCTACACTTAGCATAGCATGTGGTGTGGACGTCACCAACAATATGGCCCAGGGTGTCAGCAGAGTGAACATGCATTACCAATAAATAACCTTCACTTAGCATAGGATGTGTTGTACACTTCACCTACAATAGGGCCCAGGTTGCCAGCAGAGTGAACATGCATTACCAATAAATAGCCTACACTTAGCATTGCACGAGTTGTTGACTTCACCAACAATAGGGCCCAGGGTGCCAGCAGAGTGAGCATGCATTACCAATAAATAACCTACACTTAGCCTAGCATGTGTTGTGGACTTCACCTACAATAGGGCCCCGGGTGCCAGCAGAGTGAACATGCATTACCAATAAATAACCTACACTTAGCATAGCGTGAGTTGTGGACTTCACCAATAATAGGGCACAGGTTGCCAGCAGAGTGAGCATACTTTACCAATAAATTAGCTACACTTAGCATAGCATGTGGTGTACACTTCACCCACAATAGGGCCCAGGGTGCCAGCAGAGTGAGCATGCATTACCATTAAATTAGCTACACTTAGCATAGCATGTGTTGTGGACTTCACCTAAAATAGGGCCCAGGGTGCCAGCAGAGTGAACATGCATTACCAATAATTTAGCTACTGTAGGAATACAATAATTTGAGCAACTGTTAGCCGCTATAATAAGAAGCAACACTGAATAATCAAAATGTTGTAATTATGATAAAATCATGCATATTTCTATAAGAACCTATGATCACCTGTATTTGGTTTTCCACTTTGACAACTTTGCTTTCGTCTTCAAATAGACCACCAGACTTGTCCAGGAAATTGCTATATGTAGTTCTAGAATCCTAGAAGGTATCATAAAGTATGAACCAATGTAAAACCTACAGACAGAATAACAGTAACAAGCCTACTCTTAGGTAGCCAGGATTATGGTGCTTGTCATGCACATGTTATGTTACACAATATACAAATCAAAAACCACTTACAATATTAGGGACTTCGTCATTATCAGACAACCATTCAGGCTCACTCTTAATGATTGGTTGTTGCTCCATGATGTTTAGGAAACTAGAACACACAAAGTGCACTCGATAATTATTAAGAGCCGTACTTATACCAGTACGCTGAATAATTATCATATACGGTATAACACATCAAATGAGATATTTTCAGGACAGGACTCCGAATGCAAGTTAGGCCACAGGTATGTTAATGTGAATATATCCCTCCAGTTGCACAGCGAGAAGTAGGGACTAACGGTAAAACTTATTCGACAATGACGCTCGAGTTTATACGATATAACTCAGGGCAGAATATCGAGCGAAATATTAGTGACTATAATTGCGATACAATGAGGAATTACTGGTGCCAGCTTGAGGAACAGTGAAACGAAGCGTATTATATTGGTTTCTCTATACCTTATATGTAGGCTACACACAAACCTTAACACAATTTGATAGGGCAGGCGGGAATCTCCGACACTAAATTACATTATAAACCTATAAAAGTGGAAGTAAACTCAAGTTACTACACGAGTATTAAGAAATAGACAGTAACTGGATACAAGTGAATCTTGGAAAATACAGTACAATTCCACCGCCTCGTGTTACAAGGAAGGCATTTTAAAAGAAATACTTCAATTCTCCCCTATTGAACAGAAATGGCACGGAAGGGACTGAAAGACATGGTTATCCTTACAAACTTATAAATACTGTTATCGGGTAACATGAATATTATATCGTCATAAAAAGTTCCCAGTTACAGTCTTAAGCCAGTGTACCCTAGACAATTAAATATTGGAAATTGATATACACGGGGCACTAACATGTCTTAGCAGAACTCCGATTATAAGACTTAATTTAATATCATATTTAGTCACGTCTGTACAGAGTATTTCAAATATCGCTACACGGAACTAGAAATTCTGAGATTTGAGTATTTCGCCACGACGTACATCAAATACACGGTGACGCACTTATCACGACACATACCGGTACGCCAATTACTAAAGGAAAAATTGTACGATTATGAATGCACAATAGAAACAAGAAGTTCCGTGACGAACTAAAGAACCTACTTTAAAAAAAAAATATTAGATTCATGCCAATGATTAATCTATATGTATCTATATAAAATAATGACGAAATTAAGTAGGCCTTGGTAATATAGACATTTCAAAATAGGCCTAGTTCGAAATACTGTATACTTGGCATAATGTAGCCTAATAGAGCACTACAGTTGGCAGCCCTGGTGACGGAATATATTCTTAGTTCGATCTCTTAATGGTACAAAATACAAAATTTGGTTGAAATCCAATGGATAGCATGGACATAACATGCAGTTAACCATTGGATCTAGCAGCGCGCGTTAAATCATGTTGGCAACATTGTCATGCATGTATTGGTGACAAATAATCTGAAATAATACGATCTGTTGTTGTGTCAATTTTGAATGAAATCCATTAGTTAGTATAGAAGTTACAGGCATTTTAAAATTGGACCTATCAGCAGGCTTAGAATAATGTTTGCAGCACTGACGTATATTAGTTACTCCAAATTAATCTAGAATGCCAGGTACTATACTTTTTGCATACTTTCTGATATATTGATATTAGGACTTTCGCGGCCGGTGTCTAGTTTATCATCTTGGCTTACAGGATTGAGCCGCATCGCATATCGGTTATTATTTCCCAACGTTTCGGCTGACATTGCAGCAGCCTTAATCATGGGTAGGTTCGAGTTGGTGTCCGTACTCAAACTTACGGTTATTGCCAGTCAGATGTGCTTGCTTGCCCTGCATTGTCGTCACGCTGCTCGCTGATTGGTCCCCGCTCCTGGCAGTCGCGCTAGGAGAACTTTCCAAATGTTGCTAAGTTTTAAACCATCATCGCGATTGAAATTATTGGGATGCTTCACGACCTCTATTGCCTCTCTAATTAACCCATGATTAAGGCTGCTGCAATGTCAGCCAAAACGTCGGGAAATAATAACCGATATGCGACGCGGCTCAATAGGCTACTGTAAGCCAAGATGACAAACGAGACAGCATTTATTAACAGTTGGCAGCCCTGGTTGCTCCTAAGAATACGGATAGTCATATCTGTTATGGTACAAAGAGCACATACGAAATTTGGTTGAAATCCAAATGATAGTATAGAAGTTACATGTAATTAAAGTGGGACCTCTCAGTAGATTTAGAATTATGTTGGTAGCACTGACGTATATAAGTTACTCCAAATTACTATAGAATGGCAGGTACTATACGTGTGCATACTTTCTGATATATTGGTATTTGGATAAAATACATTGAGAGCATTTATTAACAGTTGGCAGCCCTGGTGGATCTTGAGAAAATGCTCTGTCATATCTGTTTATGTACACGTAGCTCATACAAAATTTGGTTGAATTCCAATTGATAGTGCAGAAGTTATGTGCAATTAAAAATTGGACCTATCAGCAGGCTTATAATCATTTTGGCAACTCTGCCATGTATGGCCTCCTGAAAATTAAACTGAAATATTATTATCTATACGTGTGCCAATTTTGAAATAGCTCCCGTTCATACCTTCCAAGATATCCAACATGGAGCTCAAATTTCAATTACGTTTTTTCAGCAGTTGGTAGCACTGACATCATTTTCAAATACGGCATTAAGATATTCAGGTATATATCTTTACTCATACCTAATTTTGTTTTGATTGCTGCAGCCGTTTAGGAGTTGATAGGGGGACACACACACACAGACAGAGGGACAGACAGACACACTTTTGTCCGGATCGATCTCATAAGTCTACTTTTCCTCATTTTTGCTAAATGTGAAAAGTAGGCTAAAAATATCAGTTATTATTTTATATTGTTATGCCCTGGAGACAAATTACAAAACTTAATTTTATATTGTTATTCCACAAATAACCAAAAGTCAACTGAACTTAAAAAATAAATATCAAAATCATAAAATTATACAACACACACTCACTTCCCATCCTTCCGCTCCACTGTCTGAAGAAATTTTTAACCTTCCTCACATAAACTGGAAGGACTTCAACAAGCTGTTTCACTCAGCTAACCGTGTTCCTCCGTGCCACGGTGTTTTCATCTAATAAAGAAGCCGCCTCTTCTCCCGTCACATGTATTTTAGCAAGTGATTCTGCAGCCAAGTCAGATAAAACCAATTATTGCGTTTTGAGCCATTTATTCTCACTGATCAGCTATGAAGATGCCGTGCACTGATTATGTTTGTTGCAACTTACAACTCCCTAAGTGCCACATAAATACCACCTTAAAATTTATCCCTTAATAGGCACCTTCTTTCCCGGATTCTGCCACTTAAACCCTTATGCACAAATAACCTACCCGTGTTCTTTGTTTCTCCTTAGGGAACTTCGATTTGGAACATGGAATATAAGAAGCCCAGCCATACCGGTACCGAACCCGTCCGCCTCGTTGCGTAGTGGCGATCGAACTTGTATGTTACCGCGGAGACTCGGGTTCGATTCCCAGCTCACCCAGGACCAGTGGCGGCTCGCACATAACGTATTTGCGGGATCTGCATGCACGTGCGTTAACTTACCTTATTTGTAGATTAGCTCCAGGCGCCGAGTCTTCAACGTGACGAATTTTCCGAGGACGAGGTTATTGAAATTCGGTATGCTGTTTATCAGACCATTCTCAATAGACAGCATTCCACGTGCGGTATGTCTTTCTTGCCCCATGGCATTCCTGAGGTACGTTTTGATCCTCTTGAGGCACGAGAAGCAGCATTACTCCTAGGCAGGGTGATAGCGATACAACCTCTGTAAATGATGGGCCTAAGTTTGTAGTGTGAACGAAAATCAAAAGTTTTAGAGCTCCACCGATATTTCGAAATTCTTCTCTTTGATATAATATAGTCAGTTCGGTCCTTAGTTTGTCCGGATTGAGCATCGGAAAGACACGTAAGTCTCCTTCCGGAATTGAGTTTTTATGTATCTCAAATATTTCGTTTTGCAGAATAGAAGAAAGTACTAAATTGTCAACAAATTGAAACCGCGATGTGACTTGATTGTTGATGACGTCTTGCAGCAGCAATACGCGTTTGACTTCCTCCGCTCTTCCGTCTCTTTATATGATGTTCACTCTCGTCTGCGTTATTATCCAAATGGAATGAGTCTTGGACTTTCTGGACAGTTTCAACAAAACTCGAAACGCAGCTACGCACTTTCCCTACATTGATTTGACGACTCTGAAATTGTTGGTACAGAATGTCCACATGAGGCATGATGCAATGAAAGAAACGAAGCCAGAAATCGAATTCTGGATCATCCAGTGTCCGAAGAAGAGAACTAGCTTCATTAACTGTAATATCACTCGAACAATCCGACTCGACTAGCACAGTGAAACATTCTTCTAGGGCTTCTATTTTCTCAAACACAGTGTTCACCGTTCTAGCTCGAAAATTCCACCTGGTTGCTCCTGCAGACGGTATTCTCCTGGACACACAAGAATCTAAAACTGATGTCCTGTGCAACGATCTCGAAAAGAATGCTGGAATAGCAGACAAATTGGCAAATAAGATACGAGACTTACAGTAGTCGCATATGATGTGTAACATCTGAAATGTTATCCTACCTTGAAGTCGTTACCGTTTTTATTATCCGTGACATTCAGCAACACACAAAAAATCCTTTAATTTTTACACTCATTAATACATAACGATTCCAAGACACTCTTTTTTTCTTCACTGCCTACTTGATATTTCTACTCTCGCACCGTCTTCTTGATACTCTGCTGTTACAACACTCTTATGCCAATAACCAAGTTACGTTAACAGAGACTGACTTTTTTTCTTCGCTGCCTACTTGATATTTCTACTCTCGCACTGCCTTCTTGATACTCTGCTGTTACAAAGTAATCCGAATGTGATAAACATTCCTCATGGTACCACTGCCAGCTGGCCAACTGGCAGTGCGTCTTACACACTTCCGTCCAATTTTTCAAAATCACTCCCACAAAAATATCCAGCAACTGAGTGGAAAGATGTTACACATCAAAAAATACCCGAACTTTTGTATTCTGCTTAGCGGCTCTTTCCATAACCAGGTTCAGCTGAAGGGCGTCACAGTGGATAAAAAGGCATTCTTGTATTCGTCCCTGATTCGTTTCTGCACGCCATTCATTGCGCCCCTCTTCACATATGCTTCATCGTAGCTCTGGCCAATTAACTTTCTCAATATTATGAGTAGATGAGAAACAATGCATTCATATATCGAACTTGCATCCTGACCAGTTGGCTCAAAAAATCCCCAGAATCTTTCAACTGCTTTGTCTTCATTAGTGCAATATCACAATACAATCACTAACTGCAACTTCTCAGTGATATTGGTAGTTTCATCGGCAAGAAGAGAAATGAAATCTACATCCTCAATTTCAGCTAAGATTCTTTCCCGACATACTTCCAGCATGCAACTAAGCAAATCATTTTGTATGCTTTTCGATGTTCCTTTGAATGCTGTCGAGCTTTCTAAATGACTCTGAAAACAGGAATCTAATTCACTCGTGTATTGCATTAAATTTAGAAACACGCCCTTGTTGTCTGAATTGGCCTTCTAATCATGTCCGCGTAGCGCTAACTCATTAAAGCCGCAGAACTTAATGCAGTTTATTATCTTTGAAAGTATTTCCCTGTTTCTAGTTCGTTCATTGTTATGATGCTCAACCGATTGTTGAAATGCCGTACTTAAGCTCTTTTTTACATCCACTTTCCCTAACACTGCAAAATTTACCATGTTATTGAAATTAGTTCCGGAAGACGCATGTTTCTGAATTTTTCGCTCAGTTTTCAAAGATCTGTCATTCCCTTTTGAGTCCAGCTAAATTCTCCACCGAACAAAATGCATGTAAAACAAAATAAAGCATTCTTTACCTCGCAACCACACAGCCAATCAAATTCTTATACACGTCAGGATTGAAGCTCCTAGTGTATTGCTTCTGCCTGCTAGCAGAACACTATTTGATGTCAAACACAGGCGTTGGTATCCCCTTACTCTTGACATAACATTTCTCGTGAAGCGTTAAACTACTAAATTGAAGCGACTGTAAAAATTGCACAGTGTTACTCATTATTTACTTGAAAAACAATCACAAGCCAATCACACAGCCGTACACAAACTCCAACAACTCGTACTACGATTGTTGACAAGGGGGTAACTTCCACAGCTTTTGTAGAGCACTGGAGTAACGGAAAAATTTTCTGAAACTGGTCTGATATAAATCGGTTTTGTAAGAACAAGGAACATTGCTGGGTTTCATTAAAATAAGGCGAAATATACTGTGAAATTATATGCAAGTATTTGTTAAAATTACGCAAGCATACTACATTAGAATCTTTACCTATAATTCGCACGTTGGCAGGACTGATTGTACAAATGCCTCCCTCCTTGCTTTCACTGGCTAAGGGATGGAGATAGACTTAGTTCCTCTAGAACCTAACAGATGCCGAGAGCGCCTACTTCCTGCTTCTACTTATGATTCTTATTGACACTCAAGTGCTACAAACCTAGCCATGTTACAGCAAAAGCCGCTCCGATTTAAACATATCCTTGCGATAGTATTATGATTCTATCTATAACGTATTGCATTAGAATATTAGTCGCAAATTTTCTGAATATGAATTAGGAGCTGTTAACCGCTGCCAGTACAATATTTGAGCTGTTTGTAAACTGTATACGCGATTGTTGCCAAGGATGTGTTGGCACTTCGTAGCGCTGCTGCATGGATTCCAGCACCCAAGGAGGCTTTCATACGATGCCTTGGCAATGCAGCAAGTGGATTCAGGAAGTGCGATTTAAGTTCTAGGGTGCTGCAGAAGACGCAGCATCCGTCGGGAAAAGCGGATTTACAAGCGAAAAATTTTAATGGCTCAGCAGAGATCCATATAATTATACCGTTACCCCGTTACTTTCAAAGTGTAAATTGATATTGTCAAATACACTGGGGAGGGCTGCAGCTCCCCTTCACGGACCGCCTCTGATAGTTAGGAGTACCCTAGGAATAGCGGAATATCTTAAGGAAACTTACCATAAATTTAAAAATACATTTAAATGAGTCAATAAGACAAGATAAATGAAAATACGAAGCGAGAGCGCCATTGTTCTTTCGCCTGTGGAAGGGATGGAGTTTGAGGCAAGATAGGGGTTAGACAGCAGATTTCTCAGACAAGTTACGAGTTGACACTTGACGAGTTCGGAGGTGTTGCGGTCGGAATTATAATCGAGATCCGTGTGAAGCGCCGGCGAAATAATTTTACCGGCGATCTAAACTGTGTCTTTGGAAGATACGGTAGACAATATGGAAACTGCTACGTTTGACAGTGCAATCTAGTGCACATTATTACTAGAGAGACGTTCACTTCAGTATTCGAGCGATTGTGTGAACAGTTTAAAGACAGTGAAGCATTACTGAGCAGCAGTATTAAATGAACATTTATGAGCAGTTCTAATCGTGAGCTACAATGTGGAACAATATGTAATCTTTCTTATTTTTTGCAACAGTTGGACTTGGAAATTATGCGAGGGATTCTCAATAACATATTCACTAATCGTCAATTGCCACGATAGTTCGGTAATCCATGGACTAATATGGTAAATATCATGACAAACGTCATACACTCTTTTAGTAGAAATTTACGAGGAAAGTTCATAAAGATACTTCCGAAACTTCAAATGAGAATGGAGTCTACTAACACAGTTTGGGGAAACGTATGTGAATTGAATATGAGTGGACCGATGGAAGAGTAAAAACTGAGTAGGGAACACTTCAATGAGAACGTGGAAGATCCACAGTAAAAAAAATGTATTACCCAAAAATGCCAAAGGCACTTAAAGGCACTCTACAAAATTATGAGTTGAGAAAGGAACTTCCGGAACGTTAGATCAGGTCTGCGCTAACATGAAAAGAAGTAGATGGAGCAAGGGCAGAAGCCAGCTCAAAGCAGGACGAGGATGGAGTTGGAGACCGGATCACGCAGTTATATCAGTGGGAAGACAGAAGGAGACCTAGTTGGTGTCAACATGGAGGCTATGGGCGGTAGTCTCTATGTTAATTTCTTCATCAGAAGCAGAGAACGACGACAGGTAGAAGTCACCTCAGATTATTAAGATTTGCAGTAGTAGTTATTGAGGCGACGGTTGCTATTTAGGTGCTTATTATTACCGTTTGCTTCAGGGTTTCGAAATTATTTAATTATTTACTAATTTATTTAATATTTTCTTCGGTCGAGCTTAGTACATATCGGAGATTTTAATGGCTCGATAGGATTCAATCTATATAGGAAACGTTCTAGGTGGCGTTATATTTGGACAGTTAAAATTATTCTAGTCTATTCGATACGGATTTGTATCATTGTTGTTGATATTGATATACCGGTATCCCATTCGATGTTATTCGAGAACAGCTGATATCTAGAATGTTATTCAGGACTGTTCATGATTTGCGACAGATGCGATAAAAGGTTTGTTACTTTCATTGAGGAAAAGAATTATAAAAGTATTGTACGAATTATATTGTAACTAAGTTATGTGTATTGAAGCAAAGTGAGATTGCTTGGGGGGGGGGGGGGGATTTTGGGATTTTTAAAAATCAAAATTTGGATTTTATGTTATTTTTGTTACGGGCAACGTCCCAACGTTTTTGACATGCATCTCCTCTACATATTTTTATTCCCTACCATTTTAAAGCGCCCGCCTAGATGGCGTGGTTTCGCTAATGAACTCGAGATGGCAGCATCTGTCAGCACCTCAAGCCGGGGGTTGTGTCTTCTGCCGCTAGAGTGTGTGAGTGGTGTCTTCAGGCCTCGTGTCGTCTAGACATATTTAAAAAATATTGTATTCTACGTCATGAAACAAAAGACTATATATGCATCATGCCGCCAAAATAACTATATAATACGCACATTGTTAAATTGTGTGTCACTCTATGATTGGACAATTTCGATTAACATTAATGCACTGCGGCCTATAACGTGGGTCTCCGCCATGTTGGCATCTTCACCGGCTGTCGTCTGGACTGTTTGAACTAAGTGGTCGTGAAATCTGTAGGTATTCATAAAAAAAGGAAATGCCTGTGCTCCTAAGGCTATAATTTCGTCATTTCGCCTTGAAGATTAAGTGTGGTCTATTTATTTTTACTAGCTACAAGGAGAAACTTCGTGGATGAGCGATGTGTGTGCTCACGTAGCCATTTTGAGGCAGTTCATGTCTTTTAAAATTATTTAAAATGTGTTAGTTTTTTTGTTCCTTTGTGTCTCCACTGAGGAAGGATTTTAAGGTACGTTTTATTATATTATATATATATATATATATATTGTTATGGGAGCTCCGATATTGGCCGTATATTAATGTTTTAATACTGTATTTTATTTTGTTGTATAGGCCTAATATTTCTGTTTTGTTAATGTTACCTGATATGTAAATATTCGTTTTTTTCTGTGCCTTCCGGAGACACGTTCCTATTTTATCGTACATTGTAATTTATTATTTATTTAGTTTATTTTCTTTATGGGAATTCTCATTATGATTAGTAGGTGCTTTTCCTTTGGTAATCTTAGGGATTGGCCTATTATTAATTTGATTTACGATCCGTAGCAGCCTAAATTGCCTCATGTTAATAGTGTTAAGGTGTAAATCTTTCCTCCCTTTCTTTTCTCTCTGGTGACATTTAATTTTAAAAGGTGATTGTTTGCCGTAATTCGGCTGGACATGCGGTCATCTGTTTCGTGGCCATGTTTGTTTTTTGTTTTGCCCGAGTGCATTGTGGGCTGTTGTGTGTAATTCTCTAGGCGTCGAGCGGGACACTCAAACGTGTTGTGGCGTGAGATTAGAATATTTTTTTTCTTAATCTTGTTGATTTTCCTTTGTGTTTTTTTTGTGAGTGTTCCTGAGTTTACCGCAGTCATTAAAGTTTTAGATTTGTAAATTTGTCCTTTTTTTATCTTTTCGTTTCCTCGTGGCCTTGATGCCTGCATGTCGAGTCAGTTTTGCGTACCTTAGTAATTTATCAAGCCCTTTCTCATTTTCTTTCTTTTGGGCTTTATTATATTAATTTTAAATTAAATGTTTTCGTTTTTGCCCTGCAAGCAAGCATGTAAATCCGTCTCTTGTTTCCATAAGTAATTGACTTGTTTTGGCCTTAAGCCAATGTGCATCACCAGAGAGTGTTTTTTTTGTGGCAATAATATTTTTTTAAAAATTTTGTGTTGCCTGGAGGATTTTGTTAAATTATATTTTCTTGCCCCTTTTTGATGAGTAAATTTTCTTTTAAAATATTAAGCAACTGTTGTGGCATCATTTCGTCGGTGGCAGTTCTGTGGGTTATTGGAGTGTGTCTGTAGACGAGCCTGTGGGTTTTCCTCTTCTCCAACTCCTTCCACCTATAGGTGTTCTTCTGTTGGGGCATTTCTACTGGCGGTGATTTTTGCAGTTAGCGATGCGGACCTCTCATTCAAGGTACGTTGGCCCATCCACCCTTGGCCACAAACCGTGGTAGCAATTTTGATAGCCTGAAGTCCAATTTACGATGTGCATATGCTTCTTTGCTGAAAATGTTTGTTAAACGCAATTTATGGGTAATCTAAATTCGAAGTATCCTGGAAGCCATGCCCCCTTGTAAGATCTATTCGTGAGATAAGGCATATTTTCGGTTTCTTGGGCTAGTTCCTTTCTCTTTCAGAGGTTTGTTGTTTGCAGGGGAGTTTTGTGTGTTGGTAAGAATGGAAGACACTTTCCGACGTTCTTTGGTAGACTTGTAAACGACCAAAATCAATATATTTTCCTCGTGTCTAGATGTTTTATGTTTTATGTTAACATAATGCTAAGATCTCAGAAAATATTCAAGAAGAGGAAAGTAAAACCCGGACCTGGCAGAGGACGTAGTGAAAATGGCCATGTACAAAGTGAAGGAACTGTACATGTGAATAACTTTGAAACAACACTTGCTGCTTCATGTAGTAGGGTATGTGGGAGGACTGAATGTTTTAGTGCCTCTAGAGAGATGTTATTTCATAGTGAAATTGTAAATAGGCCTATAAACAAGAATTGAAACTTTTCCTTGGCAAAAAATGGCAACATTATAATGGATTCAGGTCTACTTTCAGTGGCTCTGAGTGAATTTGTTGAGTGTAGATATTGTACAGTGTTTTTAGGACACAACTAAAAGAGTAGGTTTAGTGGCTACATAAATAATTAAATGCTCAAACTGGAACTTCTAAGGGCAATATGAACACAGGTTATGACTAATGTTAGGTTTGTGTATGGCCTTTGAACCATTGGGAAAGGACCAGCAGCAGGAAAAACATTCAGCGGTGTCATGGAGCTAAGTAAGCCACGTTCAAGATTCCAATCTTATTATAATGGAATAAACCAAGCTCTGGAGCAGTGTGCTAATTATTCCATGATGAATGCATTGAATGAGGCTGTGGAATGGAATGAGGGTTATACTGATATTGATGTTGCAGTAGACGGAACGTGCGGGTTCAAACCCGGCCGAAGCCGTCGAATTTTTAAAAGAGCGATAAAAATTACTTAGTATGCCTTCCTTCGGAGGGGAAGTAAATCCGGCGGTCCCATGTCATAGATTTATGGCATGTTAAAGAACCATCCACACATTGCACCTGTGTGAAGCTAGATTGGATAGGTTAAGAATGTTAACAACGCTCTTAGGTTTCTACGTTCGTTGCCAAGAGCCGACTGCAGTGGCGTCTGGTAGCTAAGTTCTGAACTTGGCCCAGTAGTCGTTGACGGTGGCGCTTGTTGGCAAAAGTAGTAACTATTTGAAAAATTCTAAGTTGCAGTACTTAAATTTAAAAAAACAGATAACACACACTAATACAGTCATCACAATTAACACCGGTTATCAGACAGATTCTACACACACTCAAAGTACACGGGGCTACATGGCCGCGTTGTCGTAGTCACTAAACTTAAGAACCAACCAACCAGACGGAACGTGGCATACGCGAGGACATACCAGTGTAGATACCTGTACAAGTGTAGACACAGTGAAGGTCCTAGAAGTGCATATTCTAATAAAATACTGCCAATAATGTGAAAACCTGAAAGTGACAAAGAGAAACGGAAAGAACATGACTGTGCAATAAATTATCAGGGAGTGAGTGGTGGAATGAAAACAGAAGGTGTTGCATCAATTTTTGAACGTTCTCTTGAAAAGTATGGTGTTAGGTAGGCTATACTAATTTTCTAGGGGAAGGTATTGGCCACGTCCAGAAACGTCTCGAGGATAACAAACCTCTTACAGGACAAGGTAGCCTCTCTGAGAAAGAAATTGACGGACTTTAATTGTATTATGGGCAGGCTATAAGAAGCAATACAGACGGCTTGGAAAGGATGACTGCAGCAGTTTGGGCAACTTTTTTCCATAGGCTTTCTAGTGACAGTGAACCAGTACATCGGCTTTCTTCCGAAGGTAAAAACTCATGGTGAAAATATAACAGGGCTCAAATTTCTGGTGAAGAGTACAGTCATCACCCCATTCCTAAAGCTGTAGCACACATTATTAAACCAGTTTACAGAAGTTTGGCCCACCCAGATCTTCTTCGAAAATGTTTGCATTGTAGCACTCGAAACGGCAACGTGTCGTTCTATAATGTGATTTGGACCAGGGTGCCAAAAACAGTGTTTGTGGGGAAAATGAGTTTATTAATAGGTGTGGCATTCAATGAGAGGAACAACGGTAGGATTAAAGTATTGAAAAAAACTGGGTATAGAACCACAAGTGAACATGATTGGCGCGTGCTGTGAAATGGACAATCACCGTGTGAAATAGTATGATATCAAATTCCAAGCAGGTTCAAATGAAGCCAGGCAGTTGAAGAGAGACCGGAAAAGGGGCAGAGATGTTGGTGATGATGATTATAATTGTTGTTTTAAGGGGCCTAACATCTAGGTTATCAACCCCTGAGAAGATGAAGACAACCAAATGAATATGGGCCTGGTGCACATTAATGAAACACTTATCATCAAGAGCATTTCTAGCCTACTTTTCACATTTTGCAAAAATGAGGTAAAAGTAGACTTATGAGATCGGGCAAAGGTGTGTCCGTCTGTCTGTATGTCCTCCTGTCTGTCTGGCTGTGTGTGTCTCCCTCCCCCCTATCAACTCCTAAACGGCTGCAGTAATCGATACAAAATTTGGTAGGAGTAAAGATCAAGACCTGAATATCTCACGGCCATATTTGAAAATGATGTCAGTGCTACCAACTGCTGAAAAATCGCAATTGAAATTAGAGCTCCATGTTGGATATCTAGTTCGAGAACATTTGAATTTTCAAATCGAATCACTAATTTTAGAACTTGGGAATTAGGATTTGAGGATGACAAAAACGGAAATAAATTTTACATTTTACATGAATGTAATGAACTACAAACGATAAAAGATGTGGTTTAAGTGTTAGTGTGTATGACTTGTCAGTCAAAACGGAAGTAGATATTTCGATTTTGATTCGACCCCGTATGGGTCAACACTAGTGCTCGTAGTGATAGATTTAGTGATCTGCATACGAAAATAGATCTGGTATAACGTTTGATGCCTATGAATTGTTTGAACAAAACCATACGAGTGTCGTCCGTGATCATCTCCTGTAGGTGAGGTGTGCGTTTCATTGAAGGAATTTCATTTGCAGTTGTAGATCGTTCAATGATTACGTCTTCATCTTGTTGCCGACTCGTTCCAGGTTCGTCGCGGAATCTTACTGCTTTCTGCTCTTTAATCGGATTATTCCTCTTTTGAATATTGTATCTATTAACACACAAAACTGACAAGTAATGGACACCAAGCGTAAGAGCACAACCTCTGTCAAGTGTAGTTTACCAAATCTATAATACATGGTCAAAATAAAAATCGCAATATTTCCTTTCGTTCTTACAGGCACATTATGCACAATAACATATGGAACACATTTTCTGTGGCCTAAATCTGTCACTACGAGCGCTAGTGTTGACCGTACAAGGTCAAATCAAGAGGAATATTTCTTATTCTTTTTGAGAAATTCAAAAATCTGCTTCCTAGAAAGTAAAGATAATTAATTCGAGAAGAGATTTAAACAATCAATCTTGAATTTTAATTAAATCCGTAGAACAAGTTCTGCTCAAAACAAGCGATTTTAACTTATTTTATAAAATATCATTTAAGCTGGAAGTAAATTTCAAAATTTAATTATATATGAATTGCAGTCAATGGGCATAAGAGAACATTTTAATAGAACGCCCGTGCGCTATCAACAAGTTCAACTTAGGCTCCCAGATGCCATAGTCACTGACACCTAGCAGCGAAATATGAATTATGATAAAACATTTTATAACAAGCATTTTTTTCTTTTCCGGGTCTTCTGGCATTCCAACATTTGGCACAATTTCCAAAATAGCTTAACTTAGAGTTTTTGCTGAACTGGATTCCGATAGTCGGAGTCCCCTCGCCGTCATTTAACAAAATGTTTTTATTATTAAAATGAGACTCAAAAATTGTCGCCAGTGATCAATTTGCATACGCATATACGGCCTGAATATGCCGTCTAGCCAATATGGGATATATTGTGTTTCAACAAAGCGGTTTTGATAATATTGTCTTCGGAGATGCTACATGAATAAAGCTTATCGCCGCAGTGGTTTACCACGAGTCTTACCTAATTCCTTCTCCAGGGAAGGTTGGTTTCGCTAATTCTACATGAATATGGCTACTCTCTGCAATGGGTAGACACTTGTGACTTCAAAGAATGCTAATAGTAATTTTACTTCCCATGAGCACTATAAATATGACTCCTTGCCACTATGCAGTACCAAGAGCGTTTAAATCATCTCTACTAGTATAATAAGCTTTGCATATGGTACAGGAATATGGAGTCTGGCATGCGTGACTTCCAAGTACCTTTGAAAGATAGTTGTGCTCCGATTTGCAAAATCATTATTGCTTTCCATACTATGGACTAACATGCCTCTTGTCCAACTTCCTTTCAGAGAAAGTTGGTTTCCCATAGGTAAATTGATTATGGTTTATACCCAGTACGGGTAATCATGTGCTTCGTAAATTTTCTTCTCTCGGAAATGTTGACATCTCACCGCTGTGGATATACAAATGTCTCTTCAAATAGACCCTAGAAGCACACCTGTATTCTCATAAATCAAATGTTTTTTTGGAATGTCCATATGCATATGCTACATAAATATGGCTTATAGTCGTTATGGGTCATTATGTGTTTATTCAATTTTCATCTCCCAAATTAACTTTTCCACGAACATTGTTGTATGGTTTATCATGTCTCCTGAAACTCCCACTCTGACATACTTTAAATGTGCATATAATACATGAAAATGGCTTCTTCCTGCTATGGGCGAAGATCTTTTCTTTCAAATGTCCTCGGTGAGCAAACGCATTTCTGCCACTGTGGGTTAACACGAGCGTTAATGATATTTTTGAGCAAATTTCACTTCGCATTTAATCAACGAGGATAGCATCTCAACATAATGGATTGGCATGTGGGTCATCGAATTTCGTTTGTTGGACAAAATAAGATATTCACTGTGTCCCTTTAAATACAGTTTCTGAGCGAACCTGCCTTCACCTGTGCTATGAGTAACGTCTCTCTCCGCTATGGGTTAACAATATTGGCATTGCAAAACTTTTGACGGTGAATTTTACTTCACATATACGACAAGAGTGAGATCGCTCTCCGTTCGTCTCTTTAAAATCCGATTAACGTCAAAGTTGTGCTTTGGAAATACTACCGGAATATGGTTTAACGACGCTATGGGCCAATATGTGTTTCTTTAAATGCCCATTGCGAGAAAATTTAGATTCGCGTATGATAGATTACTATGTTATTATTTTCGAGATGCATTAACTCCCTTTCTGAGGGAATTTGGTTTGGCATGGGCCGTTTAACGTTATGCATTGTCATGTGTTACTACAAACTTCTTTTCAGAGCTAATTCGGCTTAATATATGCTACATGAGTAAGGCATCTCGCCGCTATGCGTTAACATGTGTCCTCATTAACTGTCATGTGCACACCTCGCCTCACATACGCTACATGAATAAGGTATCTCACAGCTGTGGGTCAGCAAGATTCTGTTCTAATTCCCCTTTAGAGAAAATCGGCATTGCATATGCTACAGGAGTTCGGTTTCTTGCCGACATGGGTATACAAGCTTCTCTTCAAAATTTTTCACAATGGGCTATCATGTGCAGCTGCAATTTTCAAATCAATGCAAATTTTGCCTCGCCTGTGGCAAAACATGACTCTTCAAAGTTACAGTCATGGAGAATTTGGTTTGACATATGCTACATGAGTATGGATTCTTACGGTAGTGCGTAGGTATGTTGGTCTTCAGACAATTTAACTTCGTATATGCTACATGAGTATAGTTCCTCAGCACTATGCGTAAACGTGTGATCCTTCAAATTTCATGACTGACAAAAATTGGCCTCGCATATGCTACATGAGTAAGGATACTCACCGCAATGCACTTACACGAGGGACTAGACCAAACCAGAGCAAATTTGACATGGCATATGCTACAGCAGTAGGGATTCTCACAACTGATCGTTAACAAATGTGTCTACATATCCAAAGTTCATATCGCTCCGCATATGCTACGGCTATGGCTCCTGGATGGTAAGCGTTCAGGGTTCCTGTGTCTGGAAATTAGGCTTTACATACGCTACATGAGAATGGTTTCTTACCGCTATGTAATTGCATGAGTACATGATTAAGGCATTTTGCCGCATTGGGTAAGCATATGCTACACTAAATACCATGTCATAGTAAAATTTCACTTAGCATATAACACATAAATAACTACGGTTTCTTAGTGACATGCGTCAATTTATGTCTCTGCAAATTCTGTTTGTGGGAAAATTTGTCTTCGCATAAGATACATGAGTAAGGCTTTTCGCCATTATGTTGAGACATATGCTTCTTCAAATATCCTCTCGTAGCAAATTTGGCTTCGCATATGTCACACGAGTAAGGTTTCTCACCACTATGCGTTAACATATGTCTCTTCGAATCCCTAGCCCAAGTAAATTTGGCATCGCATATAGTGCAAGAGTATGGTTTCTCGTTACTGTGTTTAAAAATGTGTCGCTTCATATGCCCTTTCTGACTAAACCTGGCTTCACATATACTGCACGAATATAGTTTCTCACCGCTATGTCTAAACATATGTCCATTCAAATGACTTTTCAGATCAAAAGTGGCCTCACATATACTGCAGGAGAATGGTCTTTCACCACTATGCTTAAGCATGTGTCTCTTCAAATGCCCTTTCTGAGCCAATTTGGCATTACATATAACGCATGAATATGGTTTCTCACCACTATGCCGTAACATATGAGTTCTTAAATTACCTTTCTGAGCGAACTTGTCTTCGCATATACTACACGAGAATGGTTTCTTATCGCTATGTGTTAACATGTGTCTCCTCATATTCTTTTTCTGAGCAATTTTAACTTCGCATTTGGTGCAGGAGTTTCGTTCCTTAACGCCATGGGTTAACATGTGTGTCCTCAAATTTCCCCACGAAGGAAATTTGGCTTCGCATGTGGTACATGTGTAAGGCCTGATACCACTATGGATAAGATGGTTTGCCTTCAAATTGTGTTTGATTGAACACTTTCTTCCAGATACGTTGCTAGTGGAATGTCGCAAAGCGCGATTATTCCTTACAACAGGATTCGAAGTATCATGATGTATTAACCTGAAATCAGTGGTATAAATAAATTGCAGTGTGCTCTAAATTGCGTTGAATTATCTCAGATGAATAAATTATCCGCGATTCATAGATCCATCTAACGATATGAACTACTGACGCAAATTTAATAATATACAACCAGGAAAATTGTCTTCTACACTTGAATTTCCTTTTAATAGAATGATTATATTACAATTTATTTTATATTATGCAGACAAAAAGGTGTGTCATGTCGGAGTACTTTGAATTATACCTTTAATGGATAAATATGTAATCCATACCAATTTCAATAGGATTGTTTAAACATAGTAAAGGGAAATTATTACCACAATATCTTGTTATTTGCCAAAGTCTACCTGATCCTTCATCATTTCAGTAATTTAAGTTATTGAATGAACAAACGTTTGGTGTTTTCAGTCGGTCAACACGAAAGTACCCAAAAGAGTTGGGTCATACCTTAATCCTGAAAAAAATTACATGAGATTAATAAATACACTAGGATGACCAGTTTCGATCGTCAAGCGGTCATCATCAGATTCATTACACTTCGGCTATAAAATTATGTTTGAAGATGCAGGTGAAAATATTTACAATATGTAACCCTATCTACCCATCTGACCTTCCTCATTCTCCTGTAACACCACACTTCAAATGCTTCAATTCTCCTCTTTTCTGCTGCACCAATAGTCCAAATTTCACTTTCATAGAGTGCCACGCTCCAGACAAAGGCCTTCAAAAATGACTTCTTAATACCTAAATCTGTATTCGATGTCAACCGATTCCTTTTCTGTAGAAATTCTTTCCTTCCCTGAGCTAAACTACTTTTTATACCCTCTTTGCTTCGTCAATCACTGGTTATTTTGCTTCCTAAGTAACAGAAGTCTCCTTCTTCCTTTAGTTTTTCACCTGCCAATTTGATGTCCATAGAGGTTTCTGATTTATTTCGGCTACAATCCAGTATTTTTTAAAATATTGAACCCTTATTAATCTGCGATAAATAAGTATTCATGATTTATTATTATTATTACTGCAGCCCAGGCAGTACTTGTGAAAGTTGACGAGGATAAAGGCAAGTTAGCGTGTCGCAATGATTGCCACAGAAGTAGCGCGTGGTAGCTATTCCTGAAAACGGTCGGGTAAGCTTAGTTCAAGGCCAAATTGTGTAACAACTTGCACCAGAATTGGAATCATAAAGGGATGGTCACAAGTTTCTTGCAACCGACCTACGATTGAATCACCCAATCAGGAGAGACCAAGCCAAGACCACGCGATGGATGGCGTCAGTGGTAAAATGCGCGCGGAATTGATTATCTAAAGAACCGCCGATCCGAATTATCTCCGCACGTGTGTGCTGAGACGTTTGAATTAATTGATGAAGATTGACACTAGTCCCGTGTGTGTGAGATGAGAACTCTGGAAAATTTTTCTTAATTCACCCCACTCTTCCTCACCCTGTCAGTTTCCAATAAATTGATCGACGAGACGCTGTTCGATGTCATTCGTTTTGGAGCTCTGATGAGCTAACTTCACGCCAGTTTGCGTAGTGATTTTAACGCTCTAATATTATTTGAAGTCATTTATTTGTGAGCTCTGATGAGCTAACTGCACGTCAGTTTGTGTAGCGAATTTTAAAGCTCTAATATTATTTGAAGTCTAATACTTTGTGAGCTCTGTGAGCTAACTTCACACCAGTTTGCGTGGTGATTTAAAACTTGAATATTATCTTAAAGACAACTATTTTAAGCTCTTAGGGGCAAGACTTGAATAACATTCTAATTAGCGCTCCACCCGAGCGAAGGTCAAGCAGAGCAGTAGAGATTACCGAGCGAGATAACGACCGTGAGTCAGGCAGAGTTAAAAACTTGTATTGTCGAGCCAGTGACGATGGGCTTGAAGTGTGTATTTCATGTAAATTTTATTGTATTTTTCAAGTGTTGTATTGTGCGTGTGTGAGCGAGAGCTAGGCAAAATCTTCGTGATTAATCGCATAGGACTATTTGTGGGCGAATTTAGTAACTCACAAGCGATTATAGCCAGGTCAAATTCTAATAACATTGAACTTTTCTTCCAAAGAGACTACACCAAGATGTCCGACGTGTGGTCAGGAGCCGGAGTGATGTCCAACGCTTCTACGAAGACAACGATGGAGTGCTAATTTTCCCGTAGGGAAATGGGGTGAGATGGAAGTCATATGTTCTACAAGCTGAGACGGTGATGTACAACAATTGATTATTCAATTATGTAGTTAGATTGGCGGGGGAACTTTGTAAATAGTTCAATTTCTTTTTCTTGTTTTAGAGTGTTTTTCTTGTACCGACACTAAATGTTTTAAATGTACGTTGGCACGTGGCCAAAGTGTTTGTTGTGTATTTATTTTTCTTTGGAGTCATATTTAATGTACACGGCGCGTGTACGTGATTTTTATGCATGCAAATGCGAAACCCGTTAAATTCGATAAGTGGTGCTTTATTAAAGTTCATATTTTTGATAGGAAAGGGAGGTAATTACTGTGAGATGTTAGCTGAACAGGTTATTATTCATATTAGGGTTGCCGAGCGCAACAATTTAAGATGTAATTGTAGAACACCTTAGTTCTAATTTTTTTAGATTTTTTTGAGTCCTTTTCAGGTTTATTAGTCACGGCGTAGAACGGAGGCGCCAGCAAGTGGAAAATATTTATGTCATTTTATTTCAGGGTCTGTCAAACTCATACGTGTGATTCTGTGTGTGCTATTGTGTCAGGTGTGTGTTGATTCTACGTGAAGAGGGGTAGAGGTCCTACCGCCCTCATATTTTGTTGTTGTTGTATTTTTGATGGAAAGGCAGGGTGCTCCAGGGAGACCGCTGTACCTTGTCCATATGCTGATTCTTGGATTTCCTAGGGGAAATGCCGGGATATTTTGTTCTGACACACACACACGTATTATTGCGCTTTGGGGCACGTTTTTTCGAGATTCGATCCCGTGCCTTGGGAGGTCGAGGTCATTGTGACACGTGAGTTGACAGATATGCAGATTTCCACGAATCGCCCGTCTAGCCTGGTGACTTATTTTTGTTAAGCAGTCCTATGTTCCGACTGGCCCCTTTAAGCTTTCAAGTAGCAAACCTGTTCTTTGTGATGGTTATTTTGAACCATAATTAATTGGGGAGTTCGCCATGTGTGTGATGGATTATTGCATGTCGTATGGATGGAATGTTGTGTTAATAATGTAAATGTTGGCTGTGAGCCTAGTGATTTGTTTATGACTCAGTTCATGTAATTTAGTATGTGACGCCTGTGTGGTGTAGTGGTAGCGTACTTGTAAAAATGACGGCGGTCATATGTGTATTTCTTTTGTTGGTCACGAGTTAACTGACTTGTGTTGATTTGTGTGAAGTCCTAATTTTTTAGGCAGTAATGTTGTTTTGCTACGGAAGTTTTGATTCCAATTTCACGCGGAAATTATTGTGTTGTTTATCTTAAGTATAGGAAGTGTCGGTTTAGTTTTAAGTGTTGTATAGTTGTTCCCCGCGTCTGTCTAGCTCTAAGCAATGTGGATTCATCTTCTAAAAGTTTATTCTGGATGATGACGAATCATGCATTCAATTGTACTCATCGTTAAGCATGTAGAACAGCACACGCGCACACATTGTCACTATTGTTGATTTTCATAGGGACACTTGGTCCGTGTATTAATCTCTCCTGAGATTGGGCCTAGTTTTGGCATATTTAATTTATTCAGTGGGAGTCATATGGGAGTTTGTTTCGTTAATTCTTGTTGTAAATAGCTGATCTGTTATTACATTCATTTGTTTTAACCCTGGCTTCACTTTTTCCTGCATGTTATTTTTTTATATGTTTCCCTGCATGTTAATGAAGCGCTTTGACAACAACTTACGATATGGACTGTTACACCCCCCGAAACTGAGTCTCATAAGCTTCTTTGCAAGGGTTCAATATTTATTAATTTTCATCATGAATACTTTTCTCAAGACGGAGTCCATACCATTCAAAAACTCATTCAAATCCTTGGGCGTGTCGGCCAAGATGACTATGTCATCGGCAAATCTCAGAGTTGAAATTATTTCTCCTTGAATCTTCACTCCCACTTTAAACTTTACTCCAATTCCCTTCATTGCTTGCTCAATGTAAAGATTGAAAAGTAGGGGTGATAAGTTGCAGCCTTGCCTTACACCTTCCTGAATACCAGCTTCTCTCTCATGTCCTTCTGCTCGAATGACTGCTGTCTGGTTTCTGTATAAATTGTAAATCACCCTCCTATCCCTGTACATCATTCCAATCGTTTTCAAAATGCCTTTTCCAAGTCTACAAATGCCATGAACGTTCTCTTATCTTTCATCATTCTACCTTCCAAAATTAGTCTGAGACTTAGTGCAGCTTCCTTTGTTCCTACATTTCTCCTAAAACCTAACTGGTCTTCACCCAACTCCGTTTCTATCTGGCTTTCCATCCTCTTGTAAATTATTCTAGACAGGATCTTTGCAGCATGAGTAATTATGCTGATTGTACGGTAATCTTCACATCGGTCAGCTCCCACTTTCTTCGGTTTAGGGATGATAACATTCTTCTTGAAATCAGAGAGTACCTCACGTGTCTCATAAATCCTACATACCAAGTGATATAACCTAATCAGACCTTCATCTCCTATGCAGTGTAGCAACTCAATCGGTATATCACCTATGCCTGGTGCTTTGTTCCTGCTTAAGTCTTCCAATGCACTGTCAAATTCTGATCTCAATATTAAATCTCCTTTTACATCCTCATCAATTTCCTCCCCCTTTCGATTACACAATTCTCAATCTCCTTTCCATTATACAAACACTCTATGTAAGCTTTCCATCTCTCAACCTTTTCTTCCCTATCTATTAGAGGCCTTCCACTTGTCTCCTTAATATTACAGCACTTAGTCTTCTTTTCCCCAAAAGTATTCTTAATCCTTCGATAAGCTGTGTCTATTTTTCCTAATTTCAGACAATTTTCTATGCCTGCACATTTCTCTTTCAACCATTCTTCTTTCGCTTCCTTGCACTTTTTGTTAACCTCATTTATCAAACGTCTGTATTCGGCTTTCCCCTTTTCATCTCTAACATTTTTGTGTTTCCGCCTTTCGTCCATTAATTCTAGTATATCCTGAGTGATCCACGGTTTTCTACCTATTCTTTCTTTCCTACCAATGTTTTCTTCTGCGGATTTTGTTATTTCATTCTTCAAAAGTGCCCATTCATCTGCAATTGAAGTTTGTTTTCGGTTTTTCATTAGTCCTTCCTTTATACTCCCCTTAAATCTTTCGTGCATATCCTTCTCTTTCAGTCTAACTGTTGCCCACTATTTTGGCTTTTGACTTTTCCTCAGTTTCTTCAACTTTAATCTGCATTTCATAACAACCAGATTGTGGTCAGAGTTTATGTCATCACCGGGATATGTTTTACAATCCAAAATATGGTTTCGAAACCTCTGCTTGACCATAATGAAGTCTATTTGGTAACGCCCTGAATCTCCTGGTCTCATCCATGGGTATATCATTCTATTGTGGTTATTGAATAAGGTGTTAGCTATGACCACCTCATGCTCGGTGCTGAATTCCATCAGCCTGCTTCCTCGATCATTCCTTTCACCCAATCCAAAATCTCTTACTATCTTCCCTTCTCGTCCTTTTCCTACTACAGCATTCCAATCTCCCATTCTTAGAACATTTTCATCACCCTTGATATACCTCAGAATTTTATCTATTTCTTCATAGATCTTTTCAACATCTTCATAATCAGCTTGACTGGTAGGCATATAGTCTTGTACCACTGTGGTGCACGTAGGTTTTGTATTGATTTTTGCTACAATAATCCATTCACTATATTGCTCATAATAGTCCACCCGTTGTCCAAGTTTCCTACTCAATATGAGACCAACCCCGGCTTGGCCATTGTTTGATTTAGTGCTAACGACCCTATAGTCTCCTGACCTTATGTCCTGTCCTTCCTGCCAGCGCATTTCACTAATCCCAACCTAATCCAACCTCAACCTATCCATTTCCCTTTCAAAGTGTTCTAACCTTCCACTTCCCAGCAGACTTCTAACATTCTACGCTCCAATCCGTAGAATGTCAGATTTCCTCTTCTTCACTTCTGTGATGTTAACCCCCTCTCGAGTAGTCCCCAGCCGGAGATCCGAACGGGGGACAAGTTTACCTCCGGATTGGAATTTTACAAGGAAGGAGGCCATCATCACATGTAATTATGCATAGAGAGGTGCATATCCTCGGGAAGAGCATTACGGCTGTAGTGTCCCGTTGCTTTCAGCCATGCAGCAGAACGCAGTGTAGCCATTAGTTGGCTTATATTATCAATATCTTAACCGTCTATAAGACAAGTAAAGAACTGATTTATTCCGAAAGGCTGCTACTCCCTTTCAGAATACGTAATAGAGCAATTCTACTTACAAAAATACTAACCTTCTACTAACAATTAAATACCAAAATTCAACTAACGAAAAAATACTTAAGTTCCACCAACAACAAAATACTACCACTAAAACAGTCTGTCACCAAGCACACTCACATGCACCCTCACACATCACAGTCTAATGAAACAATGAACTATATCTAATAAACAATGCAACTGCTACCAGACACACTCACACACCACAGTCTAATGGAACAACGAACTATATCTAATAAACAAACTAACTACATACTTACAACTAAAACCAACAACACACCCACATTTTAGAAGAGGAAACGGTTAACAGAAATAAGAGTAAGGGAAACAAAAGACAGGGGGAAAGGAAATGCGCTCAACCCTCAAAGAACGAGAATTAAGGGACCAGGAAGAAAGGAGAGCAGGTAAAGGCAGAAAGTAAAGGTAAAGAGGAGAAGGACCGCCCCAAAGGCAATGGAAGATGGAAGCTTTTAGTAAGGATTAGTTATTGAGATACATTTTGTTGCATAACCAAAAAAATTCTATTAAAAGATGCTCATAAAGTTTGCTCGATTAGATTTCTTAAAAATCAACCATCAAGCCCATCAATATTAATTTGCTATATGCTGTTAACCACAAATATGTAAGCACATACTCCAATATTGGTGGTCCTGAGTCTTCTAGATCACAAGAAAAAGGGACAAAAACATTGCAGCCCCATTTTTTGATGCAACCTTCCACCACTGTTCGTCAATTCAATCAATCATCGTGAACTTGAACCGATATATACACTCAAGTCATTGTAACAACCCTTCAAAGTCTCATAATTATAGCTCAAGTAGTTTTGAAGACATTCAAGATTTATTGAGAACTAATGTTTAAACTACCTGGTCCCCTTAAAATAAATTTTAACTAATTTCCCATAAATGGATTTTGGATGAATTTTATAGAACATGTTATTGAGACTAACTACGAAGGATTTGCTTTTGTTACAATTTTTTCAGGGTCAAATTACTTATATCCTCCCAAAGTTTAAGGTTCGTTGTGGAAGACATTTGATTGTATTCACTTGTACCAATACCGGGGAGGTGGAAGCTATTTGCGCTCAGTACTTTAGGTTACAAAAATGTAATCTGGGACTGAGGACAGTACTACGGGAGTTAAAAAGTAGCGGACGTTCCTAACAAACTCATATTAGAGTCACTTGCTTTTCACTGTGGCAAGTACTTTCCTCCAACCTTATGAAATGGGTTTCCACCAAGTCAGTAAGACTTGTAAGAGAATGGATATTTTGTAGGTTGCTAAATAGAAAGTTAGTATAAGACATGTATCATATGCTCCAATGAAACATTTTCAGTTATGCACTCATAAGAGCAGAAGAATCCTTTTTCTTGATACGATGTCCACTTACTCATTCAAATTATTTCCACTTGCATCACTTTCTTCAACATGGATTTCTTCTTTCAAATCCTAGGGATAATAAGAAGGAATAATTTATTTCTTTGCTAACAACTTACACATTTAACAACAAATAACAAAATATGTAATTGTACAACACAGCTTAATCGTTCTAAAGATATATTCGCTTAACAACTACCAGACACTAGTTTCATACTGTCCATCACATCTCTCTGATGAAGATGATCACTATGTCCTCCCTAGATCTGTAACTTATAACACACCACCAAGCCATCACTCCTTTAGAAACTACCAGACACTAGTTTCATACTGTCCATCACATCTCGCTGATTTAGATGATCGTTATGTCCTCCCTAGTTCTGTAACTTATATCACACCACCAAGCCATCGCTTCTTAAGAAACCAAGTGAATCTTAGAGTGAGAGAAAATGCGGAGATCACTGCCAAAATGGAAAGAATATCAATAAGCATAATGGAAAATTGAACATTTATTTTTAAATATTTAGAAGAAGGGGTCATGGGATGTAATAAATGCATCATTGAGTAAGAAGACTTGTACCAGCATATTTATTGAAAATGTAGGTATAAAATTACTTAAGATACATCATCTATACAATATTTTACAAGAGATTTATCAAAAAACACTGCAGTTAAAGCTGAGAAACTTTTAAAAGAAGAGTAAACCAATTAATTGCTTATGGAAGGGGAGTGTTATGTAGAGTAAATAACATCAATATTGCAGCAACTTGATACTACTAGCTACAAGCATTCTATGTCTTCTGGAGGGGGAGTGTTAAGTAGAGTATATATCAATATTGCAGCAACTTGATACTACTAGCTACAAGCATTATATGTCTTCTGGAGGGGGAGTGTTATGTAGAGTATATAACATCAATACTGCAGCAACTTTATACTACTAGCTACAAGCATTATATGAATTCTGGAGGGGGAGTGTTATGTACAGTATATAACATCAATACTACTACTAGAGGGGGAGTGTTATGTAGAGTATATATCAATATTGCAGCAACTTGATACCACTAGCTACAAGCATTATATGTCTTCTGGAGGGTGAGTGATATGTATAGTATATAAAATTAATATTGCAGCAACTTGATACTACTAGCTACAAGCACTATATGTCTTCTGGAGGGGGAGTGTTAAGTAGAGTTTATATCATCAATATTGCAGCACCTTGATACTACTAGCAAGAAGCATTTTATGAATTCTGGAGGGGGAGTGTTATGTATATAACATCAATACTGCAGAACTTTATACTACTAGCTACAAGCATTATGTCGCCTGTTGTACGGGAACTCGTAGTTTGTAAAGGAGATAAAGACCAAGGAAGAGATTGGGGAACTAATAGAGAAGTCTATTTCAAATGCTTTCATGAATGTAGTTAAACATCACTTAATAGGACAGATTCCCTGAGATCAGCAGTACCAACAGCTATTCAGGAAAATAGAAATCCAAACTTGAAACTTGTGTATTGAATCCAACCCTTATAGTTCCCTCCTTAGTTAAATGTTTCAGGCCACATGGTCAGTCTGCAAACTCAGAAGATAAGTGGGTATGATCCCCACCCTCGGCTAAACTATAAAGAGTTTTATATGGTTCCCAGTTTTCATCTACAGGCAAATGCTGGGGCAGTTACTCGTATGAAGCCATGGTAACCTCTTCCCGACTACTCGTTATAATAATTTCAATCGACATGGACTGGACAAAAGGGCATGTGGGTGTAACAATTACTGCCACAGAGAACCTCCTTTCATCCCTTCCCTAACTCTGAAGAAACGGGAATATTAAGGGGTAGGAATACTTACGTCTATTTACACACAACATTAATAACATAAAGAAATGTGGTACGATACAAGATATCTCAATATTTACCAAAAAGAAGTAGGGTTAATTGATTTCTCCATTGTACTTGTGCTGCTCAGGATTGGGAAGTGGGTGACCCTGTCATTAGTATCAACCATCAGTGCAATTGCCAGGAAATGGGAGTAATAAACTACTTAAGACCACTTCAAGGTTTGCTGAGGTGGAGAAACCCATCTATCCTGAGTTGCCTTATGAGAGCGTCCTATTTCAGCCCTCTGACAAGTATAAATATATTTTACCTAACCAAAAATAATTGGTATAACTTTAAAAACCTCTATGTCATTCACGTTCAGTCGTTAGCATGATATATCTTTAGCCAATGAGAGTTTAAATGCATCCCCTTTAGCTCAGTGCAACAGACTGTGAATCCTCAGGTCGCAGGTATGTGTCCCACATATGTCAGATATTCTATGCCTTTCATCAAAAGGCTTGTGTTTTCTATACTGCACACAACCGATCAGCTGACCTCTTCCATTTAACATCAATACTGTTGCGAAAATCAATTCTTGAATCTCTAAATACCATGAAGAGATGAAGAACAGGTAATGTCTTGTAAAGAGGCACAAAGTTGTAACATGATAAAGTACTTACCTGTTTGATATCCAAAGGTGCTGTTTCTATTTTGATGCATGGAACAAACTCTGGTGAGGGACATTCTTCTGTCTTGATATCCCGAGGGAGGTCAGTATTATCCTGCAGAGAAGTGATTTATTTCACAAATGTATTCCTTTGCATAGCACGAATTACAACTCACAGATGACATGTAAACTTGCACTATTGGAATCCCTTAGAAGGTACACATGAGATAAGAACAGAGGAATATCACCTCCTCTGTATCGGCTATTATCCATTTATGTTCATAAATATACTAAGATGAAAATATTAATATTATTTTTTTATGATGGAATTACAATAAATTATAGTGTAAAAGTTAATAACATTAAGAATAAAGGGAGCGATAATATCCAAGGATATCTGGGGAATGTGGAATAGGAAATCGAAAGAAGGGAAACAAAACAAAGATGCTTGTCAAACTAATACAAACGTGGTCAAATTATTAGATTAAACGTTCCCTTTCCCAATTTATTATCCCTTTGCAACCTTGGTGAAGTATTTACACAATATTTGTTACAGATCTGTTTTTAACTCTTTCTTTTATACTTATTTTCATATAAAACCCGAGTAAAATAGTAATACAAAGTTTCCATTGTAATTCATTCAAAAGGTTTTGATACAAGTTTTGTTGACTAGAGTATTATTTTATAATGTTTCAAGAGTTTTTTGTTTTAGGTCTTAAATAATTAATTAATATTCTGAATTAATATTCATTGTATTCAATATAAGTCTGCAATTAAGAAATAATTGGCACATGACAATACGGATCAACGTACACAATACCATAGGTTAATGGTTTTGCTTACTATAACAATCTATAAACCAGCTGATATTTTCGCACCCACGCTGGAAGACTGCCACAAGTTAAAAAAACCTGAATTTTGAAGTATGTGGTACTTATAAATGCCTATGATCAAGTCCGAATCCTGTAAAACTACCAGAACTCAGATCCTATTAATAGCAATTCTACGGCACGGAATAGAAAACTGCCATAACTGTTTATTTTTATTTTTATTAAAACACATAAATATAATCAATGAAAGAACTTTGTATTTTATTGTATAACTTAGTACTAGACAATGTTAGAAGTTAGTAATATGTTACATTCACTTTAATTATGTAAATATTTATATTTTTCCAATTAGCTCAACATCTTTAAATGCATCTCCTGAAAATGTGTCCTTATTCACTTGTGGCAGTCTCCCAGCGGGGGTGCGTTTTATCCTGGCCCACAGCCAAGAACCAAATTTGTGGCCACTAAACCTTTATATGGTCGACCCACTTCCTCCAACTTAATATGCAGCCTTGTGAGGACAATCTACTTTCTCTCTCAGACCGTTGTCAAGAACCAAAATGGTTGACCATTAGGAAGCAATTAGGTGATCTTCCTCTCCCCCAACCTCATCCGCAAGTGACTCGTCTGAATTGAAACTGCTTGGGACTATCGTGACGTGACGTCATGCGCTGTCTCAAAACAAGAATCAACTTGTTTGTAAAGCCACCTAGTCTGTCGTTGACAGACTCCTTCAGAAAATTCCCCTGTCAGACAAACGTGACTAAAACCCCTTGTCAGGAAACCATGACAACCATCATGGCCACTGAGGGAACGCCAGGCCACCATGGCAATGCGTTCTGTTTATAGAGGGAGACAAATGGAATTAAAATTCTAATCTAAGGTATCTAAGGAGGAAATCTAGGTGAATTTCACTTCACAGGTTTGCTACCCGTATTTTTGAAGATGGTTGCAACTTGATCGCCACTGCAGCTCATTGGTCAGAGCAACAGCATACAAAGCCGGCGGTCGATGGTTTGTGTCCTGCAGGGCACAGATATTTTATCACAGCGCCTTTAACGAAAAGGCTTGTGCTTTCGGTACAATACACAAAATAACATTAATCAATACAGTAGTGAAAATACATGTCTGGAATACCTAAATATCATTTGGTGATAAGGAAATGAAGAACAGGGCATGTCTTGTAAAGAGGCATAGAGCGTTAGTAGTGGAGTAGTGGCGCTTCTGCCCCACTTCAGAACATACATGTCGTTACTACTAAGCCTCAGCCATGTAATATTTGTTGATATCTCGCGAACCCATGGTCGGATGTTGACATATGAGGTGTCGTTGAACTCGAGCTGACGTCCTCTTTCCTATTGACTATGTATTATTTTTTTTCAAAAATTCTTTGAATTTTTTGTTTTCGAAAGTTGGTGATAGTTTGAAAACCAAAAATGATAGAACGTTGTGCCATAGCTCAAACGAATGGTCTTTATGACCTTTATTTTTTGTAATAAAACTTTTTAATTTTTTATATTGTTTTGAAAACACTCGAATTTTGAAAATTCTATATTTTGGAAACTAGGAACTCTACAAAAACGTTTATTTGACATAAATGAAAGGTACCTATGCCCTCTACCCCCAAAATAAATTTCAAGTCTCTAGAGAAAAAAATTGTGTTTTGTAAGTAGTGGGATGGGGATAGAGCTGCTCCACTTAGCAAGTGGTGAGCCCCTGCGACCTTGGAATGGAAGGAGCCATGCTAGGAGGGCGTGCTTGGATTCATTTTTTTCGTCTCGTTGCGCTCTTTACGGGAATGTCGGTGTCGAAAAGATGAAAATTTGGAAACAAGGTTTTTTTTGGGGTAAAACGGTGATTTTGAACTTTTTGCTATATCTCGCGAACTAATCATGCTAGAGGCGTGTACGACGGGTCCAAAGACTCGGGGTGACGTTATCTTTGCTATGGACCACTCGTTGTAATTTTTGGAAACTCGATTTTGGGGTAAACACGTGTTGTTTGTGATTTTTGCCGATATCTCACGAACCAATAACGCTAGAGACGTGTACGAGGTGTCCTAGGACTCGGGCTAACGCCCCCTGTCGAGTGTGGCAGATATTTTTTCCAAAAAATAATTCACAAAGGGCCTAACGCCATACATGTTGAAAAAAAAATTCTTTACCGTTACCTGTTTATAATGTTCATGAAGCGTGGTGGTTGAGAGAGACGATACGGCTGGGTGTGTGTGTTTCAACGAACCTGTCGCTAACCACAAGGACCATGCTTAATAGAATAATCGCTATTTCGGCGGGTCGGTGTATGACAGAGCGAGCGTGCGTTTTCCTGATATTTTACCTTTGACGTGTAAACGGTGATGAAAACTTGGTTCTATGGTGGTCGAAGCGAGTACAGAAAACAAACTTGCCGAGGAGGTGAAGGTCATTTGAGCTTATTGGAAGGCATTGATCTGACTTGACAACAGGTGACGCTTGAAGGTGAAATAATCTGACCATCGTGGTGGCAGGGGAGTGTGAAAGGCGTCCACACATGTGTGAAACCACATGTAGGCTAAACCAGTGACATTCTGTTTTGCTTCGTACGTGACAAAATGCAAGTTCATGTGAAATTTGACCTTCCACAGGTGTTCGCTTGGGTGTTATCTGTCCACGTGCACGATAAGAGAATGTTCAAAGCATGGGAAAAAAAGATTATACATGCAACGTAGCATATATAAAGACATGTCGTTATCATTTCCACGCTCACTTAGGTGACTACCTTTGAACACACTGCGTTGCATGAAACCCCTGGTCTTGTTTAACAGTTTTGGTGTTGGTGGAAAATACTTAACCTTGTTGTGGGGTAGGTATTTATTTATATATTTATTCATTTATACATTTATTGATTAATATATATATATATATATATATATATATATATATTTACAAGCAATTATTTATTGATTAAGTAATTAATGATTTTATTTATTTGTTTGCAGATAACCGGCATACCTTACATGTCTGAGGGAGAAGAAACCATTGCACTTTTGAGCCCTCTAGAAGGGAAGAGTAACAAGTCACTGCAAGTAAAGGTGAGATGATTTTTTTAAACTAACTTGTTTCATTTTTTGTTTTATGTTTTATTTTATGAAATGTATGTATTAACCTGAATTTAGGTATTTATAGCGGTTTATTTTATTTATTTTTAGAAACTTGGAAAGAATAGCCTTACCGCCGTAGCAGTCGCTGAAAAAAAACAGAAACGCACTAAAGCGAAACCACTGCCAAAGAGTGAACTGTTTAAAACTCAGGTAAGTCCAACTTAAAAATGCTATTCCATTTTACCACTACTGAAAACTCGTAGACAAAAAAAAAATTCATTACCTGTACATGACTGGGACAATGATTGCTTTCTTGATTATTGGCTATGTTGTTGTTGTTGACTGGGAAAAGTACAAGGCCATGTTGGATTTTCTAAAAATAAAAATAATAAATTTAATTTATGGGTGGTTCCCTATGGACTCAACGAATATCCACAGGTTTGAACATGATAATGTGAACAAAATGACATGACATTCATTTTTGTTTATATATTGGTTAAAGGGAGGGTGGGGGAATGTAAATGACTGTAGCTTTATAAAAAAGAAAATAAGTACATGGGTTACTGTTAGTGCCAACATACAGTTTATTTTTAATGGTGTTTTGATATATTAATGCCAATTAACGTTAACGTTTTATTTACAAGTATTGATTGATTGATTGATTGATTGATTGATTGATTGATTGAGTGATGGGTTATTTTGTTTGCTTTTAGGTGTCGTCATGTGCCATTAACGTAATGAACAGACAGTGAACAAGCATGCATTATGCTTTAAAGTACTCTGTGCAATGTTAATAACTTACAATAAGAAAAAGTTTTATTATAACACATGGCGTTAGTACCAAATACAACAAGTGAGCAAGTTGGTTTACCACGTGGGTTGAATTTAAAATCAGAACATGATCGATGGTTAACATTTGAATCCTGGCCTGTAGGCTTTTTGTCGACGCATGAACTTGCAAAAGCCGTTTTTTTTTACTTGAACCGAGAAGATGTGGTGCGCTGTGTGTTTTGTCGTATTGAACTTTCACACTGGGAAGAAGGGGATGATCCCTTTAGAGACCATTTGCGATGGTCTCCTCACTGTCCTTACATGCTTGGAAAGCAAGTGGGTAACCTACCCGTGCATTCATTTTACCGAACCACAAGGCCTTTGGCCGCTACTTACGTTGCTGAATCACAAATAAATAATAATAATGATGTATTACCAGCCAACGGTAGTGTCGATATATGTGGTCCATATGCCATAGACAGTGTTGAATTGGCGTGTGCTTTTGAAAAATTGGGAGTTTGCAAGTCTAAAGCACTAGCACACCCAGAGTACAGCTCTGTTGAAAAACGTTTCGAATCTTATAAAAATGTTTGGCCATTAATATTAAAACACCTTACCAAACAGCTAAGTGAAGCTGGATTTTTTTATACTGGTGAAGGGGATAAAACAATATGTTTTTATTGTGGATTTGCTTTAAAGGATTGGCAAATGACTGATGACCCTTTTGTGCAACACGCTCGTTGGTTACCAAACTGTAAATACATGGTGTTGCTTAAAGGTCAGGAATTTGTGAACACTATTCGTAAAGAAAAAGTGATTGCAGCACAAGACATAAAAGTGCCTTTAGAGTTAGAGCACGCGGAGCAAATACATAAGGCTGAAAGAAAAGACTTGTGTTACGAACAGATACAAAAGTGTGACCAACAATTATGTAAAATTTGTTATCAAAATGAACTAGGTGTTGTATTTTTACCCTGTGGACACATGATAGCCTGTGTCAAGTGTGCATTAGAACTTAACACTTGTGCTATATGCAGAAAAGTAGTATCTGCTACAGTTAGGGCATTTCTTGCATAACTAGTATAATTTATTCGCCATGCATAGTGCAAAATCCCTAATTGCACAATATTATTAAAGCTGTTTTAGAGTGTAATAGATATGCTTTTGTTTTGTTTATAGACTACTACAATGAATGTTTTGAATGCTGTGGGACAATCATGTGGCTTAGAGACAAAGAAGCTCAGCGAATTGCCAACGCATATTCCATTCCGCATTATCAAGATTCGGTAATTGAAAACAGCATGTGGTGATCGTGTACTTTGTGTATCTGAAAACTTTGAGACATTTCTGCCTATACGGTTTAATGATATGTCGGAGAGTGTTTTTGATGAAGTCAATAATGCCGTGCAACCTGTACACTTAATTTATGAAGGTTTTAAAAACAATAGGTGCATGGTTCGTTTTAATTAATAAATAAATAATGTGAAATAATAATGGAAAATATAAGTAATGACAATATACTGAAAAAGAAAGAAAATATGTGTATAGAATAGTAATGTTTTAGTGTTTAGTGTTGTCTTTAAAAATATTATGATGAAACCAAAAAAAATGTATATAAAGTTTGTAAATAAATGCAAAATGATGTTACAATGCTGTTTTATTTTATACAAAGTTAATATATTTAACATTGCAGAGTATACATGATTATGACAATAAATGCACACTGAATACAAGCCTTTCTCACTTTACAATAGTCTGTTATAGTTTTAAACACAAGGCTTGTTGTAGATCATTTTCTAGCAATGTCCATTCAACGTTGTTTTCGAAAAGTGGGGAAGCCGCAATGGTTGTATTGACATAAAAACCTTATGGTTATTACTATTTAGTCACTTTGATCCCCTTGCAGATCAAGAGCAGATGACCTAGTTGTTCCACTCTTTAAAACGACAACAACAACACTACCTCTTGCATAGTTTGTGATGTTGATGGCTCTTGCGACGTGGAAGATGGATTAAAAATAACTTTGAGAACAGGGGTTGAACGTTGATCATTAAACAATGCACTATTTTGAGTAGCAATATGGTTTTCTTGATTTTTTGTCGACGGCAATTGTGTTTCATGCGGTACACTACATTGATGATCACTGACACTTAAAACCTCACTATTTTTACTTTTTAGGTCACTACGACAATGTTTGGAACGTTGCTTTGAACAACGCCAAATAACAGTTCCATTTTTATTGGTTCGTTTCACAATATATGAATATCCTTTATAGTATGCGTAAGGCTTACCATACCTAGTCACTGATACTTCCATATCAACTGTCAAGCATAGACTAAGCTCTAGTAAAGTCAACTTGGTAATAAGAATACTAGTTTAATGTGAGAGCAAATATGGATCCAAAGAGTTCAGGTAAAAGTGAAAGCAAATAAGCAAATATTAGAAACAAGAGTTGAGGTGAAAGTGGTCGCAAAGTGGTAGACCCATTACACAATAATTTCAGCACGACGAAGCTCTTGTTCAATTTCTTTGATTTCCCAATCGTGACCAGTATGGCCAGCTTGACGTGAGGCATGCAACAACTGTAGCCGCTGGACGAGCTTATTGGGATTGTGCCAGTATACAAATTTAACAAATGGATTTTTAGGTGTAAACAAAGCATTACCAGTATCATGATCATTATCATCATCGTCATCATCATTATCATCATCATGATCACCATTATCATCATGACCATCATCACTGTTACTATATAGTCCTTTTTGATCCTCTTGCAATACCACTTTATTTATAGTCTGAGTTGATTTTGATAGTGTTGAAGGTTTCTTGGACGTTGACAACTGTCCTAACATGACGTTTTGAGGACATGATAAGTCCTTTTGAACAAACACTGCACTATCTTTAGCCGCAATATCGTTTTCTTGAACTTGCTTTTTAGCATTTTGATAATTGTTTGTAAACAGTAAGCGTGGTTCGTTTCGAGCACTACATTGATGAACACTCACACTTAAAACCTTTCCATTTTTACTTTTCAGATTGCCTCGACATTTTGTTGACCTCTCTTTTGAGCATCGCCAGAATATTATTCCATTCACATTCCGGCGATTATAGTTATAGGAGTAGCCTTGATAGAGTGCACGTAGCCTACCTTTGTTGGTTGTAATAAGTTCCATAGTAGTAACTGACCTGTCAGTACGATGTTCACACTACAAAGGTTACAACTGTTTTGCTGATGGAGTGACCTACTATAAGCTTATATATTGGCTTATGTGTTGGCTTTTTGTGTTGGCTTTTCGTGTTGGCTTTTCGTGTTGGCTTTTGTGCTGGCTTATGTGTTGGCTTTTTGTGTTGGCTTTTTGTGTTGGCTTTTCGTGTTGGCTTTTTGTGTTGGCTTTTCGTGTTGGCTTTTGTGTTGGCTTATGTGTTGGCTTTTTGTGTTGGCTTTTTGTGTTGGCTTTTCGTATTGGCATTTCGTGTTGGCTTTTCGTGTTGGCTTTTTTGTGTATTGGCCTTTCGTGTTGGCTTTTTGTATTGGCTTTTCGTGTTAGCTTTTTGTGTTGGCTTTAGTATTGGCTTTTGTATTGGCTTATTTGACAAGTTATTTGTGTCAATGTATTTAGTGGATTTTTTTCTTGGTGTTGGAAAGTAGTTGAAAGAGAGGGAATATTTAAAGACTTAACCTCAGCTCACTAACCTAACCTAACCTAACCTAACCTAACTTTGCCTAACCTAACCTAACCTTTCAACTCTCAGATGTTAATTAAATTCTGTGCATAGTCGAGTTGGAACCCAAGACCTCAGGGGTAAAAAAAACCAATTATTTTTGACGACTTATTTTGGTAACTTGTTTTAATGGCTAACCTAACTTTACCTAACCTAACCTAACCTAACCTCAGCTCACTTTGGATATTACTAGTAAGTGTTCATATCCTCTGCTAGGTAGCATGCTAGTAGTACAGGTAGTGCTCATATTTACCGCTAGGTAGCGGAAACATACTTTGCATGTTGCATGTGACACTTGTGAAGTTTAACCACATGCAAGACGTGCTTGTATAAGTTCTCTATTTAAACTCAATATACAATTAACCACTAAATGTTCAGAACTAACATGTATAGCCATGTTTAGGGTATATAGGAGACCCTTAGCAAGAAAGGCTGTCTAACCCACGAGTGTACAGCCTTGTCATACGCAGTAAGCACCTGTTGGCAGAAAACAACAACAACAACAACAATTTGAGAAAGCCAACAAAAAACTGTTTCCTTTAAATACATTAATGGATATGTTGTTGGCTTTCTCAAATTGTTGTTGTTGTTGTTGTTTTCTGCCAACAGGTGCTTACTGCGTATGACAAGGCTGTACACTCGTGGGTTAGACAGCCTTTCTTGCTAAGGGTCTCCTATATACCCTAAACATGGCTATACATGTTAGTTCTGAACATTTAGTGGTTAATTGTATATTGAGTTTAAATAGAGAACTTATACAAGCACGTCTTGCATGTGGTTAAACTTCACAAGTGTCACATGCAACAGGCAAAGTATGTTTCCGCTACCTAGCGGTAAATATGAGCACTACCTGTACTACTAGCATGCTACCTAGCAGAGGATATGAACACTTACTAGTAATATCCAAAGTGAGCTGAGGTTTGGTTAGGTTAGGTTAGATAAAGTTAGGTTAGCCATTAAAACAAGTTACCAAAATAAGTCGTCAAAAATAATTGGTTTTTTTTTACCCCTGAGGTCTTGGGTTCCAACTCGACTATGCACAGAATTTAATTAACATCTGAGAGTTGAAAGGTTAGGTTAGGTTAGGCAAAGTTAGGTTAGGTTAGGTTAGGTTAGGTTAGTGAGCTGAGGTTAAGTCTTTAAATATTCCCTCTCTTTCAACTACTTTCCAACACCAAGAAAAAAATCCACTAAATACATTGACACAAATAACTTGTCAAATAAGCCAATACAAAAGCCAATACTAAAGCCAACACAAAAAGCTAACACGAAAAGCCAATACAAAAAGCCAACACGAAAGGCCAATACAAAAAAAAGCCAACACGAAAAGCCAACACGAAATGCCAACACGAAAAGCCAACACAAAAAGCCAACACGAAAAGCCAACACAAAAGCCAACACGAAATGCCAACACGAAAAGCCAACACAAAAAGCCAACACGAAAAGCCAATACGAAAAGCCAACACGAAAAGCCAACACAAAAAGCCAACACAAAAAGCCAACACATAAGCCAACACAAAAGCCAACACGAAAAGCCAACACAAAAAGCCAACACGAAAAGCCAACACGAAAAGCCAACACAAAAAGCCAACACGAAAAGCCAACACGAAAAGCCAACACAAAAAGCCAACACATAAGCCAATATATAAGCTTATAGTAGGTCACTCCATCAGCAAAACAGTTGTAACCTTTGTAGTGTGAACATCGTACTGACAGGTCAGTTACTACTATGGAACTTATTACAACCAACAAAGGTAGGCTACGTGCACTCTATCAAGGCTACTCCTATAACTATAATCGCCGGAATGTGAATGGAATAATATTCTGGCGATGCTCAAAAGAGAGGTCAACAAAATGTCGAGGCAATCTGAAAAGTAAAAATGGAAAGGTTTTAAGTGTGAGTGTTCATCAATGTAGTGCTCGAAACGAACCACGCTTACTGTTTACAAACAATTATCAAAATGCTAAAAAGCAAGTTCAAGAAAACGATATTTCGGCTAAAGATAGTGCAGTGTTTGTTCAAAAGGACTTATCATGTCCTCAAAACGTCATGTTAGGACAGTTGTCAACGTCCAAGAAACCTTCAACACTATCAAAATCAACTCAGACTATAAATAAAGTGGTATTGCAAGAGGATCAAAAAGGACTATATAGTAACAGTGATGATGGTCATGATGATAATGGTGATCATGATGATGATAATGATGATGACGATGATGATAATGATCATGATACTGGTAATGCTTTGTTTACACCTAAAAATCCATTTGTTAAATTTGTATACTGGCACAATCCCAATAAGCTCGTCCAGCGGCTACAGTTGTTGCATGCCTCACGTCAAGCTGGCCATACTGGTCACGATTGGGAAATCAAAGAAATTGAACAAGAGCTTCGTCGTGCTGAAATTATTGTGTAATGGGTCTACCACTTTGCGACCACTTTCACCTCAACTCTTGTTTCTAATATTTGCTTATTTGCTTTCACTTTTACCTGAACTCTTTGGATCCATATTTGCTCTCACATTAAACTAGTATTCTTATTACCAAGTTGACTTTACTAGAGCTTAGTCTATGCTTGACAGTTGATATGGAAGTATCAGTGACTAGGTATGGTAAGCCTTACGCATACTATAAAGGATATTCATATATTGTGAAACGAACCAATAAAAATGGAACTGTTATTTGGCGTTGTTCAAAGCAACGTTCCAAACATTGTCGTAGTGACCTAAAAAGTAAAAATAGTGAGGTTTTAAGTGTCAGTGATCATCAATGTAGTGTACCGCATGAAACACAATTGCCGTCGACAAAAAATCAAGAAAACCATATTGCTACTCAAAATAGTGCATTGTTTAATGATCAACGTTCAACCCCTGTTCTCAAAGTTATTTTTAATCCATCTTCCACGTCGCAAGAGCCATCAACATCACAAACTATGCAAGAGGTAGTGTTGTTGTTGTCGTTTTAAAGAGTGGAACAACTAGGTCATCTGCTCTTGATCTGCAAGGGGATCAAAGTGACTAAATAGTAATAACCATAAGGTTTTTATGTCAATACAACCATTGCGGCTTCCCCACTTTTCGAAAACAACGTTGAATGGACATTGCTAGAAAATGATCTACAACAAGCCTTGTGTTTAAAACTATAACAGACTATTGTAAAGTGAGAAAGGCTTGTATTCAGTGTGCATTTATTGTCATAATCATGTATACTCTGCAATGTTAAATATATTAACTTTGTATAAAATAAAACAGCATTGTAACATCATTTTGCATTTATTTACAAACTTTATATACATTTTTTTTGGTTTCATCATAATATTTTTAAAGACAACACTAAACACTAAAACATTACTATTCTATACACATATTTTCTTTCTTTTTCAGTATATTGTCATTACTTATATTTTCCATTATTATTTCACATTATTTATTTATTTAATTAAAACGAACCATGCACCTATTGTTTTTAAAACCTTCATAAATTAAGTGTACAGGTTGCACGGCATTATTGACTTCATCAAAAACACTCTCCGACATATCATTAAACCGTATAGGCAGAAATGTCTCAAAGTTTTCAGATACACAAAGTACACGATCACCACATGCTGTTTTCAATTTCCGAATCTTGATAATGCGGAATGGAATATGCGTTGGCAATTCGCTGAGCTTCTTTGTCTCTAAGCCACATGATTGTCCCACAGCATTCAAAACATTCATTGTAGTAGTCTATAAACAAAACAAAAGCATATCTATTACACTCTAAAACAGCTTTAATAATATTGTGCAATTAGGGATTTTGCACTATGCATGGCGAATAAATTATACTAGTTATGCAAGAAATGCCCTAACTGTAGCAGATACTACTTTTCTGCATATAGCACAAGTGTTAAGTTCTAATGCACACTTGACACAGGCTATCATGTGTCCACAGGGTAAAAATACAACACCTAGTTCATCTTGATAACAAATTTTACATAATTGTTGGTCACACTTTTGTATCTGTTCGTAACACAAGTCTTTTCTTTCAGCCTTATGTATTTGCTCCGCGTGCTCTAACTCTAAAGGCACTTTTATGTCTTGTGCTGCAATCACTTTTTCTTTACGAATAGTGTTCACAAATTCCTGACCTTTAAGCAACACCATGTATTTACAGTTTGGTAACCAACGAGCGTGTTGCACAAAAGGGTCATCAGTCATTTGCCAATCCTTTAAAGCAAATCCACAATAAAAACATATTGTTTTATCCCCTTCACCAGTATAAAAAAATCCAGCTTCACTTAGCTGTTTGGTAAGGTGTTTTAATATTAATGGCCAAACATTTTTATAAGATTCGAAACGTTTTTCAACAGAGCTGTACTCTGGGTGTGCTAGTGCTTTAGACTTGCAAACTCCCAATTTTTCAAAAGCACACGCCAATTCAACACTGTCTATGGCATATGGACCACATATATCGACACTACCGTTGGCTGGTAATACATCATTATTATTATTTATTTGTGATTCAGCAACGTAAGTAGCGGCCAAAGGCCTTGTGGTTCGGTAAAATGAATGCACGGGTAGGTTACCCACTTGCTTTCCAAGCATGTAAGGACAATGAGGAGACCATCGCAAATGGTCTCTAAAGGGATCATCCCCTTCTTCCCAGTGTGAAAGTTCAATACGACAAAACACACAGCGCACCACATCTTCTCGGTTCAAGTAAAAAAAAACGGCCTTTGCAAGTTCATGCGTCGACAAAAAGCCTACAGGCCAGGATTCAAATGTTAACCATCGATCATGTTCTGATTTTAAATTCAACCCACGTGGTAAACCAACTTGCTCACTTGTTGTATTTGGTACTAACGCCATGTGTTATAATAAAACTTTTTCTTATTGTAAGTTATTAACATTGCACAGAGTACTTTAAAGCATAATGCATGCTTGTTCACTGTCTGTTCATTACGTTAATGGCACATGACGACACCTAAAAGCAAACAAAATAACCCATCACTCAATCAATCAATCAATCAATCAATCAATCAATCAATCAATACTTGTAAATAAAACGTTAACGTTAATTGGCATTAATATATCAAAACACCATTAAAAATAAACTGTATGTTGGCACTAACAGTAACCCATGTACTTATTTTCTTTTTTATAAAGCTACAGTCATTTACATTCCCCCACCCTCCCTTTAACCAATATATAAACAAAAATGAATGTCATGTCATTTTGTTCACATTATCATGTTCAAACCTGTGGATATTCGTTGAGTCCATAGGGAACCACCCATAAATTAAATTTATTATTTTTATTTTTAGAAAATCCAACATGGCCTTGTACTTTTCCCAGTCAACAACAACAACATAGCCATTAATCAAGAAAGCAATCATTGTCCCAGTCATGTACAGGTAATGAATTTTTTTTTGTCTACGAGTTTTCAGTAGTGGTAAAATGGAATAGCATTTTTAAGTTGGACTTACCTGAGTTTTAAACAGTTCACTCTTTGGCAGTGGTTTCGCTTTAGTGCGTTTCTGTTTTTTTTCAGCGACTGCTACGGCGGTAAGGCTATTCTTTCCAAGTTTCTAAAAATAAATAAAATAAACCGCTATAAATACCTAAATTCAGGTTAATACATACATTTCATAAAATAAAACATAAAACAAAAAATGAAACAAGTTAGTTTAAAAAAATCATCTCACCTTTACTTGCAGTGACTTGTTACTCTTCCCTTCTAGAGGGCTTAAAAGTGCAATGGTTTCTTCTCCCTCAGACATGTAAGGTATGCCGGTTATCTGCAAACAAATAAATAAAATCATTAATTACTTAATCAATAAATAATTGCTTGTAAATATATATATATATATATATATTAATCAATAAATGTATAAATGAATAAATATATAAATAAATACCTACCCCACAACAAGGTTAAGTATTTTCCACCAACACCAAAACTGTTAAACAAGACCAGGGGTTTCATGCAACGCAGTGTGTTCAAAGGTAGTCACCTAAGTGAGCGTGGAAATGATAACGACATGTCTTTATATATGCTACGTTGCATGTATAATCTTTTTTTCCCATGCTTTGAACATTCTCTTATCGTGCACGTGGACAGATAACACCCAAGCGAACACCTGTGGAAGGTCAAATTTCACATGAACTTGCATTTTGTCACGTACGAAGCAAAACAGAATGTCACTGGTTTAGCCTACATGTGGTTTCACACATGTGTGGACGCCTTTCACACTCCCCTGCCACCACGATGGTCAGATTATTTCACCTTCAAGCGTCACCTGTTGTCAAGTCAGATCAATGCCTTCCAATAAGCTCAAATGACCTTCACCTCCTCGGCAAGTTTGTTTTCTGTACTCGCTTCGACCACCATAGAACCAAGTTTTCATCACCGTTTACACGTCAAAGGTAAAATATCAGGAAAACGCACGCTCGCTCTGTCATACACCGACCCGCCGAAATAGCGATTATTCTATTAAGCATGGTCCTTGTGGTTAGCGACAGGTTCGTTGAAACACACACACCCAGCCGTATCGTCTCTCTCAACCACCACGCTTCATGAACATTATAAACAGGTAACGGTAAAGAATTTTTTTTTCAACATGTATGGCGTTAGGCCCTTTGTGAATTATTTTTTGGAAAAAATATCTGCCACACTCGACAGGGGGCGTTAGCCCGAGTCCTAGGACACCTCGTACACGTCTCTAGCGTTATTGGTTCGTGAGATATCGGCAAAAATCACAAAAAACACGTGTTTACCCCAAAATCGAGTTTCCAAAAATTACAACGAGTGGTCCATAGCAAAGATAACGTCACCCCGAGTCCTTGGACCCGTCGTACACGCCTCTAGCATGATTAGTTCGCGAGATATAGCAAAAAGTTCAAAATCACCGTTTTACCCCAAAAAAAACCTTGTTTCCAAATTTTCATCTTTTCGACACCGACATTCCCGTAAAGAGCGCAACGAGACGAAAAAAAATGAATCCAAGCACGCCCTCCTAGCATGGCTCCTTCCATTCCAAGGTCGCAGGGGCTCACCACTTGCTAAGTGGAGCAGCTCTATCCCCATCCCACTACTTACAAAACACAAATTTTCTCTCTAGAGACTTGAAATTTATTTTGGGGGTAGAGGGCATAGGTACCTTTCATTTATGTCAAATAAACGTTTTTGTAGAGTTCCTAGTTTCCAAAATATAGAATTTTCAAAATTCGAGTGTTTTCAAAAAAATATAAAAAATTAAAAAGTTTTATTACAAAAAATAAAGGTCATAAAGACCATTCGTTTGAGCTATGGCACAACGTTCTATCATTTTTGGTTTTCAAACTATCACCAACTTTCGAAAACAAAAAATTCAAAGAATTTTTGAAAAATATAATACATGGTCAATAGGAAAGAGGACGTCAGCTCGAGTTCAACGACACCTCATATGTCAACATCCGACCATGGGTTCGCGAAATATCAACAAATATTACATGGCTGAGGCTTAGTAGTAACGACATGTATGTTCTGAAGTGGGGCAGAAGCGCCACTACTCCACTACTAGCGTTAACTCGATAAGGTAATTACTCCGTTCACATCTGAAGATGATGATTCTACTTTTGTCCATGGAACAATCTCCGGTGTAGGACATTCTGCTTTACTGAATGCAACAATAGGCGGCGTGGGACATGATTCAGTCTTAACATCCCTCCTATGATGAGCATCAACCTGAAGAGAAATGACTTGTTTCACAAATATGTTCCTTTGCATAGGTGGAATTAAATCTTATATACAACGTGCAAAATGAACATTACAGGAATCTGAGAATAAAATAAACATTGATCTGTTTTCCCTTTCCTTTCATTTCTTCGAAGCACAATACAACATGGACGGTCTAGATCAGTAGGCCAATGCAAAAGGAAAATATTTTTCAAAGATCACAAAATGAAATAAATGCCAAACTTGTGTGTTTTATTTGGTATCTTCAACATTATAGTACTCAGCTGATGTTTATAAACAACCCTCACTATAAATAATAGACCATGTAGGATTCATGATAATGGAATGATTTAGGGGGTTGATAAAACAAGGCTTAAAGATAAGGAGGGAAGAGGAACATCGCCTCCTATGTGGGAAAGTAATAAGCGCAGCAGATATGCTCAAAAATACATCTAAATGAAAATAGTTACATCAAAGTTTGTAGATGATGGAGATTAGAATGAGAATATTAGGGAATTGAGCATGCCTTGTAAATATCCAGTGTTACCAGCAGAATGTGGAATAGAAAAGTGACAGAGGTAAAACAAAACGAATATGAGAGACGGTATCTTAATCAATGACACAAACTCTCTGTATCACTCCGAACAATATCAATATTATCTATAACACACAATATTATACTGAATATCAATATCAATCCATCAGAAGGTTTTAACCTAGTTCAAAACTCTTTGATATATTTCACTTAACTAATTTAATGTTTGCTAATAAGTTAAGTGATTATTTTTTAAATTAAAATTTTTAAATTGCATTTGTGTTCAGTGTGGTTAATTTTTTGAAATTAGTTGGACATTCTCAAAATGCTTTTGTTGTAGACATCGAGCGATGATTGCAATAAGCGATGCTCTCTCCCCAGTCTCTAGCAACAGAGGTGATTCCAAATTTAATGCTTGCTACAAATCTCTCTTTCTAGTTAGTCAGTGCAGTAACATACATATGTTACATAAGTGGCAACACTGTAGGTAATTATTCAAAACAACGGCTTTATTCTATCTCTATTGCTTAAAAAAGGGGAATAGAAATTAGGGTGAAAATATCAATGAGACTGAATGTGTAAACATTGTTTCAGCTTCTCAATAGCAAGTAGACCTAATACACAGGTACGAATATACAGACACAATAGGACCTCTAGTTAACAGATACTGATTAACTTATAGCTTAATACGTTGTCTTGGACATCACTAAGATTACAATGTTACACATTAAGTGGAATTAAAATACACTTACAATGTCGGCCAAGTTATCTGTTTCTGTCGACCATTCCGGCTCACTTTTGATCACAGCTTGCTCGTCCATTACGTTAGAAAACTAGAACACAGAAATTCACCTGAACATTATTTACATACGCACTTATTCATCGTTACAGCCTCATATATAATACGGCACGATACGTAAAATGGGGTCCCCCAAATATAATATTGGTGTTCAGAATATATTCCGTGAGGTGCACAGTGATAAGACGTTTTGCCTGTCAATAACAGTAAACCCTGCTAGATCATACGCTCGACTTGACAACAAATGAGTTAGTCTAGAGAATAATGCCGACTAAATTCTAATAGAAGTCACTAAGACTAAGTGGATAAAATGAGCAATTTATGGGTATTATTAACGCAACTCTCGAATGCAACCAACATATGTACAGTTCCTTTGTTCCCAAACACACACAAACCTGAACAATGTTTGGGGGAGACGTGTATATCTGATACATAACACACCTATCAACACGACTGAAATAGGTTCCGTTTAAGTTAACATATTGTAGCACACGCTTCTTTGAGAATCAGAACCATTGAACTCTAGGTAATACTGGAATGCTGACTGTATGGGTGCAACGTGCGGCTTTTGGTGCGACTAGTTACGCCTGGTAGTGCACGTCAAGGAGGAGAGTTTGACGTATACGAACGCAAGGATGATGTACGTACGTACGACGAGATACAAGTAATAGACGTACTTTTGAACATTTAGGCGAACGATAAACTAAACGGAACATACGCCGAAATACATATTTCAAAATATCATAGTAATTTGTTACTTAAAATGGCTAGGAATATACGCCAACATAAAATATTATATTGCAGCCTGGTTGTTCATCATTTTTATCCTTAGATCAAAGGCAGCATACACAAAAACTATAGGCCTACTGGCAAAAAATACAAGCCGTACGTACATTAAAATAAAATAAAAATAAGTTTAGACAGGGAATGAATGCGAATAAAGAACAAACGATATGGTAATTTGTATTAAACATTTTTATTAACTCAAAGGCAGCATTCATATGTGTGTGAATATGAATAAGCCTACAACTAAACAATTAAAATGATGTTTAGTGAACAAAAATACATACTTTAATTATGCAAAACAACCACATGTTTCTTAAAGGCAATGGTGAATGTTGCTCAGCGGTCAAGCTATTCGCCTCTCACCAAGGTGGACCAGGTTCAATTACCGGTCATTGCTTGAGAGATTTTCGAAGTGAAATGCCATGTCCTATGGTTCGGATTCCACGCAAAAAGGAGGTCCCTTGGCTCATGATCACAAGATTAACGGTCACGTAAAACTACAAGCTTCTTTTTCTTCAAAGCAGGTCGAAACTTAGACCTCACATGTCATACAGCAAACAAACAGGGTCCTGCAGGAAAGATCCCTTAAGCTGAATTCTTTTTATTGTCTCCAAGACTGACATAATAAAAGTATACTGGAAAATTTGAAATTTTAGGCCTAGGTCCACATACTTCAACTTGTAGGCTACTTGTCGTTCAATAACTCTTGGTCTTTTCTAGGGTGGCTGAAGCAGATGCTGATTGAAAATTGCAGGTACCGTACCGCATCATCTTTAAGCAGTGGTTTGTTTCTATTTGAATGAAACAAGTAGCATGATTTATAAAAGTGTTCACAGCTATAACCCATTTCTTTAATACATCTGGACGTTTCCATGGAAATCTGTAATATAAGCTAGGCCTAGGTTATAATTCTGTGACTAATCTCTTATATGTAATCCAAAACTGACTCATCACCGCAGGGCTCAAACCACTAGACCTAGAAAGCTGAAATTTTGTATGTTGGTTGATCCGAGTATGTAGAGGCTCACTAAGAAACGGTTTTTGAAAATTCAATTTGCAAGTGACTTTTTTCGGCCCTTTGGCATTGACAATCCATTGACTCATCGACGCAGGGCTCAAACCACTAGACCTAGAAAGCTGAAATTTTTCATGTTGGTTGATCCGAGTATGTAGAGGCCCACTAAGAAACGGTTTTTGTAAATTCAATTTGTAAGTGACTTTTTCGGCCCTTTGGCACTGAGCAAGGACAGTCGGTAAAATGTTCGGATTTAGCTCATTTCAAGCCGCCACATACGAGAAACAATACTCGGAGGTCCTGTAGGGACCCCGAAACACACTTTTTAAGTTCCTAAAATGAACGGTTTCGGAGATATTCCCAAATAACAGTGTTCCCTCTGAGAAACAGATCAACGTTACTATGGCAACCGCTGAAATTCCGCAGACCGGGGATAGTTTTCTGGCAATATCTCGAAAACCGTTCGTTTTAGGGCCTTAAAACGCTGGGTTCGGTTCCCACTTCTTTGAAGTGGAAACCAAGAACATTGCTCCTCACATTCTTCTTCTTCATTTCCCGGTTCCAGTGATATGGGTCGGGGCGTGAATCAAGGACCTCCATCCGAGGTCTTGACTCACACACTATCATATTTAGGCTATTTGTACGATGGGTTCGCCACACCCAAAGGAATTGCTCCTCACATTGATACGCGCAAAAAGAGCTATAATCCATATTTCTACGATCAAATCGACTTGGAAAGTCTCATCTCTTATATATAATCCAAAACTGACTCTTCACCGCAGGGCTCAAACCACTAGACCTAGAAAGCTGAAATTTTGTATGTTGGTTGATCCGAGTATGTAGAGGCCCACTAAGAAACGGTTTTTGAAAATTCAATTTGTAAGTGACTTTTTTCGGCCCTTTGGCACTGAGCAAGGACAGTCGGTAAAATGTTCGGATTTAGCTCATTTCAAGCCGCCACATACGAGAAGCAATACTCGGAGGTCCTGTAGGGACCCCGAAACACACTTTTTAAGTTCCTAAAATGAACGGTTTCGGAGATATTCCCAAATAACAGTGTTCCCTCTGAGAAACAGATCAACGTTACTATGGCAACCGCTGAAATTTCGCAGACCGGGGATAGTTTTCTGGCAATATCTCGAAAACCGTTCGTTTTAGGGCCTTAAAACGCTGGGTTCGGTTCCCACTTCTTAGAAGTGGAAACCACGAACATTGCTCCTCACATTGATACGCGCAAAAAGAGCTATAATCCATATGTCTACGATCAAATTGACTTGGAAAGTCTCATCTCTTATATATAATCCAAAACTGACTATCACCGCAGGGCTCAAACCACTAGACCTAGAAAGCTGAAATTTTGCATGTTGGTTGATCCGAGTATGTAGAGGCTCACTAAGAAACGGTTTTTGAAAATTCAATTTGCAAGTGACTTTTTTCGGCCCTTTGGCATTGACAATCCAAAATTGACTCATCGACGCAGGGCTCAAACCACTAGACCTAGAAAGCTGAAATTTTGCATGTTGGTTGATCCGAGTATGTAGAGGCCCACTAAGAAACGATTTTTTAAAATTCAATTTGTAAGTGACTTTTTTCGGCCCTTTGGCACTGAGCAAGGACAGTCGGTAAAATGTTCGGATTTACCTCATTTCAAGCCGCCACATACGAGAAGCAATACTCGGAGGTCCTGTAGGGACCCCGAAACACACTTTTTAAGTTCCTAAAATGAACGGTTTCGGAGATATCCCCAAATAACAGTGTTCCCTCTGAGAAACAGATCAACGTTACTATGGCAACCGCTGAAATTTCGCAGACCGGGGATAGTTTTCTGGCAATATCTCGAAAACCTTTCGTTTAAGGGCCTTAAAACGCTGGGTTCGGTTCCCTCTTATAACCACGAACGTTGCTCCTCGCATTGATACGCGTAGAATGAGATATATTTTATATATAGAGGTTGCTTTTGGGGCTCGGATACGATGGTGTTTTTGAGTCTAATTTTATACTCTTCCGTCTGGTTGTTGTAAGCGAGCTTTCAGAAGTTTACTCGAATTTACAATGTTGAGATACTTTTTATTTTGCACGGTATGCTTTCATTTTCTTTATAAATTTGTTTTTTCTTAACTGAATATTTTTGTTTGTCAATTTTGATCTGCTCTTTTTCATTTTTAACCATGATCTACAACGTATATTCACAGTCGAATGTGTCGTATTCTACCGGCTGTCACGTTAATTATTATTGTTTCTTAATTACTCTTACTGAGGAATTGGGCAAACTTATTTCAATAAAGTTGTTATTTTGTCTTTCACGGCCATTGAATCCCCGCACAAGGCACGGCTTGAACCTAGAAAAGTTGCTGAGTTGTACTAATGGACTAATGGTGCAGCAGAAAAGAGGAGAATTGAAGCATTTGAAATGTGGTGATACAGGAGAATGATGATCAGATGGGTAGAGAGGGTAACAAATGAAGAGGTATTAAGACGAGTGGGAGAGGAGAGATGTTTCTGGCGACTGCTAATGAAGAGAAGAGATAGGAGGGTAGGACACATATTATGACACCCAGGAATAGCAAGCTTACTGTCGACCAAAATATTATGTGCACTCGAGTTTGAAGGTTGTTTGTGAAGTAACCAATAGACCTTCTTAAAATCCAATGACATCATCATTTTCGTCGTTCGATTTTACGTTAGTTCGTGTAGGTTTGGAATTTTTAATTTATATTTTAATAATTTTTATCGCAGTTGAAACACAAAAAGTGCCCCTTTTTAAGTTTGTTTCAACCATGCGTCACATTTAAGAATTATTATATCACAAACCCGTAATCAGATCGAATCCGAATTTTAACACAATATACATTGGAATGTTGTATAACTGGTTTATTAATTTCAAAATTTTGTGTGTTCAAGAGCGAATGTTGTTATCATTTTTGTAAGGTAACTCTTTCTCGGCTCGGGGTCGTTGGGAAATGTAGTTCATGGTTGCGTTGTAATCCTTATACATCAAAAAGTTATGCTGTATGACTGTGAAATAGGTAAATTAATTCACTTATTTTATATCGGTTTGTATTTGTACGGAGAATTAAGATATGGTTCACCAGCTAGCCGCTCCGGGAAATGCTATACAGCGTTGCTGATATGGAGCCCATCACTTCCGAGCGAGACGCGCCATGACGCGTGATGGAGCCCATCTTGGCAATGATGTACTGCTTTCACCGGAGCGGCTAACTGGTGAACCATGTCTTAATTCTCCGTACAAATACAAACCGATATAAAATAAGTGAATTAATTTACGTATTTCACAATCATACAGCATACCGTTTTGATGTATAAGGATTACAACGCGACCAAGAACTACATTTTCAAACCATCGCGAGCCGAGGAAAAGTAACCTTACAAAAATAATAACAACTTTGATTTTTGGACACACAAAATTTTTAAAATAATAAACCTGTTATACAACATTCCAGTGTATATTGTGTTAAAATTTGGATTCGATCTGATGACGGGTTTCTGAGATAATAATTCTTAAATGTGACGCATGCTTGAAAAACGCTTAAAAACGGGCACTTCTTGTGTTCCAACTGTGATAAAAAAATATTAAAATATAAATTAAAAATTCCAAACCTACATGATCTAACGTAAAATAGAACGACGAAAATGATGATGTTATTGGATTTTATATAGGTATATCGGTTACTTCACAAACAAACTTCAAACTCGAGTACACATAATAGTTTGGTCGACAGTAGTTATGAATGGGAGGGTCGCAGACTAGAACTGTAGGGGTAAACCAGGGTTAAACAGATTGGCTCGGATGTAGGGTGTGGTAGCTATGGAGAAATGAAACGATTAGCTCAGGAGAGGGATACATGGAGGGCTGCATCAAACCAGTTAAAAAACTGAAGACTCAAACAACAACAACAATCAGGAATTTTAATTACTTAGAGTGGCATGTGGGGCAAAAGGGTCGTTGGAGAATTTCAATCCCTGGGATGTAACACTGGAAGAGACTGCATAATGTACATCAGCGGCCAAGGTGAGCGATATTTAACTATAGGTCTATTAATAGGGATATGTTGGCGTTCAAATCATCAATTAGTATGGCCAAATTACATCCAGAATAGCTTAAGTAAGAATACTTTTAATTCCCCATATTCCGATAGATTTGCCATTCCAGTGTGCAAGAGTGCAGTTCCCTCTTCAAACAATATTCGCAATTTCTTTCACAAAGCGCAATGACACACACTTAACAGTAGCACGTGTACATTTAGACAAAACCATTTTTTCCCATGGCCAACTGTATGTGGCGTGCTCGCAAGCATCCAGACAACAAAATCGTTATGTCTCAGCAGAAGATGGCAAAACCATAAACGTAATTTTAAAATGTGTTAACATAATGTAACATCGAACCCAGCAGACGTTCACAACTCGATAAAATTCCCACTTTGCTGATCATATCAATATACTGTATGTATCAGAATATTCAGAATTAGAATGGACACACCTATAGCCGCGATTGCTGTAATAGAATAGACCAATTATCAGCAATAATGCATCGTCCCCATTGTCTTGATCGCGGGCGAAGCCGCGGGTACCTGCTAGTAATTTATAGCCTATAATAGGGCCTACGTTTATTTTGTCATATGCTATTTAGGCCTATTGTGTCAAAAATTGATGTAAGACGAATCCATAAACGCTGAATAGGCTACTTCATTACAAATCTCAATTTGAAAATAAAGTAGACCGTAAATCTAAGTTACCGTATTAATGGAAAATACCATACATATAGTCTAACGTTGCATATAGGTACGTACGATCAAATATATGAAAAGAATCACGACATATCAGCTGACTTGCATTCTAGAGTTCAATGGTATGGCAGTTTTTGGTGCGACTAGTTACGCCTGGTCGTGCACGTCAAGGAGGCGATGACCAGGAAGCAGTTTTCAGCGAGGGTTACCATGGGAGGAGTCGTTCCAGTAGTACCTACAGTTCAATGATCAGGACTAGCTGTGTGCAGGCCTCCGGATACCACACAATGCCCAGGTCAAATTAAAACTTCTATGTTCCCCTCATTGAACGGAAGTGAGAGAAAGATGAGTTTATCTATACACACAAAACTAACATTGGAATAATTTGTATAATATCATCATAAAGGTGTTCTTAGTCACATACCTCTCTCAAGGTTACCTCACTATTCTGGTATTGTAAACTGAGTGTCACTGATAATCTGCGTCAGGCACTGAGCATGCGATATCCTTCCGCCGTAAGACTAATTACCTTAACTTACTTTTGTCCAAAATCATCACAACATTTGGAATACTTCTGCTTGGATCTGTCATCTAACAATAAAAGAGTTCTCAGTTTGTCCATTCTATCCAAAAAGTAAGATATTCAAAATAAAAAGCACTAACTCTATTCAAAACATCCTCCTCGCGTTACAAGCCGCCCGGTTCGAAACAAAATAATTGAATGGATTCATTCAACATAAGTGACTTTGAAGTCCTCTTTAGACACATAATATCTTAGTGTGTGGTTATAGTCACTTTATTTGTACACTGAAAAAGATATTACAGTCTAAAATTAAGAATTGTTGGTTGAGTGTTCAGTCTTTCGACTGGTTTGATGCAGCACTCCATTCTTCCCTGTAGCCTACATCCTACATCTCTACCTAGCTACCACACCCTACATCCATGGCAATCTGTTTATCACATTCTACCCTTGGTCGACCCCTACAGTTCTTATCCTCGACCCTTCCCTCCATAGATAGGTTTGCTATTCCTGGGTGTCTTGATATGTATCCTACCAACCTCTTTCTTCTTTTCATACGCAGTCGTCACAAACATCTCTCCTCTCCCAATCGTCTTAATACCTCTTCACCCTATCTAGCCATCCGATGTTCATCATTCTCCTGTAACAAAACATTTCGAACGCTTCAATTCTCTTCTTCTCTTCTGCTCCAACAATCCAAGTTTCACTTCAATTGAGCGCCACGCTCCAGAACAAAGGCTTTCAATAATGACTTCCTAATGCCTTTACAGTATATAGCGTAGCCTATATTCGTGGTCAATACATTTCTTTTCAGTAGAAATGATTTCCTTGCCTAAACCAACCTACTTTTTATAACTTCTTTGTTTCGTCCTTCACTGGTCATTGTGCTTCCTAAGTAACAGAAGTCCCCTACATCCCTTAGCGCTTTACCCAGAGGCGGTTCTAGCCCTGGGCCGGGGGTGGACTGCCCCCCCCCCCCCCCCCCACTTTTAGTGAAATAATTATTTTAAAATTCCTTGGTTACTGAATAAATTGATAATTTACAGATGTAACTTATCTGATATAAAACAAACTAATGCATTTAATTAATTTATTTTTTCTTTCAATTTCAAGATTTATTTATTTTATTATATGTAATTTAAACATACAATTGAAATCATGTATAAATATATTATACATAAACCTGGGAGGAGTCATTGTGACTTTGGCAAATGGGAGTGAAATGCGTCGTTGCTAACATCTGCAACATTAACCTATTGGATTCAGCAAGAGAATCCAACTTAGCCTCTTTCACTCCAACTCCAGCACGTAACCTACACGAGGTGCCCCTGTTAAGTCGAGCAACCCAGTGGAAGGTTGGGTAACCAATCCCAGCGGGAAGCTGGGTTGACGAACCGATCAGTGCTGGGGGACTCCCAGGCTTGAAGCCTTGGTAGTATAGAGAAGCCAGAAAACACCTTGAGGCGACCTCTAGGGCTAACAACCTTAGTTGCAACATGGATGCGTATGCGTCCAAAACAAACTCAAGTCAAGTGAGCATGATGGCAAAACATTTCAACATTTCTTTTACCCCAGGGGGTAAGTCTTCGGATAAATCCCTCGTCGTGAAACCTGCGACGCACGAGTCTCATTCGGATTCTGGGGGAGACTCGACATCATGCGAGAGACGAGTCGGAGCGTCTCGGTGTACCCCAACCAGTCAGAAACTCAGAACCAAATCAAAAAACTTTCTAGCAACGTTCAACATTAACACCCTTACACAAATTGGCAAAATGAAAACTCTCACCGACGCACTACATGAAAATCAGATATGTATCATTGCCCTACAAGAAACACGTTACCCAGACGAAGAGACTTTCGAATCTGAAGGTTACCGCTTTTTCAAGAGCAGAGCTCAAAAGAGGGTCCTCAATGGATGTGTGATGCTTGGAACAGCGTTTGCTGTGAGAACCAGAATCCTTAAGTCGGTCGCAAATTTTGAGCCAGTTAATGACCGATTATCTATATTAACAATCAAATGCGCCAACAAAACCTACAGCCTAGTTAACGCACATGCTCCCACAAATGACAAGAACAGATCTGACCCGGACGAAGTGGATAACTTTTGGGACCTACTGGATGAAAAGCTCGCCAAAATTCCTAAACACCATGTTAAACTTCTTATGGGGGACTTCAATGCTCAACTTGGTCGAGAACACAAGTATAGGAAAATCATTGGAAACTATCCTGCCCACAAAAGAACCAATCAAAATGGTGAGAGATTGGTCTCCATTTGCGAAAACCATAACTTGCAGATCATGTCGACACACTTTCGCCATTTTCCCAGAAAGCAGACAACATGGCGATCTCCTGTCGACGCCATCGGAGAGTTTCAAATAGATCACGTCGCAATCTCTAGGAAAAACAGCCCTGAGATTATGAATGTTAAGGTTAAAAAAGGCATAAACGTGGCTTCAGACCACTATATGTCCATAATGAAATTCAAACCGGTCCCTTCAAACACCAACAAGACGCCCAAACAAATTATTCGCTTCGACACTGATAAACTCAAACAGAATGTAACCGAGTTCCAGGAGAAGGCTCGACCAATCGACTGTGACTTTAACAACACAAAAAACCGCCTGATCGAGGCTGCCAAGGAAATTGCTGAAATTAAAAGAAGCAAGAAACATGCCTGGTGGAATGATACATGTGTTTCAGTTCTCAAGAAAAGGCTCGATGCATGGAAACAATATTACTCAACAAAATCGCAAAATGATTGGGAAACCTACAAAGCCCAACGAGCCCAGACAGCTAAAGTGATCCGAGCTGAGAAACGTAAATATGAAAAGTCACTTATTGAGAAGATCGACCAAGACTTTAAAAGAAACAACACCAGCGAGTACTACGGAACGTTCAAAAGGAAACTTACGGGTTATAAACCTCCGTCGTTATGCTTTCAGCGAATGGACGGTACACTGGCGACCTCAAATGAAGAAAATTGTACCATCCTAGCTGATTACTTTAAGAATTTACTAAATTGCGACCAACCCAAAAATCCCATCAAGACCGAGGAACCCATTCGCAGATGCCCAGAATCAAGACCACCCAACAAAGACGAAATCAAGCGTCACATTGCTCGACTAAAAAACAACAAAGCGCCCGGGGAAGACTCTGTAGTTGCAGAACTTTGGAAATATGCTCCCGAAGAAGCAGTTGAAATCTTGCAGAAGCAAGTAGAACAAATTTGGAAAAATGAAATTCTACCAGAAGATTGGAAAACGGCCTTGATCCATCCGTTACACAAGAAAGGCAGCATGAAAAATGTCAACAACTACAGAGGAATATCCCTCCTACCGGTAGCATACAAAATTCTCTCACTTGCTATCCTGGAGCGATTAGAAGCCGAAGTCGAGCATCAAATAGGAGAATACCAAGGGGGATTCAGAAAGGGTCGTTCAACTGCCGAACAGATCCACAACCTCAAAACAATCATTAGATATTGCAATCTCAGGTCCAAATCGTACGTATCAGTCTTTGTGGACTTTAAGAAGGCTTACGATTCGATAGACCGCGAAGTTCTGTTGAACATCCTCAACGAATTCGGGGTTGACCTGAAACTGCTGGCATTAATTAGAGCCACCCTAACTGAAACAAAATCCAAAGTAAAGTTCCTGGGATGTCTGTCGGATTCCTTTGAGGTCAAAACGGGAGTCAGACAAGGTGACGGGCACTCTCCAATGCTTTTCAACTGCGTCCTCGAAAAAGTCATTCGGACCTGGCGAACAAAATTATTAGAAACTGAGTATAGCCCTCTGAGAATGGGAGCAAAATCCAAGGGGATCATAGTCGACTGTCTAGCATTCGCTGATGACATCGCCATTATGTCGAACGACGTAGAAACTGCTAAGATGCAAATCGACCTTTTAAAAGAAATCGCTGAACAAACTGGCTTGCAGATATCATTCGAAAAAACAGAAGTAATGACCAACATCAAAGACGCCCCTGCAAAACTGCAGACAAAATACGGGAAGATCAACAGAGTGGAAAAATTTAAGTACTTGGGAGAGATCATCATGAAAAGTGGACTGGACAAAGAAGCACTCAAGGAACGAGTACGCAAACTCGAAATAGCCTATCAAACATCGCGCTCAATATACAACAAAAAATGCCTGTCCAAAAATACTAAACTACGTCATTATGAAACTGTTCTGAAACCAGTAGTTATGTATGCAGCCGAAACCCTATCCCTAAATGCTAATAAAGGACTCCTTGAAGAACTGGAGAAAAAAGAGCGCAAAATCGTCAGAGGTATAATGGGATCAAATTACAAGAATGGTATCCACTATAAAAAATCAAACAAAGAAGTCTACAGTGAAATAGAGAAAATTTCAGAATCGATCCGTAAAAGGCGGGCACGGTATTACGGTCATCTCAAACGAATGGACGGAAACAGGCTGACTAAACAGATTTTTCAAATCTTTGACTCCAAACCCAAAACCACAATGCCCTGGTTTATGAATACCAAAGACGACCTCAAAATGCTGCATCTAAAACCCGACGACGCCTTCAATAGAGATCTCTTCCGCAAAAAGATACTGACTAATGGGCTAACCCGAGGCGAGACATCGAACCCGAAAAGAAGACAAGGTACTACTTGGACAGCGGAGCGCAAGATGGTCCACTCACAGAGAATGAGGGAATTCTGGGCTCAGAGGAAGGCGAAACAAATTGCCAAGTGTAGCAAGACTTAACGTGGTCCTAGATGGCCTCAACGAATTATATATATATTATTTTTTAAATTCGTAGTGCATAGGTACACGAAGATCAACATGTTTAGATATTTCTCTACAACAACAATCAGTCAAAACGGTCTGCATTCAAAGTCTGACAGACGACAGTGCCGACTGCTCGTTATTCTAACAATCACAGAAAGGATTTATCGTTTCGTAACAGTCTTCAGTACCGGTAACAGATGATCAGTCGCTATGCTAGAGTAGACGTGTTCTTGTATTAGTTACGGTAGGCCTATGTCTAGAGTAATATTTTGAAGTTATTTTCCCGTGACAAGGGGAAGTGCGATGAAAGTGCATGTGAACCCAATGAACCGACTTTGTGACTTATATGCAAGTTCAGAAGTTTCCAATGTAGACAAACTTACATGCGATACAAGCGCATCGATATCTCCCCAACTCTGTGACAAAAATGTGGGTGCAACTGTTTCTATTATAGACGAACCAGTACAATTTGATATCAGTTCATCGATCTATTTATTTATTTATTTAATCGTATGGTAATTTATGCAATATACAATTATACATAACAAGCTATATTCAAACTTTTAAGTCCATCCTGCTCAACCATTCGGTTAAGTCGGGTGTGAGCGAACAAATCGTCAGGAATGCTAGGGTACGAATAAAGAGGACAGCGTTGGACCAGATGTTCGATCGTCTGTTCTTCCAGGTTACACTCACACATTGGTGAGCTGATCCAGCACCATTTGTACCTGAAATAATTGCTGCAGCCATGCCCAGTCCTCAGCCTGTTGATGCGGAATCAATAGTTCCTCGGCAAGTCAAATCCGTTTGGTTACTTCGTGGGATCAAGATGGTGGGCACTTGTTCCCAATGTTTTAGTGGACCACTCATGCTTCCAGCTTTCATTTAGGTCAAATCCAGCAACAATGAGTTGCCCCGCAGTGACACTTACTGGTCTTCTAGATTTCAGTCGTTGCTGTGATGGGTGGCAGAATTCTTGGTGCAATGGCAAAGAGGGAGATGCAAAGATTTTCTTAGCTTCCCTTAGAAGAGATTGCTTCCTCCTCAATCTATGATGGTCCGTGACAACCACGTAAATCAGTTTATATACAAACGTTTCTATACAAAAAGAACAGGTAAATGGTTTGATAGGTATACATTTATTGAATACTCTGAAAACAAAGATGCTGTTTTCCGTGTAGTCATTTCGTTCAATCTGATTCAAGCAATACTGAACATGTGTATATTAAGGCATTCACGGCCCGGATTATATAAATAATTCATATTGTTTGGGCCAATGCTTGATTTCCATCGAAACGTATGGTTGTAATCTAAATACACACGGCAATGAATTATGTTAATGCTGAACATGTTTTCACTAAATCTGGATTTTGTAATTGGAAAAGAATAGGAGAAAAACGTACAAAGCTTACAAACGTCACAAATCTTCAATAGTAAAGTGGAACAGTTTTCTGGAAAGTGAACGTAGTGGCACAGTGATTTCGAAGCTAAGCGAGAAGCACAAAGATGACATATTACCGGTACGTAACCACTCAGCTGTGGCAACAATGGCCCGAGTCGTATTACTTTGTGCTCCGCAAGACATTGGGCTTAGAGGTCATCGCTAAACAGTTTCGGATGGCGATAGTGCTAATAATAAAAGGAATTTTGTTGAAATTTTAAATGTAATTAAAGTAGAAAGTGAAAGCACAAGGGAGAATGTAATCAGTCTACCTAAGAATGCAACTTACTCATCTAAAGATTCTCAAAATGAATTTCTTGATATCTCAGCTAATATAGGCCTAATAGTTGAACATATTGGAGGAGAGACGAAAAATTATAACAATGGTTATTATTCCTTAATCCTGGATAAAGCTAGAGATGTTAGTAAAGTGGAACAAATGTCCGTGTGTGTCAGATATGTAGGACACAGTTCTATAGAGGAGCGTTTCATTGGTTTTATACATTTGTCCCAACAGAATGAGGAAAGTATAGCTAATTCAGCTTTAGAGTACCGTACCTTGTTTCAGTAGATTTCGATCCATGTAAGTGCATTGGACAAGCATATGATGGAGCCGCGGTTGTCAGGGAAGATAAACGGTGTGCCAAGTTTATTGCGACAAACGCCAATAACCCGTGCGTTTACGTGCATTGTTATGCACATCGCTTAAATTTGGTTTTGGTGGACGATTCAAAGGCAGTAGACGTGGTAGAGGGCACTTTTGGTTTACTGGAAGCAAGTTATGCTTTTCAGTCTGTATCTACTGTAAGACACCAAAAGTTTGTTGAGATACAGAGTGATCTTTATCCAGGAGAACGTGTTTTAGAGATACCTCTTCAAAGTGACACACGATGGGTATGTAAATATAGAGGAGTAATGTATTTTCAGAAACGTTTTGCGTCAGTTAAAGCAGCTCTAGAGTATTTTTCAAAGCCAGATAACAAGAAAGAGGCATCAGAAGCAAAAGGTTTGTTGAAAGAGCTTTGTAAAGTGAAAGTGATGTTTGTGTTACCAATCTTTTCTGATATTCTCGAGCTTGCCAATGGAGTGTCTATGTTCTCACAACAAAAAAAAGTTCTCTCGGCACGCCGGAAGGCGGAGGTAGATTTCACCGGACAAACTTGGGGATAGGCGAAAATAGGCAGAATATGCAGGTTTTCGTAGAAGGATCAGACCTCATTTATTGCGTGAAAGTATTTTATAATTGGAGATTAATTAACTTTGTTTTTCGTCATTTTATGCATATTTTAAACATTTTATTGTCTTATGATGACGGTAACCTTCTTGTCATTTGGAGTCCATTTTTATACTTGTGGTCACACTGTCCTTATGCAAGGTTTCGACACTGATGTATAACTATGTAACGGTCTGTTACTTCTTCACGCAAAATTATATCTCCCGCTGAGATGTTGGTTGGTTCCTCAGTTTAGGGGCTGCGACAACGCGGTCATGTAACCCCGTGTACTTTGGGTGAGTGTAGAATCTGTCTGATATACTGTGGGAATTGTGATGGCTGTATTAGTCTGTAATTCAGGTAAGGAATGCAGACGCTCAATTTCAAGCAGTAGTTCCTAATGTTGCTACCAGATACTACCGTCCGCGACACCTAGCTGTGAACTTGGCTACTAGATGCCACTGCAATCAGCAACTCGCAACGAACGTTGGATCCTCCCCTCCAAAGGAAAGCATACTGAGGGATTTTTAGCGCTCTTAGAAAATCCGACGACTTTGGCCGGCTTTGAACCCGCGACTATGGGCATGCTACCAGTTACGTCACCGAAGCCGCTTCACACTTAGTCAGATGGAAATCTGAATCTGATCTCGCGCAAGTGCGTTGTCATAGCAACGTCTGATGGCTCATCCCTCATCAATTTAGTAGTGTTGCCATGGCAACCACTGATAGCTCTTGGCATTTTCTTATAATTCCGAAATCATTTTGCTTATCCCTTGGCGTTATGGTGGGTCATATCAAAAATTCTTTCAGACAAAAGTTTTAGGTAATTATTAGGGGGATGTTGTCCATTTTGTACGGTTTTGATATTGTGCCTATTAAGAGAGATATGATTAATGCTTCCCGAAAAGCCCACTTTTTCCCACCCCTTTGGTCAATGGTTGGTGCTATAAAAAAAACTCTTCAAACATAAATTTTTGAGCTTTTTCCGGCACATAGTATGAACTTTGGACGGATTCGATATTTCACATATTAAGAGAGTAATAGCAATATTTCATTTTTTCGAAAAAAGTCCCCCATTTTCATCCCCTTCTACCGATTTAGCCCAGTAACGAACTCGACCGAGATTTTATGGGTATACATATTCGATAAACCTTTCAAAGTGATTGGTGCAAAATTACGGCAGTTATCGTGTCCACAAGAAACTGATATACATATATATATATATAAACATACATAAACATACATAAATTTATATATAAACTTTTGAACTGACGGTGGTTTTGGGGTCTGGGGATGAGAAACGCGAAGATATGTCGAAATTTTCCGGAAATCGAAACATGGTACCCATTGCAATAGTTAGCTTTCTAATGAAATCTACCTAAAATACTACCATCAACGACACCTATCTGTGAACTTGGCTACTAGATGCCACCGGAACCATCAACTCGCAACGAACGTTGGAACTTCTCCTCCGAAGGAAAGCAAACTCATGGTTTTTTAGCGCTCTTAGTAAATCCGACGACTTCAGCCGGGTTTGAACCCGCGATCTTGGGCATAGAAGTTCAGCATGCTACCAGTTCCGATACCAAATTCGCTTCCCACAGACAGATGGAAAACTGAATGTTATCTCGTGCAGTGTCGTTGTCATAGTTACTGCTGATGGCTCATCCCTTATCAATTAAAAGTAAAGTTGTCATGGCAACCTCTCTTGGCACTTGGCATTTTCTTATAATTTAAATCATTTTGCTCACCCCGTGGCGTAATGGTGGGTCATATCAAAAATTGTTTCAGACAAAAGTTTTAGGTAATTATTGGAGGAATATTGTCCATTTTGTACGGTTTTGATATTGTGCCTATTAACAGAGATATGATTAATGTTTCCCGAAAAACCCACTTTTTCCCACCCCTTTGGTCAATGGTTGGTGCTATCAAAAAACGTATTTGACATAAATTTTTGGCACTTATCTGACACATCTTATGAACTTTGAATGGATTCGATATTTCAAGTATTAAGAGAGTTATAGCGAAATTTCACTTTTTCGAAAAAAGCCTCCCATTTTCACCCCCTTCGACCGATTTTGCCCATTAACGAACTCGACCGAGATTTTAAGGGTATACATATTATGTAAAAAATTCAAAGTGATTGGTGCAATATTACGACAGTTATCGTGTCCACAAGAAACTGATATACATATATATATACTGAACCCTTATTGATCTACGATAAATAAGTATTCATATTTATTATTATTATTACTGCGGCCCAGGCAGTACTTGAGGAAGTGGACATGGATAAAGGGAGGCTAGCGTTTCGTAAAGATTGCAACAGGAGCAGAGCTGGTAGCTATTCTTGGGGGACGGCTAGAATTAGTCGGGTTCAAGGCCAAATTGAGCAACTACATGTACCAAAATTGGAAGCATAAAGGAAGGATCACGAGTCACTTGCAACGAACATACGATTGAATCAGCCAATCACGAGAGACCAAGCCATGACCACGCGGTGGACAGCGTCAGTAGTAAAAAGCCCGCTGAATTGATTATATAAAGAACCGCCGATCGGACCGATCTCCGCACGAGTGCATTGAGACGTTTGATTTATTTCAAGAAGAATGACACTAGTCCCATATTTGTGAGATAAGAACTCTGGAAATTTTTATCCGATTCCACCCCACTCCTCCGTCCCCTGTCAGTTTCTAATAAATAGTTTGGCATGACGCTACTCTAAGTCAATCGTTTTGGAGCCTTGAGAGGCTAACTTCACGCCAGTTTACATCGTGATTTTGACGCTCGAAATTATTAGAAACCTATTCGTTTTGGAGCCTTGAGAGGCTAACTTCACATCAGTCGTATTAACGAATTGTAAAGCTCTATTACACTTTATCTGAAATCAACTTTATTTTGTGAGCTAATATTTCACGCCAGTGCGTGGTGACTTGTAACATTTTCTTAAAGACGACTAGTTCAGCTCTGAGGGGCAGGTCTTGTAACACCCTAATTAGCGCTCACCAGAGCGAAGGTCAACAGTACAGTACGGAAATACCGAGCAAGATAGCGACTGCCTGTGCAGCCAAGATCTTAAACTTATTATCGAGCCAGTGACGTGGTCTCGAGGTGTATATTTTATGTACACATTTCAGTGTACTTTTCATGTGTTTATTGTGCGTGTGTGCGAGATATCTAGGGCCAGTCTTCGCAATTAATCGCATTAGGACAATTGTGGGCGAAATGAGTAACCTGCAAGTGATTATAGCTAGGTCAAATAATTAACATTGAACTTTTCTGCCAAGGAGTCGATACCAGGATGCTCAACACGTGGTTTGGAGTTGGGATGATCTTCAACGATTCAACGCAGACGACCACGATGGAGTGTTAATTTGTCCATAAGGGCAATGGGCTGAGAAGGATGTCTTAAGTTCTACAAGCAGATCGGTGATGTACAAAAATTGGATTATTTCAATTATGTAGTTAGATTTGGCCGGGGAACTTTTGTAAATAGTCATGTTTCTTTTCTTGTTGTTTAGAGTTTTTTTTGCACCGACACTAAATGTTTTAAATGTCCGTTGGAGCGTGGCCAAAGTGTTTGTTGTATATTTGTTTTTCCTTGAGTCATATGTTATGTGCGCGGCGTGCGTACGTGATTTTATCCATGCAAATGCGAAACCCGTTACATTCGATAAATGGTGCTTTATTAACGTTAATATTTGAAATAGGAATGGGAGGTAATTACTGTAAGATATTTGCTGAACAGGTTATTATTCATATTAGGGTTGCCAAGCGCACCAATTTAAAAAGTAATTTGTAGAACACTTTCGTTCTAACTTTGATAGATTTTTTTGAGTCCTTTTCAGGTTGACTAGTCACGGCATAGAACGGTGGCGCCAGCATGTGGAAATTATTTGTGTCTTTTTATTTCAGGGTCTGTCAAAACCCATACGTGTGATTCTAAGTGTGTTACTGTGTCAAGTGTGTGCTGATTCTACGTGAGGAGGGGGTAGAGGTCCTACCGCCCTCATATTTTTGCTGCTGTTGTATTTTTGATGGAAAGACAGGGTGCTCTAGGGAGACCGCTGTTTCTTGTCCATATTTATTCTGACACACACACACGTATTATTGTGCTTTGGGGCACACTTCTTCGAGATTCGACCCCATGTCCTGGGAGGTCGAGGTTATTGACACGTGGGTTGACAGATATGCAGAGTTCCACAAACTGCCCGTCTTGCCTGGTGACTTATTTTGATAGGCAGTCCTGATTGTCCGACTGACCCCTGTAAGCTTTCATGTTGCAAACCTGTTCATTATGATGGTTATTTTTAAGCCATAATTAATTGGGGAGTTCACCATGTGTGTAACGGCTTATTGTACGTTGTATGGGTAAAATATTGTATTAATAATGTAAATGTTGGCTGTGTGCCTATTGCTTTGTTTATGACTCGATTCATGTAATTTTTGTGTGTCACACCTGTGTGGTGTAGTGGTAGAGTACTTGTAATTTTTGACGGCGGTCATTTGTGTATTTTTTTTATAGGTCACGTGTTAATGTACTTGTGTTGATTTGTGTGAGAAGTCCTAAGTTTTTAGGCAGTAAATGTTGCTACGGCAATTTGATTCCAATTTCACACGGAAAATTTGTGTTTGTTTATATTAGATCTAGGAAGTGTCGGTTTAATTTTAAGTATTGTAGTTGTGTTCCCCCGTGTCGGTCTAGCTCTAAGAAATGTGGATTCGTTGTCTGAATGATTATTCTGTATGATGACGAATCACGCATTCATTGTACACATCGTGATGCATGTAGAACGACATACGCACATATATGGGCACTTTTGTATTTTTATCTTAGGGACACTTGGTCCAGGTAATTAATCTCTCCAGAGATTTTGGCCTAGTTTTTGGCATTTTTATTAAGTGGGAGTCATATGGGAGTTTTTGTTGTTAATTGTTGAGTTTAAATATGGTGATTTGTTTATTAAATTCATTTGTTTTTTAACCCTGGCTTCACTTTTTCCTGCATGTTATTTTGTTATATGTTACCCTGCAAGTTAATGAAGCGCCTTGACAACAACTTACGATATGAACCGTTACACCCCCGAAACTGAGTCTCATATGCTTCTTTGCAAGGGTTCATAAAACAAAAATGGCGCCCAACGAGGGGATTGTTGTTGTTGTTGCTTCGCTGATCTCATATTTATTCCGTTGAGAAATGATGCCAGGTCAAGCGGACATGTAAATTCAGTAAATTGAGGCGATGTTGTACCGCCATGTGCATTAGTAAAATCACTCAGTTCCTAAAGTTAGAGATATTGAACAAGATTAGAATTTGATATTGTATTTGTTATAAACTTGTTCTGGCGCCCGACATTAAAATTAGAAATTTGCATTATTATTGAACTCAGTCAAAGCAGGAAGGTGTTGCCTTATATTTGACGTTTAATTGACTTCGGTTAATTGGTGTTTCGTAAATTCTGTTGGTTAGGAATTTAAAAGCAGATCACTAGGGGTTATTTTTTTGTTTTGGAATAAGTGTCATTGTATTCAGTAAATTTTGTTACTGAAATTTTCATTAAATTAGAGCCAGTAATATTTAAATGTGTGACATGTATGCGTGTATATGACTGAAATCTTGGCCCATGACCCTGTTTTCTCTGAATATATTTGTGTGTGTGAAATGGCGAGTGTCGATGAAATTAAGGCATTGTTGGAACAGATGTCCGTAAAAACGGAAGAACAATTAGAACACATGTCGATCCAAATGTCCGTAAAGACGGAAGAACAATTAAAGAACATGAAGGAGGAAATAAGCGGAGACAATAATAAACAGTTAAAAGAACAATTAGAAGCTCAGCGGGAGCATAATGATAAACAATTAAGTGACATTACGGTCCAGTTATAAGCGCAGAAGATAGACAGTGAAAAACAATTACATGACATGAGCGGTAATATTTCGGTCCAATTAGAGGTCCAGAAATTAGACACGGACAAACAATTAAATGAACTAAATCACAAATTGTCACAACAGGCGGTAACACAAACCGAACAATTAGGAAAAATCACTAGTGACATTAATCAGAGCGTTAAAAAGGTAGAGAAACTGGCAGGCGAGGTTGCGGAGAACAACGTCAAACAGTTAGGCGAAATTAAGAAGTTGGAGGCGAAGTTTGATAACAAATTAGTACAATTTGACGAGATGGTGGCAGATAAACTCAAGCAGATAGAGGCAGCATGTGTCAATAACACCGCGGGAATGAAGAAAACCCAAGAGAAATTGCAGCAGCAAATTAATTCGGTAGACAGCAACGTGCTGGATTTAATAAAGGAAATTGATAAAGTCGAGGTTAAGGCCGAAACCGAACGGATACACTTGCGGTAGAACTTAGAGGAGCAATTAGGCAAAACACAAGAGATCATAAGAAAAGAGATGGGAGAACAGCTAATAAAAACACAAGAGGTCATAAGAAAAGAAGTCGGGGAACAATTAATAAAAACACAAGAGGTTATGAGAGAAGAGGTTGGGGAACAACTAGTCAAAACGCAAGAAGAGATACGTGAAGAGCTAGAGAAAAATCAGGAAAGGAACGAGGAGAAAATTAATAGCTTGAAAAGTAGGATCCGGCGAGATTGGGACCAGCAGGCTCACGCAAATAAGGAAGACAGGCTGACAGTTTTAAAGCGAATGCAGGCATTGGAGGAAAATGTAAAGTCAAAATTACAGGAACAATCAGAGTTAATCATCAAAAACGAGATTAGATCTTTAGAGAATGCGACATTATTTTCGGCTGAAAATATACCGGAGAAGCAGGGGAGTATTGGAAGTCCTGCAGGCTTGAATTTGGCTGAGGATACCAGCCGGGGTCAAAGTCCCAGACTAACGAGTAACGCATTCCAGCAATACAGGGGAGAGACTTCAACACCACAACCGAACTTTGCACCCGCCCAAGTCATCCAAGTCATTCGGGGTAATGATTTCAAGCCCGATAAATTTAAGGAACATTCAGGAACCACTCCCAAAGCATTTCTACGACAGTTAACTGATTACTTTAATGACCAGCACATCGGCCCTGAGAAACAATTAAGACTAGTGGAGAAATTTTTAGAAGGACCCAGCCTAACCTGGTTTTTAAGCTTTAAGTACACTTTCACAGACATGGCTCAATTCCGCGAAGCATTTTTGAAGAAGTTTTGGAGCCCTTCGTTACAGCAGGGGTTGAGAATGGACCTGTACACGCGAAAATATCATAGTACGCATCCAACCCGGTTTTCAGAATTCTTCAGCCAGCAATTGGTAAAATTCAGAGATTTTGACGACCCGCCAAGCGAGCAAAATATGGTTCTAACCATCGGGAAACAACTCCCAATGCACAACCAACAACTATTAGTCGCAGGAAACATTCAAACCGCAGTCCAAGCCGAAGAATTACTCAGACACTTAGACGAGACGAGTATGGTGAGCCCACAGACAGGAAGGAGGAATATGGAATGTGTCAACACGGCAGAGGTAGTTCAGGAACTCCAAAATAACCACAGCCAGGGGAACCAAACCAAGACACAGTCCACAGGGACACAATTCACACCGAGAAGGCAAGATTTTGACGGCCGAAACCAGTTCAACAATAATAATCAAAACTATCAGAATAACCGTGGGAGATACAATCAGAACAACCAAAATCAAAACAATCAATGGACGTACCAGCGGGAGTACACAAATTGGAGGGGAAACCAGAGACAAGGTAGACCTTACCAAAGAAATGGAGATGGTAGATGGAATAACGGCAGGGACTATCGCCAAGAAAATAGGGGAGATTATCGGAACAACTGGGACGAGCGATATATTGAATCACGAAAATACTTGGATCAATTAAGTGCCGAAGAAATGGAGAAGGAGAAGTGGGGGCGTGCCATGGCAAACAGACAGAGCCCAGACCATCACCATGAAGAAGAGAAGAGACCAGCCGACAAACCAAAACAGAAAAATAATAGAGGAAATTTGCGGGACGAAGTTTCGGGCAAGGGCCTGGAAATATGGTAGCAGGAGGAGAAGAAGATGGGAGAAGATGAAGATGGGAGAAGAAGAAGACGGTAGGAGAAGAAGATGGGAGAAGAAGAAGAAGGGAACCATTTGATGACTAGGAAAAATGATGTGTGCAGAATCTGTATTGCAAAAATTTTATTTTGAGAGCCAACACTCAAATATACGCGGAGCGCCAGAGTACGCACTTGGTTTGTAAACAACAAGCAGCTGAGACGACAGGAGTGGCAATCATGTAAGGAGAAGGGGGAGACCTAGTGAGGAAGTATGAATGACATTCCGGCGAGAAAGAGAGCACACTAATTGAGTCAGAGGGGCGTATACTCGAGCAGCTGAGCGAGGTATTAAAGGGATGTGTTGTTACTACAGTGGATTTTGTTTTTGAAATCCAAATCAATAAATTGCTTCGAATTTCAAAACCTTGCTGAGGATAAATGAACCCTTATTGATCTACGATAAATAAGTATTCATATTTATTATTATTATTACTGCGGCCCAGGCAGTACTTGAGGAAGTGGACATGGATAAAGGGAGGCTAGCGTTTCGTAATGATTGCAACAGGAGCAGAGCTGGTAGCTATTCTTGGGGGACGGCTAGAATTAGTCGGGTTCAAGGCCAAATTGAGCAACTACATGTACCAAAATTGGAAGCATAAAGGAAGGATCACGAGTCACTTGCAACGAACATACGATTGAATCAGCCAATCACGAGAGACCAAGCCATGACCACGCCGTGGACAGCGTCAGTAGTAAAAAGCCCGCGGAATTGATTATATAAAGAACCGCCGATCGGACCGATCTCCGCACGAGTGCATTGAGACGTTTGATTTATTTGAAGAAGAATGACACTAGTCCCATATTTGTGAGATAAGAACTCTGGAAATTTTTATCCGATTCCACCCCACTCCTCCGTCCCCTGTCAGTTTCAAATAAATAGTTTGGCATGACGCTACTCTAAGTCAATCGTTTTGGAGCCTTGAGAGGCTAACTTCACGCCCGTTTGCATCGTGATTTTGACGCTCGAAATTATTAGAAGCCTATTCGTTTTGGAGCCTTGAGAGGCTAACTTCACATCAGTCGTATTAACGAATTGTAAAGCTCTAGTACACTTTAAAACTCAGCAATTCTTCTAGGTTTGTGCCGTGTCTTGTGTGGGGTTTCGCCTAGGACACCAAGCTAGGCTCATCGGCGGGCTCTTGGTGTCCCTGCCCGGACCCCCACAGGAGTATCGAACTGCGCGATACCTCCCTTTATATAGAGTGCAACTGCACTCCTTGACTGCGAGAACCAAAAGCTCAAGCAGCCGTAACCTCCCTATGAAGGCTTCCAAAAAGATGGTGTATTGGCTTTCACGGCCGGTGAATTAAAACTCAGCAATTCTTCTAGGTTTGTGCCGTGTCTTGTGTGGGGTTTCGCTTAGGACACCAACCTAGGCTGATCGGCGGGCTCTTGGTGTCCCTGCCCGGACCCCCACTGGAGTATCGAACTGCGCGATACCTCCCTTTATATAGAGTGCAACTGCACTCCTTGACTGCGAGAACCAAAAGCTCAAGCAGCCGTAACCTCCCTATGAAGGCTTCCAAAAAGATGGTGTATTGGCTTTCACGGCCGGTGAATTAAAACTCAGCAATTCTTCTAGGTTTGTGCCGTGTCTTGTGTGGGGTTTCGCCTAGGACACCAAGCTAGGCTCATCGGCGGGCTCTTGGTGTCCCTGCCCGGACCCCCACACCATCTTTTTGGAGGCCTTCATAGGGAGGTTACGGCTGCTTGAGCTTTTGGTTCTCGCAGTCAAGGAGTGCAGTTGCACTCTATATAAAGGGAGGTATCGCGCAGTTCGATACTCCTGTGGGGGTCCGGGCAGGGACACCAAGAGCCCGCCGATGAGCCTAGCTTGGTGTCCTAGGCGAAACCCCACACAAGACATGGCACAAACCTAGAGGAATTGCTGAGTTTTAATTCACCGGCCGTGAAAGCCAATACACCATCTTTTTGGAAGCCTTAATAGGGAGGTTACGGCTGCTTGAGCTTTTGGTTCTCGCAGTCAAGGAGTGCAGTTGCACTCTATATAAAGGGAGGTATCGCGCAGTTCGATACTCCTGTGGGGGTCCGGGCAGGGACACCAAGAGCCCGCCGATGAGCCTAGCTTGGTGTCCTAGGCGAAACCCCACACAAGACACGGCACAAACCTAGAAGAATTGCTGAGTTTTAATTCACCGGCCGTGAAAGCCAATACACCATCTTTTTGGAAGCCTTCATAGGGAGGTTACGGCTGCTTGAGCTTTTGGTTCTCGCAGTCAAGGAGTGCAGTTGCACTGTATATAAAGGGAGGTATCGCGCAGTTCGATACTCCTGTGGGGGTCCGGGCAGGGACACCAAGAGCCCGCCGATGAGCCTAGCTTGGTGTCCTAGGCGAAACCCCACACAAGACACGGCACAAACCTAGAAGAATTGCTGAGTTTTAATTCACCGGCCGTGAAAGCCAATACACCAACTTTTTGGAAGCCTTCATAGGGAGGTTACGGCTGCTTGAGCTTTTGGTTCTCGCAGTCAAGGAGTGCAGTTGCACTCTATATAAATGGAGGTATCGCGCAGTTCGATACTCCTGTGGGGGTCCGGGCAGGGACACCAAGAGCCCGCCGATGAGCCTAGCTTGGTGTCCTAGGCGAAACCCCACACAAGACATGGCACAAACCTAGAAGAATTGCTGAGTTTTAATTCACCGGCCGTGAAAGCCAATACACCATCTAGTACACTTTATCTGAAATCAACTTTATTTTGTGAGCTAATATTTCACGCCAGTGCGTGGTGACTTGTAACATTTTCTTAAAGGCGACTAGTTCAGCTCTGAGGGGCAAGTCTTGTAACACCCTAATTAGCGCTCACCAGAGCGAAGGTCAACAGTACAGTACGGAAATACCGAGCAAGATAGCGACTGCCTGTGCAGCCAAGATCTTAAACTTATTATCGAGCCAGTGACGTGGTCTCGAGGTGTATATTTTATGTACAAATTTCAGTGTACTTTTCATGTGTTTATTGTGCGTGTGTGCGAGATATCTAGGGCCAGTCTTCGCAATTAATCGTATTAGGACAATTGTGGGCGAATTGAGTAACCTGCAAGCGATTATAGCTAGGTCAAATAATTAACATTGAACTTTTCTGCCAAGGAGTCGATACCAGGATGCTCAACACGTGGTTTGGAGTTGGGATGATCTTCAACGATTCAACGCAGACGACCACGATGGAGTGTTAATTTGTCCATAAGGGCAATGGGCTGAGAAGGATGTCTTAAGTTCTACAAGCAGATCGGTGATGTACAAAAATTGGATTATTTCAATTATGTAGTTAGATTTGGCCGGGGAACTTTTGTAAATAGTCGTGTTTCGTTTCTTGTTGTTTAGAGTTTTTCTTGCACCGACACTAAATGTTTTAAATGTCCGTTGGCGCGTGGCCAAAGTGTTTGTTGTATATTTGTTTTTCCTTGAGTCATATGTAATGTGCGCGGCGTGCGTACGTGATTTTATCCATGCAAATGCGAAACCCGTTACATTCGATAAATGGTGCTTTATTAACGTTAATATTTGAAATAGGAATGGGAGGTAATTACTGTAAGATATTTGCTGAACAGGTTATTATTCATATTAGGGTTGCCAAGCGCACCAATTTAAAAAGTAATTTGTAGAACACTTTCGTTCTAACTTTGATAGATTTTTTTTGAGTCCTTTTCAGGTTGACTAGTCACGGCATAGAACGGTGGCGCCAGCATGTGGAAATTATTTGTGTCTTTTTATTTCAGGGTCTGTCAACACCCATACGTGTGATTCTAAGTGTGTTACTGTGTCAAGTGTGTGTTGATTCTACATGAGGAGGGGGTAGAGGTCCTACCGCCCTCATATTTTTGCTGCTGTTGTATTTTTGATGGAAAGACAGGGTGCTCTAGGGAGACCGCTGTTTCTTGTCCATATTTATTCTGACACACACACACGTATTATTGTGCTTTGGGGCACACTTCTTCGAGATTCGACCCCATGTCCTGGGAGGTCGAGGTTATTGACACGTGGGTTGACAGATATGCAGAGTTCCACAAACCGCCCGTCTTGCCTGGTGACTTATTTTGATAGGCAGTCCTGATTGTCCGACTGACCCCTGTAAGCTTTCATGTAGCAAACCTGTTCATTATGATGGTTATTTTTAAGCCATAATTAATTGGGGAGTTCGCCATGTTTGTAGCGGCTTATTGTACGTTGTATGGGTAAAATATTGTATTAATAATGTAAATGTTGGCTGTGTGCCTATTGCTTTGTTTATGACTCGATTCATGTAATTTTTGTGTGTCACACCTGTGTGGTGTAGTGGTACAGTACTTGTAAATTTTGACGGCGGTCATTTGTGTATTTTTTTTATTGGTCACGAGTTAATGTAGTTGTGTTGATTTGTGTGAGAAGTCCTAAGTTTTTAGGCAGTAAATGTTGCTACGGCAATTTGATTCCAATTTCACACGGAAAATTTGTGTTTGTTTATATTAGATCTAGGAAGTGTCGGTTTAATTTTAAGTATTGTAGTTGTGTTCCCCCGTGTCGGTCTAGCTCTAAGAAATGTGGATTCGTTGTCTGAATGATTATTCTGTATGATGACGAATCACGCATTCATTGTACACATCGTGATGCATGTAGAACGACATACGCACATATATGGTCACTTTTATTATTTTTATCTTAGGGACACTTGGTCCATGTAATTAATCTCTCCAGAGATTTTGGCCTAGTTTTTGGCATTTTTATTAAGTGGGAGTCATATGGGAGTTTTTGTTGTTAATTGTTGAGTGTAAATATGGTGATTTGTTTATTAAATTCATTTGTTTTAACCCTGGCTTCACTCTTTCCTGCATGTTATTTTGTTATATGTTACCCTGCAAGTTAATGAAGCGCCTTGACAACAACTTACGATATGAACCGTTACACCCCCCGAAACTGAGTCTCATATGCTTCTTTGCAAGGGTTCAATACATACATAAATTATATATAAACTTTTGAACTGACGGTGGTTTTGGGGTCTGGGGGATGTGAAACGCGAAGATATGTCGAAATTTTCCGGAAGTCGAAACATGGGACCCTTTGCAATAGTTAGCTTTCTAATTAAATCTACCTAAAACATGTGGACTTCGGAGGGGCACATAGGTTGATATATGGTCTTGTAAAATCGTTGCAAGAAAAACGAAATGATGATTATTTTAAGGAACATGTGACCGTAAGGTGCTACAGACAGAAATCAGTTTAGCTAAGAATGTATTTAGAGGCAAATATCCAAACAATTCCTCATTCTTTTTTTCTGAACTTCTGAAAATGGAAGTTGCTTTTCCACAGCTACTATTATTTTTCAAGTTGATGCTGACTCTTCCTGTGTCATCTGCTTCTGCTGAGCGCAGTTCCTCTGTCATGAAACGATTAAAATCCTATTTAATAGCAACAATGGCAATAAAGAGGCCTTCCAATCTCGCAATTCCTTCAATTGAAAGAGAATTAGTGGAAAATTACTTCAAGGCCCTTCTGATTTAGTGAACCAGTTTGCCCAGAGTGGAAACAGAAGAATAAATTTATGAGACAGTGAAATGTGCTTTTCTTTTACCAATGCTAGTTTTTTAAATTACTAACCTGTATAACTATATTAACATATGGTATATCTGTGAATTTTAACAACAGATGATTAGGGTCATGGTAATTGACACGAAAAGACTTGCGTAAAATACCATCACTTGAAGACCCTTCAGATATAGTGAACCAGTTTGCCCAGGGTGGAAACAGAAGAATATTATTGCTCAATCTCCTTCTTCTTCTTCTTCTTCTTCTTCTTCATTTCCCGTTTCCAGTTCCCTGGGTCGGGTTGCGAATCAAGGACATCCACAGTTGTCTATCCCTCCACCATTCATTTCCTTCTTTCAATACTTCTTTTCCTTTACTCTTCTCTTCCCTATGCTTTCCTTCACCGTATCTATCCACCTCTTTCTGGGCCTTCCTCGTGGCCTCATTCCTGGTTTATTCTCCACAAACATTCATTTTCGTACTCTGTATTCTTCCATTCTCATCATATGTCCGTACCACTTCAGCTTACTGGTTTCTATCTTGTCTCGCAGTTTTGGGGACCCAGTTCTCTCCCTAATGTCCACAATTCTGATTTTTTCCCTCCGTGTCTTCCCAATTATTCTTCTAAGGAACTTCATCTCGGCTGCTTGGATTCGGCTTTCATCGCGTTTTGTTGTGATCCCAAGTACCCGCTGCATATGTCAGAATTGGTGTGTAATACATCGAGAATAGAACTTTCTTGCATTTCTCCGGGACTTCCTGGTTCCATACTAAACCTCTCACACACTGGTGAAACCCATTTGCTTGTTGGATTCTCTTTCCAATTTCTTCATTTATTGTACCATCTTCTGTGAGTATGCTCCCAAAATACTTAAAGCTTTTTACCATTTCCAATGGATTTCCATTGACTTCAATATTCTGTCTTCCTTCTCTCTTGTTTCTTGTCATCACTACATTTTTACTCTTTTCCACACTTATTTTCATTCCATATTTTTCTATCTTTCGATTCGTTACAGTGACTTGTTCTTGCACTTATATTTCATTTTCTTCCCATATTACTATGTCGTCTGCAAAAAGTAAGACCTTAGTCTCCTTGCTTCACATTCTTCGTTTCACACTCTTGTGGATTTCATCCATGACAGTTATAAACAGTATAGGGGATAACATACTTCCTTGTCGAAGTGCTGTTTCAACACTGAACCAGTTTGTTTGTCCTAGCTTGGTATTCACACTACTTACACACTTTTCATACATGGCTTTGATCATTTGTATTTCTGCTCTGCCTATCCTGGTTTTATCAATGCGTCCCAGACCAATCTTCGTGGTACACTGTCGTATGACTTCTCAATATCTAGAAATGTCATCACCAAATCCTTTTTGAACTCCCATCTTTTCTCCATCATGTTTCTTAGAGCAAAGATTAGATCGAAGGTTGATCTATCACTTCGTAATCCATGTTGTTCTTCCTCCATTTATGCCTCAACTTTCATTCTCACTCTTTTCTCTAATATCCACTCAGATATCTTTGCAACATGGGAAATAAGTGTGATTCCCCGATAATTGTTACATTCTTTCTTATCACCCTTCTTGAATACTGGAATTATCAGACCCTGCCTCCAATCTTCTGGTACTTCTCTCTCCATCCATATCACACGAAATAGTCTATACATCCAATGTAACCCTACTGGCCCAGCTGCCTTCATCATCTCTGTAGTCACTTCATCCATTCCTGGAGCTTTCCCATTCTTCATCTTCCTTAGGGCTTCTTCTATTTCCAACATTGCTATGTCATGATTTCGGTTTGCTTCCACCTCTTCTTCTTCATGTTCTTCCTCTTCATCCAGTTCCTCAAATTTGACGTTAAGTAATTTAGTGAAATACTCTTCCCATCGATGAAGTATATCCTCACTTTGTGTCAAAATGTGTCCATTGTCCGTCTTCACAAATTTTGTTTCTTCTTTATTTCTCACTTTGTTTCTAACCAATCCATACAGAAGTTTCTTACTTCCCTTAACATCCTCAATATTATCTTATAATGCATACATACAGAAGTTATAATATGCGGGGTATTTATTACTGTTGAGGTCTCATTTCAGTCCTATGGTAACTAACTTTCGGTTCTGATTTTCTGATCATGGTTAGTTCTGGATACATTAAATTATTGTTCTTTAAATAATATGGCAGAGTAGTATGTGTATAACTGAACATGTTAATGGTTGTACTAATGTTGCCCATTGTATTTTCACAAATAAGGTTACTTTTCTATTGAATTCTGTCACCCAAACTTTCAATTCCAAACTGGGCCACCCCAGATTTAAGCTTCTAGAACCGCCACTGTCTTCACCTGTCAATTTGACGTCCATACGGGTTTAAGATTTCTTTTGGCTGGATTCCAATAATTTTGTCATACATTTATTAATTTTCATCGTGAATTCTTTCCTCAATAACAGAATCCATACCATTTAAAAATTCATTCAAATCCTGTGGTGTGTCGGCTGAGGTGTCGATGTCATCATTAAATCTCACAGGTGAATTTATTAAGAATATAGTTCAGTTATCTTATGTAATACTACACGGGAGTCGAACATAGGATACAATCTGATAAACTGTTGAAATTAGCCGAAATACCGTTTGTTATGATGAATGGCAATAATTGTGGAAATGCTGTAGTAATAGAAGTTTTCTCCTCAGCTGTCTATAAGCCACCCACCAACCCCTCTTTAGACCACGACATGTAGCCTATTACAATTCCAGCTGTGATCTAAGTAAAACACTACAGATACCTAGTGGGGGGCGAACACTGTGAGTTGTGAAAAGTACGGTAGGTAATAAATTAGTTGAAAGGTCGGGCCTTAGACAGCACGGAATCGATCAAAATACATTTCAATAAGTAATGACTCGTCAAATTGCAATGACCACATGTATTTGGAAGGATCACCTTATATCTTCTTAATAGATTCATGCTTCTTTGTACTAGTTGGTGTAGTTGGGAAGAAGGAATGGGGCAGGTAGCAAATAAAGAAGTCATTTGTATTATTTCTCAACCTACCAAGATCTACAATGGGCGGAGTTATGGAGTCCATGTCTTGCTTGAGACTGGTTCATGGATTATATTGATAAGCTTGGCAGTGACAGGATGGACGGGGGGTGGGAGGGGGAGAGGGGGCGGGAGGGGGAGGGGCGGGAGGGGGTAGGGGGAGCAATAAATCATTTTCATTTCATTACCTTCTTGGCACACACTCCCCCCAATTTTCGTATAATTTTGGTACTTGCTTCATGATATTCATAAATTGGCTGCTCTTAAAAACGTTATCTTTGTGGCATGAACGAGAGGAATATTTTGTTCCTGTCCATAGAAGTTCGCTTTTCTGTTGCGATTCATCGTCATAATGTTCAATTCTTAAAGACAGGTGATAACTGTGGTATCGACAAAAATAAGAAATCAAGCAGTTCATTAAAATGGTAATGTTAATATACCCGAGTTCGGAAATTTCCAAAATAACTGGACATGTTTCTAGATCATCCCAAATTACTAAAACTAATCTGTGGCATTAGCCCTATCTGCCTAATAATTCAAATAGTTCTGTTATCTAGAATTGATTATCTTATAATACATACGTTACGGTACTCATACTTGTGACGCCAACGGTTTTACCAAATTTCGTTTGGAAAGAAAATATTTTGTTTGATTATTCCTCACCGCTAAGTAAAACTATCTTAGATAAGCCTAATTTGGGCAAGACACAAACATCGCAGCATAATTTGCAGACGCGCCGACAAGATGGCGTCTCAGTGAAAGTGTAGTGAAATAGCAGCTAGTGTAAATATTTGATAAAAATGGTAAAAAAATTATAACAGAGGTTTAAAATCTATATAGTTACTTTCCTTAGGTCAAGTGAAATATGGAATATTGATAGTATTTAGAAATTCTTATCGATAATTTAATAAACTTAAACTAAGTTGTGGGAACGTGTATCCAAAGATTCGGTGACTCTTTCAATCACTGTTTGAACCAAGTAGAGCAGTGGTGCTTTTATGAGTTTTCACCCGGTTGGAAGATATACGTATTTCACATTCTTCTTTATTGTTAGGTAATTAGATTAATTCATTTAGGTAGTAATAATTAAAATAAATTTAGTGTAATTCGGTGTAAACATCAAGGCTAACTTAGATCTCGAGTATGTCGGCAGTAAACAGTGTTAGTGTCTCGTCAGGTAGTGTAACCGTTACGGACAATAAATAAAAAATAAAAATAAAAGTAAAAAAATGCAAATAAAATCATCACAAGATCACAGGTAACATTGAGTGAGGAGAAAAGTGAAACCGATTGTCGTAATGTAGGCCTACCGGTACCGTCATGCGAATGTCATAACCTGAGAAACGAATTGTCCTCAAAAGATGAAATTATAAAGCTGCTAAAGGAAGATATTACTAAGTCAATGGAAGAGTTGAATAAATTAAAAGGAAACGGAGAGGAGAGCAAGGAAACTTGGTCGACCGTGGTTGCTGGTAAGGTAAGATTGAATATGCCTAGGCCTATAAATGGAGTACCGGTACATGTAACTGAAATTCCCGTCTCAAATTCATTTGGAGCGCTCGTCGAAAAAAATGATGACTTTCATCAAGAAGAAAAGAAGAAAGTGATAAAGAGAAAATCCAGGAAGATGCGAATATTTGCGGATAGTCACAGGCGAGATGTAGCAGCAAGCGTGTTGGAGAGAAACGGAGAAATGGAGGTCACTTTGACAGTAAAGCCAGGAGCACCATTTGCAACGGTCACGAACGGGATGGTAGGAGAGTGTGGGTCCCTTACTTCAAAGGACTATGCAGTAATCATCGTTAGAGCAAACGACGTCTATGGAAACGAGAGTAAAAAGGTAATCAAAGATTTAAAGGGTACATTGCCATCTATGCATAACACAAATGTCATCATTGTAAATATCCCGCAGAGATACGACTTAATTCCCAAATCTTGTGTAAATGTAGAAATAGAGGCTAAAAATGGAAAATTCATAAAATTTGTAAGAGTTTTCCAAATGTCCAAATTATAGATGTAAGAAAATTAGAAAGGAAGTTCCACACTCGGCATGGCCTACACTTAAATAGGTTAGGAAAAGAGTATCTTAGTGATGAAATCTGCAAAATTGTAAATTCAAATGGTAAGAACAGTTCAACAGTAATATCTTTAGAGTGGAAGCAGGGAAACTGGTAAAAGAAGCCAAACGTGAGGTTTGGCATTCAGATGAGTATCTTTTGATGTCAAATTTAACTGGGTGCAACAATGGTATTTCGGATTCGTCTAACAACAATAATAATAATTATGATAATAATAATGTAAATAAATCACCAACAAAAGCTTGCAAAAGTAACAAATTTAAAATTTACCACCGGAATATTCAGTCTCTCTATAATAAAATTGATTACATAAATCTAATGCTTATAAATGAACTTAAAGGCATCTCAGCCCTATGTATTTCAGAACATTGGCTGAAAGTGGAACAAGTCGAATTAATTCAATTCCCAGGATTTATACAAGCTAGTAATACTCTAGATGTAATATTAGGCATGGTGGTACTTGTATCTTCTTAAGAAATAATTTAGATAATGAACAGTTAACAGCTTATGATTATCTGATTATGGAACAGGATTTAGAATTCTCTGCCGTAAAAATACAGCAGTTTAAGTTAATAATTGTATGCGTATATCGTTCTCCGTCAGGAAAGTTTCTTTTATTTATAGATAAATTAGAATTGTTACTCAATAACATGAGCAAAGTAAATTTCGATATAACAATGTGTGGGGATGTAAATGTGGATTTCTTAAAATTTGATAGAAATTGTGAATTATTAACACAATTACTAATTTCCTGAAACCTACAGTTAATACCCCAACAAGAATAACAAAATTTAGTAAAACCACTCCTGATCAAATTATTATAAATTGAGATAAATATCACCATTCAATAGAAGTGTATTGTCCGTGTTTTAGTGACCACCATGGACAAATACTGAGCTTTGAAGTACCCGAAACAATCAATAATAATGATAATGGAGTAAAATAAAAGGGAAACAAATGTTACATATTTCAATGACTTATAAAACAAGGAAACATGCTCAGAAATGTATAAACTAAAAATGTAAATGATAAATTTAATGCATTTAACAGTACCCTAAAACACTATTTTGAAACAGCATTCCCCTTTAGACAAAGAACTGTTCAAAATAACAAAACTAGCAATTGGATAACAACAGGGATTAAAAATTCATGTCAAAGAAAGAAATTTCTACGGAAAATATATAAACAACACCACACAACACCTGAATTCAATTTATACTACAAAAATACACTAGCATATTAAGTAAGGTAATAAGACTAGCAAAGACAATGCATAATGATAATTTTATTTCCAAATCATCTAATAAAAACAGAGCTATGTGGTCCGTGATAAAGAAAGAAACTGGAAAATCTGCTAAAATACAAAGGAACATTACATTGACCAGAAATAATAAAGTGATTAATAATACAGAGGAAATAGCAAACACTTTTAAGGACTATTTTCTGGAAATTCCACAAAAAATATTAAATAAATCACAGGTAAATACTCTAAACTCTAATAATAAAATAAATATATGTAGTGATTCTTTATTTACAAATCATGTCACAAGTGAAGAGGTAAGAATAGTTATAAAAGAGCTAAAAATAAATCCTGTGCTGGCATTGATGGCATCCCTGATGCAATTTTAAAGAAATGTGCAGAAAATATAATAAATCCACTTACACACTTAATAAACAGTTCAATTCTCTCAGGAACTTACACGGGTATTTTGAAGTTATCAAAAGTAATTGCAGTGCACAAAAACGGTTCAAAAGATGAATTAGATAACTATCGTCCTATTACCTTACCAACTGGTACTGCAAAAATTGTAGAACAAATCATGTATAAGAGACTGATGAATTTTATAGAAAGAAATAAAATATTATCAAACTCACAACATGGATTCAGAACGGAGAAATGTACACGGACAGCAATTTGTGAATGTATTAATTGTATACTGAAATTAAGTGACAATAAGGAACATGTAACTGGCCTATTCTAGGATTTATCGAAAGCATATGATGTTGTTGATCATAAAATCTTCCTTACAAAACTAAATCAATATGGTATTAGAGGTCTAGGTAATAAATGGATAGAGTCTCTGTTAACAAGGCGTAAACAAATAGTAAGCTTGAGGCACAAGGATAATGGAACCAAATTACTTAATGAAACATTGTCCAATGAGGGAATTATTAAATTTGGAGTACCCCAGGGATCGGTTTTGGGCCCACTTCTCTTTCTTCTATATATCAATGATATAACACAGAACTTCATTCACATAAGGAAATTTTGTTTGCGGACGATGCAACACTCGTAATAAAAGGTGAAACTAAACAGGTCATACAGCAGTCTGCTGACTCCGTTACAGGAGAGTTAACCAAATGGTCACAAGATTATCACTTCATAATAAACTATAAAAAACAGTGTGTCTAAATTTCCACACTATACAGAATAGGAAACCTGAGAAGGCCAATATAACATTAAGTGGTCATCAAATAGAAAATAAATCACAAACAAAGATTTTAGGACTATGGATACAACATGACTTGAAATGGAATAAACATATACGATAACTGAATACTATACCGAACTCGATGTGCTTTGCGTTACGTATTTTGAAAATCTGCACTAGCATGCACACATTTAGAAATACTTATTTTGCTTATTTCCATTCATACTTAAGATATGGGGTCATATTTTGGGGTATATCGCCAGTTGTACTAAGCACGTTTAGGATACAAAAGAGGGCGATTAGAATTATGGCAAATGTAAACACTAGAGAATCATGTAGACCTCTGTTTAAAGATCTAAACATTATCCCACTGCCCTGCATATATATCTTTGAAAGTATTGTGATTTTTTTAAAGAATTTAATGAATAAGGATGTTTTTCTTAAAACAAACAATGATGATCATAGGCATATCACAAGACAAAATCAAAACATTCATATTTCACACATACACACAAGCATATGTCAAAAAGGAACTTTTCACACAGGAGTTAAATTATACAATAAACTACCCCAGTATATAAAACTTGCGCCAAAAATAAAAACCTTTGATAGAATGTTGAGATCTTATCTGCAGTGCTATTGTTTTTACTCTGTAGTTGAATATCTTACTATATAGGAGCGATGAAATCTATAATTATATTTTACTTTTCTATCTTAATTGTAATACCTAGCTTTAAGTTGTTGTATTTATAGAATTAAGTTTTCATATTATGATAATAGAGTAAGGTGTAAATAGTTGTCCAATAAGATTGTATCTCTTAAGATATATTATTATAATAAGTTATAAATAGTTATAGTATTAGTATTATATACCTATTAGTACTTTTATTTTATAGATGTAAATTTTGACGTGTCCTATATTAAAAATGTATTGTATACATGTATTTGATCAAATGGAATCAATAAAATCTATCTATCTATCTATCTAACTGATAACATTCGTACCGTACTTAATGATATGAAACGAAGATTAAACCCTTAAGTCAAAATACTATGATGTACTTTTAATGCTGTACGAGTTTCGGCCACATTGTAACCTTCCACAACGCAAATTATAATAAGAAAAAGTGCAAGAATTAACATTTAACAAACTTACCACAACAGAAGTTGTTATCAATTCTAAACATATTAATCGTCGAATAGTTAAAAACAACACATTAATATTAAAAAAATTCAGATCTGTTACAAAAATATATTAAATAAAAGGATGAGACAAAATCAGCTTGAAGTAGGTGAGATCTAAAAAGAAAATTAATATAAAAATGAGAAACGAATAGTCTAAACTCAGAAAGGAAAGAGATATACAGGTCACCAAACAAGGTTGCAGTAATTTTAAAATGATACTCAGGGACTATTTGAGATATTAAAACGAGTATTTTTGTTAATTTCTCCAACTAAAAAGTGTTTTTCATAACTGAAAATATTTCTATGTGCGCTTCCTTGATTGGTCTTCAAACACCCAATCGATAGTCGATTTCGGCACAAGTGTGCTGGATCATCTCAGACGACTGTAACAACAGCGTTGATGCGTTGTCCTAAATTCTGCTGTTCTCTGACCAGTTCACTGAATACAATGTTTTTTACGTATCCCCATGAAAACAAAGTCTAGGGGTGTCAAGTCCGGCCTTCTAGGAGGGCATTGAATAGGGCCGTCGTGGCAGCTTCCTGTCGCGCACTCATCCTGCTCATCGGCTGAAGGTCAAGGGAGGAATACAGTTACATCTAAAACTAAAACTCGATGAGCTCCTGATTTGGTTTCAGGTCGAATTATTAATTTATCTCACTTACAACGGGAGATAAGATTGTTTGAAATCGCTGCAAACTTTTCCAATGACCCCGTATAAAGCATAGTGATACTATACATGTTAGCTTAGGATTGAGTTAATAGATGGGTACTGAAGCCGCTGAGCTATGGTTCATGTGATATTTTTTATGACAGAGCATTTATGATGGGATGTTGTACTTTTGAACACACCCAGGAAGCCACGTGAAGCTGAGAGATCACGCGATATTTTGAAGTAGCGGTGAATCGCACTTTTGAATTTGGTGAAAACTGCTAATTATTTATCTGAGGTCTTATTAATTAATTTTTATCTTCCTATAAGACTCAGAATATTCCATTTCGTCATGCTGCATTATTAAAACATTTTGGAGAATGTTTATTTTTACTTTAGGTAAGGTAATACCCTTGCAGATACGCAAAAAGGAACGTAAGTAGTCGCTCAACGACTTCGTTTTGACGACCTACTTTCTAGAGACACCCAGTACCTTACACTGCGTCTTGAGAATCCGCCTTGTGTAGTCGTGGAGTTACATTTGTCCTACGAGACGTAGAAGAATATCCGCTGTTTAGCGTTAAAAGTGATTATAAGGTGCCATCGAGCACGCAAATATTATTATTCACTGTTGTTGAAGCCCAGTGAACTAAATAAGAAGCTTGGGAAATAATTATTGGCAAGTATAGTGTATTGCACAACATTGCTGTAACACCACATTTTACCCACGCGTATGTGGAGGGCAGATGCCTAGTGGAAATATACAGGTAATAGTGTTACAATTATCCTGAATAAGTGTGATTATAATTGTATGAGATATTTAAATTGCCAAAGTGGAAATTTCATTTTGAAAACGTCGTATAATTTACGGATGCTGCGTGATACAAAAGTAGCGTCACTAGCACGTGCAGAATTATAAAACAGTGTTAGCTCACATGCTAATCCACATCTGCAAGATTAAGGCTGTGTCGTATTTTATAATTGAAGCCTTAACATTCACGACGGACATTATAATTTTGAAAGTGAGAGGATGAATTATCACGTAACTTATTTCACTACCCACGTGATTGGACTTTTCTTCACCATGGTTGAAGCAGTCACCATGGGCTAATACCATCCCGGTATGAGGGTGACGTTTCTACAGGAACCAGCGTGATGGTGGAACTTCCAGGACGACGAACGAGAGGGAAGGAGCCAAAAATGCCTTTTCCAGGCATGTCCACGAAGATGTCGACAGGGACAAATCGAACCCTGGTCTTTGGAGAAGTCCAGATGGGAATCCTGATGAGGAGGATACCGATCCAGAGAGCCAGAGAGGTTTTTGTACAACCCTTGTTGTGGAATAGAGAGCCGAGTGAGAGCTCCTCCATTTCGTGAGTTTTTGTCACACCCCTTCCTTGTTCTAGTTTCTGGTGGTATACTGGAGTAGTTTTAATGTAGTTTGTGAATCAACCACACTCAGTGTCAGCCATTTTTCTAGGTAGGGATGTAACTAGATTAGTTAGATGTCATTTTATTTCTGTTTAGAGTGAGACACCCTTGGGGTCAGACATTTTGGTCAGCCCTGGTGCAGCTTGATGAACGTCGTAGAACGTCAATGCCTACCTTTTGCTGAACCTGATCGTAGTCATTTTGAGGCTATTTTGTTCAACCCTACTTGGGGTAATTTTCAAGTCTTTGCTGACTTAAGTTATGGCAATCAGATGCCATGGTTATTAATTGACTGCATTCTTCGCAGCCATCCTTTGTTACACCCCTGACTGTCGTTAGAACGGTCGTATCATTTAGGTAGTCGACTGTAACTACCAGTTTTGTAAATGCATTATATTTCATTTTGAATAAGCTCAGAAGCTATTCTTGGTCAAGTTTGAACCTAACAACTAGAAGGAATGTTTCGTTGCCTAGCATCGAACTCGGTTCCCAACGTATCATTAAGCAAATCTAGTGTGTGAATCTGCGCCACAATTATCATTTTTGCTTATGTCATGTGAGGCACGTTTTTATTTGATGTACTATCAACTACTGAGTTGTATTTTTAAAGCTAAGAGCTTCAGTTATTGTAAGATTACTTTCATTTAGACGTCTTTGATAGAAAGACGGAATTGTATTATTATACTCAGATTTATAGCGTGTGTTTTATACACGGACTCTGTAGAGATCCGTAACCTATGGTAAAGTTTTTTTATGAACCGGCCAGGTGCAGGTTTTGTATTGATTAAATCGCCGGCCTTGAATAAACTGGTTATGTAACCCAGTGACCTAAAGCACGCCTGCTTCATTGTGAGACAAAACTACTATTGACAAAGACAGAGTACGATTCGTATTCGCTTCTCCTTTCATTGCTATTTTGCTTATGGAAATCAGTTTCCACTCTTGTATTTGATCACTTGTTTTATGGATCGTTTTTTGTTAGTTAAACGCTCTGTTGCGTGTACTGTCGTCTGACAGGTACAGTTATGTAAGGTTTTCTATAGTATGGTGAAGGCTACCCTGTTATAGCAGGATGTTATTGTATGAAGGTATTTTGTGTATGCCTTGTCCGGGGCTGATCCCGTTGACCAGATGTTATTGGAAGGTAACTGTTGTGTACAGGCCTATCCCAGAGTTATTGAACGCGAGCTTAGCGCCGCTGGTAACCCGTGTTATTGTGTGTCCGAATTGTTGTACTCGTTGATTATATTCCGACTGTTGAGTCGAGGCTTTTTGGTGGAGAATGATCTCAGGTAGAGACACTCCGTGCCCAGGCTATTTTAAATGTTATTCGCCATAAACCTACGATAAACCTATAAACCGACATCTTAATAATAAGACGCATAATTGTTGTAAAACAAGCCTAACTAACGATTCCTTCTATCTAACTTTGTTCTTTGCATTCTGGAACTGTTGACATAGCCGTGCACTTGAAGATAATTTCCTTGTGAGGAAATGACTAGGACAGTTGACATTTTTGTAGCGACCTGAAGCATGCGCGAACCCAGAGTTCGTAGCTTGCGGAGCTCAGGCCATGCGATGTCAGACGTGGTCTCAACCACGCATTCGTCACCGTAATTATTCACATTAGATGACTCTGGTTTACAAAGAGTAAACCAAGGTGCAGGCAGGAATTTTTAATAAAACTACTGTGTCTATTTCATTATTTATTTATGATGTCAAGTGTATGAAATCCTACATGTTACCTTTTGTGTGCTGTTAGCACATAGTTATTAAGCATAATTAAATTGTTTGTTTTTCATGGCTGTACACTTAGCTTTTGGATGTAATTGTTTTCTTTTACGGACGTCATCACCGTAAATTTTGTTAATTGATAGGACTTAGCTAGATGAATTAACGTTAAATGTAAATGTCGAAATGGTACCATCCTAACCCAGATTTGTTTTGCTACCCTGTTAAATGTAAATTCAGATATTAGCTTGATCTTGTAACTTGAACTAGGGACTTGCGTTGTACCATATTTCTAGCGTTGCTGTTGTTGCTTTATTATTGTGAGTTAGATATTTCGCGAGGGTTTTCCGTGATTTCTCAGGTAGGGACCTGCTCTTTATTTTTGTTTATTTATTAGTTTGCGGACTAGCCGATTATAACCCTCCGAACTAGGCTAGGGGCATGTGAATTTTAATAAATTTTCAAGGTGTTTTACATAAGTCTGGATGTTTATTTTCTCAGTCTAGTTTTAAGGTGAACCTTTCCTTAGGCGGTCTATGACCATCGTCACCATGTACCACGATCCCTGTGGACTGCGGACTCTCGTGCTGCTTTAGCCTTTATGGAAGGTCACCTGATCCTCACGGTAATTTTATTCGATTTATGTGACGTTAGGAAAGTCATCGTGGTTGTGGACTCGACTAGACGGTCACAGTACGAATATGCGTAATAAGGAAGTAACCTGTATGAAGAGAAAAAACAAACAATACAATATGTAGGCCTTTATGTTGAAATAAATGTACTTGAATATTAATCAATTCCGCCGTGTATAATTTACGACTACTATCAATCGCGCCCACTTTTGTCTACCTTCTTTTACGCCCCACTATTGCGGTTATATTTGCACCCTTTTGTTGGCTTATTTGTTCTTAGAAAGTATCTCAGCCCTTTTAATGGCAGCATGATGCTTAACGCCATGATTGTAAGCAACAATAACAACACACTACACATTCTAAAAACCCAAATTACTCCAAGGTTAATCATTAACTCTGAACTCTAACATTTACCTCTATCACACTCTCAGTCAAAAAAAAATTAGAAAGTAGGCTATATGTTTAAACTAAAAATCCAAAAAAAGTCATATGTTAACTCCTACACCTAGCTCTATCCCACTCTCAGTCGAAAAATATAGTATTTTTCAATTTTTTCCAAATTTCTGTTTTTGAAAGTAGGCTATATTGTGAAAACCAAACATTCTGAAAAGTCATATATATGCATAAACGAAAGGTATCGCTGTCCTTTATTGTTAAAACAAAACTTTATACTTTTTACATCTTTTCCAAAAAATTCAAATTTTCGGAAACTAAGAATTTTACAAAGAAGTATTGAACCCTTGCAAAGAAGCATATGAGAATCAATTTCGGGGGGTGTAACATTCCATTTCGTAAAGTTGTTGTTAAGCGCTTCTTATAACATGCAGGGTAACATATAACAAAATAACATGTAGGAAAAAGTGAATACCAGGATTAAAACATATGCATTTAATAAACAGATCAACAAATTTACACTATTTACAAGAAAAAACAAACCAAGGTCTCCCAAATGACACACACTTGAATTAAATAAAAATGCCAAAGTAGGCCTGATCTCAGGAGAGATCGTAAGCATCTGGACCAAATGCCCAAAATACTGCAATGACATGTGCGTGTGCAGCTTTTCTACATGCGTTACGATGTGTACAAATTCATGCGAGATTCGTTACCATCCAGTAAACCTTCAGGGGACGAATCTGCATTGTCTTAGAGCTAGACAGACACGAGGAACCAACTAAACACTAATTAAACTAATCCGACACTTCCTACACTAAATAAGACAAAAATAATTTCCGTCTGAAATTGGAATCAAAGAACTGCCGCAGCAAACAACATTAACGCCTAAAACTAGGACTTTTCAAATCAACACAAGTAAATCAACACGTGACCAATCAAGAAAAATACATATATGGCCGCTTGCCATTTTACAAGAGAAATACAAAATTACCCAACGGTGTCACAACAGACGAAATCTAACAGTACAAACAAATGAAATGAGTCACAGAAATCACTAGGCTCAAAGCCAACATTTACATCATAAAACAAATATTTCATTTAATACGATATGCGGTAATTCGTAACGGACATGGCGAACTCCCAATTTAATATTATGATCCCATGACCATTAAAAGAACAGGTTTGCTACAGGTAGCTTACAGGGGTCAGTCGGTCAGCTGGACTGCCTAAACGATGAATCACCAGACATAGACGGGCGCAAGGTGGAATCTGCACATCTGTCAACCCACGCGTCAATTACCTCGCCCTGCAGTAGCAATGGCTTGAGTCTCGAAGAAGCGTGCTCCAATAGCACATAATATACGTGTGTGTGTCAAAATAAAATATCTTAGCATTTCCCAAGGAAATCCAAGAATCAGCACAGGACACGGTACAGTAGCCTCGAAGAGCGCTCTGCCTTTCCATAAAAATACAACCACAATATTATGAGGGTGGTAGACACATTTTACCCCTCATCACGAAGAATCAATACACACACCTTGACACAATACACACACCAGAATCACACGTATGGGTTTGACAGAAACCTGAAATAAAGGACATAAAATATTTTCCACCGACTTGCGCTCCCAATCTAGTCCGTGACTAAAGAACCTGAAAAGGAATCTCAAAAAAAAACTCAAAAAAATAGAACTAAGGTGTTCTACAGTGACATCTTAACTTGTTGCGCTCGGCAACCCTAGTATGAATTAAAAAAACCTGTTCGTAAAAACATCTAACAACGTTTACCCTCTTCTCCTACTAAAAATAAATTTGAATATAAGCACCATTTATCGACCAGGGCGAATCTCGCATTCGCATGAATAAAATCAAAATACACGCGCCGTGCATACTAATAATGACTCATAAGAAAAATATACAATCAAACAAACATTTTGGCCACGTGCTAACGTACATTTAAATATAACAGTGTCGGCGCACAAAAATCTAAATACACAAGAAAAACAATGAATAAATATTTATAACGTTCTCGCGTCTAATCTAGCTACATATTGAATAAATCAATGGTTTGTACATCACCGTGCAGCTTGTAGAATATCAACCTCCATCCCAATGCATTCCCCCACGGGAAATCTACCCCTTCATCGTCGACGTTCTGGTAGAGGCGTAGCACTTCATTCCACCAATCGACCTTCCTGTAGACATCTTGGCGTGGCTTCTAGGAAAGAAATGTTCAAAGTTATTATTCTACCCAGCTAGAATCGCTATGAGCTACTGACTTTCACTCAAAATGTCCTGGGCGATTACTCAACGTTGAACTGGCCCTATCTAAGCATTTGCTTACTTCACACGCACATATACATCACACAAAATATAACACAAAATTTACAGAAAATATTACAATCTTCGTCCACCACGCAACTGGCTTTTAACAAGTCTCACAAATTACGTCTACCGCGTAGCGCTTATCTCAACTAGAGATCTTCCTCCGCTAGGCCTGAACTCTGCTCCCAAGAGGACAATAAAATGTTCGTTCAGACAGACGTGAAGTATGCTAACTAGAGCCTGATAAAATCGTGTCTCAAACTGGCGTGAACGATGCTCCTCAGAGCCCGATAAAGTTGTAAGTCAAACTACTCATCACCGATTAATTTATTAGAAACTGACAGAACGGGGTGGAGTGGGGGCAATCTGTGAAAATAATGTGCAATTTTCAACTCACAGACTTGGGACTAGTATCAAACTTCTTCTTTCTCTATAAACGTCTCAATGCACTCATGCGGAATCCTATCGCATCGGCGGTTCTTCAGACACGTGTTTTTAGCGCCTTTTTTTTGGTCGCAAATCTCCGCGTGGTTTAGGCGTCCTCTCTCCTGATTCGCTGATTCAATCATGTATCGGTTGGAAATTCATTTCTGGCACACCCAGTATGACGCCGACTTGGATGCGCGTTCACCCTGAATTTGTCTTTGAACTCGGCTTACCCGGTCATCGTCAGGAATAACTACCACGCCACCTCTGTTGCAAGCGTTGCGACACACTACCTGTCTTCCCTTTGTCAATCTCAACATGTACTGTCTGGATATCAGTAATAATAATAATAATAATAATCATGAAGACTTATTGATCGGCAAATCAATAAGGGTTCATTTATCCTCAGCAAGGTTTTGAAATTCGAAGCAAGTTATTGATTTGGATTTTAAAAACAATATCCACAGTAGTATAGATAACATCAGTTAAGTACCTCACTCGTCTGCCTGAGTGTGCATTCCACTGTCCCAATTAGTGTGCGCGCTTCTCGCCGCAATGTGCCCCTCTGAGATGTCATTCACACGTCTCGCTAGACCTCCCCTCTCTTACTCAAACAATTACAACTTCTGCCCGACCTGCCGTCTTGTTTACAAACAAAGCTAGCTCTCACAGGCATCACGTCGCCACGTGCATTTGAGTGTGGTTTCTCAAATTAATTTTTGCAATATGATTCTGCATTCCTTGTCCTTATTACTCATCAAATGGTTCCCTCCTTCTTCTGCTCCCATCTTCTTCTTCCGCTACCGTCCTCATCTTCTGCTACCGTCTTCTTTACCATATTTCCAGACCCTTGCCTGAAACTTCGTCCCGCGAATTTCTTCTGCTATTTTTCTGCGTCTCCTCCTGTCTTGTCACTTTTTCTGCATTCTGGTTACTGTGATTGTCGGGATTTCTTCTGTTTTTCATGGCTCGTCCCCGTTTCTCTTTCTCTGTTTCTTCTTCTGTATTTAATTCATCCAAATATTTTCGCGACTCAGCGTAACGCTCGTTCCATTCATCACGGTAATCTCCCTGGTTTTCTTGCCGATAATTCCTCTGATTATTCCATCTGCCGTCCCCGTTCCTTTGATATGGTCTACCCTGCCTTTGTATTCCCCTCCAGTTAGTATATTCTCGCTGGTACGTCCTCTGATTGGGATTGTTGTTCTGATTGTTGTAATTATCACGGCGATTTTGGAAGTTCCTATTGTTATTATTATTGTATTGGTTTCGACCGTCGAACTCCTGCCGTCTGGACGTAAATTGTGTGCTAGTGGACTGTGTCTTCGTCTGATTGTTCTGACTTTGACCGTTTTGATGTCCCTGAACTATTTCTGCAGTGTTCACGCATTCCATATTCCGTCTCCCGGTCTGCGGACTAACCATACTCGTTTCGTCCAAGTGGAGGAGTATCTCCTCGGCCTGAACTGCGGTTTTGAAATTTCCTGGCACTAAAAATTGCTGTATGTTCATTGGAAGCTGCTTGCCGATAGTTAATACCATGTTTCCCTCGGAGGGCGGCTCGTCAAAATCCCGGAATTTTACTAGCTGTTGACTAAAAAACTCAGAAAACCTTGTAGGGTGTGTGCTGTGGTATTTTCTGGTATATAAGTCCATCCTCAACCCCTGCTGCAGTGAAGGACTCCAAAACTTCCTCAAGAATATTTCTTTAAACTGGGCCATGTCATTAAACGTATACTTGAAGCTTTGAAACCAGATTAAACTTGAGCCCTCTAAAAATTTCTCCACTAGACGAAGCTGTTTTGCGGGACTGACGTGTTGGTCATTAGAATAATCATCCGGCTGGCGCAAAAATGCTTTTGGAGTAGATCCTGAATTTTCCCTGAATTTGTCTGGTTTAAAATCATTTCCCCTAATTACTTGTATGACTTGGGCAGGTGTCACACCAGGTTGTGGAGTTGACGTCTCCCCTCTGTAATTTTGGAATGTGTCGCAAGTTATCTTTGGACTCGTATCCTCAGCTAGCTTCGACCCCTCCGGACTTCCAATATTTCCGTGTTTCCCTATTGAATTTTCTGAAGAGAATAAAGTGGCATTCTCTAAAGATCTTATCTCATTTTTAACGATGAGGTCTGCGTGTTCTTGGAATTTGGACTTGATACTTTCCTCCAGAGCCTGTATTCTAGAGTTATTCTCGCCTAGCCTCTTTAATATAGTCAGCCTATCCCCTTTAGTCTCATTCACCTGCTGTTCCCAATCTTTCCGGATTCTACTCTTCAAATTGTTAATTTTTGCTTCGTTGTTTTCCTGATTCTTCTCAAGCTGTTCCCCTATTTGATCTTGTATCAGCTGCTGAGTTTTAATTAATTGTTCTCCTATCTCTTCTCGTATTTTCTCTTGATTTTTACTTAACTGGTCTTCCAAGTTTTCGTGCAAGTGCATCCGTTCTTTCTCCGTTTTTATCTCCAGTTTGTCGAGTTCTTTTATCAATCCTAACACATTGTTGTCGACTGTATTAATCTGCTCTTGTATGTTAATATTCTTCGCCTCTATTCTGTTGAATTGCCCCTGTAATTCGTCCTGCGTGCTTTTAATCCCTGCCATATTGTTCACACATGCTGTCTCGATTAGTTTCAGTTTGGCGGCTACCATTCCATCTAACTGTACTAGTTTGTCGTCAAATTTGGATTCTAGTTTCTTGATTTCGCCTAATTGTCTCGAATTATTCTCTGCCACCTCCCCCGCCAGTTTCTCTAGTTCTATTTTAGTACTCTGATTTATTTCAAGGGTTATCCTCTCTAACTGAACAGTTTGTAAAATTGCCTGCTCCGACAACTTGTGGTTTAGTTCAACTAACTGTTTATTATTATTATCACTCTGTTCGCGTAACTCGTGTAATTGTTTATCGTTATGTTCACACAATTCGTGTAATTGTTTAACGCTATCCAATTTCTGGATCTGCAATTGCACCGTAATGTTACTGTTCACGTCCTGTAATTGTTTACCACTGTGTTCACGCAACTCGTGTAATTGTTTATCACTCTGTTCACGTAATTGAGTAGTTATGTTATTTAATTGTTTATCACTCTGTTCACTCATGCTTTTTAACTGTTCCTCCGTCTTTGCAGACAATTGCACAGTCAACTGCGCGGACATCTGCTCCATCAACGCTTTAATCTCCTCGATGCTAGCCATCGCAAAACACACAAACATACTCTGAGAAAAATGGGGTCATGCACTGGGATTTCAGTCGTACACACACACATGTCTTGATATTTAAATATTACATTGATTCTAATTTAAATAAAGTTTCAGTAATCAAAATCTTACTGAATAATGACTCTTATTTCCAAACAACAAATAACTCCCTTATGATCGGCTTTTAAATTCCTAATTAACAGAATTAACGAGAAACATTTTAATTAACCGAAGTTAATTAAATGTAAAGTAAGGCAACACCTTCCTGCTTTTGACTGAGTTCACTAAATATGCAAATTATCTAATTTTAAGCCGGGCGCCAGAACAAGTTATCAACAAACACAATATCAATTTCTAACCTTGATCAACATTTCTAACTTTAAGAACTCAGTGATTTTACTGATACACATGGCGGTACAACTTCGGCTCAATTTACTGAATTTACTTTTGCCCTGCTAACCTGGCATCATTTCTCAGCGAAATAAGTATGAGGTCATCAAAGCAACAACAACAACAAACCCCACTTGGGCAGCCATTTTTGATATATGAACCCTGCAAAGAAGCATATGAGACTCAATTTCGGGGGTGTAACAATCCATTTCGTAAAGTTGTTGTTAAGCGCTTCTTATAACATGCAGGGTAACATAAAACAAAATAACCTGCAGGAAAAAGTGAATACCAGGATTAAAACATATGAATTTAATAGACAGATCAACAAATTTACACTATTTACAAGAAAAAACAAAACAAGGTCTCCCAAATGACACCCACTTGAATTAAATAAAAATGCCAAACTAGGCCTGATCTCACGAGAGATCGTTAACATCTGGACCAAATGTCCCAAAATACTGCAATGACATGTGCGTGTGCGGCTTTTCTACATGCGTTACGATGTGTACAAATTCATGCGAGATTCATTACCATCCAGTAAACCTTCAGGGGACGAATCTGCATTGTCTTAGAGCTAGACAGACACGAGGAACCAACTAAACACTAATTAAACTAATCGGACACTTCCTACACTAAATAAGACAAAAATAACTTTTGCCCGAATTTGGAATCAAAGAACTGCCGTAGCAAACAACATTAACGCCTAAAACTAGGACTTTTCAAATCAACACAAATAAATCAACACGTGACCAATCAAGAAAAATACATATATGGCCGCTTGCCATTTTTACAAGAGAAATACAAAATACACCCAACGGTGTCACAACAGACGAAATCTAACAATACAAACAAATGAAATGAGTCACAGAAATCACAAGGTCAAAGCCAACATTTACGTCATAAAACAAATATTTCATTACATACGATATGCGGTAATTCGTAACGGACATGGCGAACTCCCAATTTAATATTATGATCCAATGACCATTAAAAGAACAGGTTTGCTACAGATAGCTTACAGAGTTCAGTCGGTCAGCTGGACTGCCTAATCGATGAATCACCAGACATAGACGGGCGCAAGGTGAAATCTGCACATCTGTCAACCCACGCGTCAATTACCTCGACCTGCCGTAGCAATGGCTCGAGTCTCGAAGAAGCGTGCTCCAATAGCACATAATATACGTGTGTGTCAAAATAAAATATCGTAGCATTTCCCAAGGAAATCCAAGAATCAGCACAGGACACGGTACAGTAGCCTCGAAGAGCGCTCTGCCTTTCCATAAAAATACAACCACAATATTATGAGGGCGGTAGACACATTCTACCCCTCATCACGAAGAATCAATACACACACCTTGACACAATACACACACGAGAATCACACATATGGGTTTGACAGAGACCTGAAATAAAGGACATAAAATACTTTCCACCGACTTGCGCTCCCAATCTAGTCCGTGACTAAAGAACCTGAAAATGAATCTCAAAAAAACTCAAAAAATATCGAACTAAGGTGTTCTACAGTGACATCTTAACTTGTTGCGCTCGGCAAACCTAGTATGAATTAAAAAAACCTGTTTGTAAAAACATCTAACAATTTTTTACCCCCTTCTCCTTCTAAAATGAATTTAATTATAAGCACCATTTATCGACCAGGACGAATCTCGCATTCGCAAGAATAAAATCAAAATACACGCGCCGTGCATACTAATAAAGACCCATAAAAATATACAATCAAACAAACATTTTGGCCACGTGCCAACGTACATTTAAATATAACAGTGTCGGCGCACAAAAATCTAAATACACAAGAAAATCAATGAATAAATATTTACAACGTTCCCGCGTCTAATCTAGCTACATATTGAATAAAGCAATGGTGTGTACATCACCGTGCAGCTTATAGAATATCAATCTCCATCCCAATGCATTCCCCCACGGGAAATCTACTCCTTCATCGTCGACGTTCTGGTAGAGGCGTAGCACTTCATTCCACCAATCGACCTTCCTGTAGACATCTTGGCGTGGCTTCTAGGAAAGAAATGTTCAAAGTTATTATTCTACCTAGCCAGAATCTCTATGAGCTACTGACTTTCACTCAAAATGTCCTGGGCGATTACTCAACGTTGAACTGGCCCTATCTAAGCATTTGCTTACTTCACACGCATTTATATATCACACAACATATAACACAAAATTTACAGAAAATATTACAATCTTCGTCCACCACGCAACTGGCCTTTAACAAGTCTCACAAATTACGTCTACCGCGTAGCGCTTATCTCAACTAGAGATCTCCCTCCACTAGGCCTGAACTCTGCTCCCAAGAGCACAATAAAATGTTCGTTCATACAGACGTGAAGTATGCTCACTAGAGCCTGATAAAATCGTGTCTCAAACTGGCGTGAACGATGCTCCTCAGAGCCCGATAAAGTTGTGTGTCAAACTACTCATCACCGATCAATTTATTAGAAACTGACAGAAAGGGGCGGAGTGGGGGCAATCTGTGAAAATAATCTGCAATTTTCAACTCACAGACTTGGGACTAGTATCAAACTTCTTCTTTCTCTATAAACGTCTCAATGCAATCATGCGGAATCCTATCGCATCGGCGGTTCTTCAGACACGTGTTTTTAGCGCCTTTTTTGTACAAAAATCTCCGCGTGGTTTAGGCGTCCTCTATCCTGATTCGCTGATTCAATCGTGTATCGGTTGGAAATTCATTTCTGGCCCGCCCAGTATGACGCCGACGTGGATGCGCGTTCACCCTGAATTTGTCCTTGAACTCGGCTTACCCGGTCATCGTCAGGAATAACTACCACGCCCCCTCTGTTGCAAGCATTGCGACACACTACCTGTCTTCCCATTGTCAATCTCAACATGTACTGCCTGGATATCAGTTATAATAATAATAAAAATCATAAAGACTTATTGATCGGCAAATCAATAAGGGTTCAGTATATTATATGTAAATGGAAGGTCCTTACCTTCTCTACCAAAAAAACAAGTTTCAGATCCCCAGAACAAAATCCAAAAACGTTCAATTTTGAAAGTAGGCGATATTTTGAAAACTAATTATCCTAAAAAGTCATAATAGCCTCAAACAAACCTTTTTTCATTTTTCCAAAAGAGTCCAATTTTCAAAATTGCATATATTTGGAAACTAAGAATTTTACAAAAAGTGTGTTTAACGTAAATGAAAGTGCCCTACCCCTGTACCTCCAAAATATGTTTCAAGTCCCTAGGACAAAAAAACAGCAGTAGTTGTGTTTGAGGGGTTCTGTGACCACCTACACCTCTCCTCCTCACGGGCCAGAACCGATCGAAAACAACCACTGCTCCTTTTTGTCCTAGGGACCTGAAACTTATTTTGGGGGTAGAGGGGGTAATGACCTTTGATTTACATACAACATACTTTTTTTGTAAAATTCTTAGTTTCCGAAATAGAGCACACATTGAAAATTGTATTTAAAAAAATAAATTAAAAGATAATGTTTTGTTTTAACGATAAAGGACATAGAGACCTTTCGTTTAAGCCTATATATGACTGTTTAGAATGTTTTGTTTTCACAATATAGCCTACTTTCAAAAACAAACATTTAGAAAAAATTGAAAAACACAATATTTTTCGACTGAGAGTGGGATAGAGGTTGGTGTAGGAGTTAACATATGACTCTTTTGGATTTTCAATTTTAACATTTAGCCTGCTTTCAAAATTCTTTTTTGAAAAAAATAATTAAAAATACAATATTTTTTTTGGACTGAGAGTGTGATAGAGGTAAATGTAAGAGTTGAGAGTTAATGAATAACCTTAGAGTACTTAAGAATTTAGGAATTTTTAGTGTGTTGTTGTTGCTTACGAATATGGCGGTAAGCAATATGCTGCCATTAAAAGGGCTGAGATACTTTCCAAGACCAAACAAGCCAACAAATGGGTGCAAATATAAGAGCAAAAGCGGGGTGCAAAAACAGCTGGACAAAAGTGGGCGAGGTTGATAGAAGTCGCGATTTATAGTAGCCGCGATTGATACTAGGTGCGATTTGACATGGGCGCGATTATGTTTTGGTTCGGTTTTGGTAAGGCTTTGGTTCGGTATAGTTCGGTTTGGTAAGTTATCAAAGTAAGGATATTGTTGATTTATATTTGTATTTTATGACCTGGTCTTAAATAGCATGCTTAAACTTTTTACGCCTTGGTTTTGTCAATGCCCATACATTTTACATGGTACAACCTGTTTGCTAATGTGATTGTCAAATGTGAAACACTTGCATAGCATTAAATTTTTGGTGTTGTAACATTCCAATACAATTGCATCATTTAACTTTTTGTTACATCATCCAAACACGATATATTTGTATTAAACGATTAAGCAAACCCGCTGTGTGTATAGCCTTGACTAAGGTATATTAGAGAACGCTTAGCAAGAATACATTAAGTTGATTATTTCCACTCACAGTGATCACATTGTTAAGACCGTCTCACCCACTATTGTACAGCCGTGTAGTACGCAGTAAGCAGCTGTTATCCTTGACTTGGGTATATTAGAGGACCCTTAGCAAGAATACAATCAGTTGACTACTACCATTCACGGTGATCACATTGTAAAGACCGTCTCACCCTCCATTGTACAGCCTTGTCATACGCAGTGGGCAGCTGTTATCCTTGACTAGGGTATATTAGAGGACCCTCAGCAAGAATACATTAAGTTGACTGCTACCTCTCACGGTAATCACATTGTGAAAGACCGTCTCACCCATATGCATTAAGCAGGTGTTGGCAGAAAACAACATCCATGATGGATGAAACTATTCCAAGCTATATGTGCAAAGAGTATGGTAAGTATTTTCATCGAGACTATGATAGAAAGCGTCATGAAGTATCGGGTGGTGAATTTCATCAGTGCAAAACCTGTGGCAGTAAATTCAACAATGCTTACAACGGACGTCGCCATGAAGAATGTTGTAATGTTGTGTCATCAGCTAAAAGACAAAAATCTGAGCCTACAAAACATCAGCTACTCTCAATGGTTCCTGATAACAATGGACTAACTGAATATGAAACGTCGTTTGAATATCCACTTAAGTCCTATTTTATACGTTGTGTTACGTGTATGGATTTAAATTCATACCTTAAAGTGTCCAAACATCAAATAATCCAAGCTTAACAGAAAGAACAAGCAAACCACAAGTCAATAAAAGTTAATCTTGTGGCTGAATGTAGATTCGTTCATAGGTCTACCAATGAAATTACAGATCGTGCTTTCAAAGCACGTAATCAGTCTATATATCCGGAAACACAATTTAAAAAGCTAACTACGGAAATGGAAGAATCTGAGCTTTAAGGCAGTTATTGGGCTTTGTTAGCGGTTGAAGGAGTACAATTGAAAACAAATAAGTATAATCCCTTGCGTGGGAGCAAAAATATTCCATTACCAGCAGCTGCAAAAGCAAAAGAAAAGCCTACATTAATCCTCAAAACTTGAAAGATGAAAGGTGTTTTATGTATGCCATTTTAGCAAAACTGGTTGAAACGAATGCTCAACGCATTAGTTAATACAATGACCTGGAAAACAAGTATGATTTTTCAATAATATAGTTTCCTACATCGCTAGCTGACATGACCAAATTTGAGAAAGCCAACAACATAATATCAATGTATTTGGACTGGAAGAAAACAACAATCTGTTTCCACTAAAGGTTGTGGATCAAGAGCTGTAAGGCCATCACGACTTTCTTCTGCTAAGTTCTTCATCAGGCCATAACCACTATGTCTTTATCAAAGATTTTGATAAACTAGTAGGACATCAGATTACCCACCATGGACATAAGATATATACGAGTAAAGGGTGTTTTACTCAATTCGATAATCAATATCGATAACAAGGCATGGAAACATTGAAAGAACATAGAGCTTTGTGTGTCCAGCATGACATTGCTAGCGTTGAAATGCCTATTTAGAACACGATTCTCAAATTCTTAAATATGGAAATAATGCTTATAATACATAACGTTATCTATGCAGATTTCGAAAGTATACTCTTACCATATCAAACATGTCTACCCAATCCTGAGGCAAGTTATACAGTTCCATACAAGAGTCATGTTCCTATGAGCTATGGTATATATGCAAAACCCTCACCAGCTGTGAAATACATAAAGACAAACCTTCCGAGTCTAGCTCTTATTTATCGTGGACCTGATACTGCAGAAACGTTTATGGACTGTTTGATCGCAATTCAGCTTAAATGTTCCAAAGGCTTTAACTCAGGATGAAAAAGAAGAGTTCCAATCCTCTGAAACCTGTTATTTGTGTCATAATACATTTACCAAAGAGGACTGGAACGTTAGAGATCATTGTCATATTACAGGCGAATACCGTGGAAGTGCTCATAATAACTGTAAGCTGAGGTGTAAAACACGTAACCCCGTTCCTGTATTTCTACATGATATGAGTGGATATGATGCAAATTTCAATGTAAAGCAGTTGGGATGTACTACTGAGAGAGTGGACGTTGTCCCTAACTCCAAAGAAAAGTACATCTCCTTCACCAAATATGTTGGAAATATTAAGCTTCGATTTGAGGATACGTTTTGGTTAATGCCCAGTAGTTTGGAAAACTTAGTTACTAACTTAACATCATACCCTGAAACAGACAAGTACTTGGAGAAGAAAATCCAACGCTCATGACTCGTAAAGTTGTATTTCCTTATGATTAAAGAGATTCATGGGGAACATTAAGTGAAACGTGTTTACCTCCAAAAAAGCATTCTTTAACAAATTAAATCAAGAAGATGTTAGTAAAGAAGACTAGAAACATGCTGAAAATGTCTCGAATAAGGTCAAAAATTTAAACTCTAGAGGAATATAGTGACCATTACCTAACTTCAGATGTACTCCTTCTTGCAGTCAGCTTTGACACTTTTCATAACAAAACACTAGACACACACCGATTGGATGCCGCACCATTCTTTACTTCTCCTGGATTAAGTTTTGAGGCAATGCTCCTTTACATAGGAATTGAACTGGAAATGCTACAGGATTACAGTCAGATTCTTTTAATTGTGTCAGGAATATGTGGAGGAATATGCCAGGTGCCTCATCGGTATGCTGAAGCTAACAATAAATACATGGATACTTATGATTCTGAGAAACCATCGCAGTTTATTACGTATGATGATGCCAAAAACCAATACGGGTGCCACACCCTTCCTTACGGTGGATTTCAGGGTTTTCTCCAGATACTGTTGATCTAGAAACGCTAAAGGAAGACGACCCTGCTGGCTACCTTTTAGACATTGGTGTCGATTATCCATCTGACCTTCATGATCTACACAACGATTTTCCTTTCCTACCAGAGTGTATACAAACTAAAGGTTCTCCTCTCAAAAAACTAATTCCTCATCTTAGAAATCGAAGGCTCTAGATCATGGATTAAAATTAATAAAAATTCATCGATTGTTTAAGTTTCAACATTGACCTTGGCTAAAGGCTTACGAGGATTTTAATAACAACCTACGAAAGCAAGCCAAAAATGATTTTGAGAAATTCTGTACAAATTATTTAACAATGCAATTTTTGGTAAAACAATGGAAAATATTCGTAAAAGAATAGATATACTGTACCCGTATATTCGAGAAGTTACCTGCCGGAAATCCATAGCTGGGATGGATTGCAAAATTCTGAAGACACCCGGCTAAAAATAACATCAAATCCGCTTCAACGAGGTGTTCGAGAATATACGCAGAAGACTACAATGATATTATGGACAAATATTAAAACACTGGGGCTCAAGTGAACACTTACCTTATATCTCTCGGAGTTTAATAAGGGTAATCAGCTCCGGACCTATAATGGGTGCTCCACAATATCATTTCCTGTATATCTAAAATAAGTCACTCGATACACATCGTAGAAAACGAACTATAAATTTATTAACAAATGTAAACTAAAAACTAACAAATCAAAATTCCCTATAAAAATTTATTTAATTAATATTTACACACTCTCCCCTCTTCACATGCACGCCACTGAAGTTGTTATGCCTCCATTAATACAGAAATTACATTTTGAAAGGCCCCCGCCAATTATAAGTTATAAAACATTTAACGAAAAATTCCTGCGTGTCTAGCATTCTTCAGAAGCTATTAACATTCTTGCGCGCATCAGACGCGTGCATCTGGATTGTCGACACGTTTATATATATGACACAGTTTCCAATTAGCCGTCAATATGTTTTTATTCATAAAGATTGTGGCCGTGGCAACTCCTCTCAGTTACATAATACATTGATCTTGATTTTGATACCGGCTGTCACGACTCCTTGCCACCGTACAGCTCCCACCGCTTGTTTGGCTAGCGAATGTAAAACATCGCTTCAAAGTTACACGTTTCAAATTGTATCATTCACTCTTAACAAAACCTTCTATAAAGCATTCATTCCTTTCTCAAATGCATTCAAACGTTCACATAACAATCCAAGCATTCACTTACACCATACTAGGCAGGTGAAGTTGTCTCATTCACACTTAGCAACGTAAAATATTAGTTCCAAAAACATTTACCCTTTACTATAGTACAAATTGAAACATACGATCAAATTATTATTAACACATTATACCCTTAATTAAATAATTAAGAAAAACTATTTACAGTATGTATTCTCGTTATTGTTGACGTTTACTCTTATAACGGTAATATCTCGTTTTATATCTAAGTTTGTCATTCCGCACATTACAAATGTCAGAATCATTTAGAGATCTCCTTCTCTTTTACAAAATACTACGCCACCATGACATATTTAGGTTTGTAGTCGTTATTATTCCAATATATTCAATCAAAAAAGATCAAACACACGTATTTACTCAAATCCGTGTTTAACAGAAATCGTTAAAAATAGTATTAGTAAAGAGAAGTTGACAACACTTTTCCAACACTATATCCGCACATCACTCTCTTGTCTCCACTTCTAAGTCGTAAATTCACACATCGGAGTTCTTAACAGCTCGATTCCATTGTTATAATGCCATATTCTTACCAAACATAATATTGCACTGCAATGTCTTCTCTAAATGCGGAAACTGCCTCGCATTGACACAAATATTTCTCCACGTAGCTTCGTATACCTCTGTATACGGAAATACACTCTCCTTTACTGCTTGTTGAACAATTATGTTATACACATTAATTGTTACCAACATCTCTACTATAGAACTTGCATTTACCTTAATGACATTTACCTCAGCTTTGCAACAATCAACCGCTGGCATCTTGAACAGCTACACCTGTTCTTAAACTTTACCTTCATTCATGAAGACGACATTATACGTATTGTGAATGACCTGAATGAGTTTACTCTAGAATGTTACTTAGATGTCGACTAAACTGTTACATATACATTTAATAGAAACTCAATTATGTTCCACCGTACTTATCTGGCTTCAAAATTACACGTCTTGCAATGTTACGTCTACAATATGACGTGACATTACATATTGTGTATAAATAACCTCAAATGTTATTTGTGTCCAATAAAAATCAATCGCCACTGGGATAGACTGACTTTGACTACCCTAACGTTGGATGAAAGTATCTTCCATGAAGATATGTCTCTAATAACTTAAATTGACGAAATATCTTAGCTTTCTCTAGTAAAGTAAGGATTGCCAATTCCGGAATGTGTCTCCATTCTATACAAAGAATGTCTATGTGTATAGGACTTCCTCTCATAATCATGATGCATATTTCTTGTCAGATCGGCGTAAAGTTCATAATAATTGTGATATTATAACAATATATCACTAGTGATTACTTCTGTTCTTGAAGTTTCTTTGTTACAATAAGATGCCCAAATTAAATTAATAAAAATAATTTATTTGGCATCAAAGACAATCTGTCTGAATCCTCTATTCAAAATGAATAGAAAAACGTCGATAGTTAAAGTTACTGATCTTAAAAAAGAAATACTGGAATACTAATTCCTTTAACAAATTAACATCTCAGTTTAGAAACTGAATCGTAGGATATCTATGTGAAAATGACGAAAGACGATCACCTCACATGATCTTTTAGAATAAAATGTTCTTACATACATAAAGTACAAATATATATCGAAACATGGAGAAAAGGTTTGCTCTGAATGTCACTATAATGCTCTAACTACATAATAATGTACACTACTACCTTGAAAGAAGACTTCTCGATGTTATGGTTAAGTATTTGGAAAATACTTAGATGTTTCCTCTTCCCAAGAAACTAAGTTGGACCCCAGTCCGCTTCCTCGAACCAACGACCTCGGATAAGGAAGGAATTTTCACTCCGGCAAATATCAATCTCCATCTGGGATCGAACTGCAACCTCTCGTTCATAGAGCTTCATTGTTGCCGGGTCCACCCTGGCATCTTAACTTTTATTCTTATGAATCTTCATTCTCCGTCTTTGATAGAGTTTCCATGCCATTATCGAGCAATGTTGTAGGTTCAGCTTCATAATTACAAATGAAATTAGTAAAGGAAGTGCTGGACCACAATCGTTGTTAGAAATATTCATAAAGATGTTCTATGAAATATGTTTGTAGCTCGAAGATGTTAAGTTCAAGTCCATGAAATTACGTTAATGCACGAGATGGAGTTGTACATAACGTTTCATGTATACTTGATTCGTAGACATTCAGAAGTAACCTTGTTAACGAAGCTCCATGTTGTATCTATTACTCTGTTTAAAACATATCCCTGGCGCATAAAAGTCCTTAGTTCATCATCTCAAACATATTACAAATGTCGAATAACAATTCTTCCTGATGAATAATAGCAGTCATAGTTCTGGTGTAATAATATACTGCTCCAATGTTAAAGTCAATCACACTGTTAATCACATGGACTTCGTATAGTGAATCTGTGTTCAATGCAATCTCCTTGAAACTAAAATGCTTTTCAACTTCTGAGTCCGTCACTTTTCTTCTGCACTTCTAAAAGTCAATATCTGTTGAAGTCTTCTTTTTGTGACGCTGAAATTTTATAATATAATACTATGCGTTCAGAACTATATTCTGTATTAGTTTGCTTTGAGATATTATCAACGGATACTTAGTTATTGGAATGTTAAGACTCTTCGCAACTTCACTCAAATCGTAAGCGCAATCTAACCCGCAACGTCGCTGTCTCCACGAGTGGATGAACTGCGCACTCGGCTATTACCTTCGGGAACTCGACTCTCCCGGAATATACGTCTGCACTCTTCAAACTCGGCAGGAAAATGAACCCTGTTGCTTGGCGTCCCCTCTCCAAGTCAAAAATTCTGGCCGCCATTTCTGTTCCCACCAGAAATTTAGTGCGCACTTGAATAATGCTTATTACGGCGTATTTCGTCCTTTCGGCGATTTTCATATAATCTGTAATATTTTCTCTTAATTTTTTTCTCATTTCCAATGAATAAAATAATTTCTTGGGGCCTAAATGTATTAATTCTAGATATAATTTAGTTGAAGGTAATCCCGTCTTCGATAAGGCCTCTTCTTATTGGCTTTGGGCTTATGTCCAATGATATATTGTGTAACAATATTTAATCATAATCCGTGATAGATCCACTGTTGCTAGAATATTATATTGCACAACATATCACGTGATGAGATCTCCCTCCTTGCTCGACACTCTAAGACGACTCGTTTCTGTCAAGTTCAAGGATTCATATTGCAATGTTAAATTATACCATGGGATACAAAAATAATCTCATTTTAGTGCCAAATAATTCATTCATTGCTAATAGCAAAGCCAACATTTATTGACAGAACAATTTATGGTCCTAACCTAGCTGCTTTCCACATGGCTAAACCTAGCATTGATTTCAATAGGCCTATATATATATTGGAATGTGCATACTGGATATTTCAAACACTCTGATGTATTCCCACCACTATGATGTCCTGCTACCCTATTATGGGATCGAAAATCTTAACCTCATGTATATGGATACGGTTTCGTTCATTTATTTGGTTGACACCCAAGTTGTATATCAAGACAAGTTAAATTTTCTAGAACACCTGGACACATCTGATTATCCCACTGATCACATATGTTACTCTCCATCAAACAAGAAAACTTTGTGGAAATTTAAAGAAAAGGCTGTGGACGTATTATTTAAGCATTTGTTAGATTTAGAACTAAAATGTATGCTTTGGACATAAATGACATAGAAATAAAAAATACAGTATACGTTTTGAATATCATAAGGAGGTAAAAAGGATACCAATTATCATTTTCGCATCCAAGAAACATAACCATATCATCCATAAAACAAAACAAAATTGCTTTGTGTCCTGGTGATGATAAAAGAGTAATTGATTCTGATGGTATACTGTAGATACACATGCCTATGGTCATTACTCAACCGTTGACCATGCTTAAGTGAAAAGTTATGGATATCAAAATTCTAAAATGAAACAAAAAAACACATATAATTCTACCTGTATCTAGCAAATACATGAACCAAAACAATTTATGAAATAGAACTATAGCACTACAAGAAGAAAAACATCAATCAAGCAACAAGCAAAGAAAAAATGGTATTCACACTCAAAAATAAATAAAAATAGAAAAAAACAACGGTACAATTTATAACAAAGTATCAAGACAAAGATGTATTATGTGTAAATATTTTACATGTATTTAAAATTAATAACACATATTGTATGGACACTGTTTGTACATTTTCAATTACTACCCACCTCCCACTCCTAATCCAACCGTTAACCTCCAGTAATCTTACGAAATTGCCCTTAGTTAGTTAAAACTAGGTAGCCAAAAGTATACTGTAACCTATTTATTATATATATGCTTTGGGATAAGGTATTCAGCCTTGTTATATGTAATGGAAACCTGTAGAATGCTGTGGTAAAATAAACAGCGTATATAAATTGATCACTTACTGTATGTAAACTCTGCCCTTGTACTTATAACTAAAGAACCTTTAGCGTGAGAATAATATCTTGTAAGTGTTTGTATGCGTTAACTGTGCCTATAGGGTTATTCTCTGGTGCTGGTGTTTCGCCTAGGGAAAGAAAACAAATGGCCAAAAGCTTTTACTTTTTAAAACTTAACTGACTTTGTAATCCTAAGCTGGTTGCGCGTAGCGAACATGTTGCACAGTAGCCACAGTGCAAGTGTTAGCTTTACCTTACTCTCTATAAGACTAGCATAGAGATAGTTGCGTGTGCCCTTATATACTCCATGTGTGTGCATTATCCTTTGGATTAGCTTTACAGGTTAGGTTAGGTGAAGTTAGGTTAGGTTAGGTTTGTTAAGTTAGCTGAGGTTAGGTTAGGTTAGGTGAGGTTAGGTGAAGTTAGGTTAGCCGAACTTAGGTTTGGTGAAGTTCGGTGAGGACATGTTTTGGTTAGGTGAACTGAGGTTAGATTAGCATGCAATATGTGAAAGTGATTGCGTGCAGTGACCATTTTGCGCATTAGCCCTGTGTTAAAATAACAAATTAAATATTAAATAAAATAAACATTTCTAAGTTAAAAAACAAAATATAAAAATAAAATGTTAGGTTACCGGTAGTGACCTTGTAGTTTAGTCCTTTTTGCAAAATGTAGAATGTAAAATATAAAATTAAATTTTAAAAATTAAATGTAAATGGTAAAATTTAATTTTTACATGCATTTATTTAGATTTTGTAATTAGGTTTTTGTAATTATGGGTTAGAGAGTTGTTGGGTTAATGACCTTGCAGTTTAGTGCTTTAATACACAAAATATATATTAAATATTAACAAAATGGATATTAAATAAATATATGAATTAAAAATAAATCATTAAAATTATATACATAATAAATTTAAAAAAGAAATAATTAATAAATTACAAATAATGTACAGTTAATAACAAATAAATTATGATTTGAAAGGCCCGCCAATTAAGAGTGCGGCCATCTTGCGCATTAGCCCCTCTGCCAGCTTCGGCTTATTATAACTACTGACAATTATTATCATTACGCCGCCTGCCCATAAACGAGATTGTTGGAATAAATGAAAGCATACAAACACGCAAGCATTCCAACCAAACACGCACTCACAGCACATCAAGCCCAGACATTCCAATGTATTCATCGCCTAGAACATAAACGTTCATACGTCATACATTACTCACCACAGACCGGCACGCCCGTACACGTGCCGAGAACAGCCGCCATTTTGCCCCCCCCCCCACTTCACTTCTCCACGCACGCTAGTACGAACTCCTCATATCACTACGACACACGAATCACTTCCTGGACCCCGGCCAATCACAACTGACCCAAGCGAAACCTCACAGACGCGCTCCATTCAACACATACATTCCCGATTCCTCATCAGTAAGCCCCCACTCGAAGACACAAACACCCAGCCAGCAAATTAAGAAAAACCGGCAACCCAATCATACTAACCAATTAATCATCCAATCACTAACCAATTAACCAAATAACCATTGATCAAGCAACCAACTAACCAGCTAACATACCAACCACTCAGCTAATCGACTTACCAATCAACACACGCACTCATTACCTAACAATCTAACACTCCCTAGTTACAACACCAAAAACATCCTTTGCAACTCCCATCACCCCTCTCAACCCTCTACCACAATGATACCCTCTGAGCACACTCAACTTATATGCACATAGAGTATGACGGCAATATTTAAACATGTTACACATCCAAATCTTTTACACGCTACACACCACAGCTTCATTCAGCCCACTAAGCCATGGACCAAGACTATACACAGGAAGATAAGCATAGAAGCAGAACCCACAAGAGGATCAATTGCACGACCCAATACACAGTGGCTCGTGATAATACGATGCTCCACACCACTCTCTCTTCTCTTTCAAGAAAGGAAGTCCTCACTACCCCATTGGAAGGAGAAGAAAGAAAGACACACGCTCACAACCGGATAAAAATGCGTACATAAGCCTTGCCAAAATTCACAAACATTTTCACTGCGGTTCGAACATCAAGAAAGAAAAATAAGCATCAAGAAATCACACGAATATTAATAAGCATCATGCGCAAACAGACGTACCACGCAATACACTCGGACACCAACACATGCGTCAAGATAGAAGAATATACCTATCAAACGACACCAACATGCGCACACAAGTCGTGATACGCAAGTCATAACCATTCACACAGTGTCCCAGGCTTCGGGAACGAAGGAAGAAGATAAATAAATGAATAATCAAGAAAGAATATATTAAGAATGAAAATACTTTAAGATTTAATACAACACTATACACATTCATAATACGCTTGTGATAAACAATCACACATTTGCCTCGAAAGAGAAGAACATACATGAAGATTAATTTAGAACAACACACTTATATACAAGTCATTAGCGCGGCTTCTAACCACATGTAAAATACATCAAGAAAAGAAGATATTATTATGAAAAAGTCACCAACATACGACACAAGAAGTTAGTGCAACATTCAAAAATACAGCAAATGTGCGGAAGAACACCGCGCCAAAAAAGCGTACACAAGCCTTATTATGCAAACTACAGATACTCTCCCGAAGTTCAAGAATCGATCCTACATTTTAATACACGATTTATTCGCTCACGCACGCATATACACGGATTAGGGACAACGAAGAAAGAAGAACTCGGCCAGCATTGCAAATTTACACAGTACTATATCACTAACATGTATAACTTCCCTTCCAGGAACTCACACGCCTCAACAGGAATTATCACCCTCTTAGCGTACAGTAGAACACCAGAACTTGCAGACTACACTCTCTTTCCACAGTACACCGCACTCCACAGAGACATCAACACAACAATTTCCGATGTTTGTGGGACATCGGACATTGAACACGTAACGACACACACAATTACATCCTACACACACCAACGCCACTTATGAGGCGAATCAAACAACAGTAAGAGACGTCAAATTTTGTAAATGACATCCCTCATTCCAGATCAAAATTACCTACCCACAGTGGGTAATTTCACATTTCATCCCTAGATGTAGCGTGGCCACATACATTACAAGATAAAATACCGTTGATTAAAAGCTAGATATAGGATGGTACAATAGACATAAGTTATTGTCACCAACGAAGCCAAAAAACCATCAAACTAGTGGGCGAAAGCAATAACAATGAAAACAACAAACAACTGAAAGAAATAAAGTCATTGAAACAAAAAATAAAAGAACATGACTTAATCATCAAAAAAGCAGATAAGGGAAACACTACAGAAATTTTGAACAAAACAGAATACATTGAAAAAAAACAGTCGAATTCCTAAACAACAACGAAATCAAGGAATTAAAAAAAGACCCCACCAACAAATTCCAAAAACAAATAAAAAGTGCGCTAAAAGAAACAGAATACATACTGACCAAAGCCGAAAAATCAAAACTAATAAACATGAACCCGAAAATACCGTCATTGAGGGGACAACCAAAAATACACAAAAAGGAGTGCCCAATGAGACCAATAGTCAATTGTAGGAATGCCCCTAATTACAAAATCAGCAAAGAGTTACTAAAAATCTTAAAATCCCGTCTTTCCAACGACAAAAACAACTCTGTAAAGAACACAACATGACTAGTAACAGCATTGAACACCCTACAAATGAAACCTAGTTTCAGGCTAGTATCCTTCGATTTAACTAACATGTATACCGATAGTCAGGTTATTGAAGCAATCAACACTATCGAAAACAACTTTAAATCCAACAATTCGGCAAAAGAAACTGAAGAGATTGTGAGTTTACTGAGGGTCGTTCTCAGCCAAAAGGTGTTTCAATTCGACAATAAAATGTACACACAGAGAGAAGGCCTAGCGATGGGATCGCCACTAAGCGGGTTAATCGCTGACATATTCATCAATGCACTAGAAAATGCGTTCTTAGAAAAGACTTCAACAAAGGGAATAGTAATATGGAAAAGATACGTAGATGATGTAATTTGCTTCTACGATACTGAACTAACAAGCGAAGAAACAATTCTCCAATCCATTAATAGCCTACACCACTCAATCAAATTCACTAAGGAATCCGAAATAGACCGAAAAATAAATTATCACGATTTAACTATTGAACGTTAAGACAACGAGCTTTCATATTCCATAAAGCAACACAAATCTCGCATGCAATCGACAATCAGTCTAATCACCCCAGTATGCACAAACTAGCGGGGTTCAATTTTATGGTGCACAGGGCTTTAAACATACCCATGTCAAAATAAAACTATAATAAGGAAATAAGAACTATTATGCAAATAGCAAAGGAAAACAATTTCCCGCCAAGCAAAATAAATCAATTTATAGCCAAACATAAAAATAAAGATAAAACGATTCCCAAATCGGACAGTAATGAGAAAAAAATGCACGTTTCAACTATGTGAATGCGAATACATATAAAATCACTAACCTATTCAAAAAGCAAGTCATAAAGATAGCTTTCACAACGAAAAACACAACCGGTAGGCACCCCCTAAATAGTAACTTAATTAAACATGACCCGTATTCAAGGTCAGGGGTATATTCTATAACGTGCCAAGACACCGGTTGTCAAGCTAATTACATCGGACAGAGTGGAAGACGAGTAGACACACGTTATAATGAACATAGGAATGCTATAAGATACAGAAAACATTCAGCCGTATGCGAATATATGTGTAACGCGGGGCATAGCTTTACCAACATAGAGTCCGACCTTAAAATAATCCATCACGAATCGAAAGACAGTGCTCTTGACATAAAGGAAGCAATTGAGATACACCTAGCCAAACGTAACAATCCCAACAATCTAAATGAAAATGAAAATGAAAAATCACACCCTGTCGGAAACAAGACACAATTTAGCGACACAACTAAGCTAGATAAAAAGGTGGGGGTGCGGAATTAGGGGGTTTTAATAGGTAAATGTTATCTGAATCAGGTGTACGATGTACATTTCTTCAGAAATAAACCAAGACCCATATTTGAGGCAGTATTAAAGGTGCCGGGACGTCCTCATAAGACCGGGCAGCGCTTAGTTGAATGGCTTATGGTCCACGCGTAGCGAAGGCTAATCAACGGTCTTTAATGGTTGTAGACCCACCTCATTCAATAACAAAAGGAAGCTTGTAGTTTAACGTGACCGTTAATCTCGAGATCATGAGCCACGGGTCATTCAATAACATACATCTTATCTAGATTGGCAACACCTCACATAAACACATCGCAATGACTCCGCACAGCACATATGGACAGAGGGGAGAAAGCAGGGAAAAAACAGTCGTTAAGATAACAACCTACCGCAGTCGACCGCACCGTGACTTACAGTGAACACGAAAACTGCGCGTAGCTCTAGCAAGGAAGACAATCAGACAGGTAGATAAGTAGTTAGCCTATAATATTATAGTTTAACCACAGCTGATTTTTACAACCATATAATAACTCCAAATTACAAACTCCGGATATCTATCACCATTTAGCATTTCACCTAACATCATATATACTGCATTTAGCATACACCTGCATTTTCAAACGTAGATTTTATGGCCTAAGCGTAATGGATCTGATGATGATCGCTTGACGATCGAAACTGGTCATCCTAGTGTATTTATAAATCTCATGTAATTTATTTCAGGATTAGGGCATAACCCAGCTCTTTTGGGTAAATTCGTGTTGACTGACTGAAAAGCACTAAACTCTTGTAGACATAAGTTACTTATAAGCATTTCTAATCTGCAAACACCAGTCAACACATTATAAACATTACAAAGTGCCATAAAATGCCCTCACCTCATACAATAAACAACATTACTACAGCCACATCTTACACAATCATCCTAGACTTAACCATTGTACACCATAAATTGTAAAATCGTAACTAACGTAAATTGTTGTAAACCACTGTATAAAACGTAAACACCATGTAAACGCCATCACATCTCACAATCATCCAAAATTATGTAAACTTATGTAAACCTTTACCGACCAGAGCACACTCCCTTAACCAACGAACCAGAAGAAGATCAGAGCCACTCCAGTCGCCACCCACACACGCACAGAGGAAAGAAGATGAAATTACACCCCTACACCCAACTACGCCTCACACAATGGTCGAGGACGACCATTCATTGGAGGGGAGAAATTGTTATGCCCCGAGCCCCCATAGGGCTTAACCAACCCTTTTCAGCGCCATAACCAAAAAAGTAGCAACAGCAACAACTACACTAGCCTGGCGAGCTACCTCACACATATGTAGTAACAATGCATCACAAGACTCACACCCCAGCCATCAACATATCTAGGACACATCAACGTTCATTATGCTGACTCAGGTTTCAACACGAACAGAATTACAATGAATAGCCCAGCCCCGAGGGGAAGGGGCTCTCCCTTGTGGGATCGCCACGCTGCTAGGCACATCGCTACTTCGACGCCCACTCGACTATAAATCCGGTGAGTGTTGCTCAAAGGTTAATCCTTCAAATTTACTCCTTTCAACTCCAAACCCCAGCTATTTTGTAATTTCATTTCATTTCATCTTTGTACTACTGAATGTTCTACAGTATCCTGCCTTCCCCGCTCTTGTGCAATAAACCACCATTACAGTTGACTCGTATTTTTAAACGCCCCCATCGAACTCCTGACCCGCGGCTCCCTATGAGTGGATATTAATTTTTACACGCGGCTCGCTGCCTTGTCACCCCGCCTGTCCATCGGCCACCGAGTAATCAATCCTTCGTTCATTCACTGACACAAGGCCGCCAGCCGACCTTCAGCTTCGCTCACACGCCATTCTAACAGCACAATTACACTCAGAATTGTCCCCAAACCATCCACTTTACACCTTACGCCAAACGGCCCCTTACCAAAGTTGCACCCTCGGGGACAATACAATATTATCTGTAGTAGAAGAGGTATGCCACGGAAAAAACACTTCCATGATGATTTAGGTTTGTCTCGAGTAGATGATAAAGATTTAAAAATCAATTCCACAAGCATGCTAACACAATTTATTTTGTTTGTATAGACATAATACAACCTGAAAATTAATTCAGCAGGGTCATTCACTTGTTTGCTTTCTTTTCTACTAACGTCAATATCTCTCAGCATATATTTAGTGAGAAAATTCATGTTAACAGTCTAATTAACTCAATACACTGCGGTATTCTCATAAGTGGATCAATTAATACTATTTTATATTTGTCAAACGTAGGAATGAGGATTGGTTTACATCCCGGGGTTACAGAAGGCTTTGACTTGACACGTGCGGCGGCTTGAGTGAGTCTGAGTTTTCCTTTAAACCAAGGTGGTCAATATTTTGAACAATTGCTACCCTGAATATACAGAGTAACTTGCATTCGTTCTACAGATAATGATGTCGTCGTCGAACGAGGCTACGTACCATCGGATAAAAACGGTCCTTTTCAGGACCAAATAAAAACTCACTCGTTGGAACAGGTTGATATGCACACATAATACATTCACTATAAACGACATTAAGCAAACACATATGTACTAGCTCGGGGTTGGAACATGCTACCTAACAGCTTGTCTGACGTTACTTCAACAATGCTTGATTTAGCCACCTTAGCTACAGAGAGCCATGGTGTATTGCTGGCACGTATACAATTTATTAGTAGACATTTCCTGTCCAAACGTGAGGAGGTGTTATACGGAGCTGTTATAGTTTTAATCATGCATTATATTAGAGGTAGTTGAAATGACACTGCTGCTAATGATTTCTGCTGTATTCGCGAGCATGAACTCAACAGTAAATTATTACTAAGGCACAAAAGGAACAGGTACTAATGTTTTTAGGATGACTATGATATACGCGGTAGTTCAGTTGCCTTTCTCCGAACAAAATAAGGCACTGTTTATTTGAATAATGCATGATAGGCCAAGAAACAAGAATGCAAGAGATGAAATTGGAAAAGCACAATACAGACGTCTGAAAATTACCTGAAGGTAGAAAAAGTAATTACAGCTGATCAAAAATCTCACAATCAGGTAGAAAACAGATAAAGAAAGCATACATAAGGCATTTGTATAGAGGTACAGAGACTGAGAATCATGTTCTGGGAGGGGATCAGGAAGTTGATAATAGGAAAGGAGATTTAATATGAAGATCTAAGAGTCTTAAGCAGCAACAACACACCAGGAATAGATGATATACCGACTGAGTTACTACATTGTATAGGTACTGTACCCTCATTCTCACAACTGGAATGCCTTTATGGGAAGGTAATACGTAATTACTTGTGAACATGAAGGGCGATTCAGGATCATATGTTTCGCGACCCACAAGTTGACTTTGGATAGCGGTCTCGACGAGAGACGCGGCGCGCATGCGTTGCAAGTACTGATGTCACAGCTGACTGGTTAGGGGTATTGATTATTTTACCGACTAGCAACAAGAGATAAATTATGCCCATTGGATGGGAATACAAGTTTTATACGTTCTGGCGTATTTTAACATGTCTGCAATTATAGCAGGTGTTGGATTATTAACTACTTTCTAATAATTGAAATCTTAGGAACTCGGAAATAAGATATTTGCATCTTATCAGTTCGAGTTTTGAGCACTCGTGGCGCGACGGTAGGTGACATCGCAGTCGCGAACTGGCTTGAACAACGGAGAGGGTAGATTGGATTATACCACGCACGAATACACATGTATCGAGTTACACATGTGACCGCCGGGCAATATCACGTGAACCGTGAAAGTTCGTTTTTAGTAGAGTGTACTACTATTGTACAGCAGGAAGTTTCCTAAGTGTCGGAAAGGACTCCAGTTTCAGTACCGATTAGGCCATTGCGAACGAAATGAAAATGCAGCTTGTCTTGCCAGATAACTGTTCATTATAGGCCAGCCGTATAGTGTTCGTGAAAGCTGGATACTTGCTTTTACAAGCATATAGTCTTAATGTTCATTCAGTTGACATTATTCGCATTGGAAATGGCCGTATCGATACACTCATCCCGTGTGTGTTGTTAGAACAATTAGCACCTCCATTTGAGAAGCATTTCTCAATACGAGTGCTTGGATATTGAATATACTTCATTATATACAGGGCCTAACTTATATGTCTGTAACCTCACAATTATGTTGAGCTATTTCATGTCGAGAGGAAAGGCTGCTATGTGCTTCAGTGACTTAACCATGGGCGGATAGGCGATACAGACATGAGTGTCAGTGTACGAGCGAAGACACGTTCATTTTTATGCTATAGGCCTTGCGGCCCGTGCTGGTGAGTGTGAACACAGCTGTTGTATTGCAATACAGTGTGTTTCGAAATGACCCGGTTGCGCGATGCCAGTGGACTTTTGTTGTTCGAAGCGATATAGACATCACTGCGTGCTGCGGTTGGTAGGACGTTATCCGAAGATGAAAGGAACTGTCGTTGGTATTAGAGTGAACATTCAGTCAGGATGGGAGATGTCTGGAGATCCAGGGTTCGTTTCTCGCTTTCCTGGACAGTGAAGACCTCTATTGCTTACATGGAGGGAACAGTCATAAAAGACATGACTGTGTTCTTTCGGGATCAACAAGAATCATCTAAGGTACAGAATTAACCACCTTCAATCGTAGCTAAACATGTTTATCCTAACGTTGTCACCCTGCCACATGTTTTTTTATATATAGGATTTTTCGTAGAATGTCTAAGAATGGAGTTTAGGTTTGATCCTAGTGTCAAGACTGATTCTATTCAGGACAGGGTTTTGATTCTACAAAAAGATGCACCCATTGTAATTAAATGTATTATAGTTTAATTTTCTTTTGATTTCTGTAAATTCAAGTTCATTTTATGGGGAATTGATTTAATGTAGAGAAGAGGAACTTTAGGCCACTCAAGATTCATCATTTTTCGTGTTTGATTTATATTGTAAATGAACACTAGTTTTATGCCTTCATATGACAGTACTCGAGTTTGGGTAGACTCAATTTGGAGTTTCTACTTCAGTGAGTCTACTAAGAAGACTGTTATACACTCGAAAGTGAAATTTCAGTATTCAGGTTGATTTTCGAATACTGCAGTAAGCTTTATGAAGCAGGTTCAGTGAAGAAAGCGGATTTGTTTTGATTTGCTAGGAATTTATTTCGAATTTTGACTTGATACAGGTATTTTCTAACGTTTTTTTTTTGAGATTCTGCATTACGTTTGCTTTGATAGTTTCGATCAAGATCCATTATTGATGGACTAGACAGATGTTTTAAACACAGTTTGAAGACATTTGTATACATTCACCCTATGTTATTAACGCGAATCTCAGACTAGATTTATGTGGAAGCAGATATATCGCCAAAGCTGCAATTGTTATTTAACACTTATTGAAAGCTATGCATATTGATCGTGAATAATAATAACATAAGAACAAATGAAATAATAATTTAACAGTGATTAATTGAACTGTAAAGAAACTTGTATAATTTTAGCAACAATATTTCATTGTGAATGTGACCTGTTAAATAAGCCGAATTCTTTGTTCACCAAGAAAGATAATTAATTGAAGCGCTAAAAGTATAGTAGTAGTGCCTGATAATATAAACGATATGAATGCTTAGTGTAGCATGATATTTAATGGCAAAGCCATGTAAAGGCTAATGTCCTTGATTATTAAAAGGGTATTCAATGGGATATTCCAAGTTGTAGTATGGAAAGTAATCCACTCAGATATATTGTGAAATTAGGGCAGTTTATTTCAGTATCAGTTCAAGTAAATAATCTGTTGAGGAAATCATGCATTTTAGGCATGTTGAATTAAACCTACATGGTAAAATTATCGAACATTTGTATCAATGCAATGCTTAACAGGCGTTATAACAATCACTAATTCCGGTCTGGTGAGGACAGTTCATTTAAAGGGATGTACAAATTAAATTATAGAAGTTAATTTTTGACTTAGCTTTATCGCTCGGTTAGAAGAGATAAATAAAATCAGAAAATCACAGCAAACACAAATATAATAAAACACATGGAAGATGTCACTTCTGAATCCTATAAAAAACACTAAGAAGATGTTAAAAAATGACTGTACATTTGTATTATAGCTTTAAATAATTATTTTTTCAGGGTATAAATTGATGTATGTCTTGTAAATATGAAAATTTCCAGGGTTTCTATTTAAATGTTTCAATTGTTGTCAACATTTCTGTTGAACCATGTAAATGATTTGTGTTCACTCATACTTGGTTAAAATGCAGTCAATAACATTGATGAATGTGGGGGCTGGCATTTATCTCCCATGTTCATGAAACTTCGGATGGAAGTTGGGCACTCTGCCTTAAATTATAATATAGTGACTTACACTGTATTTTCCTTGACTGAATAATTTTTTTTGATCAATTTAAAACATTCGAAGTGTGGTACTTTATAGAAACGATAATAGAACACGTTAAGAAGGCCAGCGGTGGGTATTTCAGTGGTTTTCCCACACACCAGAGATTGCGTTCATTGTTATTCTTGAGCTTTTGAGCTTTCTTATGTCGTTCACCATGGTTTTTCTTAACGTAGTCTCAGTTAGGAATTCCTGTACCCCATTTCCTCGTCTTATGTTGGGTAGAATCTGGCAAATATTCTAGCCGGGGTTTCCAGGCTCTACGATCCAGTTGTCTTCGTGGGATTCCAACATGCTGAAGGTAGGTATTTCGGGTACATAGAATTATGGCTTCCAACGTTCAGGGGCGAGAATTTACTGGAGTACCACTAAATTCCATGTTTTTTTCGAGACCAATGTTTGGAAGAGATATAACTGGAATACCAGAGAGAGAGCCATAGCTTATGGGGACTTAGACAGAGATGTCATACTCCATGATGGTTCTATAGGCCGGTTGAATGACGCCATTTCATGCTAGTGTCTGACATCGCTGTCAAACACGTGGAAGGCGTCATGAACGGGTATAATCTGACGCCATTACATCGATCATTGCGAATTCTTTGAATGAACCTCAGAAAGTAATGGTGTACAGACATTTTTAGCACAAAATGTCGGAATTCACTTGTGAACAAAGCGTATATGAGAACACTCAATTTGCATGGCATACATGTAGATACGCAACCATTAATAAATTTTCTTTTTATTAATAGTGGTGCTACACTAGTTTGTAATAAATATACGATTAGAACATGAACAGTGAAAGGAATACTACGGAATCTTTACTGACGTGTTTGGTCGACTGGGGCATTTGATGTAGTTCACGTTTGAGCTGCATACACAGTGCTTGGTGTAGTTAAATCCGGCTGATGAGCATTTTTGAACTCATCATAATTTAGGAGGGTTTTTATTCATTTAAATTATGGTCAAATTAGGATCTTCAATATTATTATCGTCGATATAAAGCATCACACGTTTAGGAGTGGAAAATTTCATATTTATAGCTGACTTTATTATTAGTTATGTTTAAGTTAGCCTAGTTATAAGGTAATGCAATACATTAAATAAATTCCCATGTGGCAGTGGATTTCATTGGAATGTTCGTGCTTTGCTTAGTTATAGTGATACTCATGTTGTTTGTCTTTAGTGAATTATATTAATTATACCATGTCTGGAGAAGAGGAGGTAGTGGACCTTAAGTCGTTATACAGTATGCTACAAAATAAAATCGATGCCATACATGAGCATTGGACAAATACAAGTAAAAGTCTTATACGAGATGTAGTTGCCGAGAGTATCAGGCAAGATATTACGGGCATCCAAGGCACATTAAAGGAAATACAAAATAGTTCTAAAAGAGTAGAAACCAAAGAGAATAGGGTAGATGAAACAGTAGATGAGGTCCAAGTGGACGTAAAACAAGCCCATACAGACATTCATAAAGTACAAACGGACTTAGGAGCAGTTCAAACTGGACAAATGAAGCTAGAATTATGCGGTAATAAACTTCAATCCACAGTTGATGAGCTTCAATTGAAAATAGGTAAAGTTGAATCTAGTCAAGATAACCATCAACTTGAATTAAGAAAAATTAAAACTAGCCAGGATAGCATTAAATTCAGTCAGGATTGTGTTAAACTTAGCCAGGATAATCTTGAAACAGAACTAGGTAAAATTAAAACTAGCCAGGATAATCTTGAAACAGAACTAGGCAAAATTAAAACTAGCCAGGATAATCTTGAAACAGAACTAGGCGAAATTAAAACTAGCCTAGATAAAATAGGATCAAAGTTACTTAAAATTGAATCAACACAAAGCCATATGCAATCTACCCAGAATCTGATGCAATCTACACAGTCAAATATACAAACCAAGATAGACATAGTAGATGCCAGTCCGAAATTGTTACAGGTCCAGTTGAATGAAGCTGAACAATCCAATAAAGATTTTCAATTAGAAATGCGATTAGAATTATCCAATAATAAGAGAGAATCTAAAAACAATATTGAAGCTCTTCAATTACAAGTGTCAAATGACACAATTCACACCCAAGCATCTTTAGAAAACTTAAAAGAAGAGTTATTGTTGTTGCAAACACCAGTTAGGGACCACAATAAACTTATTAAAGACGACTTTGATGTCGATGTAAAGGGAATCATAAAAGAAAATGTAGTCACTTTAAGGCAAGAGATGACTAAAATAAATGAAGACTACTTTAAAGACTTCAAATTAGAGGTCAATAAGAACATTGTAGAAGGTGAAATTAGATCTAGCAAGGAAATCACAGATGTAAGGGAGGACCTGATAAAAAGGTTGAATGTCATTCAGTCCAATCAAACTACAAACCATTATAGCATGGATGATAGAATTCAAACTTTAGAGGTAAAATTTGATCAAGGCAAAACGGAATTAATTGAATTGCTTGAGAAAAAGACTTCGGAAATCAACCAAATCAGAGATCAACTTGAGAGTTTAACAGTTGGGGACGGTATAAATCTGGATAAGTTAAGGGATAAATTAAGGGTAAATTGGATTGCAGATTTCCAAACCACGATTAAGGAGATTAATCTCACTTCACATGAAAGGGAAGGAGGTGTTAAATATCCAACTCCTATGGCAAATAGTAGTCCACAGTATCAAATTAATTCAAATTTGAGCTTAGCTAATCCACCTGTCCAAACATACACATCACCGATGACACATACAGGAACAGGAGCCTACAATCTGAACACATTACGATCATTAGGAATTTTGAGGATAAGCCTCGTCGTTTCAATAATCTTGATGGGACGACACCTATAGAGTTCATAAGAAGTATGCGTGGTTATTTTACTGAATCTCACGTGCAAAGGGAAAGACAACTACGAGTGGTAGAGCGTTTTCTTTCCGATGCTCCGCTTCAGTGGCACAGTGCGTTTAGATACACGTTTAACGACTTCGAGGAGTTTGCCGAAGCGTTTATCAATCGTTTTTGGTCTACAGAAGTTCAGAATAACGTTCGTTCTGAAATCTATTCGAGCAAGTACTCAAGTACTGGTCCGACCAGTTACTCTGAGTATTTTTCTCGTCAGTTATCGAAATTAAGATTTTTACAGCCTCCGTTAACTGAAGAACAATTGATCGAGGCGATATCTCGACAGTTTCCTGTTGACGTAAGGAGGAACATAATTTCATCCGGAATCACTAGTTTAGCCGCGATGGATGATTTGTTGTCTGGACTATGTGAGTGCTGTTTCGACACCCACAGTTGCGAGAAACAATCGACATGAACACAGATCCGTGAATACTATCGTCATGGACAGAACACAGCAAACAGACCAAGCCAAACCAGAGAACAGAAATTATGTTAAACCAGGGTGGAATAGGAACAATTACCAAAGGGACGATCGTCAGATCGATTGATACGCAGAACGAAATGAACAACCTAGGACACGAAAATACGAAGAGAGGAATTTCTATCGTCGGAATAATGAATATGATCGAAATAAGTATCTTGATAGACCATACAATCCCAACTATAGGCCACGTACTGGTTATAGCAGATACAAAAACTATAGGACGGAGGAATTTGAACGAGATCGAGAGAAACAAAGGCTCAGAAGTGAGCAGGAAAAGTCTAAAATTAATAGACGAAAAAATTCAGAAGAGAGGGAAAATCAGGAGATTGATGAGCGAGAAAGTAGACCGAGTACTAGTCGTCAGGGGAGAAATGAACGAGATCCTGACGAAGAGAAAAGGAAAACATCAGTTTCGAAACGAAAGTAGGAATTCAGAACTCGACACTTCCATAATATATATATAAAGATTAAATGAAGATGCTACAGAAAAGGTGGCAATAGAAGAACGAGAGAATCAAGGAAGATGCTACAGATAAGGTGGCAATAGAAAAACATTAGAAAATATTACAATAAGATAATATGAATAAATGAGAATGATGTCCCATTATTTTGAGAGGTATGTTTCTGTGTACATATAAGTCTGTTCCGACTTTATGTATCATGTCGAGAGGAATATGTACCCTCATTCTCATGACTGGAATGCCTTTATGGGAAGGTAATATGTAATTACTTGTGAACATGAAGGGCAATTCAGGATCATATGTTTCGCGACCCACAAGTTGACTTTGGATAGCGGTCTCGACGAGAGAAGCGGGGCGCATTCGTTGCAAATACTGATATCACAGCTGATTGGCTAGGGGTATTGATTATTTTATCGACTAGCAACAAGAGATAAATTATGCCCATTAGATGGGAATACAATTTTTATACGTTCTGGCGTATTTTAACATGTCTGCAATTATAGCAGGTGTTGGATTATTAACTACTTTCAAATAATTGAAATCTTAGGAACTCGGAAATAAGATATTTGCATCTTATCAGTTCGAGTTTTGAGCACTCGTGGCGCGACGGTAGGTGACATCGCAGTCGCGAACTGGCTTGAACAACAGAGAGGGTAGATTGGATTATACCACGCACGAATACACATGTATCGAGTTACACCTGTGAACGGCGGGCAATATCACGTGAACCGTGAGTGAAAGTTCGTTTTGAGTAGAGTGTACTACTATTGTACAGCAGGAAGTTTCCTTAGTGTCGGAAAGGACTCCAGTTTCAGTACCGATTAGGCCATTGCGAACGAAATGAAAATGCAGCTTGTCTTGCTAGATAACTGTTCATTTAAGGCCAGCCGTATAGTGTTCGTGAAAGCTGGATACTTGCTTTTACAAGCATATAGTCATAATGTTCATTCAGTTGACATTCTTCGCATTGGAAATGGCCGTATCGATACACTCATCTCGTGTGTGTTGTTAGAACAATTAGCACCTCCATTTGAGAAGCATTTCTCAATACGAGTGCTTGGATATTGAATATACTTCATTATATACAGGGCCTAACTTATATGTCTGTGACCTCACAATTATGTTGAGCTATTTCATGTAGAGAGGAAAGGCTGCTATGTGCTTCAGTGACTTAACCATGGGCGGTTAGGCGATACAGACATGAGTGTCAGTGTACGAGCGAAGACACGTTCATTTTGATGCTGTAGGCCTTGCGGCCCGTTCTGGTGAGTGTGAACACAGCTGTTGTATTGCAATACAGTGTGTTTCGAAATGACCCGGTTGCGCGAGGCCAGTGGACTTTGTTGTTCGAGCCGATATAGACATCACTGCGTGCTGCGGTTGGTAGGACGTTGTCCGAAGATGAAAGGAACTGTCGTTGGTATTAGAGTGGAACATTCAGTCAGGATGGGAGATGTCTGGAGATCCAGGGTTCGTTTCTCGCTTTCCTGGACAGTGAAGACCTCTATTGCTTACATGGAGGGAACAGTCATAAAGGGCATGACTGTGTTCTTTCGGGATCAACAAGAATCATCTAAGGTACAGAATTAACCACCTTCAATCGTAGCTAAACATGTTTATTCTAACGTTGTCACCCTGCAACATGTTTTTTTTTATATATAGGATTTTTCATAGAATGTCTAAGAATGGAGTTTAGGTTTGATCCTAGTGTCAAGACTGATCCTATTCTGGACAGGGTTTTGATTCTACTAAAAGGATGCACCCATTGTAATTAAATGAATTATAGTTTAATTTTCTTTTGATTACTGTAAATTCAAGTTCATTTTATGGGGAATTTATTTAATGTAGAGAAGAGGAACTTTAGGCTACTCAAGATTCATCATTTTTCGTGTTTGATTTATTTTGTAAATGAACACTAGTTTTATGCCTTCATATGACAGTACTCGAGTTTGGGTAGACTCAATTTGGAGTTTCTACTTCAGTGATTCTACTAAGAAGACTGTTATACACTCGAAAGTGAAATTTCAGTATTCAGGTTGATTTTCGAATACTGCAGTAAGCTTTAAGAAGCAGGTTCAGTGAAGAAAGCGGATTTGTTTTGATCTGCTAGGAATTTATTCCGAATTTTGACTCGATCCAGGTATTTTCTAACGTTTTTTTTTTGAGATTCTACATTACGTTTGCTTTGATAGATTCGATCAATATCCATTATTGATGGACTAGACAGATGTTTTAAGCACAGTTTGAAGACATTTGTATACATTCACCCTATGTTATTAACGCGAATCCCAGACTAGATTTATGTGGAAGCAGATATATCGCCAAAGCTGCAATTGTTATTTAACACTTATTGAAAGCTATGCATATTGATCGTGAATAATAATAACATAAGAACAAATGAAATAATAATTTAACAGTGATTAATTGAACTGTAAAGAAACTTGTATAATTTTAGCAACAATATTTCATTGTGAATGTGACCTGTTAAATAAGCCGAATTCTTTGTTCACCAAGAAAGATAATTAATTGAAGCGCTAAAAGTATAGTAGTAGTGCCTGATAATATAAACGATATGAATGCTTAGTGTAGCATGATATTTAATGGCAAAGCCATGTAAAGGCTAATGTCCTTGATTATTAAAAGGGTATTCAATGGGATATTCCAAGTTGTAGTATGGAAAGTAATCCACTCAGATATATTGTGAAATTAGGGCAGTTTATTTCAGTATCAGTTCAAGTAAATAATCTGTTGTGGAAATCACGCATTTTAGGCATGTTGAATTAAACCTACATGGTAAAATTATCGAACATTTGTATCAATGCAATGCTTAACAGGCGTTATAACAATCACTAATTCCGGTCTGGTGAGGACAGTTCATTTAAAGGGATGTACAAATTAAATTATAGAAGTTAATTTTTGACTTAGCTTTATCGCTCGGTCAGAAGAGATAAGTAAAATCAGAAAAACACAGCAAACACAAATATAATAAAACACATGGAAGATGTCACTTCTGAATCCTATAAAAAAGAACACTAAGAAGATGTCACAAAAAGACTGTACATTTGTATTATAGCTTTAAATAATTTTTTTTCAGGGTATAAATTGATGATCAACCGGAACTGGACCAGCGCCAATCAGAAACTAAGACATGTGGTGATAAAGTTAGCAGTGCATAGGTACCACCATAAAATATGAAAAATCATGTTCTACCACGCCCCAAATGAACTCAGCGTGTGCTCGTTATGTGACCAGTTCTGTGACACATATCACATCACACGATATAAAAATAACCAGAAATCACTCTATGATTATAGCAAGGACTAACATTTAAAATGAACAAAGCATCATACAGTGTTGCTCTATTTCACAAATAACATTCAATTCACAATATCATGACTGGTCATGAATGAATGGTTTAATGCACACATTCCTGATTGATTACTGGATCATGATGTTTTTCACATCAATTAACTCTTTTGTAACATGTTTGTTTCACTAGTGTAAATCTATGTTATGCACATTCGTGCGCTTTTCTGTTAATAATAATTGATGTATGTCTTGTAAGTATGAAAATTTCCAGGGTTTCTATTTAAATGTTTCAATTGTTGTCAACATTTCTGTTGAACCATGTAAATGATTTGTGTTCACTCATACTTGGGTAAAATGTAGTCAATAACATTGATGAATGTGGGGGCTGGCATTTTTCTCCCATGTTCATGAAACTTCGGATGGAAGTTGGGCACTCTGCCTTAAATTATAATATAGTGACTTACACTATATTTTCCTTTACTGAATATTTTTTTGATCAATTTAAAACCTTCGAAGTGTGGTACTTTTTAGAAACGATACGAGAACACGTTAAGAAGGCCAGCGGTGGGTATTTCAGTGGTTTTCGCACACACCAGAGACTGCGTTCATCGTTATTCTTGTGCTTTTGAGCTTTCTTATGTCGTTCACCATGGTTTTTCTTAACGTAGTCTCAGTTAGGAATTTCTGTACCCCATTTCCTCGTCTTATGTTGGGTAGAATCTGGCAAATATTCTAGCCGGGGTTTCCAGGCTCTGCGATCCAGTTGCCTTCGTGGGATTCCAACATGCTGATGGTAGGTATTTCGGGTACAGTACCGAAGCTGCGCCCAGATAATTTCCTTTGGATGGAGGATTTATGGGGCAGGTGAGGTAATCCCTGATTTTAAGGAGAATGTTATCATCCCATTAACAAAGAAACCAGTAGGATATATATGGGAAGTTTATAGTACGATCGGCGTGATCGCTCATCCTTAAAGAAACCAGACTAGAATAATTTACAACAAATGGAAAGACAGAGAGAAAGCAAGTTTGGTGAAAATCAATTTTGTCTGAGGAGGAACGTACCAACTAGGGAATCTGTGGGAAGTCTTAGATTGAACTCGGAAATAAATATGAAACAACCTTCATGACATTCGAAAACAGTGTGGAGGTTTTTAATGACGCTGATTCTAATAATTTCTTTGACATACTGAAAAGAATTGGAATTAAGTACAGGGAACTGAGGGTGATCTACAATCTATACAGAAATCAAACGGCAGTTATACAGGCTGAAGAACATATGAGAGCATCCGCTATTCATAAAGGTGTAAACCTAGGCTGCAGCTTATACCCTTAATTTTCGATGTAAACATTGAACAAACAATTACATAATTCTAAAAAACATCCTGTAGAATCAAAAATTCAACTAGAAGCATTCTCAACTCTGACCTTCAATACTGACATTCTCATCATAGACGATTTATCAAAGTAAAGGAATGAATTCCCTCTTTAGGAAGAAAATCAACCAATATAAAAATGAATGAATGCAGACGAAGGAAATCTCAAAGGGCGATTGACGTCAAATAGGCAGCTGTAAAGCTTAAGTATGTAGCGCACTTTTACTCCTTAGTTAACTGTGATAGACAAAGAAAAGAGGATATAAAAAGCTCGGACATTGAAGATTTTTATACATTAAAGAATTGCGTTGATATTTAATATACGAGGCACGTCCAGAAAGTAAGTTCCGTTTGGTAATTAAATTAAATTGTGTACAGATACAGAAAAAATATTTATTGCACAACATTCTACACCTCTTAAACTACTTTTTCACATAACTGCCGAACTTTTGCAGGCATTTGTCATATCGTGGCACAAGTTTTTGAATACCTTCTTCATAGAAGTTTGCGCCTGTGTCTTCAACCAGTTGGAAACATCTTCTTTCTGCTCGTCGTCATTGTTGAAGTGTTGATCGCCAAGGAAAGACTTGAGATGTGTGAACAGATGAAAGTCGCTAGGAGCGAGGTCAGGGCTGTTCGGAGGGTGGTCAAACACGTCCCAGCCAAATTCCTGTAGGAGGTTTTTCGTCACATTTGCAGTGTGTGGTTGTGCGTTGTCGTGAAGAAAAACAACACCTTTTGACAGCAACTCTCGGCGCTTATTCTGTATTGCGCGGCGCAATTTCCTAAGTGTCTCGCAGTAAGCATCTGCGTTGATTGTTTGACCACGCGGTAAGAAATCAATGAGTAAGATGCCTTTCCAGTCCCAGAACACTGTGCACATCATTTTCCGAGGTGTCAAGATTTGTTTCGGCTTAACCTTTGCTGGGGATGAAGTGTGCCTCCATTCCATTGATTGCCGCTTACTTTCAGGGGTGTCGTAAGAAACCCAAGTTTCGTCTCCTGTGACTATCTGTGTCAGAAATTCTTCGCCGCCTTCATTGTAACGGGTCAAAAACTGAAGTGCACTACCCATCCGTTTTGTTTTGTGTTACTCCGTAAGAATCTTTGGTACCCAACGTCAGCAAAATTTACGAAAGTTCAGTTTTTCGGTAACAATTTCATGAATTAGTGATCGTGAGATTTGGAGAAATTCCATAGCGAGAGCATTAATTGTAAACCTGCGGTTTTCCCGGATCTTGACATCAATCGCGTGAACCAGTTCCTCTGTAACCAAAGATGGACGCCCACTTCGTTCATCGTGCACTTCACTACGTCCTTCATTGAACTGTCGGACCCATATTCTCACCATCAAATCACTCATCGCATTTTGTCCATACACTTCGCAAATTAGCCGATAAATTTCAATTGGTTTCACTTTTCTAGCATTCAGAAAACGAATCACAGATCTGATTTCACAAGCGGCGGGATTTTCAATCAACACCGACATTGTACGAGTAAACATGCACAACAACGCGTACGTGGCTCACAGCGCTCTCCAAATGGCGCACGTTTCTTCTCCTTGGTACGGAGCGTCTACCGCGCATATGCGGAACTGCGCTGCAGTGGAACGTACAAATAGTTGAAGACACAGGCGGCACACGTCTATGAAGAAGGTATACAAAAACTCGTGCCACGCTACGACAAATGCCTGCAACATTTCGGCGGTTATGTGGAAAAGTAGTTTAAGGGTTGTAGAATTTTGTGCAATAAATATTTTTTCTGTATCTGTACACAATTTAATGTTATTACCAAATGGAACTTACTTTCTGGACGTACTTCGTATATTTAAATTGAAATAAAGAGTTTTGAAATTTCTAGGTAGTTGCTCTCTAAGGAATTGAATTGTAACTTGGAATGTTTCCGGAGCAGAAAATAAGAGATAGAAGCTTTTAGAATTGTGGTGTTACAAGAAATTGATGATTATTAGATGGGTAGATAGAGTAACAAATGAAGAGGAAGTAAGAGGGGATGTTTCTGAAAACGGTTAATTTAGAGAGGAATTTGGTAAGTAGGAAACAACATCATCATTAGTAAAGAAAAGTGTTAATTCAAATATTATTAGCAACACGTATTATTAGTAAAATAGTCTTCAAATGTCCTCCATGAGTTTCGTCGTCTTCGCATTTACTACACGACAATGTTTTTCGTCCTTTATGCATGTTTGTTTATAAATAAAGTTTGAGAGTAACCCGTACTTTGGAGATGGAACATTAATCAAGCTTCTCGCGGTTGTGGGTTAGCATGTGTTTCTTCAAAAGTCGTCCTTGGTTAAATTTGGCATCGCACTCGTTACAGGAATACGTCATAGGTCTGTTGTTGGTGCTATGTGAGACGTGCCGACCTATGGCTCCAAGATTTTCGAACGTTTAAAGGTTTCACAACCCTTTTAACTACTGAAGCTTTCAGTGACGCCAGTGTGCCGGAATGTTGCCCGAAAGGGGATCTGCAACGTGCCAGTAAATCTACTGACCTGGTTCCGTCGCCTTTAAGCACCCTTTAATGCTGACTGCTCCAGGATTCGATCATGCAACTTTGGGCATAGCAAGTGGGAATGTTACCGCTGCGCCAATCAATGTTTATTTGTTCCAATACATAGACAAAGTGGCAAAGGAACGGATTTAGTTACAAACGGAGACTGTGTATTTCCACTGTTACTGTTGACCATATTTTGTGTACGGCTACACCTGACATTATCGGCAAAACATATCAAATTACTCTAACGCTGAAAACACGAGCAAACAAAATACGCTTAACAACCACGACAGGAATACAGGCAGAAAAGACGAACCATCGTGATAAGATTAGTTGACATCAAGGTGAGCTAACTTAACAAAACTTCTTGTCCTGATATAGCTGGAGGGGACCTAACTTAACGAAAACCATAATACTATGCATTATTTCTCGACCATACGCAGAGCAGAAGTTAAAATCCAACACTATTACACAACCCAAACGAGAATTAAATTACGATTAGGATTAAAATTAAATTTAAATTAATGAGAATAAACAATTTTCAACTTAACAGTAGGCTATGTGTTGTTTCAACATCTGTTGATAGAGAGATAGAGAGAAAAAGATTGAAGATGTAAATTTGGTGACAAATACATACATATTTCACACAATCTTCTCGCTTCTGCATGCTGACAGCGTAAAATTAGCCAGGCATATTGGTTCATTCAGCCAATTTCATGATCCAAGTCATCCTGTAAGTGAGTCTAAAGGTAAATGAATAACAGGGTAAACCACACAGTTATTGGCACTTTAAGCACACTCTTCTATATAAATTATTCTTGCTCACAGAGTTTCCATCTTGCACTGCTGTAACATTCTAAGATGTGTGAGTATGTGTTTGAATACTTACCAGGAGTTTATACTCAAAACTATTCTCGCAATTAATTTTTGAAATAACAGGTTAAACAAGAAGTTCCGTGAAGAACTATACAGCCTACTTTTCATGCCAATGATTATTCTACAGTATATGAACCTATCTAGAATAATGACGAAATTAAGTTGGTAATATCGAAATATCTAATTAGTTCAAAATATACCTGGTATAATGAAGCCTAATAGAGCACTACAGTTGGCAGCCCTGGTGACTGAATATATTCTTAGTTCCACCTTTTAAGGTACAGAATACAAAATTTGGTTGGAGTCCAATGGACGTTACATGCAGTTAGACACTGGATCTATCAGCACGCGTAAAAGCATGTTGCCAACAATACCATACGTGTGCTGGTCAGAAATAATCTGAATTATTATGATATCCTTTTTTGCCAATTTTGGATGAAATCCATTTGTTAGTATAGAAGTTACATGTATTTTAAAATTGGACATATCAGCAGGCATATAATCATGTTGGCAGCACTGCCTTGTATTAATTACTCCAAATTAATCTAGAATGTCAGGTGCTATACGTGTGCAAAGTATAGAGCTGTTGGCTTGCATACTTTCTGATATATTGATATTAGGGTAAAAAGAATATAGACAGCATTTATTAACAGTTGGCAGCCCTGATTGCTGTTAACAATACTTATAGTCATATCTGTTATGGTACACATATCACATACGAAATTTGGTTGAAATCCAACTTATAGTACAGAAGTTACATGTATTTAAAAATTGGTACTATCAGCAGGCTTATAATCATGTTGGTAGAACTGACGTATATAAGTTACTCCAAATTAATCTAAAATGTCAGAATATACGTGTGCATAGTTTAAAGCTGTTGGCTTGCATACTTTCTGATATATTGGTATTTGGATAAAAAAATAGAGAGAGCAATTATTAACAGTTGGCAGACCTGGTGGCTCTTAAGAATACGCTCAGTCATATCTGTTTATGTACAGATATTACATACAAAATTTGGTTGAAATCCAATTGATAGTGTAGAAGTTATATGCATTTAAACATTGGACTTATCAGAAGGCTTAAAATTATTTTGGCAACACTGTTATGGTTGGCCTCCTGGAAATTAAACTGAAGTGGTATTATCTACATGTGTGCCAATTTTGGAATAGCTCCCATGCATACCTTGCAAGATATCCAACATGGAGCTCAAATTTCCAGTGCGTTTTTTCAGCAGTTGGTAGCACTGACATCATTTTCAAATATGGACGTGAGCTATTCCGGTGCACATCTTTACTCATACTAAATTTGGTTTTGATTGCTGCAGCCGTTTAGGAGTTGATAGGGGGACACACACACACACAGCCAGACAGAGAGACAGACAGAAGGACAGACAGACAGAAGGATAGACAGACAGACAGACAGACACACACACATTTTCCCGGATCGATCTCATAAGTCTACTTTTTCCTCATTTTTGCAAAATGTGAAAAGTAGGCTAAAAATACTAGTTATTGGCACCTTTTGCCAGTAATTGGCAAATATTTTCCAGTTATTGGCACTGGTACAATATGAGATTCTGATGAGTTGTAGAGCACCATATTCATTTATTTTTTAATGAACAGTGTCATGGACTTGATATGAGGGTTTTAGAAAATTATATATGATCAAAGTAACGACTGTAAATGTAATCTTATACAATAATAGGCTATAAAGATAGATCAATTCGATAACAATTTCAATTTTTGGGATCCCTTCTCTATCGAACGGATCATCAGAGTCATCAATTCAGGGGCAGATGACGTCGTAGTTCCGCCCCAGAAAACAACAATAACCAACTAACTAGTCATCAATGGAGTAAATGATATAAAGAAACACATAGCAGAGGAAAACCTACTTTATAATCGTCAGCAATGTGGCAATTCTTTTTGTCATGCAGGTGTGGGAGAGTAGACTAGGAATGTAGACTATTTTGTAGTGTGACGTGTTGCTATTTGAAATGAATCATAGTCATCATCATCATCATCATAGTCATTCTGGATTGCAAAATAAACTAGCACACGAAAAAGTCTTCATCAGAATCATCATTTTATGATCCTCTGGAATGCATTTTTTGTGGCAGAGTCATTCGCAAATATTGCCTTCAAATCCCTTCTTAGAAGCTCCCACAGAGCGAGTACAATTGAAGCATATTCCATAGGTTTCTTTACCACAAGTTCCTTCAGAAACGTCTGATCTTTTGTTGTAACTAGTGGAAGGTTGATTATCATCCAATGGAAATAAACTATTTTAGGATTTCTATTACTGGTACTTCCTTTCTCAGAGAGCCTTTTGCCAGAGTTTAGAGAGGCTTGTTTAAAAAAAATCTTCTCTTTTAAGTTTCCTCTGTCCTTTCTCTTTTAGGGCATCTTTCTGTCTTCTTAGCTTCATATATTTCTTTCCATTTTTCTGATGTTAACACAAAAAGAATTTTGACCGTGATTCTTTTTCCTTTTTTTGGGGGGGTTTCTGTTCATGCAAGGGACCAGATTTAGTTGGAGTAACGTTGGTTACATTGTTGTTATCATTCAACAAAAGGTGGTCACCTATAGGGTACGGTACTGATCTGTAGTCAGAGGGCTTTCTGAAAGACTGTCCTGGGAATCTTGGTGCATTCCATTACTTCCTTCAACTTGTGGTTCAATCAGGGGACTGTTTAGAACCACATCATGTTCATCTGACTCCCTGTCAACATTTGGATCATCGACCAAGGTGCTGATTTCATGTTTCCCATCATCCTTCCGGTGGAAATTTTCCCAAAGTCTGTACAGGATGACGAAGTCATCTCCATTTTTTCCTCTCCAAAAAGTTCTTTCGTTTTGGTAAAATCATCAATGCCCTTCTTTCCTACAATTTTGCAGAACTCATCATACCGAAGAGACTGAGTGTGAGGTGGTGGAGTGGTATTTGCACTGGCAGTGGAAACACATTTCCAAAGACATTTGGAAACATCCACTGTATCAACATTCCAAGGACAAAGACCCATTGCCCTAAAGCCATTTTTGAGAGAAGCTTCAAGATTGGAGTTCATAAACATTCTTTCAAAATAGAAGCAAAATCCCCCTTGGTGACAGTCATATTTGGATTCTCGGTTCGCCAAGAAAGGACAGCTCCATTTCACTTTCCTTTAATAGGCTTAAATTGTGCAACATCAGCTACTTGCACAGCTCACTGAGGTGGTAGGTGAGAGGAGTTTTATATCCATATACAAATAAAATGACGGGCAATGGAATGTTATTTTCTACAGTATAAGTACATTCCCTATGTACTCAAAGAAGAGCTCGGATTTCAGCCAGCCATTATCGCTGCATTCGGCACGCATTTTTCTGGAATTTTACGGACAATCTCTAGTGGAATCCTCTGTAGTGGATATAATTATGATCACGGGTAGGCATATCTTCCCCGTGGAAAAAAGGTGCACATTACTGTTATAGTTGACTTGTCCTGGCCAAGTTCAACTTAGTACACAGTCTTAATACCTGAAGGTGCTAGAACAAAATTCTTCTTGGGACACAACATGAAGTTAGTTTCATCACCTTTAAATACTATTTTGGGATCTGAAAGAATATGAAACACATTCTATTCTTGAAGGATATCCTATACTGAACTGAACCATCCCTCTACATCATCTTTTGCAACGCAAGCACTAGCAGCTGCCACTCCTTCAGGCGTTCTACAAGAAATATTAGGAAAGCTAAGGTACCATTTATTACCAAGCATGTTCCCTTTAAAAGGATTTGTTCTGGGATTCTTTTCACGAATCTCCTTAAAAGTAATTTGAATGTCTTCTTTTCTTCTTGGAAAACCCTTCCGAGAACATTCATAAATCCACCTGGGAAAAGACGATATTTAAAATTTATTGACAACTGAGCCTACATTCTACTTTATTTTCAAATCAAACAAACGTATCAACTGCCTGGATACACTTATATCACCCAATCCCAAGTAAACAACTCTGATGACCAATACGTCTCAAGCGTCTATCTCAAAAATCGGTAGCATCATAAAATATGAGGTGAAATAATATATTGGTGGTAGTGGTAATTCTAATGAACAGATGCTAAATAAGCTCATTTTAAGAAAAGTTATTGTAATAAATTAATATAAAAAATACATACCGAACAACGGAGTTTTCTTCCTATTCACTTAAAACTGGGGGAGGTCCATGTGTATTTTTAGACAATTTTTCACCACATCGAAATTGTATGGTAGAACTGGGAACTCTGAATGATCTTGCTGTTGTTTTAAAAGGCATACCATCTTTCACTGCTTGAACGGCTCTTCTTCTATCGTCCTCACTATACTTGCTTGCCCGCCGAGAGCCCATTTTTATTTTAGAGCTTAATGCCCAATAACAAAATATAAGAAATGAGTACAATCTCATGTGACCAATTATTGGCACATCATATTCCAGTTATTGGCACCCATGCCAATAATAGGTTTAGTGTGCCTCAAGACATTAAAAAACGAAATACACATAGCAGAATGTATAGTGTACGCATTTCTACCAATATTATGATCATAAAACAAAATACGGAATTACCCACTAATTGGCACTAGGTGCCAATAACTGGCAAAATGCTTATTTTTGAATACCAGTAATTGGCACATCTATAACGATGTGTCGAGTGAGGTTAGGAGGTCTGAGTTGTCGTAAAAGTATTCTACAATTCGCAAAATAAAGTACCATATACTCACAAACAATCATAATTATTTATTTGTATATTATTTGTATATTAATAAATTAATGTCATACGTATGTAATGTTCTTAACTTACCGCTAAGGAAACTGTCTAGTGAGAAACAATGTTTGCAGTAACTGGCGGGATTGCTGCTAGCCTCCATTGTAACAATGCCGACTGGCAGAAACAATTGGAATACTACATGCGGAGTGTTGAGGCTTAAATTTAGTGAACTTGCAGGACTGCAATCATGACAGACACCTTATTATGTCCAGTTGTAGTAAGCAGTGCCAATTACAGGAGGGGTGCCAACAATAGGATGGTTTAACCTACGTAATGAATGTACAATATAAATGTTATGGAACTACATCGCAGACACACTCACTTATTAGAGAGACCATTCAAATCCGTCCAAGTGGAGCACTGAACGAGACGGATGCTATATAGAGCTCAGGTTCCAAATACCAGCTTAGTTTACCTAATGTGATTCCTCTCTAGTGCACTGTATCATTTGGGTATTCGCCACATTCACATTGTATCTATATACAATAGGATGCTATATAGAGCTCAGGTTCCAAATACCAGCATAGTTTACCTAATCTTATACCTCTCTAGTGCACTGTATCATTTGTGTTTTCACCACATTCACATTTTATCTAGATAAAATAGGATGCTATATAGAGCTCAGGTTCCAAATACCAGCCTAGTTTACCTAATGTGATTCCTCTCTAGTGGAAAGTATCATTTGTGGTTTCGCCACATTCACATTATATCTACATACAATAGGATGCTATATAGAGCTCAGGTTCCAAATACCAGCTCAGTTTACCTAATATGATTCCTCTCTAGTGGAAAGTATCATTTGTGTTTTCACCACATTGACATTATATATACATACAATAGGATGCTATATAGAGCTCAGATTCCAAATACCAGCTTATTTTACCTAATCTGATTCCTCTCTAGTGCAGTGTATCATTTGTGTTTGCGCCACATTGACATTATATCTACATACAACCCCTCGTCCACGTAGTGGGAAATGGGCAACGGCACAATGTAGGGGACTGCCTGTAGAGGTGAAGTACAGTGGGGACTATGTGTGCTCGGTGACCGTTACGGTAGCTGTGAAGGCCTTAACGGATCCCTGAAATGTGACGGCTTCCTGGGCTCTGGTGAAGCCGTGTTAGGCGTAGCTCGCCAGCGGTGGATCAAATCGTTCTTTCAAAACAAAAACAAGCCTCGGATGCAAAAATAGAAACGCCAGACATGACAGTTCTTCAGGTACCTCACGAAAGTATGACGGTCAAAAATCCGAAGTTTATCGTAGATGCCTGAAAACACAGAAACCGAAGAGACAAAAAATGAGAATTGGGACTATCAATATTCTCACCCTCAATGGTAAATGTGAAGAACTTGTTGACCTAATGGTAAGGAGGGAACTAAAGATACTAGGTTTAAGTGAGACGAAGTGGAAAGGTTCTGGCAAGAAAACCCTTTGGAATGATTATGTGTTACACCGGTGTGGTAATTATGCAGAGGGCAGAAATGGAGTTGCACTCCTACTACATAGAGATATAGACATACATTCAGATATTAGGTATGTGAGTGACAGAATCATCCAGAGGAAATTACGTGTTGACAATACATACTATTGGATACTCCATGTTTAAGCACCACAAACAGGGTCTACTACAGAGGAGAAAGAACAGTTCCTAGACGACCTAGAGGATTTAATAGCAGAGGACAATGTCATCATTATGGGTGATTTAAATGCCCAAGTGGGAAAGGAGAGGCAGGGGTGTGAGAACATTATTGGACCTCATGGATATGGAAACCGGAACTCTGAGGGTGAATGCCTGATAGACCTGTGTGTGCGAAACAACTTAGGTAACCAAAATACTTGGTATCAGAAGAGAGATAGTCACAAAATTACTCGATATAGTTGGAATGGACAGCTGAAAACTGTGATAGATTACATAATAACAGACCCACAAGCTAACCAGTCGGTAACTAATGTTCAAGTTATTCTAAGTGAATGTCTTGACAATGATCGTAGACTTCTCATGGTAGAGCTGAAGAATGTGTGTGTACCAACAGTCAAACACACAAAAATGCCAAAGATTAAGACTTGGCTGTTGAGTGACTCGGAAAATAAACAGGAGTACCCAGAAAGGATCGTGTGTAAGGTACCCAAAACAGAAAAACTTGGGGTGGAGGAAGAATGGAAGCTCTTCAAAGACACTTTTGTTACACAGGCTGTTGAAATCTGTGGTAAAACAAGTGCTACACAGAGAGAAAAGGAAACACCATGGTGGAATGATAGGGTCAAGACAGCAATAAAAGAAAGAAATATCATAAAGAAGAAATTAGACTTCGAAAAACAACAAACTGGACATGTACGTAATGACACTGCAAATGAACATCTGTCTCAAGAATATCGGAATGAGAAACTGGCTGTTAAAAGACTGATCCAAGAAGTGAAGGATAAATTCTGGGTTGACTTTACCACCAGGTTAAAGGAGGATGGCCAAGGCAATAAAAATCTACTGTATAGGGTGGTCAAGAATAAAAGATGTGAGCATAGGCTACAATTATTGTTGCTCTGGAAACTGATTATGGAAAGTTGTTAAGAACAAACCTCGAAGTTAGAAGGAAATGGGGCAGCATTTCAGCATGCTACTGAATGGTGATGTTGACAACACCAATGTTAGTGATGGCACAGTTGAAACAATTCACGAGGACCAACAACCTTTAACATGGCTGGAAGTAGAGATGGGACTGAAGAACATGCGAAATGGAAAGTCTCCAGGGTTTGACGAATTAACCTCAGATATGATAAAGGCCGCTGGAACACCTGGCCTACAATGGATTTTCAGAGTACTGTCAGTCATCTGGGAGGAGAATAGTATTCCAGATGACTGGACGAGATGAATCATCATCCCACTGTACAAAAAGGGAAACCGCAAGATGTGTGGAAACTACAGGGGCATTACTCTGCTATGGCATACTCAGACATTGTTGGAAAAGATCTTAGAAAACAGATTGAGGAAGATAGTTGAACCCTTATTAGAAGAAGAACAGCATGGTTTCAGGAAAGGTCGAAGCACTGTTGATCTCATTTCTGTTGTAAAGATTTTAGCTGAGAAATATTGGGAACGTGGAAAGGATCCTGTGATGGTGTATTTGGACATTGATAAGGCCTACGATAGTGTTCCCCGTAATAAGATCTGGGAATGTCTGGAAGTCTTAAAAGTGCCCTACTACCTGGTTGACAAAATAGGCATGTTATATCGGAGTTGTTATATTTGTGTCCAAATAGGCAATGGTAGTTCTGAATGGTTTCAGACAAAAAGGGGAGTTCAGCAAGGATGTGCCTTGTCACCACTATTGTATGTCGCTCTTAAGGACAGAATTTTAAAATCTATTAAAGAAACTGCAAATGAATCACGAGCTTTGGTATTTGCAGATGACGTGGTCTTATGGGGAGAAACAGAAGTGGAAGTACAGGAGAGACTGACTGCTTGGAACAACAAATTTAAAGAATTTTGCCTGAAGATCAGCAAAGCCAAGACTGTGGAAATGACCATTAGCAGAGAGAGAGAGGAAAAGATCAAAAACATATTTGGAGGGAGCAAAAATAGAATCTGCTTCTCACTTGTAGTATCTTGGAATTATGGTCTCCAAGGATAACACCCTCAAACAAGAAATTCTAAATAGGACACAGAAAGCATCACATTCCTATAACCAAGTTCGGGACTTACTTAGGGACAAAAATATACCCTTGGCAGCAAAGGCAACGTTGTATCACACCTACTTTGTTCCAATCCTTAATTATGGTATGGAAACATGTACATTGCTAAGTTATTTATTTAGCGTATGGCTTATAAGACAATATCGGTAATATATATGTACATATTTACAGACGAGAAACAAAGTCATTTGCGCTTCATAATTGAATGTCTAAGTTTTCAATCCAGCGTACAGCATCTGGAGTTGCCAGCAGGAAGTCCTCTTCACCACCGTGATAGGCTCGAATCTTACATTCTTTGACAATGTGGTGAATAGACTGGTGTGGAGCTCCGCAGTCGCAGTCTGGATTAGGTACCTTTTTCCACTTGTGGAGGGCGTCTCTGCACCGGACATGGCCTGTTCTGATTCTGTTCAGGGCGGTCCAGGTCTTGCGTGGTAGATGGAATCCACTTGGAAGTCTGGGACCTGAGAAGATAGTATGCAGGCGCACATCTGTTGCTGCTTCCCACCGACCTTTCCACTGTCCAAGAGAATTAAAAATTTTAGCATCCACGTCAGCAGCATCACGCAGAGTTGGATGGCGTGATTTTAGTCTTTTAAGATTCAAAAGTGGCAGGTCACTATGCACGGGTAGACTAGGATTCCTGGAGATCTTGTGAAATTCCCTCATAAGCGCATTAGATCGACGTAAATCAGATGGCATTATACCGGTTAGCAGTGGAAGCCAATGAACTGGAGTAGATATGATTGCGCCAGATATGATGCGCATTGTGGAATTAAGCTGGGTATCGACAAGCCTTGTATTATGACTGTTCAAGCAAACAGGTGCACAATACTCAGCCCTTGAGTACACCAAACCCAAGGCTGAAGATCGCAAGGTGATTGCTGAAGATCCCCAGGTAGTTCCACACAGCTTATGGAGGATGCTGTTTCGAGTCCTCAGCTTTTTTGCCAAGTTCAGTAGGTGTTGCTTGAAGGATAGTGTACGATCCAAGATGACTCCAAGGCATTTTGGGTTCCAATTATGACGAAGAATTCCGCCTCTGAAACTTACATTCAATTTCACGTTCGCCAAACGATTATTTAAATGGAAGCAAGACACTTCTGTTTTACTCACACTGGGTTGAAGTCTCCAGATTTTGAAGTAATTTTCCAGTATAGACAAGTCTTTGGTCAGAATCTCTTCAGTCGTCTCCATTACCTGATGTTGTACGGCTAGAGCCAAGTCGTCGGCATAGCAGAATTTTCTGGATGAAGTGTCGGGAAGGTCAGAGAGATATAAGTTGAACAATAATGGTGAGAGTACTGATCCTTGGGGCAATCCGTTGTTTAGCTTCCTCTCCTTGCTTATCTTGCTTCCAGTGATTACTTGGAACTTCCGATCACTTAACATATTGTTAACCAGTTGAGCCATTGTTCTGCAGGGTATGATTCGAAGAAATTTGTAGATAAGGCCTTCCCTCCACACAGTGTCAAAGGCAACAGTAAGATCAACAAATGCTACAGATGTTTTCAGCTTCATTTGGTATCCTGCCTCTATGAAGGATGTAAGAGACAATACTTGATCGCAGCAGCTACGCCCTGGTCTGAATCCTGCCTGTTCAATTGGAATATGCTCTAGGATTGCACTACTTATTCTATTATATATCAATCTTTCAAAAAGCTTGTAGTAGCAGCTAAGAACGGCGATGGGCCGATAGCTTTCTACCTTGTTGCTGGGTTTGCCAGGTTTTAGAATAGAAATTATCTTCGCCTTCTTGAACTCCAATGGAAGTTGGCCAGTCAACAGGATGTCAGTGGAGAATTCGGCCAGCCATTTCTGAGCGTATCCTCCCATATGAATCAGGAATTCTGGATGGATGCCATCGAAATCAAGTGACTTGAAAGGTTTGAGGTCCTTCAGTCCCAATTCAATGTCTAAAACTGTGAAGGGACGTGCATATTCAGATGAGGGAAATGTCGTCTTTTTCAGGTCATGAAGTTGCCGTCTAATATGTTTGGTATGTTTCTAGTCGGGAGGCACTCTTGATGTGGTAATGATGTGGGAAGCAATTTGGTCAGGTGTTACTTCTGAAGGATTTCTGCATACTAGTCCACTTCCTCCCAATCTTCTCAGAAGGCTCCATGCTTCCCTACTTGAGTGGGTAAAGTCCATACTTTCGACTGTTTCTGTCCATTTCTTCCTTCGAGATAGGTCCAAGCTGGACAAAAGTTCTGTGGCTATCTCTGGGTCACCACTTTGCTGGAAATGTTGATACAGTGTTTCACTTACATCATTCCAACCTGGGATATATTCTTTTCGGTATCCTCTTGGTATACACTTTTTAGCCGTTGCTGTTACTGCACCGATGAAGCGTTGGTAGTTCTTATGAGATGGGGGAATCCAGCGAATGCTTTTATCCAGTTCCGTTGAAAACTTCGCCCAGTCAGCTTTCTGGAAGTTCCATCGAGCGTGTGGAGTTGATCGTATGACAGGGACCGTGCAACCAATTTGTATTATTACAGGTCTATGTTGGCTGTGGGGGAAGGCATCTATCACTTTTCTTGTGGCATTGATGGGGAAGCCACTTTCATTGCAGCTAACAAAACATAGGTCAGGATTTGAATCCTTGCCCCAAGCAGCTGACCTGAAAGTACCTTGATCTTTGGCATCGAACACTAGATGGAGATTGTTTTCTTCAACCCATTCTGCAAGCATGCTTCCTTTTCATCATTGTTAGAGTACTTCCAAGATTCATGGTGACTGTTTAAGTCCCCTACATAAATTGCAGGATGTTCTGCAGTTTGTAAGACAAAATCGGGCCAGGGTGCCTTGGGTGGCTTGTAAACATTTGTGATAGTGATATCATGCACTTGTATGACGACCGTATGTATATCTTCCTTCACATTAACATAAATTAGTGCAGCCTCGTTTAAGTTGCTCCGGATATACGTAGCAATTCCATATACCTCATGATAAGTTGCACCAAGTGCAGTATATCCAGAAATTCGACCTCTGCTTCGGAATGATTCTTCGCTGGAAACATGAGTTTCCTGAATGGCGGCAATATCGATGTTGTTGTCCAGCAAGAATTTCGACAGATATTCACACTTTGCTTTGCTAATGCTTTCGACATTCAGTTGTAGGAGTCTGATAGATGGTCCAATGTTTCTCGTTAATGAGTTCTGAGAAGAACTGTATATTATTTTGTCGATATGTCATTGCCAGGAGATCCTGTGGATAGTCTGGCTGCCTGTATTCGCTGTTGCTCATTTAGCACCACCCAGGAGGCACGTGTAGGGCAATTGAAGGTTAAACCTACGGACGTGAGCAACTCTACCTCCCATTGCTAAGTAAGGATCACAGTAGAATTCAAGCCACTAAATGAGATTTAATAGGACTATGAACCATAGTACCAGGAGAGACAAGATCAGAAATGAGGTACACCAACTTTTTGGGGAAACGCAGATTTCAGTGGTATGGCCATGTAATGAGGAAGGATAGCTCTAGAACAGCTAAGAAGTACTTCAACCTGAATGTCAGAGGGAAGAGACCAAAAGGAAGACCAAGGAGACGATGGATAGAGACAGTTCGATTAGAGGTGGAGAAAATGGTTTTAACTGGGACGATGTCCAAGAACCAATGGTGTACCAAGATCGAGCAAGATGGAGAGCACTTGTTTGCCACACCCGGGAAACTGGAGATGGAAAATGATGATGACAATAGGATGCTATATAGAGCTCAGGTTCCAAATACCAGTTCAGTTTACTTAATCTGATTCCTCTCCAATGCAGTGTATCATGTGTGTATTCGCCACATTCACATTATATCTGCATACAATAGGATGCTATATAGGGCTCAGGTTCCAAATACTGCTTAGTTTACCTAACGTGATTCCTCTCCAATGCAGTGTATCAGTTTACCTAATGTGATTCCTATCTAGTGCTGTGTATCATTTGTGTCAATAGGTCACCAGTTTATATGGGACCAGTGGATTTAGGACGTAATAACAACATAGTAGGAGTAGCTGCCTTTCAGAATAAATCAATTCTTTACTTGTCTTATAGACGGTGAAGATATTGATAACATTAGCCAATAATGGCTACACTGCGTTCTGCTGCACGGCTGAAAGCAACGGGAAACTACAGCCGAGGATATCCACCTCTTTATGCATAATTACATGTGATGATGGCCTCCTCTCTTGTAAAATTCCAATCCGGAGGTAAACTTGTCCCCCGTTCTGATCTCCAGGTGGGGACTACTCGAGAAGGGGTTAACATCACAGAAGTGACAAAGAGGAAATCTGACATTATACGGATCGGAACGGAGAATTTCAGAAGTCTGCTAGACAGTAGAAGGTTAGAAATTTAGAAAGGGAAGTGGATAGGTGGAAGTTGAATTTGGTTGGGATTAGTGAAATGCGCTGACAGGAAGAACAGGAATTTTTGCCAGGACACTGTAGGATCATCAGCATTAAATCAAGCAATGGCCAAGCAGGGGTTGGTCTCATATTGGGTAGGAAACTTGGACAGCGGGTGGAATATTATGAGCAACATAGTGTACGGATTATTGTAGCAAAAATCAACACAAAACCTACGTTCACCACAGTGGTACAAGTCTATATGTCTACCAGTCAAGCTGATGATGAAGATGTTGAAAAGGTCTACGAAGAAATAGATAAAATTCTGATGTAAATCAAGGGTGATGAAAATGTTATAGTAATGGGAGATTGGAATGCTGTTGTAGGAAAAGGAAGAGAAGGGAAGATAGTAGGAGATTTCGGATTAGGTGAAAGGAATGAATGAGGAGGCAGGTTGATGGAATTCTGTACCGAGCATGACTTGGTCATAGCTAACACCTCATTCAATAACCACAATAGAAGAATATACACATGGATGAGACCAAGAGAAAAAGGGCGTTACAAAATCGACTTCATTATGGTCAAGTAGAGATTTCGAAACCAGATTTTAGATTGCAAACATATCCCGGTGCTGACATAAAATCTGACCACAATCTGGTTTTTGTAAAATGCAGATATAAATTGGAGAAACTGAAGAAAAGTCAAAAGCCAAAAAGGTGGGCAATAGGCAGCCTGAAAGAGAAGAATGTAAACGAAAGATTCAAGAGGATTATAAAGGAAGAACTAATGAAAACCCCTAAACAAAATTCAACTGCAGACGAATGGGCACCTTTGAAGAAAGCAATTACATAATCAGCAGAGTAAAATATTGGTGGGAAAGAAAGAATTGGTAGAAAACCGTGAATCACTCAGGAAATACTTGAATTAATTGATGAAAGGCGGAAACACAAGATCGTTAGAGATGAAAAGGGGAAAGCAGAACACAGACGTCTGAGAAATGAGCTTAACAAGATGTGCATGGAAGCGAAAGAAGAATGCTGATATAGAAAATGTCCTGAAATTAGGAAAAGTAGACACAACTTATCGATGGATTAAGAATACTTTTGGGGAAAAGAAGACTAAGTGCTGTAATATTAAGGACACAGATGCAAAGCCTCCTACAGGTAGGAAAGAAAAGGTTGAGAGATGGAAACCTTACATTAAGTGTTTGTATAAGTGAAAAAGAGTTTGAGAATTCATGTAATGGAAGGGAAGAGGAAATTGATGAGGATGCGAAAGGAGATTTAATATTGAGATTAGAATTTGACAGAGCATTGGAAGACTTCAACAGGAACAAAGCACCAGGCAAAGATGATATACCGATTGAGTTGCTACGCTGCATAGGAGATGGAGGTCTGATCAGGTTATTTCACTTGGTGTGTAGGATTTACGAGACAGGCGAGGTATCCTCTGATTTGAAGAAGAATGTTATCGTCTCTTTACCAATGAAAGTAGGAGCTGACAGATGTGAAGATTACCGTACAATCGGCTTGATTACTCATGTTTCAAAAATCACGTCTAGAATAATTTACAATAGGATGGAAAGCCAGATAGAAACGGAGTTGGGTGATGACGAGTATAATTTCAATAGAAAAGTAGGAACAAGGGAAGCTGTACTACGTCTTAGGCTGATTTTGGATGGTAGAATAAGGAAGGTTAAGAGAACGTTCAAGGCATTTTTAGACTTAGAAAAGGCTTTTCATATCGTTGATTGGGCAAAACTGTTAGACATTTTGAAAACAGTTGGAATAAAGTACAAGGAGAGGAGGGTGATCTATATTCTACACAGAAACCAGATAGTTGTCATTCGAGCTGAAGGACATGAGAAAACCCCTGGTATTCAGAAAAGTGTAAGGCAAGGCTACAACTTATCACCCATACTTTTCAATCTTAACATTGAAGAAGCAATGAAGGCAATTGGAAAAAAAAAAAATTTGGAGTGAAGATTCAAGGAGAAATAATTTCAACTCTGAGATTTGCTGATAACATCGTCAGTTTGCTGACACCCCAGATGATTTGAATGAGTTTTTGAATGGTATGGACATCAACTTGAGGAAAGATTTCACGATGAAAATTAATAAATGTAAACAAAAATATTGGAATGCAGCCGAAATAAAGTAGAAACCCCTATTGCCATCAAATTGGCAGGTGAAACGCTAAAGGTAGTAGGAGCCATCTGTTACTTAGGTAGCAAAATAACCAGTGATTGACGAAGCAAAGATATAAAAAGTAGGTTGGCTCAGGCAAGGAAAGTGTTTATAGAGAAAAGGATTCTGATGACATCGAATATAGGTTTAGGTATTAGGAAGTTATTTATGAAAGCCTTTGTCTTTATCATGGAACTATATGGCAGTGAAACTTGGACTATTGGCGCAGCAGAAAAGAGGAGAATTTAAACATTTCAAATATGGTGTTGCAGGAGAATAATGAAGATCAGATGGGTATATAGGGTAACAAATGAAGAGGTATTATGACGAGTGGGGGAGGAGAGATATTTCTGGCGACTGGTAATGAAGAGAAGGGATAAGTTGGTAGGGCACATATTAAAACACCCTGGAATAGCAAGCTTAGTTATGGAAGGAAGGGCCAAGGACAAGAACTGCAGGGGTAGAACAAGGTTAGAGTATGTTCAACAGATTGCCTTGATGTAAGGTGTGGTAAAGATGACGATTAGCTCAGGACAGGGAGACATGGAGCGCTGCATGAAACCAGTTAAAAGACTGAAGACTTAAACAACACAACAACAAAATACTGTAGAAGCTCATTTTTATTGTAAGCCACAATAATAATTCAATAGACCACAAGATAACATCCTGTAGTTAAACTAAATTCATTGCAACAACTATAGAAGTGAGCAATAATAACTGTAAATAAGATTGGCAAAATACACAAGTTTTTGACGATTGTATATATATTTCTGCATAACTCTAGTTCATAAGTAACATACATTAATTTTGTCTAAGTGACCAAGATCTGATGATGAATGGAAAGGCCCATCTTATGACCTCACAGTAACACGCTTTGCGGTAAATGGATTTCACATCAAGATTTGGAAAAATAAGGTAATTCACGACCAATACTCTCAGAGCAACTATAGACAGTGTGGGTACGCCTTTCATAGATACAATGGAATGAATGAAAAGAAGCCATAAACAAATTCCGCAATGAAAGAACTCTATTCATAATTACTATGTATTTTCTTGTATAGCTGCAATAACTAATATTTTTAGCCTATTTTCAAGTTTGAAAAAATAGGCTTATGAGATCACCATTTGTCCGTGTGGGTGTGCGCGTGTGTGTGAAGAGTGTGTGTGGGTGTCCCCCAAATTACTTCTAAACGGCTGGAGTGATTTCAATGAAGCTCGGTAATTTCATAGCACTATTCCGGACGACCCCGACCGTGCCCTTCAAATTTTGTTACGTCTCACCAATCCAACATGGCGGCTGTGCGAAATATTTCACCAGAATTCAATGTCTCCGAAACTATTCCCAATATCACCCTAGATTTTTTACGGTGATAAAGGGAACTTCTAGAAGTTCTCCTATGTGACTTTTGAAAAACTGGTTACTACAAAACCAACATGGCGGCCACGCGAATTTTCTACTTTTAAATAGACGTTTCTCGCAATTTAAACAACCAAACGCAATAAAACTTGGTACAGTATATGTTTATACACATTGTAATGCACCGACATCTAACTTCGTTCAATTGTATACATAACCACAAGATAGAGGATGTGCGAAATATTTCACCGGCATTCTATATCTCTGAAACTATTAGCGGTATCACCCTGAAAGTTTGTACGGAGATAAAGGGCACTACGGGAAGTTCATCTATAAGACTTTCAAAAAACCGGTTAACTACTAAACGAACATGGCGGCCATGCGAATTTGAAAATTTTAAATAGACCTTGCTCGCGATTTAATGATCCAATCGCAATGAAATCTGGTACAGTAAAAAGGTTTATACACATTGTAATACACTGGAATCTAATTTAGTTCAATTGTTTACATAACCTCAAATTGGCGGCTTTGCGAATTTTAAAATTAAGTTTTTATTTCTTGTGTCCTAATCATGCGATCGATGTGAAAGATTGAATAATGAACCTACGGAATAATTTTCCTTTAATGGTACATAACTCTATGACCTATACTTATAGCAATCCAACATGGCGACCATCCGAAATATTTAGACGGCTCTGAATATCTACGAATCTAGTATAGCAATCAAACTGAATGTTTTAATGCTCATAGGGGCTATGAACTTAAGTCCACCTATAGGTCTTTCAATAACCTGGTGATCACAAATCCAACATGGCGGCGACGCGAAGTATAAATATTCACATGGACGTTTCTCGCAATTTAACCATCCGAGTGCAGTGAACCTTGGTACTGAACTCGAATTATAAATGATTCAGGATGGACAGGATGCTATTTAGGACGTTTTGGTGAAATTTGGAGAAGATTGCGATATTTTTGGAGGAATTACGACATTTTTAAAATTTTAATACGAGATGAAGCTTCAGATTGTGTTTGACGACAACAAAATGGCGAGAGATGCCGCTCTTGGGGCAATGCTGCGTAGTATTTTCGCTAGGCCGCCCATAGCAACTTGTAGAGTTCGAAGAGAAATGCGTTGATTGGCTAATCCAATTGCCAGTATCAAGAAGGGTAGAAGAAATGAGCGCGCTTGATGAGGAGCTTCGTCGATTTATAAAATGCCATTTATTAAAGAAGAGAGAATCTGCACATTTGAATCTATTGAAAAAGGATCTAAATTAAAAGGATTTATGATAGTCACCCAGAGATGGAAGTTTGATAATCCAATAAGAAGATATAAGTAATGATTGCTTTGCCGCTTCTTTTCATGACGCGCCATTCGATTAGTTTCGAGGTGCGTGGGGACGCGCCGCTGATCGAGGTCTTTTGTGTTGAGGTGTCGAGCGGAATGGACCTGCGACAATTGAGTTCCTGAAACTAGCGTGTGCGCGAGAGGGGTCTCACGCAAACAGAGTTTGTCGGCGAGGGAGGCAGTCCCTTCGGTCAGGAGTTAACATGGGAAGTCCGGTGAAGATGTGGGGGAACAGAATATCGTCGTAATATCAGTTCTCGTGTGAAACTAGTATTGAAAGTTTGACTAAACTAAAGAGAAACATCGTGTGCACAATACATGAAAGTTTCAAGGCGAAATTCGAAAGAATAAGATAGTTTTCTTTGTTGAAAGCACTTTCGTTATATAAGCACGTTTCGCTTGGTGCGTGTCAGCTACACAGGCGAGAAGGCAAGGCCCGTTATCTGCTTGTGCTAACATTTGAAGGACAGCAGATCCCATTTACAGCAAGTCATGCATAGTGGCAAGTTTTTTATCGAAATGTTCGACATGCAAGCGTTGAGGGGAACAGTTAATGTTGAGTTTAACGCAGTAGTGATCATGTTTTAAGCCAAGTTATGCGTAGGGAACGTGATGTTACACTGTTGGACTGGGATACCGGGCAACCGAAGTTAATCTTAAAATTATAAGATGTGGTGTAACGATTACGAGGCTACAATCCAACATTACGAGATGGAACTTGATTACCGCGTCATGGCTGGGTATTATCCGACCCGAAGCGAGGCAGTTCATCATTCTTCGAGCCAGGGGGATTCTTGCGGTTCCGACGATCGAGGCGAGCTCCGTGTTCGAAGCCAGCCAGGGGGATTGACGATCGGGGAGCAGGGTTCGAGTCGTGACAAGGCAATCTTCCGAAGAAAGAGGATGAAGATCAGTAAGTGTGGAATTGCTGGTGTCGTCAGTAATTCCCTCCATACTTCTTCTACAAGATATCATCGCAAGGTAGAAAAAGTTATCCTCATTAGTAGCTGTTGGTTTGTTAGTAGCTAGTCGTAGATTAGAATATCAAAGAGCATGACACCATTTCAACGCTAAATTATTTTGTTGTGTGTGAAATAGTTTAAGCCCAGGAATTATTTTTCGGCGTTGGACATTTAAATATTAATTTTCTTTTAGTGAGATTTTCGGATAGTAACATTTGGATTTTGACTTATAGGTTTTGAGATTTAAGCTCATTTTATTAATAATTTCGTTTATCGAAGTTCTTTCGATCCACGTATCTTTGGGAATTTTATTGCACTTTAGGGAATTTTATTGCACTTTAGTGAATTTTATTGCACTTTAGTGAATTTTATTGCGTTTTATTGTATTTTATTGAACGTTTTGAACTTTATTGAACATTATTGGAATGTTATTGGAATTTTATTGGATATTATTCAATATTCTAGAAAATGGTAGTACTTTACCCAAGCAACTTAGACTTTGAAAAGAATGTTTGTTTGGAAATGAATTATTTTATTTGGACATTTCCAAGACTTTATAGTTATCTTCAAGTCTGACTTCGTTCAAGTAACTATTTAATTAGACATTTTGAATTGGTGGAAGGATGAAACATTATTTGGACATTCCACTTTAGCCAGTTATAATTAATAACAATTTATCTGTGGATAAATTATCTTATTTTATTTGAGAGATCTTATCTGCTCGGACGAATCAGCACATTTGAGTATTCTACGGAATTTTACAACACTCTTGGAGATTGTTATTGATTTTAATTGCATTAACGCAATATTTTGGAAAGACCAGAGAGAAGTAACGAATGTTTATATTTATTAAATGTTAACAACAATTATTTGAAATCTAAAGTAACTTATACTAGTAAACCATTACGTCATCACTGTTTAATAGAGTCGGTTATTATGTATTTTCACAACATCTGAAAGAGCTATACGCTATAATTATTATAAGCGAATTTATTATGAAAGCAAGGCATTATATGCAATTTTAATAAGTTGTTATGGCAGAATATTGTATTAAGAGATTGAAGTAAAGAATTATAGCAGCAATATTTGTGTAATATCAAGCTGAGGAAAATGTTATACGGAATTTACGTATGTAATTGAGAGAAGTTGTTGTTTGAGTATTCTGTGGATATTTGTTCAGTCTATTAGAGAAGGGAAGGTCATTATACGCGTTGTGAGCGTTTATTTGGAAATTATATGTAAATATATTACAGTAAAGAATTAAGTAAGACCTTAGTTGTCCAGTATTATTGTAAAACGACTCTCAGTTGAATTGATTAGTTCTATTGGCGGAAAATATTTGGGAAACGGATGGAAAGTGAAAATGTTGTTGATCATTATTAAGATATTATCAAGGATAAGACATTAATTATATAAGCTTAACTTAACCGTTCGGCGATGTATGTATGCCCAATTATGAAACGAAAGATCTTTACTATGATGATAGCGATATGAAAATGTAACAGTGATACTTTATTTAAGAGCATAAAAATTTGGAATTGTCAGTAGTTGAACAGAGGAGGAAGGTTGGATGATTGAGAATCATCACGAATTATGTAAATAACATAAGACATTTGTTAACTATATTTAAATATAATATTAATAACTAGGAGAATTTAACGATATAATAAAGTTAACCGAATTACTTTCTTTATAAATATCTGATCCTAAAACAATAATAATAATATGGTTTATTATTTGGATTAACATGATTAATAATTATTTCTAATAATTAATAAACATTTAAATAACGAACATTTTACAAACTTAATTAATAGCTTGGAAATATTAATAGTCTTTAATTAAATTATTTAATAATAATTTCTACCATTAATCATTAAATAATTTTGGAAACCTTAGTTGTCAATTAAACGAAAGTTTAATATACTTTAAACGTTTAAACCATAAATAGGAGTGACGTTTAAAGAACGTGACGACGTTCTTTAAATACAATAAGGTTGTTTACTATTGTGTAAAGGAGATCTTATGGAAGATCAGTATAAAATTATTTTCTATTAATTTTACCGATGGAGTACATTGGAATAGTAAGTAGAAATGTCATGGGAAGACATTGGATGTATTAAAATCGATCTTTGTTCATATATCACTAGGGAACAAGAGTAATATTTAAGAGCTGTTGTGCAAACAGCTGATTGACAATTTGTTTATTTAATTTTATTTAAGGAGTGGAGTACTTCTAACGTCCATGGGACGATGATTTAATTTCAGAATCTTATTATAGGAATTTTCGCAGAATCATTTGCGGATTACATGTAATTATTATGAAAATATTTACTAAATTGATTTCATTTATTATCACTTCGTTAATAAATTTATTTGTTAGTTTTGTAACTGCGTTTTGATGATTTATTTAAGTTATGAAGGAGGATTATGTTTTGGTGCATTTGAGGTTTTATTGAACCACTAATTTCGCCCACTTAACCGAGAATAGTTTGTATCTCGAGCTCTTCGTTTATTTTGTTGATATACCCATTTTGCTCTACCAAAACATGATCTTAGAAAGTGTGCACTCCCCATTTAGCTATTGTTGGTAGGATTTCCAGGTTTTTGAGCCGGGGACCTCGAGATTCTACAATCCAGCTGATCTTCGGATACGACAAGCAGCTCAAATGGTTTAAACGGGTACAGTACAGTAAATCCCTATACGAATGTTAATCCACTGGCATCTAATTTATTTCAATTGTTTCCATAACCAGAAGATGACAGCCGTGCGAAATTTTAAAATCTCCTTGTTACTTCTTGTGTCTTAATTATGCGATTGAAGTTTGAAGGCTACACGTACACAATAATCTTCATGTAACAGTACATAACTCTAGGACCTACATATATAAAATCCAACATGGCGACCTTCCGAAATATTTAGTCGGTTCTCAATATCTACGAACATATTACAGCAATCAAACTGAAATTTTGTATGTAGATAGTGGCAATTAACATAAGTAGGATATATGAAAACAGGCTGTATAGTTCTTCACGGAACTACTTGTTATTAAATTAAAATTGATGTTGCTGCAGCACAGGTTAATTACGTTACCACTTATTTCATTATAATTAAAGCGTTAGATGTACAGTGTAAATCATTTTGTCATAAGACCACTATGAATTAATTTGTGATTGCTCAAATCAGCTTTCAATCTGAAGTTTGCTCCACATATAATACATGAAATTGGTTTCAGACTATGAATGAAATTGTGACGACTCAAATCACGTTTTTGTGCAAAGTTTACTCCACATGTACTACATGAATACGAATATAGGCGACTATGAATTAACATGTGAGTGTTCAAATTGCCCTTGCTAGTGAAGTTACTTCCGCATGTACAACATGCAAACGGCCTTAGACCACTATGGCTTAACATATGACTTTTCAAACGGCATCTTTTAGTAAAGTTTTCACCGCATATATCACATGGAAACGGCTTATGACTACTATGGGTCAACAGGTGGGTTTTCAAACTAAATTTATGTTTAAAATTTGCCTTGCATACTGTACATGAAAATGGCTTTAGACCACTATGGGTGAACATGTGTGTATTCACATACCGCTTCTGATTAAAGTTTGCTCCGCATATACCACAGGAGTACGGCTTCAGACCACTATGAATTAACATATGCCTCTTCATATCTTTTTTACGTGTTAAGTTTACTCCGCATGTTGTGCAAATATTTGTCTTCACAACGTTATGAGCTGACATTTGTATTTTCGCGTCACTACGGACTGGCATGTTTCTCTTCATAGTACCATATGTATCGCATGTTTGGGTGCTCACCGACCTGTAGAAGATACTGGTACTAAGTAAACAGCCACTAACATTATATCAAAAATCACATTGGACTAACAATTCCTGATTAGTTCAAAATAATATCCTGTAACTAAAATATATATATATATATATATATATATATATGTATAATTTCTTTACACAAGTATCCGTTGACATACCGTACATTTAAAACCTTGAATGTAAAGCATCCGATAATGATCGCTTCGAGACGGAAACTGGTTACGGTATCCAAGTGAATTGATTATTCTCATGTAATTTGCCACAAGATTTAGGAAGGGCACATTTTAAGATTTCAGTACAATTGTGTTGACCGACTGAATACCATTTCATGAAAAGTTCTTTTTTTTTGGCAATCCAGCGATGAAACTAGTGAAGAGTTAATTAGTGCAACTTTCAGTAACACCATTGCTATGCAACTTTTCCGTGAATACGAGGAACTGATCTCACTTTTACTCTTCATTGGCATGGTGTTCATGCAGTCGGAATATATATTATACACACATTACTGATTTTCATGTTGGAGATTTTTGAGTGAAATTTATTCTGGATGAAGTTTCTAACTCCTCTCCAGCTCGAATAGAACGTTTATGCATTGGTAAAAGTAATTAAGATCCTCCTATTTCCTACTTACTTCCAAAAGGTCAACATGGATTTTGATCGTCTAGGTTAAGAGGATAAGAAAATTGGGTGCTGCATTGTATCTTAAGTACGAATATTCAACATTCATTTCTCGCACTTATTACAGAGGAATGTTTTCATTCACTTTCTTCCCCTCTAATGAGATGCGCTGAAGAATTACGATTGAAAAGAAAAGGCTATGCGAGAAAATCACGATTAATACATTGAAATGAGCAACCAAGCACCAGGTAAGAAGGTTATTTGAATAAACTCGTTATTACAAATCAGCAATTTTTCTAGGCTTATGCCGTGTCTTGTGTGGGGTTTCGTCTAGGAACACCAAGCCGGCTCATCAGCGGACTCCTGAAGTCCACACTCGGATCCCCGCAGGAGTTGCGAACTGTGAACTAACTCTCTTCTTGTGAAGCGCATGTGCACCTATTAACTGCGAGAGCTAAAAGCTAAAGCAGACTTTCACATCCCCTATAAAGGCGAAACACGACACATATAACTAAGTAAACCTAGAATAAAATGCTGAATTTTAATTCACGTGCCGTGAAAACCAATATACCAAACTCGTTATTGGCTTGGCTCCTTAAGCTTTATGTACACTAATAAATCAAAGGTTGACAAGAGAGCGAAAAAGATCCAAACATAGCAATGTATGTATAACATAACTATATCCCAATGATACATTATACATAGCCTATTCAATTTAACAACATCCAACGAGCCAAATCCTCGTATATCTCAAGTTTCCTAGATATTGGCTAATATAATGTTCCTTTGCTTTAACAAAATTGCCCATTTTCAAGCTTTTCACATTGATAAGCTCAAGTTGCCTAAAGTGAAAAACATTATATATATAATCCAACAAGACTAAATAATAGATACTTCCATTAACGCAATTTTGCTTTTATTGATTATGCCTCATTTTGCTCGAGTCCTCACTTCCAATGTTACTTTGATTCCGGTGAGAAGGATATTCTAATTACGTCACTGAGTACATCCGAAGACAAGCTAAAGTACAGGGTTATTCAAAAAGAAGGAACAGATTTCAAACATTTATTTCATCAAAGCTTTTAAAGGTAGAACCATAATTCCAACGTATTTGGACAGACAAGAGTATAAAATGTGAACAATAAAGGTAGAAGTTCCAGTCACGGCCGAATTGGCGCTGTAGATTGTCAAGTTGGTTGTCTCTAGTAAAATGGCGACACAGCAGGAAAAAGCATTTTGTGTGCTGCAAATAGGTATAATAGTGACCATTATTGAAGTTCAAGGTTAGTAGGTAATATAAGCCGAAGCTGGCGCAGGGGCTAATGGGCAAGATGGCCGCCGCGCGCAATCACTCTATGTTATTCTTATGGAGGGGTCATTCAGAGCTGGCGCAGTGGCTAATGGGCAAAATGGCCGCCACGCCCTGAGACCGTGAATGACGTCACAGAGAGAGGTCGGCCGTGTAGTTGCTAAATGGAATATTTATTATTATTATTATTATTATTATTATTATTATTATTATTATTAGGTAATTATTAATTGATCATGTGCAATCCAGACCAGCCTTATATTGTCCACTTTTGGTGTAGTTGCTAGCATTTTAGCTGTTTCCCTAGAGGTGTGGGTTTCATTCCCGCCTCAACCAAGAAATTTTATTTTGGGCTGAGAGCTGGACTGGGGTACACTCAGCCTCATGACGTGAAAGTAAGAAAACGTGGGGTTTCATTCATACCTCAGCCATTCCGCCTAATCCAACTTTACCTAACCTACCCTAACCTAACTTAACCTAACCTAACTTCGCCTAACCTAACCTAACCTAACAAACATTATTTAACCTAACCTAACCTAACCTAACCTAGCCAAACTTCAAAGTGAGAGCAAATATGAGAGCAAATGTAAGAGCACACATAATTAACTAAGTTATAACCTAACCTAACCTAACTTCACCTAATCTAACCTAACATAACCAAACTTCAAAGTGAGTGCAAAAGTGTGTGCAAAAGTGAGTGCAAAAGTGGGTGCAAGAGTGAGTGCAAAAGTGAGTGCAAGAGTGAGTGCAAAAGTGAGTGCAAAAGTAAGAGCAAAAAAGTGAGAGCAAAACAGTATAGAGCAAAAAGTGTGAGTAAATAAGTAAGAGCAAATGAGAGAGCACAAATAATAAACTGAGTTTTAACCTAACCTAATCTAACCTAACCTAACCTAACCCACAGAAACCTCATTTAAATATTTTAGATTCAACATTTTAACATTTTACAGTTTAACATTTTACATTTTTGATTTTTCATTTTACATTTTTTTTTAGATGTTACATTTTACATTTTTGATTTTTTTTATATTTTAGATTTTAATTTTTTAGATGTTACATTTTCAATTTAAGATTTTTAGATTTTACATTTTACATTTTCCGAAAAGAGTAAACTACAAGGTCACATACCTAACCTCACCAAACCTAACTTTACCAAACCTAACTTAAGCTAATTCAAAGGCTAATGCACATACACAAAGTATATAAGGACACATGCAACTATCCTTATGCTAGTCTTATAGGCTACTGTAAACATGATCACTACCCCAACCGGTTTTTTTTCATTTTTTTGTTTACACATTTGTCAATTTTCCAATTTCCCATTTTCAGTTTTTTATGTCAGTTTTAAGTTTTTCAATTTCATAACATGGAAACATGGATTTTGCATTTGTTGTTTACACATTTACCAATTCACAATTTCCCATTTACAGTTTTTTAAAATGTCAGTTTAAAGTTTTTCAATTTCATGATATAGAAACATGGATTTCCCAATTTGTTGTTTACACATTAGTCAATTTACCAAATTCCCATTTACAGTTTTTAAAATTTCAGTTTAATGTTTTTTCTATTTTGTCAATATGGAAACATGGATTTTCCAATTTGTGTTTTACATGTTCATTTTGCATTAGGAGTGGAGAGAGGTGGGTAGTAATTAAAAAATGTACAAGCAGTGTCCATACAATATTTTTTATTTTAAATACATGTACACTATTTACACATAATACATTTTATATATATTCTTTTTTGTTATAAATTGTACAGTTTTGTTTTCTATTTTATTTATTTTTTGATTATGAATACTAGTTTTTTTTAATTTCTGTAGTGCTATTGTTTTATTTCCTAAATTGTTTTGTTTTATGTAATTGCTAGTTGCAGGCAGAAGATTTTGATATTCATAACTTAACTCTTTAAGCATAGTCAATGATTGAGTAATGACCATAGGCATGTGTACCTATACCATCAGCATTAATCACTCTTTTATCATCACCAGGACACAAAGCAATTTTGTTTAGTCTTATAGATGATATGTCATGTTGTTTAGAAGCGATAATGTTCATTGGTATTCTTTTTACATTGTTGTTCATGACACAATCCTTATAATCTTGAAAGCTTATACAATTTTTGACAACCCCTTTGCTAATACCTTTAATCTTTTTGATTTCTTTACCATTTATGTCTAAAGCGTACATTTTAGCTCTAAGTCCAACAAATGCTTTTATAATTTGTCCACAAGCCTCGTCTTTAAATTTCCCCAACGTTTTCTTGTTTGATGTAGAGTAACATATGTGATTAGTAGGATAATCTGATGTGTCCAGGTGTTCTAGGAAATCCAACTTGTCTTGAAATACATCTTGGGTGTTAACCAAATAAATGAACGAGTCGGTATCCATATACATGAGTTTAAGATTGTCCATGCCATAATAGGGTAGCAGGACATCATAGTGGTGGGAATACATGAGAGTTTTTGAAATATCCAGTATACACATTCCAATATATATAGGCTTATTGAATACAATGTTACGTTTAGCCATGTGGAAAGCAGCTAGGTTAGGACCATAAATGGTTCTGTCAATAAATGTCAGCTTTGCTATTAGCTTTTCTGCCTTTTTGCTGTCAGTCACAAGACGTATGTCTATTCTTTTACGGATATTTTCCATTGTTTTTCCAAAAATGGCATTGTTGAATAATTTGTACAGATTTTTCTCAAACTCATTTTTGGCTTGTTTTCGAAGGTTGTTATTAAAATCAACGTATGCCTTTAACCAAGGTCTTTGCTTAAATTTTAACACACAATGAATTTTTATCAATTTTATTCCATGATCTAAAGCCTGTTTTAATGTCATGTAGTGAACAACATATCGCCTCCGATTTCCAAGATGAGGAATTAGTTTTTTCAGATACGAATCCTTAGGTTGTGTACACTCTGGTAGGAAAGGTAAATCGTTTTGTAGATCATGAAGGTCAGATGGGTAATCAACATCAACGTCTAGAATGTATCCCACAGGATCGTCTTTCTTCAGTTTTTCTAGATCAACGGTATCTGGAGAAACCCACTGAAATCCGCCATAAGGAAGAGAGTGACACATAGCCCACCCGTATTGGTTGTTGGCATCATCATAGGTAATAAACTGTGATGGTTTCTCAGAATCATAGGTTTCCATGTATTTATTGTTAGCTTCAGCATACCGATGAGACACCTGGCATATGCCTCCACGTATTCCAGACTCGATTAAAAGAATCTGATCGTAATCCTGTAGAAATTCCAGTTCAATGCCTGTGTAAAGGAGCATTGCCTCAAAACTTAAACCAGGCGAAGTGAAAAAGTGTGCAGCATCCACTCGGTGTGTTTCTAGTGTTTTGTTTCTAAACGTTTCAAAGCTGTCTGCAAGAAGGAGTACATCTGAAGTTAGGTAGAGGTCACTATATTCCCCTAGAGTTTTAATGTTGAACTGATTCCACACATTTTTAGCATGTTCATAGTCTTTTTGACTAACATCTTCTTGACTTAATTTGTTAAAGAATACCTCTTTTGGAGGTAAACACGTTTCACTTAACTTTTCCCATGAGTCAATGTAGTCATAACAAAATACCCCTTTACGAGTCATGAGCATTGCATTTTCTTTTCCAAAGTACTTGTCTGTTTCAGGGTATAATGTTAAGTTGGAAACTAAGTTTTCCAAACTACTTGGCATTAACCGAAACGTGTCCACAAATCGAAGCTTAACATTTCCAACATATTTGGTGAAAGAGATGTACTTTTCTTTGGAGTTAGGGATAACGTCCACTCTTTCAGTAGTACACCCCAATTGCTTTACAATGAAATTTGCGTCATAGCCACTCATATTATGTAGAAATACAGGAACGGGGTTACGTGTTTTACACTTCAAATTACAGTTATTGTGAGCACTTCCACGGTATTCCCCTGTAATATGACAATGGTCTCGAACTTTCCAGTCCTCTTTGGTAAATGGTTTATGACACAAATAACAGGTTTCAGAAGATTGGAACTCTGCTTCTTGATGCTCAGTTAAAGCTTTTGGAACATTTAAGCTGTAAAGACGATCAATTTCATTAGCTATTGAGATCAAACAGTCCATAAACTTTTCTGCAGCGTCAGGTCCACGATAAATAATAGGTTGGCTCGGAAGGTTTGTCTTTATGTGTTCCACAGCTGGTGAGGGTTTAACATATATACCAAAGCTCATAGGAACATGACTCTGGTATGTCACTGTATAACTTGCCTCAGGATTAGGTAGACATGTTTGATAGGGTAACAGTATACTTTCAAAATCTGCATAGATAACGTAAGGTATTCTAAGCATTTTTTCCACATTTACGAATTTCACAATTGGGTTTTTAATAGGCATTTCAACCCTAGCAATGTCATGCTGGACACACAAAGCTCTATGTTCTTTTAATTTTTCCATTCCTTGTTGCCCATATTGATTATCAAAGTGAGTGAAACACCGTTTACACGTATATATCTTATGTCCATGGCGGGTAATCTGATGTCCTACTAGTTTATCAAAATCTTTGATAAAGACGTAGTGGTTCTGGCCGGATGATGAACTTAGCAGAAGGAGGTCACGATGGTCTTGTAACTCTTGATCCACAACCTTTAGAGGAAACAGTTTGTTGTCTTCTTCCAGTCCAAATACATTGATGGATATGTCGTTGGCTTTCTCGAATTTGGGAATGTCAGCTAGTAATGTTGGAAATGATATTACTGAAAAATCATACTTGTTTTCCAGATCCTTGTATTTACTAATGCGTTGTGCATCCTTTTTAACCAGTTTTGCTAAAATGGCATACATAAAACACTTTTCATCTTTCAAGTTTTCAGGATTAATGCAGGCTTTTCTTGCTTGTATAGCTGCTGGTAATGTAATATATGTGCTTCCACGCAAGGGATTGTACTTATTTATTTTCAATCGTACTCCTTCCACTGCTAACAAAGCCCAATTACTGCCTTTTAGCTCAGATTCCTCCATTTCCGTAGTTAACTTTGTAAATTGTGTTTCCAAGAAACTACTTAAGTCCGTTTCCAAAAATAGGGCCTGATTTCGTGTTTTAAAAGCACGATCTGTAATTTCATTGGTAGATGTATGAATGAATCTACATTCAGCCACAAGATTAACTTTGATCGACTTGTGCATTGCTAGTTCTTTCTCCATAGCTTGAATTATTTGCTGTTTGGACTCTTTAAGGTATGAATTTAAATCCTTGCACGTATCGCAACGAATGAAATAGGATTTAAGTCGACCTTCAAAAGATGTCTCATATTCAATAAGTCCATTTTTGTCAGGGACCAATGACAGTAGGTAATGTTTTGTGGGCTCAGATTTTTGTTTTTTAGCTGCCGACACAACATTACAACATTCTTCATGACGACGTCCGTTGTAGGCATTGTTGAATGTACAGCCACACGTTTTACACTCATGAAATTCCCCACACGAAACTTCATGACGCTTCCTATGATAGTCCCGAAGAAAAGTCTTTCCACACTCTTTACACATATAGCTAGGAATGGGTTCTTCCATCACGAATGTTGATTTCTGCAAACAGCTGCTTACTGCGTATCACAAGACTAGAGGTTGGTCGGTGAGACGGTCTTTCACGATGTGAACACCGTGAGAGGTAGTAGTCAACTGGTGATATTCTTGTGAAGGGTCCTCTAATATACCCCTAGTCTAGACCAACAACTCTTTACAGCGTATGACAAGGCTGTAGACTGGACAGTGAGACGGTCTTTCACGATGTGAACACTGTAACAAGTAGTAGTCAACTGATTATATACTTGCTAAGGGTTCTCTAATATACAATAGTCAAGACCAACAGCTACTTACTGTGTAGTACAAGGCTGTACAATAGTTGTTTTGACAGTCTTTCACGATGTGGTCACTGTGAATGGTGGTAGTCAACTGATGATATTCTTGATAAGGGTCCTCTAATGTACCCCTGGTTAAGGGTAACAGCTGCTCACTGCTTATGACAAAGCTAAAGACTGGTTGCTTCAACGGTCTTTCACAATGTAAACACTGTGACAGGTAGTAGTCAACTGAAAATATTTTTATGGCCTACTCAAGGTTATCAGGTACTTACTGCATATCAAAAGGCTGTACACTCATGTGTGTTAGGCACTCTTTCTTGCTAAGGATCCCAATATTCCCTACACAAGGCTATACATGTTAGTTCTAAACACTTAGTGATTAATTGTATATTCAATTTTTGTACAAAGCTTATACAAGCACGTTTTTATGAGGTAAAACTTTGTTAAATAGCTGCATGCGACACACAAAGTATGTTGCCGCTATCTAGCGGTGACTATGAGAACTACTTGAACGACCAGCATGCTACCTAGCGCTCCATTTCAACACTCGCTCACTGAACGACCAGCATGCTATCTAGCGGTCGATAGCAATACTCCTCAACTACCAGCCTGCTATCTATCGGTCAATATGACAACTCACTCAACTACCAACATGCTACATGGCTTTTTTGGTCAGTTTTTTGTTGGCTTTTTTTGGTCAGTTTCTGTTGGCTTATGTTGGCTTTTATTGGCTTTTGTTGGCTTTTGTAGGCTTTTTTGTTGGCTTTTGTTGGCTTTTGTATTAGCTCTTTCATATTTGCTCTTGCTTGTGGGGGCTTATTATTTGGTCTTGGAAAGTATGTCAGTCCTTTTTTTATGGCTGCAAAATGCTTACAGCCATGTTTGTAAGCAGCAACAACAACAACACACAATATTCCAAAACAATCCAAAGTACTCTAAGGTTTATCAATGACTCTCAACTCTTACACTTACCTCTATCCCATGCCTAGTCAAAAATAGTGTATTTTTCAAATTTTTCAAAAAATATTTGGAAAGTAGGCTATATCATTAAACTAAAAATCCTAAAAAGACATATGTTAACTCCAACACCTACCTCTATACCATTCTTAGTCCAAAAATAGTGTATTTTTAAATTTTCCAAAAACATATTTCCAAAATGGGTTATATTTCCAAAATTAAAAAGTTTACAAAAATGTTTGTTTGACAGAAATGAATGGCCTTTACCCCCTCTACCACGGTACCAAGTCCCAGGTCTCTAGGACAACAAAAATAAAATTTTGAAAATGGGCTTTATTTCCAAAATTAAGAATTTTACAAACAAGTTTGTCTAACGTAAATCAATGGTCTTTACCCCTTCTATTCCCATACCAAGTCTCAGGTCACTAGGTAAAGAAAATAAAATTTTTAAAAAATGGTCACTATTTTGGAAACTAGGAATTCTACAAAAAAGGTTTGTTTAACATAAATGAAAGGTCTCTATCCCCTCTACCGGTAAACCAAGTTACAGGTCTGTAGGACAAAAATGAAAAACGTTCAACTGGGAAAGTAGGCGATTTTTCATAAAACCAAACATTCTAAAAAGTGTTCTATGGGCTTAAAATAATGGCCTCTATGTCCTTTATTTTTTATAATAAAACTTTTTTATTTTTTACATTTTTTTGAAAAAAGTTCAATTTTGAAATTTTTATATTTTGGAAACTAGAAAGTTTACAAAAATGTTTGTTTGACGTAAATGACTGCCCCTGACCCCATCTACCACCAAAATAAATTTCAATTCGCTAGGACAAAAAATAACAGTAGTGGAGTGGTGGTGCTTCCAAGCCACCCGGCGTTGCTCGGGCGGCGTTCATGTTAATAAGTGGATATCTCGCGAACCCATGATCGGAATTTGACATCCAACATATCAAATTATTCAGGCTGACGCTCTCTCGATCATGGGTTCGCAAAGATATCCACAAATTCAGCGTAGCCGAGCGCCACCGGGTACGTTGGAAGCACCACCACTCCACTACTGTTATTTTTTGTCCTAGCGAATTGAAATTTATTTTGGTGGTAGATGGGGTCAGGGGCAGTCATTTACGTCAAACAAACATTTTTGTAAACTTTCTAGTTTCCAAAATATAAAAATTTCAAAATTGAACTTTTTTCAAAAAAATGTAAAAAATAAAAAAGTTTTATTATAAAAAATAAAGGACATAGAGGCCATTATTTTAAGCCCATAGAACACTTTTTAGAATGTTTGGTTTTATGAAAAATCGCCTACTTTCCCAGTTGAACGTTTTTCATTTTTGTCCTACAGACCTGTAACTTGGTTTACCGGTAGAGGGGATAGAGACCTTTCATTTATGTTAAACAAACTTTTTTGTAGAATTCCTAGTTTCCAAAATAGTGACCATTTTTTAAAAATTTTATTTTCTTTACCTAGTGACCTGAGACTTGGTATGGGAATAGAAGGGGTAAAGACCATTGATTTACGTTAGACAAACTTGTTTGTAAAATTCTTAATTTTGGAAATAAAGCCCATTTTCAAAATTTTATTTTTGTTGTCCTAGAGACCTGGGACTTGGTACCGTGGTAGAGGGGGTAAAGGCCATTCATTTCTGTCAAACAAACATTTTTGTAAACTTTTTAATTTTGGAAATATAACCCATTTTGGAAATATGTTTTTGGAAAATTTAAAAATACACTATTTTTGGACTAAGAATGGTATAGAGGTAGGTGTTGGAGTTAACATATGTCTTTTTAGGATTTTTAGTTTAATGATATAGCCTACTTTCCAAATATTTTTTGAAAAATTTGAAAAATACACTATTTTTGACTAGGCATGGGATAGAGGTAAGTGTAAGAGTTGAGAGTCATTGATAAACCTTAGAGTACTTTGGATTGTTTTGGAATATTGTGTGTTGTTGTTGTTGCTGCTTACAAACATGGCTGTAAGCATTTTGCAGCCATAAAAAAAGGACTGACATACTTTCCAAGACCAAATAATAAGCCCCCACAAGCAAGAGCAAATATGAAAGAGCTAATACAAAAGCCAACAAAAGCCAACAAAAAAGCCTACAAAAGCCAACAAAAGCCAACAAAAGCCAATAAAAGCCAACATAAGCCAACAGAAACTGACCAAAAAAAGCCAACAAAAAACTGACCAAAAAAGCCATGTAGCATGTTGGTAGTTGAGTGAGTTGTCATATTGACCGATAGATAGCAGGCTGGTAGTTGAGGAGTATTGCTATCGACCGCTAGATAGCATGCTGGTCGTTCAGTGAGCGAGTGTTGAAATGGAGCGCTAGGTAGCATGCTGGTCGTTCAAGTAGTTCTCATAGTCACCGCTAGATAGCGGCAACATACTTTGTGTGTCGCATGCAGCTATTTAACAAAGTTTTACCTCATAAAAACGTGCTTGTATAAGCTTTGTACAAAAATTGAATATACAATTAATCACTAAGTGTTTAGAACTAACATGTATAGCCTTGTGTAGGGAATATTGGGATCCTTAGCAAGAAAGAGTGCCTAACACACATGAGTGTACAGCCTTTTGATATGCAGTAAGTACCTGATAACCTTGAGTAGGCCATTAAAATATTTTCAGTTGACTACTACCTGTCACAGTGTTTACATTGTGAAAGACCGTTGAAGCAACCAGTCTTTAGCTTTGTCATAAGCAGTGAGCAGCTGTTACCCTTAACCAGGGGTACATTAGAGGACCCTTATCAAGAATATCATCAGTTGACTACCACCATTCACAGTGACCACATCGTGAAAGACTGTCAAAACAACTATTGTACAGCCTTGTACTACACAGTAAGTAGCTGTTGGTCTTGACTATTGTATATTAGAGAACCCTTAGCAAGTATATAATCAGTTGACTACTACTTGTTACAGTGTTCACATCGTGAAAGACCGTCTCACTGTCCAGTCTACAGCCTTGTCATACGCTGTAAAGAGTTGTTGGTCTAGACTAGGGGTATATTAGAGGACCCTTCACAAGAATATCACCAGTTGACTACTACCTCTCACGGTGTTCACATCGTGAAAGACCGTCTCACCGACCAACCTCTAGTCTTGTGATACGCAGTAAGCAGCTGTTTGCAGAAATCAACATTCGTGATGGAAGAACCCATTCCTAGCTATATGTGTAAAGAGTGTGGAAAGACTTTTCTTCGGGACTATCATAGGAAGCGTCATGAAGTTTCGTGTGGGGAATTTCATGAGTGTAAAACGTGTGGCTGTACATTCAACAATGCCTACAACGGACGTCGTCATGAAGAATGTTGTAATGTTGTGTCGGCAGCTAAAAAACAAAAATCTGAGCCCACAAAACATTACCTACTGTCATTGGTCCCTGACAAAAATGGACTTATTGAATATGAGACATCTTTTGAAGGTCGACTTAAATCCTATTTCATTCGTTGCGATACGTGCAAGGATTTAAATTCATACCTTAAAGAGTCCAAACAGCAAATAATTCAAGCTATGGAGAAAGAACTAGCAATGCACAAGTCGATCAAAGTTAATCTTGTGGCTGAATGTAGATTCATTCATACATCTACCAATGAAATTACAGATCGTGCTTTTAAAACACGAAATCAGGCCCTATTTTTGGAAACGGACTTAAGTAGTTTCTTGGAAACACAATTTACAAAGTTAACTACGGAAATGGAGGAATCTGAGCTAAAAGGCAGTAATTGGGCTTTGTTAGCAGTGGAAGGAGTACGATTGAAAATAAATAAGTACAATCCCTTGCGTGGAAGCACATATATTACATTACCAGCAGCTATACAAGCAAGAAAAGCCTGCATTAATCCTGAAAACTTGAAAGATGAAAAGTGTTTTATGTATGCCATTTTAGCAAAACTGGTTAAAAAGGATGCACAACGCATTAGTAAATACAAGGATCTGGAAAACAAGTATGATTTTTCAGTAATATCATTTCCAACATTACTAGCTGACATTCCCAAATTCGAGAAAGCCAACGACATATCCATCAATGTATTTGGACTGGAAGAAGACAACAAACTGTTTCCTCTAAAGGTTGTGGATCAAGAGTTACAAGACCATCGTGACCTCCTTCTGCTAAGTTCATCATCCGGCCAGAACCACTACGTCTTTATCAAAGATTTTGATAAACTAGTAGGACATCAGATTACCCGCCATGGACATAAGATATATACGTGTAAACGGTGTTTCACTCACTTTGATAATCAATATGGGCAACAAGGAATGGAAAAATTAAAAGAACATAGAGCTTTGTGTGTCCAGCATGACATTGCTAGGGTTGAAATGCCTATTAAAAACCCAATTGTGAAATTCGTAAATGTGGAAAAAATGCTTAGAATACCTTACGTTATCTATGCAGATTTTGAAAGTATACTGTTACCCTATCAAACATGTCTACCTAATCCTGAGGCAAGTTATACAGTGACATACCAGAGTCATGTTCCTATGAGCTTTGGTATATATGTTAAACCCTCACCAGCTGTGGAACACATAAAGACAAACCTTCCGAGCCAACCTATTATTTATCGTGGACCTGACGCTGCAGAAAAGTTTATGGACTGTTTGATCTCAATAGCTAATGAAATTGATCGTCTTTACAGCTTAAATGTTCCAAAAGCTTTAACTGAGCATCAAGAAGCAGAGTTCCAATCTTCTGAAACCTGTTATTTGTGTCATAAACCATTTACCAAAGAGGACTGGAAAGTTCGAGACCATTGTCATATTACAGGGGAATACCGTGGAAGTGCTCACAATAACTGTAATTTGAAGTGTAAAACACGTAACCCCGTTCCTGTATTTCTACATAATATGAGTGGCTATGACGCAAATTTCATTGTAAAGCAATTGGGGTGTACTACTGAAAGAGTGGACGTTATCCCTAACTCCAAAGAAAAGTACATCTCTTTCACCAAATATGTTGGAAATGTTAAGCTTCGATTTGTGGACACGTTTCGGTTAATGCCAAGTAGTTTGGAAAACTTAGTTTCCAACTTAACATTATACCCTGAAACAGACAAGTACTTTGGAAAAGAAAATGCAATGCTCATGACTCGTAAAGGGGTATTTTGTTATGACTACATTGACTCATGGGAAAAGTTAAGTGAAACGTGTTTACCTCCAAAAGAGGTATTCTTTAACAAATTAAGTCAAGAAGATGTTAGTCAAAAAGACTATGAACATGCTAAAAATGTGTGGAATCAGTTCAACATTAAAACTCTAGGGGAATATAGTGACCTCTACCTAACTTCAGATGTACTCCTTCTTGCAGACAGCTTTGAAACGTTTAGAAACAAAACACTAGAAACACACCGAGTGGATGCTGCACACTTTTTCACTTCGCCTGGTTTAAGTTTTGAGGCAATGCTCCTTTACACAGGCATTGAACTGGAATTTCTACAGGATTACGATCAGATTCTTTTAATCGAGTCTGGAATACGTGGAGGCATATGCCAGGTGTCTCATCGGTATGCTGAAGCTAACAATAAATACATGGAAACCTATGATTCTGAGAAACCATCACAGTTTATTACCTATGATGATGCCAACAACCAATACGGGTGGGCTATGTGTCACTCTCTTCCTTATGGCGGATTTCAGTGGGTTTCTCCAGATACCGTTGATCTAGAAAAACTGAAGAAAGACGATCCTGTGGGATACATTCTAGACGTTGATGTTGATTACCCATCTGACCTTCATGATCTACACAACGATTTACCTTTCCTACCAGAGTGTACACAACCTAAGGATTCGTATCTGAAAAAACTAATTCCTCATCTTGGAAATCGGAGGCGATATGTTGTTCACTACATGACATTAAAACAGGCTTTAGATCATGGAATAAAATTGATAAAAATTCATTGTGTGTTAAAGTTTAAGCAAAGACCTTGGTTAAAGGCATACGTTGATTTTAATAACAACCTTCGAAAACAAGCCAAAAATGAGTTTGAGAAAAATCTGTAGAAATTATTCAACAATGCCATTTTTGGAAAAACAATGGAAAATATCCGTAAAAGAATAGACATACGTCTTGTGACTGACAGCAAAAAGGCAGAAAAGCTAATAGCAAAGCCGACATTTATTGACAGAACCATTTATGGTCCTAACCTAGCTGCTTTCCACATGGCTAAACGTAACATTGTATTCAATAAGCCTATATATATTGGAATGTGTATACTGGATATTTCAAAAACTCTCATGTATTCCCACCACTATGATGTCCTGCTACCCTATTATGGCATGGACAATCTTAAACTCATGTATATGGATACCGACTCGTTCATTTATTTGGTTAACACCCAAGATGTATTTCAAGACAAGTTGGATTTCCTAGAACACCTGGACACATCAGATTATCCTACTAATCACATATGTTACTCTACATCAAACAAGAAAACGTTGGGGAAATTTAAAGACGAGGCTTGTGGACAAATTATAAAAGCATTTGTTGGACTTAGAGCTAAAATGTACGCTTTAGACATAAATGGTAAAGAAATCAAAAAGATTAAAGGTATTAGCAAAGGGGTTGTCAAATATTGTATAAGCTTTCAAGATTATAAGGATTGTGTCATGAACAACAATGTAAAAAGCATACCAATGAACATTATCGCTTCTAAACAACATGACATATCATCTATAAGACTAAACAAAATTGCTTTGTGTCCTGGTGATGATAAAAGAGTGATTAATGCTGATGGTATAGGTACACATGCCTATGGTCATTACTCAATCATTGACTATGCTTAAAGAGTTAAGTTATGAATATCAAAATCTTCTGCCTGCAACTAGCAATTACATAAAACAAAACAATTTAGGAAATAAAACAATAGCACTACAGAAATTAAAAAAAACTAGTATTCATAATCAAAAAATAAATAAAATAGAAAACAAAACTGTACAATTTATAACAAAAAAGAATATATATAAAATGTATTATGTGTAAATAGTGTACATGTATTTAAAATAAAAAATATTGTATGGACACTGCTTGTACATTTTTTAATTACTACCCACCTCTCTCCACTCCTAATGCAAAATGAACATGTAAAACACAAATTGGAAAATCCATGTTTCCATATTGACAAAATAGAAAAAACATTAAACTGAAATTTTAAAAACTGTAAATGGGAATTTGGTAAATTGACAAATGTGTAAACAACAAATTGGGAAATCCATGTTTCTATATCATGAAATTGAAAAACTTTAAACTGACATTTTAAAAAACTGTAAATGGGAAATTGTGAATTGGTAAATGTGTAAACAACAAATGCAAAATCCATGTTTCCATGTTATGAAATTGAAAAACTTAAAACTGACATAAAAAACTGAAAATGGGAAATTGGAAAATTGACAAATGTGTAAACAAAAAAATGAAAAAAAACCGGTTGGGGTAGTGATCATGTTTACAGTAGCCTATAAGACTAGCATAAGGATAGTTGCATGTGTCCTTATATACTTTGTGTATGTGCATTAGCCTTTGAATTAGCTTAAGTTAGGTTTGGTAAAGTTAGGTTTGGTGAGGTTAGGTATGTGACCTTGTAGTTTACTCTTTTCGGAAAATGTAAAATGTAAAATCTAAAAATCTTAAATTGAAAATGTAACATCTAAAAAATTAAAATCTAAAATATAAAAAAAATCAAAAATGTAAAATGTAACATCTAAAAAAAATGTAAAATGAAAAATCAAAAATGTAAAATGTTAAAATGTAAAATGTTAAAATGTTGAATCTAAAATATTTAAATGAGGTTTCTGTGGGTTAGGTTAGGTTAGGTTAGATTAGGTTAGGTTAAAACTCAGTTTATTATTTGTGCTCTCTCATTTGCTCTTACTTATTTACTCACACTTTTTGCTCTATACTGTTTTGCTCTCACTTTTTTGCTCTTACTTTTGCACTCACTTTTGCACTCACTCTTGCACTCACTTTTGCACTCACTCTTGCACCCACTTTTGCACTCACTTTTGCACACACTTTTGCACTCACTTTGAAGTTTGGTTATGTTAGGTTAGATTAGGTGAAGTTAGGTTAGGCTAGGTTATAACTTAGTTAATTATGTGTGCTCTTACATTTGCTCTCATATTTGCTCTCACTTTGAAGTTTGGCTAGGTTAGGTTAGGTTAGGTTAGGTTAAATAATGTTTGTTAGGTTAGGTTAGGCGAAGTTAGGTTAGGTTAAGTTAGGTTAGGGTAGGTTAGGTAAAGTTGGATTAGGCGGAATGGCTGAGGTATGAATGAAACCCCACGTTTTCTTACTTTCACGTCATGAGGCTGAGTGTACCCCAGTCCAGCACTCAGCCCAAAATAAAATTTCTTGGTTGAGGCGGGAATGAAACCCACACCTCTAGGGAAACAGCTAAAATGCTAGCAACTACACCAAAAGTGGACAATATAAGGCTGGTCTGGATTGCACATGATCAATTAATAATTACCTAATAATAATAATAATAATAATAATAATAATAAATATTCCATTTAGCAACTACACGGCCGACCTCTCTCTGTGACGTCATTCACGGTCTCAGGGCGTGGCGGCCATTTTGCCCATTAGCCACTGCGCCAGCTCTGAATGACCCCTCCATAAGAATAACATAGAGTGATTGCGCGCGGCGGCCATCTTGCCCATTAGCCCCTGCGCCAGCTTCGGCTTATATTACCTACTAAGGTTGATTTCGCCTTTAGTTTAATAAACAGCAGCTTCGTCATAAGAAGATTTACCAATGACATCGAAATTTCGTAAAAGATGTTTGCATCTGCAAACGGAAAAGCAGGGACGACCACGCATATCGAGTGAAAATGTCGAGCGTATTCGTGCAGTTTACGAAGTGTGCCCGAAAGAAACCACAGCACGGGCAAGCAGGGAACTTAACATTCCTCAACCACCAGTATGACGAGATCTGAGTTTCCAACTGCACATGAAGCCGTGGAAACTGCAGTTATTGCGAGTATTGCGTCCTGACGACCACAACAAAAGGTGCGAAATTTGCATTCGCAATATAGATGATATGGATGATGATAATTATTCTCAACGATAGCTTTTTCCCCCGATGAATCCACTTTTCATCTTCTCGGTACAATTAATCGCCATAACGTTAGAATTTGGGCAAGTTAAACTCCTGCAGCAGTTATTGAACATGAACGAGATTCACCGAAGGAGTCTTCTGTGCCATACATGTAAACAATGTTTATGGACCTTTCATCTTCATGGAGAAACGGTGACAGGACTGACCTATCTAAACCTGCTTCAAAACTGGTTATTCCCTCAAATGAAGATGATTCAGTTGATTTCATATTCATGAAAAATGGTGTCCGACTTATTTCTCTAACCACGTACGACGTTACTTGAATGACATCATTCCAGGAAGTTGGATTGGAAGAGGAGGAGAAGAAGATCAACTTCATCGCCAGTCATTTCACAGGTCTCCAGACCTCCCTCCGTGTCATGTTTATCTCTGGGTTTACGTAAAAGACAGTGTTTCTATCGCCCTATGCCTGACAATCTTGAAAGTCTGCGACATAAAAACTGTTGAAACGGTGAATTCATTGTCTAGAGACCCGCTGATTCGTGTGTGCCCAGAAATGAGCAACCGTTTTGATATTTAGCGTACAACACATGGTGCCCATATTGAATGAATAAAAAAGTGAAAATTGGACTTCCTCTTTCCAGGGACGTTGTAGTTGTCTTTCTATCTTGTGTAGTTTGGAAGAAATAACTTACATGTTTGAAATTTGATCCTTCTTGTAGTGTCATATTTACTTTACGGAACTTTATTATCAGATGACACCGTCTTTCACCTGAGAATATTCTCAAGGGTTGAACAAATAAAGAATGTATTAATCGTAACAGTACAACAATCGGCTCCAATTTTACTGCCCTGCGATTTGTAATTTGTATTATCGCTATTCTACATTAATTTACATCACACTACCTGACGGTGTTATTTAGGAGTAATTATTGATTACTGCATAATAAAACACCTAAAGATAGCGCACAGCCGTAGGGTCGGGTGTCCAAAGCAACTCAATCCGAAACATTTTATTTCGAATAATACTAGTTTTATTTTCCTCTTCCTTTTTCTCTGAAATTAAGCAAGAGAAATGTCCAGGCTAGGTTAGTATTGAGTACGCCTCTCTGGTCCTAGAACACACCGGCCAATACTGCTTTATACCCTATGTATTTACGTGACGTTTTGTTTCGCCTTAAGTGGTTTGGTCAGCCTAATATGTTTATTTCAGATGAAGATCAATTTAGAATTGTTTAATTTAGACGCCTTGTTTTCCATTGGGTTCTAATTAATTTGAAACTTGATTCGTACAGTTTTATTTAAATTTAGCTCGCTCACCATTAATGTAAATTTCCCAGTCTGCTCGACTTTTATTTCTTTTCCTTTTGTTTGTTCGTATATCCCGTATGCGTTCATGTATCATTAATCCGATTTCGATGAAGCTTAGGTGAGTTGTCGTGCACTCACCTAAAAATGATTCTGAAGCACTAAATCCAATTTACAATAGATGACTCGTGAGTCGTTTCAACAAATGTGTGTTTGCGCGTGAATTGTTTCAACAGATAAATCATGGTTACATGTCGTGCGCACGCCCAAGAACGTTTCTTAATTAGAAAACTAATTTCACAACAAGTGACACTCGAGTCGTATCAACGAATGAGTTTTGGTACACTTATCGCTAAATGCATGTTAGTGAGTAAGTGTGTGCATTCCCGCGGCGATTGCGGAATTAGAAAATCCACTTTACACGAGACGGTTTGCTAGTCGTATCAACGAATGCATTTTGCACAGCCGTTGTACAAGCTCGCAAAGGTTTTTAAATTAGTTAATCCATCGTACAATAGGTCACTCATAATTCATTACAAATATTAGTGAGCATCATACAGTTTTGTGGCAATTTATGTGTTTACGGTTTGTCATGCATTTGCGGTGACCATCAGCAAAGCACGGGGACAATCCGGACAAGTGTGTGCATAACATTTGAAAAATCCAAACTTCTCACCTGAACTGCTGTTTGTGGCATGCTTACGCGTCAGAAAGCCTTCTGATTTATACATGCACGCACCAGATGGGAAAACTTAAAAAATGATGTATCCAAAAGCACTTCAATAAACAACACATTAATTATGACAAAACACTTGACATTGCAACGCATGCCATGTAGCGCCAATAATATATTCAAATTAATGGCTGTGTGTTCGTCTTTTATGCGTTAATATAAAATTCGCCTGCTTGCGATAAAATTTTGGTGAAGTTTTTGAATAAGTGAATCCGTTTTATAATAGATGGAGCACGACGAGTAACTTCAACGAATGAGTGTTGGTGCGGGATCCGTTTCAACAAATTCCCATATGTGTTCATACACGATTCATCCCATTGCAATGAATCTATGCTCGGTTGTTGGGCACTCTCCAGTGAAGGTTTCTAGATAAGTGGTCTAAATGATTTTCTATTTTAAGCACTTTCTGCACACATTTATTTAATCTATTTTGCCTTCAGCCGACTGAACCCTATGCGTCACTTTGGTCTAAGGTTTTAGTGCTCTTAGAGGAGTTTTGTTACTGATACCTCTCTGACTGTTCCCCCCTCACGCAATATATCTTCTACGGAGACAGATGGAAAGTTGAATGAGGAGGGTGTTGTCATTATACGGCTGGTTACTCCTGAGTCAGATTCTTAAGTGGGGAATAGTCTCCTGGGATTATCTCCCAAACCGAACTCTTAAGGCCTTAAAACGCGATTTTGGGGTGTCCTATGGATCAGCCGAGTATTGCTTGAAGGACGTAAAATGAGCTACGTCCGATCCTTCTACGGTAAATTAGAATACGACCAGTCCCACCTATCTCTATATCTAACAATGATTGTAACGTCCTGTCTGTCCCATATCAGCTCATATACCATTCAACCAATTGTGATAAAACTTTAGTGTAAGGTTGTGCGCACTCCCGTGAAGGCTTATTGAACTAACAGACCCATTTTATTATAGATGGGGCACGAATAATTTCCACAAATGTGCGTTGGCACCGTTTCAAGAAAGTCCCATATGCGTTCATATACGTTTCATCCCATTGCAATGAAACTATGGGAAGTTGTTGTGCACACTCCCGTGAAGGTTTCTGGATTAATGATCTAAATTATTTTCTATTGTATCCGTTTAATGCATACTTTTATTCTAAACACCAGAAAACTATTCCTGTTTAAAGATAATCTTACGATTTTTATTGCATTTACGCAACCGAAACCCTCAGTGTCATTTGGGTCTAAATTTGGACTCCTATTACAGAAGATCTTGAAACTTTACCTTATGATGGTAGGTATCACGTGAGATATATTGCATGAAATACCTCCAACAATCGTAGTTTTATACCCTCGGTTAAATGTGTGCGCTGTGTTAATTATGTTTTATTAACTTGAATGTATGTACGCTGCATCGTGTTACTGATGACTGTGTGTACCTCTACCGGCGTTCTTTCTATTATTAACTTTTGTCTGATAATCTGGATTGTTCTATGAATGGTATTTGTCTGCGATTCGAGTATATTGTACTTATTAATTACCCTACACTATGGCTCACCGTCTTTTATCATCATTCTTAATAATTAGTAGTGGAACCAAAGGTCCTCTTATGAATTTAATTGATAATAATGTAAAAACATAACATTATGCGCTGGTTTGGGGCCGGTAAGGACCAAAAAGTAAGAAATGATACTTTTAAATAGGATCATATTATGTAGATTGTTTCAGTTCGTTCACACTTTTTTCCTATGTACTGTATATGTATCTATATTAAGGCGACACTCCTCAGATAAACAGATATTTTTACCTAATGCATGGATTTTCACGAAACTTTGTGGGAATGTCACCCAAACAAAAGTAGAGAAATCACAAACATTTGATCCATATACAATTAATAGTTTTTCCAAAATAATTATTTTTATTTAATTTAAATTCCATTTTTTCCATAGATTTCAAATGACATGTTAATGGAAATTTGGAATTAGGTAGATAATACTTCTTTAAAAAACACTACGTATCGATTTTTCTGTAAATGATTTATATAATGAGATATTACAGTACTAAATTTGTGTAATTTTTTTGTTAAAAAGTTTGGACTTTAAAATCCCTACTACTGGGAAGAATTCTGCAATCAAGAATTCCATACGCAGGTTTTCTAATATAGCTATGATACATATACCATACACATTTTGTTACATTTGGCAGAATATTATGGGAGAAAAATGGGATTTAAATGAAAAATTACAATTGGCGGGAAAATTAATGCAAAGTTCAAGTGACGTTATCTTCCTACCTAATGCATGAATTTTCACGAAACTCTGTGGGAATGACACCCAAACAAAAGTAGAGATATCACAAACATTTGTGTCATATACAATTAATGTTGATGTTTGAGTCTTCAGTCTTTTGACTGAGCTCTCCATGCCTCCCTGTCCTGAGATAATCGTTTCATCTCTACATAGTTACCACACTCTACATCCGAGGCAATCTGTTTAACATATTCTAACCTTGGTCTACCCCTACAGTTCTTGTCCTCGACCCTTCCTTCCGTAACTAAGCTTGCTATTCCTGGGTGTCTTAGTATGCGTCCTACCAACCTATCTCTTCTCTTCATTAGCAGTCACCAGAAACATCTCTCCTCTCCCGCTCGCCTTAATACCTCTTCGTTTGTCACCCTATCTACCCATCTGATCATCATTCTCCTGTAACACCACATGTCACACGCCTCAATTTTCTTCTTTTCTGCTGCACCAATAGTCCAAGTTACACTTCCACAGAGTGCCACGCTCCTGACAAAGGCTTTCAAAAATGACTTCCTAATACCTAAATCTATATTCGATGTCAACAGATTCCTTTTCTGTAGAAGTGCTTTCCTTGCCTGAGCCAACCTACTTTTTATATCCTCCTTGCTTCGTGCATCACTGGTTATTTTGCTTCCTAAGTAACAGAAGCCTCCTACTTCCTTCAGCTTTTCACCTGCCAATTTGATGTCCATAGAGGTTTCTGATTTCATTCGGCTGCATTCCAATATTTTTGTTTTACATTTATTAATTTCCATCATGAATTCTTTCCTCAAGACGGAGTCCATACCATCCTAATACTCTTTCAAATCCTAAGGCGTGTCGGCCAAGATGACGATGTCATCGGCAAATCTAAGAGTAGAAATTATTTCTCCTTGAATTAATAGTTTTTCCAAAATAATTATTTTTATTTAATTTAAATTCCATTTTTTTCATAGATTATAAAAGACATGTGAATGGAAATTTGGAATTAGGTAGATAATACTTCTTTAAAAAACACTACGTATAGATTTTTCTGTAAATAATTTATGTATTGAGATATTATAGTACTAAATTTGTGTATTTTTTTTGTTCAAAAATTTTGCACTTTTAAATCCCTACTACTGGGAAGAATTCTGATATCAAGAATTCCATTCGCTGGTTTCCTAATATAGCTGTGATACATATACTATACAAATTTTGTTACATTTGGCAGAATATTATGGGAGAAAAATGAGATTTAAATGTAAAATTACCATTGGCGGGTAAATTAAAGCAAAGTTCAAGTGACGTTATCTTCCTGATCCATTACCTAGAAGTCACCAGAACCGTATGTTTTTCCTTCCTTTTGTTTCTTAGCAGTTTCTGTACGAATATTGTTAATTCTGGAAGCTTGTCTAGTATCTTGATACACAACTACAAGAGGTTACTTGCGCACGAACTTCACAAAAGTAAACAGACTATATACCGCAACAGAACTCACAAGAAAGAGAAACATACAAGAATAACAAAACTTATAGTTGTCGGCATTATTGTAGTGACATCAGGAATACCAATTCAAGCATACAATGTTGCTCAATGGCAGCAGAGTCAAGTACTGAAATATTAGTCCTTTGCAGGCTTTATAAATTCATTCAGAAACATGGTCGATCTTACAGCTCGATTCTGTAGAAATATATGCGGGAGGGGTGACTGTTGGCCCATACCCGAAACGCGTAATTGCAAAGAACAGGGATATTTTATAGATTTGATTGAATGAAAAAGTGACAATGACATCATAAATAATCTAACAAGCAGTTCAGCAGATGTCATGCCCATTTCTGCTGTGTGCTGCCTGGCAAAACAAAGCATTATTAAGGTGATAAATTGTTTGAATTCAACGAATAACTTTGTGATAAAAAGAAGAAACACAATCCTTTCAATTTCACTCATAAAAACAATTCACCAAAATGAACAAAGTATCGACTTTTATCTCCGGAGTGTCGATGTCGCCTTAATAATAAGAAATGCATTTTGGTCGGTCAGCCCAATTACCCGTTACTCCTTTTCGGACTTACTAACAAGATATTTTGAATAATGTTGTAATTATCACGAATTATAATGGGTGAAGATGATGAGAATGATTATGGAATAGACTGTAAATCTTACTTTGGACTGAATCACATCACGAATGCACAGAGTTATATAAATGATTTCATTATACTAATCTGACCAAAAGCCAGAACGACGATGGCATTGCACTCAGAATCATACATACAACTAAGGAATCAAAGACTACAAAATTAGATTGGCTACCAGATAGGGCAGAGCTGTAAATTAGTTGACCATATAGCCACTGGCGGGCTTAAATGACGTCCAGTCTCTAATCCAGCGCCACTAACGTGTGCTTTGGCAATCCTGAACAATAATCATCCCACATTCTGCTATAGTATTTCCAAGTTCATTCAGGGCTGAGTTTAAAAAGGAAAATCTGTTTATATTATAATTTTGATCAACTTTTAAACTGCCCTGAACCAGATCATAAGTTGGAAATCTCACAAGCAACAGAGAATCTGGAAGATGATATACCACCCAATGCTGAAGAAATTAAAGAAGAAATTAACAATCTAAAAAATAAAAAAAGCTAGCGGAGAGGACTCTATAACAGCTGAACTTTTGAAATGGTCTCAATGGAGGAATGGAAAGTGGCTCTAATACAACCATTGCATAAAAAGGGGACATACAAAACGTTGATAACTATAGAGGTATCTCTCTTCTTCAAATTGCTTACAAGGTATTTTCAAAAATATTGCTGAATAGAGTAGAAACATCACTTGACAAGCAACTGGGCGAGTATCAAGCTGGATTTCGAATAGGTAGACCTTGTTCAGAACAAATATTTAACTTAAAATCCATAATTCGCCATAGGATACTGAATTCAAAGGACATAGTTGTGACTTTTGTAGATTTTAAAAAGGCCTCTATCTCGGTTGATAGAGAAACCATAAATAAAACAATTCGTGAATTTGGAGTGAAAACTAAATTGGCAAACCTAATACGTGAAACCCTTACTGACACGATTTCAAAAGTAAAATTTATGGGTGAGATATCAAAATCTATTAAGATAATTACAGGTGTACGGCAAGGTGATGGTTTATCACCCCTTCTGTTCAACTGTGTTTTAGAGAAAATTGTAAGAATTCGGAATTTAATGCTAAAAGAACATAACATTTCCCCAGTAACATTGGGGAGAGAAACAAAGGCATTGAAATAAGTTGCCTAGCATTTGCAGACGATTTTGCTATATTGTCAGAAAACCTAACAAGTGCAACAACACAAGCAATCTCTTGGAAGAAATAGTCAGCAAAACAGGTCTGAGAATCTCCGTAGAAAAAACTAAATTTATTACAAACATCAAGAACTCTTCAAAATATTTGGCAACAGATATTGGCCCAGTAGAAAAAGTAAAGAAATTCAAATATCTGGGAGAAATAATTCAAGAAATTGGTTTAGAAAAATCTTCGGCAGAAGAAAGGGTACACAAGATGGAAAGAGCATATGGTATCAGTAAGAATTTTTATAACAAAAAGTGCTTATCTAAAAATCTTAAAATAAGGCACTACACTACAGTGGTGAAACCGGAATGCCTATACGCAAGTGAATGTCTGGTACTAAACTATAGATTAGATAAACTTAAGTACTAGAAAGGAGAATCATGAGGGAAATTTTAGGCCCAGTGAAAACAGCAGAAGTATGTAAATTAAGATCTAATGATGAAATATACAGGAACATAGAAAATATAACAGAAACGATAAGAAAAAGGAGAGTGCAATTTTTTGGACATATTTACAGAATGGATGATTCCAGATCAACAAAAAGGATATACAAGTACCTTTGGGAGAAAAGGGCAACAATTAGGATGATTCAAGAAGTAAAGAAAGATTTAGAAAGAAATAATATAAGTGAAGAAGAAACGGTGGACAGAGAGATCTTTAGAAAAAGGGTATTAAGTATGAAAGGATTCCAAGGAAGATTGCCAAAGAAACCTGGTGCGAAGTGGTCCATGGACAGAAAGAAGCAGCATAGTGAACGGATGAAGGAGTACTGGAGGGAACGGAAGAGAAACGAACAATGTGTGAAGAATTGAAATAGGCACGTGGTCCCTAGCAAGCCTCATCGGAAAGGAGAAGAAGAAAATAAGGAAGCCCAAGGTGTTTCGAATCTAAGAATCTTATTTGACATTATACTGTGGTTATACGCTACTTCCTTTACTTTAACTTGATGAGGACGAGATAATATGCGTGTAAAATAGTTTTACAGCAATACCGTTTATTAATTTGCGTTGTTAGTACACACTGAGCTATGTACGGAAATACGTAATTTCTCATTTTTCACGCCATTTGTGCTGGTTTGAAAAGTATAAGTATTATTGTCTACAAAGTGCTGAGTTTATTTCCCATTCGTTAAATAATTATCATTGAGTAATAATAAGTATTAAGTGGAATATTTTTTTAATAAAAGAGAATGACATAAAATATATGACGGTAACTATGTGAACACTGCTATGATACGTCTTAATTACCCCGTAACAACAAAAATAAACACTATTAGGGAAGTAATTGTGAGACTACGTCAGGTCCTCGACCAAATGTGCATATACATACATGTTTACTACTGTTGCGTTTTCAGCAACGTTATTGTGCTCTACACTCCTTTTCGACTAGGTTTACAGTGTGTTAATATTGCACTTAACCCACATCACAGGTACGAGGAACTATGTTTTAGGCTCATTAGAGGCGAAAACAGTATATTCTGTGGAATATATTGGCACGCATCTTTCTACCAAATATATAAAGATAACTCCCGGGCAATGCCAGGTACAAAAGCTAGTACAGTTCACGCGACGGTTTTTGGCCGGTCAGTCCCGGTTTCACAGCCGTACAGAGGACAGTCGGCGAGCCTCACGCATGCGCAATTGATACTGAAGTGGAGAGAAAACTACACTGACTGGTCTCTCTGCTTATCTTATACACGATGATCGTTGGAACGCATGTGTACTTACATACTTGACAAGATATTACTTATAAACAGTCATACATAAGTCAGTTTAATACTTCCCCCAGTGTGGAGCATTGGCTTGCAGTCAAAAGGGTACTTTGGTTTAGATTTGGTAGGGTTTGCAGAATCCAGCATTTTACAGATCGTGATAGCCATATACCCTCACGATCGCTAATGCTGGTTTATTATGGGAAGCTCGGTAGCAGAATTCAATTGCTATCTCATCAACAGAAGCTGACAAGGGGAGGATACGATGCATGGGTCACCGACTCATGTAGGGCATGACCAGGCGTATGCCAAGTGCAAGTAGTAAGGTGCGCTTCTCAGCCGTTTACAAGGAATTAATTATTCGCAATTGCAGTGCGTCCATATGGGTTGTACGCTAGCAAGAAGCCAACGAGCGCGGGGTCAATCGGTAAGAGGCTTGCTTCGTAAGCACGGGATCGCTATAGTGCAGTCATTGCCTAGTGGATATTCCCTGGCACCTACTCTCACATGTATTTGGTTACACTACAATACTGCATTTAATGCACACGTATACTTCAATGGACTCAATGTGTATTTCTCTACAATACCTGTCTACCGAATGTGCACATATCTACAAGTCCTGTCTACCCATTGTGTACATCTCTAAACTACCTGTCTATCCAATTTGTGATTCTGCACAAGTCCTGCCTACCCAATACGTACATCTCTACATGACCTGTCTACACAATGTGTACTTCTCTACAAGTCCAGCGTACCCAATGTGTACTTCTCTACAAGTCCTGCCTACCCAATGTGTACTTCTCTACAAGTCCTGTCTACCCAATGTGTACATCTCTACAAGTCCTGTCTACCCAATGTGTACTTCTCTACAAGTCCTGCCTACCCAATATGTACTTTACAAGTCCTGTCTACCCAATGTGTACTTCTCTACAAGTCCTGTCTACCCAATGTGCACTTCTCTACAAGTTCTGTCTACCCAATGTGTACTTCTCTTCAAGTCCTGTCTACCCAATGTGTACTTCTCTACAAGTCCTGTCTACCCAAAGTTTACATCTCTACAAGTCCAGTCTACCCCATGTGTACATCTCTACAAGTCCAGTCAACTCTATGTGTGATGTTGATACCTGGATTATTATCAATATCCGAGGCTGTATGGATATTTGTAGTAGATGTTAAATTGGATTTTACTTGTTACAACTCTGGGGATGAGGAAGGTATTTATGCTTTTAGTTTGGGTTACAAACAAATCATATTGGGCTACGACACAGTGGTGGGGGATTGTAGAAATGGATGTTCCTAACAAAACGCTTTCACATTCTTATTCTTATCACTGTGGCTTGTGAATTTCCTCCAAGCATATTTCCACAAGACAGTAATAGCTGCCATCAACTGATTGAAAAACATTTCTTAAATACTTCCAGAGAGTGAGAACACTGAAAGAGACTGTATAATTTGTGGGCCGCTATAGAATGTTAATATCAATATCTACTTCAATGATGAGACTCAAACAACGTAAGTCACATCTGACTTTGCAAACAAATCTTAATCAAAGCCAAAAATTGAGAGTTATGCACATGTTAAGTGGAAGATTATGTTATTACTTACTCATTTAAGTGATTTCCACTTCCAACACATTCTTGGTCCTGGATTTCTTCTTTCACCTCCAAGAAATAAGATGGAATAATTTATTCAAATATACTTATACTAAAATAACATATTGTACAATTGTACAGCATTGCTCAGCTGAAGTAAAGGTATTATCGCTGATCGACTCCCGTACTGACCATCACATCCCACTGCTAGAAATGAACATTATACAGATAAGTGGTCATAATGCCCACTTCTGAAACTTATAGCACGCTCTCTCCTTTAGGGATCAAGTGAATCATAGAGCGAAAGAAATGCTGAGATCAGTGCCCTTGTCGAAGAATGAAGTCAAATGAACATGTAATTTTAAAATTTAGCCGTAAGACTATAAGAGGTCCTAGGATAACACAAGTGCACGTATCATTGAGTAACAAGCAACTTGACAGACAATATTTGCACAAGGCATAAATCAATCAACTTTTAGAATATTATACAAGAATATTTTTACAATTCACTGCAATGCAATACAGTACTTAAAGAATGTTTTGCTTGTTACGATTTAGTGACTGGTATATTTTGCTGTGTGTCTGTAATCTCATTACAAACAATATAGGGTACATAAAGAGAACACACTTAATCTGCTCTGTAGTAAAAGAGACAGAAACACACAACGAATAACATAAGTGATAATGAGTCTGAGCACACATGTTGGTGCATATCAATACCGTGTATGGCCACCACGAGCTCTAAGGCATGCATGCAGACGACGATGCTTACTGAGCACTCATGTTGGTACATATCAATACCGTGTATGGCCACCACGAGTTCTCAGGCATGCTTGCAAATCGAGCACACATGTTGGTGCATATCAATACCGTGTAAGGCCACCACGAGCTCTAAGGCATGCTTGCAGACGACGATGCATACTGAGCACCAACGTAGCTCGGGGCAGAATATCCCCCCTTTATGCAGCAGCTTCAATCAGTTGCTGAATGATTGTTGGAAGTCTGGGACGGTGTGAAATTGCCCTCTTGAGCTCTTTCTATACATGTTCAATACAGTTCATGTCCGCGGAATAGACAGCCCACTTCATTCTCTGTATGGCATGCGTCTGAAGGAACTGATTGACGAAGCTAGCTCGATTGGCATGACCATTATCAACCACTAGTGTAAAGCCCTCATCCATTGTGGCAGCGAATCCCTGATAGGTTCAAAGATGTTGTATCTGTAAACCAGACCAGTAATGTTACCATGAATAAGAATTAGAGGCGTACGTCGACCAAACATGATTCCACCCCAAAACATAACTAAACCTTCGTGCGGTTGGTGGCTTTCCCGGATGATGGACCAGCGAAATCTCTCACCCTTTTGCGGCCCCACTCGAATGCTCTTACTCTATGGGTGCACACCAATGGAGAAATCATTCGTAAACACAGGTAGCTACCAATCTTCTTGCTGCCATGTCCGATGAGTTGTTGCCCATCTTACATGAACAGCCTTATGCTATAACTTCAGGGGAGGTTTTGGCGCAGGGACCCTTGACATCAGCCCTGCTTCATGCAGCCGATTACGCACTGTCTCACCAGACACACTCACTCCAGTGGCCCTTCGAAGATCCTGGCGGAAGGACTTGGTAGTACCAATGGGCCTACGACGTGCTGAAAGCAATAGATACCGATCGCCCCTGCAAGTGGTTTTGCAGGGGCGTCCATTTATTGGTCGATAGGCAACTTTATGGGTCTCCCACACCCTCAAGACATAACGTTGACTGACTCCAACATCCACTTGCCGGAATCCATCCAGAATCAATGTTATTATTACAATGCGGTCTGACGTACCTATGTGAACGCTTGCCATGTTTACAGCAGGCTACAGTGCTCTCGAAACCAACTGTACTAGTGGTAGTGTTAAACGGACGAACATGAGCAATGCCTCCTAGTGGGCAAATATTGAATGATTTGTAAGGTGTAGAGTCATGGTGTGGCTCTAAACAGGCCGTACAGTTGGAAGCATCGTATGGAGGCTGACAATTGTTTCGCCATCCTTCCATAAAAATCACAAGCTAACCACCAAGCGATTTCGTTTGCTATCAACACAATACTGTAACAATGCTAATCTTTGTCCCGAAATGCCCTCAGGAGATAATGAGATGTCTTGTAAAGAGACAGAGGGATACTTACCTCTTTCAGATCTGGAAATGGTGTTTCCGTTTCGCGGAATGGAAAGATATCCGGAATAGATGATTCATCAATCTTAATGTGGAGGAACGCGAGCCATCTGCCGGAGCTTCCACCGAAGCTATATGATAGTTGTATATGTAAACTTCCTTGGGAATAAAAGTTGTGTATGAATTAGCTCCACGCATATCAATACTGTACTTCAAATATTGGTGCCGCAAAATCCGGTGAAACGTAAATGTAAGGGAACTACCTTAAAACGAGACGAAGAGTTTGAAAGAAGAATTCTCAAATGCAAATCAGTGTAAAGTGAACGTAATTTAATTGTACGAGCGTCTCCACCTATAGCCTCCAACACGCAGATGAGTACCGTATCAAACTTTCTAAACTATGATGTTATACTATACGGCAGTTAGGAGTTGAACACATGTTATTTTATGTCCAATACGATCTCGCATGGTTCTAGCTTGAATAATTGGGTTATAATTATACTACTTCATAAGAGTTTCCAACACGCTCATCGTGACTACTAGCGATCTCTACTGACCAGAACCTCAACTTCCTCATTCCATAGAGACTCGAGGTGGGCTACGGAAATTTCACGGCCTACTCGACATTTCGGAACTGTCATTTTTCCTAGCCACCTGAAGTAAACTAAATCAACTCTCGACTATCACTGAATAAACGCCATTTTTCACGTCACGTTTGCCTAGACCATACACGAAGTCACAGAGTAGTCACGGATCATATCACGCTTCAAAGTTGTACTTAGAGTCTCTTAGACTTACAGACAGCACGTATTATATCAAGATGAGTGAAGGCCGACTGGCAACGTTATCCAATATGAAGAAGAAACGAAATAGGGAGAAGACTAATGATACACGATTTTCTTCAGAAATAAATGGATTTACAGAGGAAACTTCCGTGGAAGACTATCAATATTCTACAAATATTTGAAGCACGGTATTGATATGCGTGGAGCTAATTCATACACAACTTTTATTCCCAAGGAAGTTTACATATACACAATCATATAGCTTCGGTGGAAGCTCCGGCAGATGGCTCGCGTTCCTCCACAATCTCCCCACCCTTGTCTTCCCCGATCTCCAGAGGGATGACCAGCTGGATAGGTCGAATAATCTGCGTGCCGCAGGTGGTCCTCAGGAGTACGGTCCTCGTCACGCCGTCTCTGCCAGGTCGAAGTTCTTCTATTTGCGCCAACTTCCACATATGGCGTCGCACATGGTCCTCCTGCAGAAGTACAACGTCGCCTACCTTGAGCGCTGTTGACTTGCTGCGGGTGTTTCGGACGTGGTGGAAAGATCTCAATTCTAAAAGGTAGTCCTTTTTCCAACGTCTCCAAAAATCGTCTGCAATTCTTTGTTTCAGTCTGTACATCTTGGTTAAGTTAACGTCTGTTGTTGGTTGTCCGGATGGTATTGCTGTTAGTTTTTTTTCATTCAAGAAATGGGCGGGAGTTAGTACTTCTTGATCATCTGCCCTGGTGAGTGGTCTCGAGTTAAGGGCGGCTTCAATAATGATGAGCAGGGTATTGGTTTGCTCTTCGTCAATTAGCAGTTTTCCTAGAGTCTTCCGTATACAGCGCTTGACAGAGCCCACCATCCTCTCCCACCATCAGGTTGTGGAGGAACGCGAGCCATCTGCCGGAGCTTACACCGAAGCTATATGATTGTTGTATATGTAAACTTCCTTGGGAATAAAAGTTGTGTATGAATTAGCTCCACGCATATCAATACTGTACTTCAAATATTGGGAGAGGATGGTGGGCTCTGTCAAGCGCTGTATACGGAAGACTCTAGGAAAACTGCTAATTGACGAAGAGCAAACCAATACCCTGCTCATCAGTATTGAAGCCGCCCTTACCTCGAGACCACTCACCAAGGCAGAACTCCCGCCCACTTCTTGAATGGAAAAAAACTAACAGCAATACCATCCGGACAACCAACAACAGACGCTAACTTAACCAAGATGTACAGACGGAAACAAAGAATTGCAGACGATTTTTGGAGACGTTGGACAAAGGACTACCTTTTAGAATTGAGATCTTTCCACCACGTCCGAAACACCCGCAGCAAGTCAACAGCGCTCAAGATAGGCGACGTTGTACTTCTGCAGGAGGACCATGTGCGACGCCTTATGTGGAAGTTGGCGCAAATAGAAGAACTTCGACCTGGCAGAGACGGCGTGACGAGGACTGTACTCCTGAGGACCACCTGCGGCACGCAGATTATTCGACCTATCCAGCTGGTCATCCCTCTGGAGATCGGGGAAGACCAGGGTGGGGAGGTTGTGGAGGAACGCGAGCCATCTGCCGGAGCTTCCACCGAAGCTATATGATAGTTGTATATGTAAACTTCCTTGGGAATAAAAGTTGTGTATGAATTAGCTCCACGCATATCAATACTGTACTTCAAACTTAATATCTGTGTGAAAGTCTGCATCGTCCTGCAAACAAATAACTTGCTTCACAAAATATGATCCTTTGCGTAGTTGGAATCATAACTTACAGATGAATTGTAAACTTGAACTGAAGGAATCAAGGAAAAAAAATGAAGGAAATTCAATCTTGCAATCATTGATTTTTCACGTCAACGGTTACATGGCAAAAAAAACTTACAGATTTTGTGGAGTTCATATCAGAAACTATTTTAGCACACCATGCGGTGTACTCATCACCTAAAATAGGGCGCAGGGAGCCAGCACAGTGAACCTGCATTACGAATAACTTGGCAACTGTTAGCACAGCATGTGGCGTAGACTTAACCAACAATAGGGCCCAAGGTGCCAGCAGAGTGAACCTGCATTACTAATAACTTGGCAACTGTTAGCACAGCATGCGGTGTACACTTCACCAACATTGGGGCCCAAGGTGCCAGCAGAGTGAACCAGCATTACCAATAACTTGGAAACTGTCAGCACAGCAAGTGGTGTACACTTCACCTACAATAGGGCCCAAGGTGCCAGCAGAGTGAACCTGCATTACCAATAACTTGGCAACTGTTAGCACAGCATGTGGTGTACACTTCACCTACAATAGGGCCCACGGTGCCAGCGGAGTGAACCTGCATTACCATTAACTTGGCAACTGTTAGCACAATGTGCGGTGCAGACTTAAAACCTACAATAGGGCCCCGGATGACAGCTGAGTGAACCTGCATTACCAATAAATGAGCAAGCGTTAGTACAGCGTATGGTGTACACTTCAGTTACAATAGAGCCCAGGCTGCTACCAGAGCGGAACTACATCTCCAATAAATTAGCTAATGTTAGCACAGAATGACTTCTTCACCGTTACCGAGGAAATGTGAGTATAGTCTTTCCGTTTGGCCATGATACCCAGAGAATTAAGGGACTTCTCGGAAACCAACTCATGTCTCTCACTCACTCTCCCGATCCACTCCCCTTACCTGATCTTTACAAGGAGCATAATGCAACACATCCTATTTGCATCATTACCAATAACTAGGCAACTGTTAGCACTATGTGTGGTGTACACTTGACCTAAAATAGCGTCCAGGGTGCCAGCAGAGTGAAACTGCATTACCAATAAAATAGCACAGCATGACTTCTTCACTACTACAGGAAATGTGAGTATAGACTTTCCGTTTGGCTATGATACCCAGAGAATTAAGGGACTTCTCGGAACTCGACTCACGCCACTCACTCACCCTCCCGACCCACCAGCTCGACTGGCCGGTGGCGAACAATGACTCACCCACTGGCGCTGACTCACAGCACTTAAACTGTGTTTATTTGAAGTTTAAATTTACAATTTTCAAGTTTTTTGAAATCTACTTAAACTCAAAAAGAAAATGAGTTCACACTCGAACTTCTTATTTCTTAAACTGTCATTTATTACATGTCATTCATGATGGTATTGCAACTACTAGTTTTAAAATTTCTAACAAACAAAGAAAACTTGAAAAATTGAGGGATAAAAAGTAACCCAATTGCAATTTGAAAAAGCCGTGACTCTCCTAAAAGATATGTCTAAGGATCGATAACAGACGTAGAAAGATAAAATACTTTTAGTCTTGTACAGCAGTAGATTTACAATAGACTTACTGTAGTAATGAGCACTGTCACAGTCTCCTGGGCACAAGTTTATGGTGAACTCTTTGACACTTTCCTCTTCCAGTCCATCGTTTTTCCATTCCTCTTCAATCTTCTTTGCATGGGCTGCGTACTTACTCCACAGCTCTGGTGTCACCGCCGTCTCAGCATCGATAAAAAGCTTCTCGACATCTTGCATGGATTCTTTCTTGAACATGCAATTGGATGTTGTCCAATTACATTTCAGTTGCGTTGTACTGAAAATGGTATAGAGGAAGTCGAACAACCTTATGTCCCATTTCTGCCGCTTAACTGTCAATAATGTAAGTAGGATGAGGAGCCTTATGCATCTTGACTACCTTGTAAAGTTCGGGTTCTCTCAAATCTCTGGGAAAGCACATGCCTCTCTTTTGCAGCCAACTCGCCATTGCGCATTTCGTCAAGTTTGAGGTTGGATATTTATCCTTAACCCCATTGTCCATTATGACACTACTGCCATCTGGCAATACGGGAATCAATGTATTAAAACAACAGTTTTCGAATACCTGGCCATCCATTTCTTCATGGCAGTCGTTAGTCTTTTTGGATTGAAAAATTAAGGGAGATGTATTTATCCAGCCATTTTTACCACCTCCGTTGAAAATTATTAGGTGCTTGCCATTGCCAAGTGGAGTGTCTAATGTACCACTAACAGTATCATCTGTCCAACCTTTGTTAACGGATGCAATTTGGTTAAACCAAAATAAGTTTTGTCAAGGTCAATTCTATGAGCTTTGCGTAGGAAGTGGCTTCTTATCAAAGCTACGGATGGCGTTTCCTTTAAAACATTCCTATTATTAAATCTTTTGTTCACAAAGCCTAAATCATTCATTACTCTTACAAGGAAAGTCTTACCACCCATAAAATGTTCAGCGTCTTTCAAAGAATCACTATCAGACCGTGGATATGAAGCATTTCAGTCACGTTGTACTCATTTCATTAGAATGTTTATGTAGAATTCAAAAAATCGAAATTCGTTAATTTATACTTGAAATAAAAAGCTAAAGTGGTGTGGGACAGCGCCAGTAGGTGAGGCATTAATCGCCACCGTTCGGTCTGGCGAGTGGATCGGGAGAGTAGGTGAGCGACGTCAGTCGAGTTCCGAAAAGTCCCTTAATTCTCTAGGGTATCATGGCCAAACGCAAAGACAATAGAACGTAGGAGCACCAATAATTGATGTTCCAATTTGACTACCCGCCACTTATCTTCAACTATATCACGAGACTGATACAGCAGATTATAAGAGGGTTACTGGTTGGTCACTTTTGTAACAGTATACGTTTTTGTTTATGTTTACTTCTTCGCGACAGCCCTGTTTTACTGTTCGCATTTTCTCTGTCCCGAAAACTTCAAAACAAGTTAATATGTTAAAAACTTTATTGTATTTTCATTAATTTATTGATTTATATATATATATACTTGGTTTTTCTAAGGTCTTACCTCAAGTGTTCCAGTGCTGAAATTCTCAGCCATCCTCACCCTCGGCACACAGAGCATCTACTAATGTGCTTATGGGCCTGCTGCGTGCCGGTGTTCACTGACGTCAGCTTGACCTTCATTCAGCCAATGGCAGGACTCTGTGGTCAGGTGGCCTTCCTGTTCGAGATGGTTCTATCGCCCCCGTATAAAAGACGCTGCCTGTTGGAGTTCTTCATCACTTATGATCAACGCTTCATTCTCTTCTGATCACTTCGCACGCTGCCACACCTCATGGCACTATTGTCAGTCGCTACGTCACCTCGCTACTACATTACGAGGCCTTCACGCTGAACACATCGCTCTAGATGGCTGAAATGTTTGCAAACCGCAGTACTCTACAAGTCACTCCTCAGATGGTATTATACATCACGGCAACAGCAGTTTTCCTGGCTGCTAACTAGTTTCATTGTTTTACTGAGTCATCGGTGTCATCTCTTTCAAGAAAGGAAAAGAAGAAATGAACGTTCGTATTCACGGAATATGCATCTTGAGGCCATGAACGCCTCCTGCGGAAGAAATTGTAAAGGATTTCTTAAACAACATTATGCTAGCTGAGATTTTATGGAGCTGGCTCTTCAATTTGGAAGATAAGTTCAAGTTATATTAAGAAGCTAAACTTTTCACTCTTATCTTATAATTCATCACTTCATAATTCTTTTATTAGTGTATATTATACATCAATCTTATTCCTCTCAAATTAAGGCAAGCCTTATCATTGGCTTTTCACTAATTCGGGTTCTGTCACAAGACCCTTCCAATCTGTTAAACTTTTAACTAGTCAACTCTGCTTTACTAATTTGTGTGCATTTTTATGGCAATATTTAAAAACTTGTTATTTCAATAAATATATATATATACCTTGTTATTTAGATTTGGTTTTCTAGTGATGTACTTTGATGCCCACTATACCGCTCCGCTTCAGTCTATTTTCTGTTTCATAGTAGCTATTTTGGTCAGGCTTACGCCTGATTCGTTCTCCCTTTATGGGAAAGATTTGGGCAGATCTTTTCTCCATAATTCTTTGTTGCCGAAACCCGGGATTTAACCCATTTCAAATATTGCACACCAGAAATCAAAAAATAATAATATTAATGGTTAAACTCTTTCACAATGTATTAATACATGTGTATTTTTCAGTTCAAACTTGAATCGAGCAGTGACAGGGAGGATTTGGAGAGGTGCCAGTTCTTCTTCCACTGGTGTTCACTACAGCTGACGTACGCAATACAAGTCAAATACAGGTGGTGAGTTTGCTCCAGCTTGCAACATGCCCCTTGATACTACAAACATTAATTCTCGTGCCTCGTATAAGGGTAAATTAACCCGCTTTAGAACGTTTCTCTCAGAGCTTACAGAGCAAGAACGTAACTTAGATATAATCTCTCAAAGATTAAAAAACTATGAACAAGCATTTGAAAAATACGATGAAATTCAATGGAGTATTGAAATTCAAAGCCCAGAAAACACAGAGTGATCGTAACGAAACAGGACGTCTTTACTACCAAGGCTATGCAGAAACAAAAGCTTTACTTACAACATTAGCGCTTGAAGCTAAGAAAGATGATTTATCCTCTTTAGTTTCTACCTCCGCCCCTAACCGATCCCTCCTCCCTAAAATTGAATTACCCAAATTTCGTGGCGATGAAAGTTTATGGGAACCATTTTTCGAATCGTTTACTTCCTTGATTCATGACAACGAAACCCTTCCGCTGATACAAAGTTCCATTACTTGAGCTCAGCTGTTCAAGGTCAGCCGCTTAAGCTTATCCAGGCACTAGCCCTGACAAGTGACAATTACTAGGTCGCTTTAGAATTGCTGAAAGATCGCTATGGAATTTCAAGGCTTCGGATTCAAAGACACATACAAGCTTTGTTTACTCTTCCTTACATTCAATCAGATAATGTTATATCCCTTCGCAATTTAATTGACACAGAAGTGCTTCACACTCGAGCTTTGGCGAATCTAGGCCAGCCTGTGCAATTTTGGGATTTATTTCTAATTCATCTTGTTTCCAGTAAATTCGATTCTGCTACCCTAAAAGCCTGGGAGATGGAACTATCTCAGCATTCGCAATGCACTTACGAGGCCCTTGTTAAGTTTATCAAGGCCAGGTGCCAAGTTTGTCCGCTATAACCTGTCAAAAGAGTGCTATTATTTCTGCAAAAAATCCTTCAAACCCAAAGGTCATTAGTCATGATCAAAGAGTTTTGAGGTCTCATGCCTTTGCTGCGCATATTCAATCGACTAGTCAGATGCAAGGTTGTGTTTTATGTCAACAGTCTCATAACGTATATCAATGTTCCGATTTCAAAGCCTTGTCTGTGGACGAGAGACGAAAAATAATAGCTCAACATAAACACTGTTTTAATTGTCTTTCTAGAGCACATTCATTGAGTAACTGTCGTTATGAACGCCTGTGCTTTCGTTATAAGGTCAAACACCTTACTTTGTTACATAGACATGAGAAACCACGATCTTCAGCCCCTAGCTGTTCTCCTCAAAAGCCTAATTCTGAAATTCCTTCTACTAGTGCTCAGTTGTTTACTCAAAACTCCACTTCCCTTAGTAAGGTTCAAGTATTGCTATCCACTGTGCAAGTCTTACTAAAGAATGCTCATGGTAAATGGATTACTGCTCGTGGGTTACTTGACAATGCTGCCACTAACAATTTCATCAGTGAGCATTTAATTCGTAAATTAGGTCTGCAAAAACATCCTACTTCCATTGAAGTCACTGGTATTAATCGTTCAAAGTCCGAATCTTTAAGTTATGTCAAGGTTGACTTACAAGAATCTCTCAATTTTGGCACTCGTTTTCATCTAGATTGCTTAGCGATTGATTCCATAGGCAATGAAACTCCTAGTTCCTTTCCCCAGTTCATAACTGGCATATTCCGCATTTCATAAAATTTGCTGATCCACGTTTCAACGAAAGGCTCCCCATTGACATTCTTCTCAGTTCTAGCATTTTCTGGCAGTGTTTGCATTCTGAGAAAGTCAAGGTGGCCCCTAGTGTATTTTTTCGCAAAACTAGCTTCGGATGGATTGCCACTGGACAAATACATCGCATTTCTGTTCAGTCTGTCTCTACCAGTTATCATCTTCATGCCGATTCGGGCCATGACTTGATAACATTTTGGGATATAGAAAATGTCCAAGCCGCAACACCTTCTTCCTCGAATAACGAGATTTGCGAAAAGCTTTTTCGTGAAAGTACCGTTCGTAACCCTCAAGGTAGATTTATTGTAACTCTTCCTCGAATTTCAGATCCCCCTGTCATTCTTGAATCCCACCCTAGGGCGCTTAAAGCTTTGTTTGTTGTCGAAAATCGCTTCAAGCAAGATAAGGCTATGAAAACTCAGTAGGCCTACACTTCTTTTATGGAGGAATATGAGTCTGCTGATCATATGGAAGTGATTTTCAAACATGAAGATGAAAAAAATCCTTCTAAAAACATCGTTTTTTAAACCATCACGCTGTCTGGAAGAAACCGTCCACGCGGAAACAGGTAAGGGTGGTATTCAATGGTTCTGCGCCTGACATAAATGGCATTTCACTCAATGACACTTTGCATTCAGGACCCGCAATTCAGAATGATCTCACTTCTGTCCTATTGAATTTTCGTCTTCACCCCATTGTAGTCTTAGCTGACATCAAACAGATGTATCGACAAATCTTGGTAAACCCGAGCAGCAGGATTTGCAAAGGATTTTGTGGCGGGACGAACATTCAAAACCCATAAAAATATTTCGTCTAAGAACAGTAACTTACGGTTTGAAACCCTCTTCTTTCCTCGCAATTCGCTCTCTGCATATGCTGGCTGAACTAGATGGTAATCAGTACCATCCTTTAGCCTCTGAGATACTTAAAAATTCCTTATACGTGGATGATTTCCTCTATTCCTTTTCGAATTTAACTGTGGCTTGTCTATTTCTCTTTATTGCATAGAGGTGGTTTTCTGCTCCATAAACGGAGCTCAAAATCAACTGAGTTTTTATAAAAGATTTCATCTGACTCACCCACCACTAAGTTAATTGAGCTGCCTACTGAGGAAGCTACCGTGAAAGCCTTAGTACTTTTCTGGTCCCCTTCCGCTGATAATTTTTCATGTAAGGTTCAGTTGTCGAATTTGAATCCTCAAACTAAAAGGGAAGTCTTATCAGAGATAGCCAAGATCTACTTCAGTACCTAGCCCCTGTTGTAATTACTGAAAAATCTTTAAGCAACGACTTTGGTTGTTGAAATCAGGATGGGATGAATTAGTACCCACTCCCTTTCTGAAGGAATGGTTGGAATATAGAAGCTGCTTATTTGATCTTTCTAAAAATTGTATTCCCCGCCTTTTAATATCAGATCCCTTGTGTCAATCCTTTGAATTGCACATTTTTGCGGACAGTTCCGAAAAAGCCTTTGGTTGTTGTGCTTATATGGTAGGATGTCCCACCGCCTCTTCTGACGGATTTTCAAATTTGATTTGTGCTAAGTCCAAAGTAGCTCCGCTTAAGTCAATTTCCATGCCTAGACTGGAATTATGTGCTGCCTTAATGGCTGCCGAATTATATGTCAAACTAAACAAAAATCTGAACATACAATTTTCCCGTACGTATTTTTGGAGTGAATCCTCGGTTGTTTTAGCTTGGCTTTCGAAACCTTCCTCTCATTGGAATACTTTTGTCTCTAATCATGTTTCCAAAATTCAGGAACTCTCCCACTCAAAACAGTGGCGTCATGTTCCTAGTAAGGAAAATCCCGCGGATGTCATATCACGTGGTTGTTCCCCTCAAAATTGGCTTCTTTTGATTTATATTGGTACGGGCCGCCATGGCTTTTGCAAATTTCCACATTATGGCCTCGTCTTTCATGTAATATGTTGACAGAAGTACCAGAAACTCGTATTGTTTTCGCTTTTTCTTATCTTGCTTCGGCTACGATTAATATCATTCAGCGTTATTCTTCGTTCTCTAAGTTAATTCGAGTGATGGCATACCTGTTACGCTGGAAATATTTTGAAATTAATCAACCTATCAAGCCTCAAAGTTTTCTCACTACAGTATAACTGGAATTCGCAACGCGAAGAATTCTACAGCTAAACCAACAAGAGGTGTTTTCTTCCGAAAGGCAAATGCTTTCAATTGGTCGAGAATTACTCAAGTCTAGTCGACTTTCAGCCCTTACTTCCTTCCTTGATAAGGATGGTTTGATAAGAGTACGAGGTAGATTGTAATTTTCCAACTATTCTGATGATAAAAGGCATCCCATAATTCTTCTATCAAAGCATCATGTCACCATTCTCATAATTACCAGCATTTACATGCGGGATCTCGTACTTTGTTGTGTTTGATTAGGGAACACTATTGGCTCAATACTGGAGCTCATGATGTGTCATCTGTAGTTCTCAAGTGTATACCTTGTTTTAAGGCTAAACCGCGTCCTATACATAGCTTTATTCGTTTGCATGATTACAGGAGCCATTCATCTCGAATTGGTGACCAATGCCTCCACTGCCTATTTTTGGCCGCCTTCTCTAGGTTCATCGCTAGAAGAGGTATTCCTTCTGAAGTATTCTCAGATAATGCGAAAACCTTCATCAGTGCCTCTGATCATCTAAGAAAGGCACTTATCTCTCCTTCCTCTAAGGAACAGCTTTCGTATTTTTCCCACAATAAGGGTTTCAAGTGGCATTTCCCCCCCCCCCCCCTTACGATTCTAACCACGGTGGTCGATGGGAACCGTGCGTCAAGCTCACTAAGAGGCAATTACGGAAAACTCTTGGTCCTTCTGTACTTTCCTATGAAGACTTTAATTCTCTCATAAATCAAATTGAAGGAATTGTTAATTCTAGACCGCTTACTCCCTTAACTAATGATCCTAATGATCTTATTTCTTTAACGCCTAGCCATATTTTAATTGGTTGCACTTTAGCTTCCTCTTCTCCCTTGTTGACTCAGCGCTTTGACATCACTCTGCCTATTTATTGGAGAAAGATAGCATCTTACCGTATTGCTTTTTGGCGCCGTTGGAAGCTGGAGTAGCTCAGTTTACTTCAGCGGAGGGAGAGGTGGCGCCTCTCTAATCCCAATGTACGTATGGGTGACATGTTGCTCCTTCGGGACCACACTCCCCCCTCGTATGGAATCTCGGCAGAGTGACCCAATGCCACTCTGGTCATGATAATCATGATCGAGTGGTAGATATTCTTACCAGTAAAGGTCATTATACTAGACCTATTTCCATGGTTGCTCCCTAACACTCGACTCGTAGTGTTTTTCTTCTTTGTTGTTGTTGTTGTTGTTTGCTTCTTGTTTGTTTGTTTTGGTGGTTTTCGGAGCATGGTCACTTTTGTGACAGTATGCGTTTTTGTATATATGTTTACTTCTTCGCGACAACCCTGTTTCGCTACTTCTCTGTCCCAAAAACTTCAAAACAAGTTAATATGTTAAATACTTTATTGTATTATATTTGATTTATTGATTGATATATATATATATAAGCTTCGTTTTTCTAAGGTCTTACCTCAAGTGTTCCAGTGCTCACATTCTCAGCCATCCTCACCATCGGCACACAGAGCATCTACTAATGTGCTTATGGGCCTGCTGCGTGCCGGTGTTCACTGACGTCAGCTTGACCTTCATTCAGCCAATGGCAGGACTCTGTGGTCGGAGTTCTTCATCACTTCTGATAAACGCTTCATTCTCTTCGGATCACTTCGCACGCTGCCACACCTCATGGCACTATTGTCAGTCGCTACGTCACATCACTACTACGTTACGAGGCCTTCACGCTGAACGCATCGCTCTAGATGGCTGGAATGTTTGCAAATCGCAGTACTCTACAAGTCACTCCTCAGATGGTATTATACTTCACGGCAACAGCAGTTTTCCTGACTGCTAACAAGTTTCATTGTTTTACTGAGTCATCGCCTAGACACTACAGGTGTCATCCTTTTCAAGAAAGGAAAAGAAGAAATGATCGTTCATATTCACGGAATATGCATCTTGAGGCCATGAACGCCTCCAGCGGAAGAAATTGTAAAGGACTTCTTAAACAACATTATGCTAGCTGAGATTGTATGGAGCTGGCTCTTCAAGTTGGAAGATGAGTTCAAGTTATATTAAGAAGCTAAACTTTTCACTCTTATCATATAATTCATCACTTCATAATTATTTTATTAGTGTTTATTTTACTTCAATCTTATTCCTCTGAAATTAAGGCAAGCCTTATCATTGGTTTTTCACTAATTCGGGTTCTGTCACAAGACCCTTCCAATTTGTTAAACTTATAACTAGTCAACTCTGCTTTACTCATTTGTGTGTACTTAATGTGCATTTTTGATGTCATTATTTAAAAACTTGTTATTTCAATAAACATATTTATACCTCGTTATTTAAATTTGGTTTTCTGGTGATGTACTTTTATGCCCACTATACCGCACCGCTTCAGTCTATTTTCTGTTTCATAGTAGCTATTTTGGTCAGGCTTACGCCTGATTCGTTCTCCCTTTATGGGAAAGATTAGGGCAGGTATTTTTTCCACTGGTCATAGGACTCATTGAAAGTATTATAAAAGGACGAGCCAAAGTAAAACATACAGATAAAGAGCACTAAGTTACACGTAACAAATAAGAATAAACATCCAGGTTAGCCAACTATTTGGTAGCAAGTGTTAAGTCAAAAATCTAGATTTTCTTGTATATCACTCAGATTGCTATTCTGCACGATATACGTAATGAATATAACTTACAATATTGGGGAATTCCTCGGGCTCATACTTAATGAATGTTTGGTGATCCATAACGTTCAGGAAACTGGAACACACAAAGTGAGCTTAAGAATTATCTCATGCCACACTTATTCCGCTACGCCAAATCTTTATCATAAATAGCACATCAAATCAGGTAATTTCAAAATTCAAGTTAGGCCACTAGTAATCCGATTATAACAAGCCAGGTGCACAGTGCGCCCGAATCCCGCATAGCCACCACCCATATCAGCTGAGATGGAAAAGGATTGTAGGGATGTCGATACCGAGCCAGATAAACCAACACTATCCTACTAGGTGAATGACTAGGAAACACTAGACGCATACCGGTCATGCAATAACGCTACCAATTAGTTACACATTTACTAGAAGTAAAATATCCATAACAAGATGGTAGGACGAGAAGTTGAGACTAACTGAGTTCTAGTAACTAACCGGTAGTATCATCGCAAGTCGATTGCGGAATGAAAAGGTGATCAGTTTCTAAAAAAATGGGCAGGCAAACAAAAATAGTGCCTGGGATTTATTAACTAAGTATTTACACACTCAAAAACTTCATTACACCAATAAAAATAAATATAGATGGAAAATAAAATCTTTCACACGTTAGATAGTCCTCCTATCTGTTCAATAAACTTTCACCAAAGTTTTCATTACACAAATGTAATTATTAAGAAATAATAATGAAATGTTTACGCTTTTTAGTCACCCTGTGACTCGATCACTTGAAGTAGTCTGATAGTGATCAGCTGTTCATCCAATAAAATGTGATTAACAATGAAAAATCCTAAATTATACACCCATTTACGTAGAAAACGTGAATGTAATGAGAATAATTATTATATTATTTAAAATAGTTGAAATATTTACATATGTTACAATAATCCATGTCCAGCACGATATTTAAAATATATTTACATGATCTCTCGCGATCTGACCGTCTTATATCGCTATTGTTTCTTTAAACAGTTCTTCGAACATTTGTTCACACCACAATGTAATTTTTAGGTATTATCTGGTAACTTGTCACAATCAATAAAGCTTTAGTATCGAACAATTAAGTTAAATATAGCTTTCAAAATGTCGTATCAATGAATAATATGCAATAGATTTAAAGAGCGATGCGAAACTACTTAAATACTCTTAATACACTTCGTGGATCTCATAATAATACTTTCTGACATGTACAACATAAATATAAACCCTGATGTCAGTTACCTTTTACATATACAGTACTGTATCGATTCATTGCTCCACATGGCAATACATTTCTTTGCTTTCGTAATACGGTGAACAATCTCTTTAAACAGCGACTGCTACGCTTTCATACATGACATACTCCTTTCCTTTCCTTTTTACCAACAATCTCTACAATAATGCACGACATTCCTTCAATAAAAAACCATCTTGCTACAAACATGTAGAAGAATCAGTGACTCTGCTAGGTAAACACGCACCTGTGCAATACCGTTCACAGTGCACTCCTATCCAACTCTCTTCTCTAAATTAATTAACCTCGTGCTCTTTCAATAACAATTACATACTTGGTCACTTCAACTCACCTTGTACAGAATTTCTCTTAACTTTCAATAACGCTTTTCATTAACAAACTTCCATAATAGATTATTTTTCCACATTACAATAAAATAAAAGCATTAATAAATCGTAGTTCGCTCGTCTTTACTTGTTAATAATAATAACACATATCCTCCCGTTTCTGGTGTACATTTAAATGAATGAATTATTCATATTTAAACTTGTTTTAGATCATACAAGACCTCAGGTAGATTTACAAATCTCCTGGTCTGTGGTTACGTTCTAGCAATCTTCCCAATAAAATTGTTATTAATTATAGGCATCATTTGACCTCAATTGTCAACAATATGATCCTATTTTATTGTGTAAATCCATTATAGCAATAGTCAAATTAGAGTTACATTCCGCAATTGGAATCGTATTACTCCAATAATGTTATTAATAAATGTTTCAATTATGTTCTGACATAATAAAATGTTTAAACAGTGTTACAGCATTGTATATTAATGCTTTCCTTTATAATAATGCAATTTAATCATATAGATGTATTCTGTCGCTTATTACGAATTTTTAACTATCGAAGCATTCCCTTCATAAAACAAGTTCGTTCGAGAGTGAGCATGTTAAAAACGATTCCTTCAAAAATATAAAAAACGGAATATCTAAAGTCAAATACGAATGAAATTACATCTAAACGACACACGTTGACGTATCATAAAATTACAGTGAAATCTCTAAAATTTACTACTAATAAACGTAGGATAAGAATAAGAAAATCTACTATGTATTGGTCAACCCTGAAATACAATCAAATACTACATCAGAAACTACTAAGATCTTCGAACATTCAATTTTCTACCTTTCTGACGGTCTGTTGTCGTGAATACCTTGATAAGATATACTCGATGTTCCGCTCGAACGGCGCGTGCGACTCGTCTGCCTCGAAAACGGGTTCCAGATTGGAGCGTGCCGGTCAGCTGAACTGCTTCCCCCTTGTGTCGTGCTGCAAGCACCTGGGCTGCTGGCTCGTCTCTCCGCTAACGGCATCTCTTCTTGCTTCGCGACCTGTGGTCTGGAAACTCAAACTCTTGACAAAACGAACCCCTTCGTCCGTCTTCTTCTCGTGTAGCAGCTCATCATCCATGTAGGTTTCAACCTCTTTGGTTGACATCTGTCCAAGTTGGTAGTGGACATTTTAATCGTAGTATTGAAGGTATATTCAGAGTACTGCATGTTGATAAGCAGTCGTAGAGTTATCGATCACTGGTCTTCAAGATCGCTCTGAATTCCCATTCCATTGTGTAGACTAACCTCCTTTCATAATTTAGTTGTTCATTGTAAGCTTCTTATCAACAGTCGAATATATATGTCCCCCCTGACTCAATAACATTACTATCATCATGACTGTAAGATGATAATGTAGACTGCATATCGTTGCAATGAAGTAGCTGTAGAATGCGATGCTACTATTCGTTGTTTCGTTGAAATGTGATACTGTTGAAGCGAAGTCTTCTTCAAATAAACGTAATGTTGTGAAATGCTTTTCTCAGCTGCAAACTAGTGCGTTTGTATTTCGCCGGCGTCTCCCTTTTCTTCCTCGGCGATGGCAGTCTCTCCACACGGTCCTGCCTCGTCTCCCGACCGTACTTCTTATACCGTATACTGCTGTTCTGGGACGCACTACAATATACGTCCGCTCTGTTCAAGTAGCTGAGTAGGAGTCATTGCTGAGCTCTCGACAATGGCGCGCGTGGCAAAACTCGACTGGATTTCTAGCCTCGCATAGAGCCTAATAAATTGAATTATACTCATGGTTTCTCTCCTAGCCAATAATTTATAATTCTGTTTTACCAATTAAATTCCATATTCTCTTCTGCACCTGTAGAAGTGTTAATATCGCTTTATATAAGCAAATTTAATATAATAGCGATTCCCACAAAAATGATGTGATCCAATCTGATTGGCTATTCAGTTATCATGATAGAAGCTCCTGGTTCTAGCCTCTTAACATCGGGTCGTGTGCATAATTTGTTATTGTCAACTCGGCCAACCAAAACCGGTCTTTACCTTGCTAACTTGAAGCCTTGGTCATATTCCAGCATCGAAAGATCAGACTCTCCCTTGGTTAAATTATCATTCACTGAACTATTCCCAAATTTTATTCTCTCAAAATACTCCAAAATTTTCCAAAAAATTATCAAGATGGTTTATTCACTTCCTAAAATGTATCTGTTAATATTATATTGTTTTCTTTCCAAATTCCAATTATTTCTCTTTCATGGTTCACAAGTCGGTTCGATCCTCGGCTCAGTCAAAGTCTGAAGCTGAGCTGAATTCGAGTTCAGTACTACTTATTGGACCATGGCGCTCGACTTTATATGATACTAGCTGAAGTACCCGTGCTTCGCTACGCGTCATAAATAAATTAAAATGTGAAGGTGACAGTTAAAACAGGGGATAGGCGAGGTGCTGCGCAGAGGGAGATTAAGGATGGAACATTTTGTCCAACTACACCGCTCGGCGTTGACCGTGCTTTTAGCACAAATTTATGTTTTACTCGCTAAGCGTTGAAGATACCTTTCGGATAGAAAATGTAATTTTAAACCTCGTATATGCCATCAAAAGTTTGCTATATCTTAGGATTCTCTTTTAATTTGAAATGGAAATATGAAAGTTTGAAACCAAAGGGTGTAGTGACTTCACTAAAATGGTCGCCATCTTTAAATAGCGCAAAGTATTGAAATCAAAAGCAACCTATATGTTAACCAAGTAAATCAGCTACTTCCATGTAAAATTCATGTCAATCGAACCAGTGGTACTTGCGTGATTGAGTTATACACAGACACACACCATCTCATTTTTAGCCTCGCTTCGCTCGCGTCGTAGTCGTGTCATATTGTTATTCAATGAAATGCAGGTTTAACCCCTTTAACACCCCTTTAGAACCTGAATATCCAAAAATCCCTCCTTAGTAGACGTTTTCGACACACAACAAACATATCCCCAAAATATAATTTTTCTAACTTAAATAGTTTTGGTTGGTCTATGAGAGTGAACATTCAAAAGTCCTTCCTTAGTGGACGTTTTTCTTCCAGAATTTCACCCCTCCCCATAGGCCTCTTAAATTGCATTTATGAAGAAAAAGCGGTCGAACACCTATTTATTTTATTTATTAATTTATTTTTAAGCTGATTGATTTCCTCCGAGTTTCAAACTCCTCGCCTATGTCGTTTAAGAGATACACGCTCCGTTAAGAATCTTTCAACCCCCACTTTTCATCCCTTTCACCTCATAATATACACTATATCGAAAAACCATTAGACATGTGTCAGTTTATTTTTAATGATTAGTATATATGCCAAGTATCACATCCCCAAATGAAACCACTCGTGAGATATTGTTATTCAATGAAATGCACGTTTACTCCCTTAACACCTCTTTAGAACCTGAATATCCAAAACTCTTTCCTTAGTGGACGTTTTCGACATACAACGAACATAACCCCAAAATTTCATGTTTCTAACTTCAATAATTTTGGCTGGGCGATGATGAGTGAATGAGTCAGTCAGGACATTTTTTTCATTTATTTTTGATAATTTCACCCCTCCCCATGAACCCCTTAAATTGGATTTATGAAACAAACGGTCGAACACCTATTTTCCTATCTAAAGCTGTTTTCCCCCTGAGTTTGATGAGTGAGTAAGTGAGTCAATCAGTTAGGACACTTTCTTTCCTGTTTTTTCCCCCAGAATTTCACCCCTCTCCAAGGGCCCCTTAAATTGGATTTATGAAAAAACGGTCGAACACCTATTTACTTGTATTTTAAGATGTTTTTCCCCGCTGAATTTCTAACTTCTCGCCTATGTCGTTTCAGAGATACACGCTCCGTTAAGAATCACTCAACCCCCAATTTTCACCCCTTTCACCTCATAATATACACCACATCGATAAACCCTTAGACATATGTCTGATTATTTTTAATGATTTGTTTATATACCGAATATTACATCCCCAAAGAAACAACTCATGGGATATCGTTATTCAATGAAATGCACGTTTACCCCCTTAAAACCTCATTAAAACACGAATAAACAAAAATCATTCCTTAGTTGACGTTTTTGACATACAGCGAACATATTCCCAAAATTTCCTGTTTCCAACGTTAATAGTGTTCGCTGGGCGTGAGGAGTGAGTGAGTCAGACAGGACATTTTCTTTCAATTATTTTTACCAGAATTTCACCCCTCCCCATGGGCCCCTTAAATTGGATTGATGAAAAAAGGCTTGAACACCTATTAATTATTTTTTAAGCTGTCTTTTCCCCCTGAGTTAGATGAGTGAGTGAGTTAGTCAGTCAGTTAGGACACTTTCTCTCCTTTTCCCCCCAGAATTTCCCCCCACCCCAATGGCCCCTTAAATTAATTTATGAAAGAACGGTCGAACACCGATTTACTTACTTTTTAAGCTGATATTTTCTTCGCTGAGTTCCAAATTTCTCGCCTATGTCGTTTAAGAGATAGGCCTACACGCTCCGTTAGGAATCCTTCAACCCCCACTTTTCACCCCTTTCACCTCATAATAATACACCACATCGAAAAACCCTTAGACGCATGTCTGCTTATTTTTAATGATTAGTTTATATGCCCAGTATCACATCCACAAATGAAACCACTCGTGAGATATTTTTATTCAATGAAATGCAAGTTTAACCCCCTTAAGACCCATTTAGAACCTGAATATCCAAAAATCCTCCCTTAGTGTATGGTTTTGACTTACAACGAACATATCCCCGAAATGCCATGTTTCCAACTTCAATATTTTTGGCTGGGCGATGATGAGTGAGTGAATGAGTTAGGACATCTTCTTTCATTTTATTTTTTCTTCAGAATTTCACCCCTCCCGATGAACCCCTTCAATTTGATTGATCAAAAAAACTGTCGAAAAGCTATTTACTTACTTTAAAGCAGTTTTTCCCCCTGAGTTTGATGAGTGAGTCAGTCAGTCAATCAGTTAGGGCACTTTCTTTCCTGTTCCCCCCCCCCCTAGAATTTCACCCCTCCCCATGGGCCCCTTAAATTGGATTTATGAAAAACCGGTCAAACACATATTTACTTATTTTTATGCTGATTTTTTCCCGCTGAGTTTCAAACTCCTCGCCTATGTCGTTTAAGAGTTACACGCTCCGTTAGGAATCTTTCAATCCCCACTTTTCACTCCTTTCACTTCATAATATGCACCACATCGAAAAACCCTCAGACACGTGTCTTCTTACTTTTTAATGATGAGTTTATATGCCGTGTATCACATCCCCCAATGAAACCAATCGGGAGATATTGTTATTCAATGAAATGCAGGTTTAACCCCCTTAAGACCACTTTAGAACATGAATATCCGAAAATCCTCCCTTAGTAGACGGTTTTGACATACAATGAACATTTCCCCAAACTGTCATGTTTCAAACTTCAATAATTTTGACTGGGCGATGATGAGTGTGTGAGTGAGTGTGTCAAGACATTTTCTTTCAATTTTCTTTTTTCAGAATTTCACCCCTCCCCATGAACCCCTTAAATTTGATTTTTGAAAAAGAAACCTGTCGAAACAGCTATTTACTTACTTTAAAGCAGTTTTTCCCCCTGAGTTTGATGTGTGAGTCAGTCAGTCAATCAGTTAGGACACTTTCGTTCCTGTTTCCCCCCCAAGAATTTCACCCCTCCCCATGGGCCCCTTAAATTGGATTTATGAAGAAACGGTCAAACACATATTTACTTCTTTTTTATGTTGATTTTCTTTCGCTGAGTTTCAAACTCCTCGCCTATGTCGTTTAAGAGATACACGCTCCGTTAAGAATCTTTCAATCTCCACTTTTCACCCCTTTCACCTCATAATATACACCATATCGAAAAACCTTCAGACACGTGTCTTCTTATTTTTAATGATGAGTTTATATGCCGAGTATCACATTCCCCAATGAAACCAATCGGAAGATATTGCTATTGAATGGAATACAGGTCTACCCCCTTATCACCCATTTTAAAACCTGAATATCCAAAAATCCTCTCTTAGTGGGCATTTGAGGCCCTTGAGGACGCTGCATACCAAATTTCATTCCAATCCGTTCGGTGGTTTCTGAGATTTCGTGATGAATGAATGAGTGAGTGAGTGGTATTTGACAAATATATATAGTAGAAGATAGTGTCAAGTCTTTGTTATGTTAAACTCAGTTGACAGTGCTGTGTGAGTAGGTGAGTAACTAACGGGATTTCAAGTAAAGATTCTCATTTTCTATACCGGTAGCGCAGAGCGCAACTGGCATCCAGTCGGCCGTGTCTCGAGTTGAACTATGTTGCCATGGAAACTATCTGCCTTGCCATTCCTTCATGAGTATATTTTATGCTTTGATTAGCCTACGCTTGAGTGCAAAAGGGCCGAAATCAGAAGAATGGGAAAGACCATCGAAAATTCCTGTAGCCAGCGGTTCCTTCTGGGTCCTAAACTATGTGTATGCACAATTTGGTTGAGATTGGTGAAACGGTGTAGATTTGTATACGGAACCAACCCACCCACCCACCCACATACATACAGACTTTCACTTTTATATATAAGATTAGTTACTTTATAATATCCAGTAATATATGAATGTCTAACATTGCGATATAATGAGGAAATACTGGTGTCAGCTTCTGAAGCACTGAAATTAAGCATCCTATAACTGTTGGTTTCTCTATTCCCAAGTAGGCTACACACAAACCTGAGCACAATATGATGGGACAGACGGAACAAATATCAATTGTCAGGCGTTAAAATACATTACAAACCTCTGAACGTGAAAGTAAACTGAGATTACTGCTCGACCACTAAGAATTTGGCAGCAACAGGATACAGTGAGTTTCAAAACACACAAGACAATTCTTCCGCTTTGAGTTACAAAGAACCCACTTCAAAAGAACAACAGCAAATCTCCACCCTTGAACCAACATTCAACGGCAGGGACTAAAAGATGTATTTAACCTTACAATCTTATTAACACCATCAGCGGGTAACTTATATATTTGCCATCATAATGAATTTCCTAAATACACATTTATACCTTTGTATACACAAATAATAATTATTGTAAATTAATCCACACTACACGAACATGCCCAATCAGAACACCGGTTGTAAGACTCAATTTTATTATTACTTTGCGTCACGTCTGTAGAGAGTATTACAAATATCCCTACAGTGAACTCAAAATTCTCAGATTTTAATATTTCGACGCGAGGTAACCTACATCAAAGACACGAACTCGGTGACGATATTGCTAGCAATGCACCCTTAAAAAACACAAACCACGACCCACCGATGTTAAATAGGCACGATGTAATTAAAATTGTAAGATTATGGATGCATTTCTAACAATCATCAGATTATTACTATGATCAAAGAAGAAATTGTCAAAAATGTAGTAGAAATTGTAAAAAAAATACACAATACATTTTTGAGAATTTCTAATTTGAAAAGCTGTGTATTGTGTATATTTTGATAAAACTAATAATGTATTCACGATCAGCACCCTCGTTTACCCATAATGGATTTAAACACAAGTGTGTATGATAATTTTAATTTACGTCGACTTTCGAACTTAAAAGTTAAGAAATATTAATAATATATTCGTGATCAACACCATCGATTTTCCCTAAATTGATTCCAAAAAATCCGTTTTCGAAAAAGAGAATTCCGTACCAGCTAAACTACACAAGTGCCGTAATTTGTAGTAGATCTGAAATTGGAATTTACTTGTTACAACTCTGACTGAAAAGAATAAATTCATGCTTTTAGTTTGGGTTACAAGCGTACCATATTGGGCTAAGGACACAGTGGTGGGGGATTGAAGCAATGGACGATCCTCACAAAACTCTTTCACAATCGTATCACTACGGCGTGTGTTATTCCTCCAGGCATATTCCCACAAGACAGAAATAGCTCCCATCAACAGACTGAAAAACAATTCTTAAATACTTCCATGGGAATGGATAAGTTGTGCGCTACTAAATAGAAAGTTAATATCAGTACCTCATCTACTTCAATGATGAGTTACAAACAAGTGTGTATCATCCGACGTCGCAGACAAATATTATTCAAATACAATACTTACGAGTCATGCATACGTTAAGTGAAAGATTATGCTATTAGTATGTTGAGTACTTACTCATTTAAGTAATTTCCACTTCCAACCCTTTCTCGGTCGTGGATTTCTTCTTTCACCTCCTAGAGATAAGATGGAATAATTTATTACTGTGCTTTCATCTTTACTTCTACACAATTAACAAAACCATGTAATTGCTCAACTGAAGTGGAGTTATATTCGCTGAAAGAATTTCGTACTGTTTATCCCCTCCTACTGCTAGAAATGAACATTATACAGATAAACGGTTATGAAACTTATTACACTATCTCATTTAGAGACCAAGAGAATCTGAGAACGAAGAAAAATGCTGACATCAGTGCCCTTGTGGAAGAATGAGAAGACTATCAGAGGTCATAGGATACAACACGTGCACGTAGCATTGAGCAACAAGCAATTAGAGTGCCAATGTTTGTACGAGCAAAACGTTTGTAAATCAAGGCATAAATCAATCAACATTATTACACAAAATGTTTTCTTACAAATCACTGCAATATGATATATTAATGTTTTAATGAAAGTTAGAGTTAGAGTAAGTCGATTAAATGCCTCTAGATAGGACCTATTGTAGAGTATGTAAAATCAATATTGATGATGCACAATGCTTGTGACCATAAGAATTATATGTCTCCTGGTGTACGGTAGCACATACTTTGCAATGGAGATACAGGCAAACGAGGAGTTGCTAATCGAGGGGGGAAGGGGTGGAATATTTTCTACATACAGAGAATGACTCCAGTATTATTGGAACAGAGTAAGGGCTGATAACTTTCAAGGCCAAATACATGTTCTAGCAATGCTCAGGATAGGGAAGGAGATGATCATGGTCATAAGTTATAACCATCGCAGCAGTTGCCTGGAATTCAAGTGAAAAAGCACAGGAGACCACTACTGAGGGTAATCAAATCCATTTCCTCTCTTTAGCATTCATGAGCGGATCTCTGACCAGAATACAGGTGTCCTATATCAATTGTTATACCTAGAGTCCTATGTGGACAACTAATACTAATACAACGTGATTGTGACAAACATATGCTAGCATCACATAATACACTTTTGCCAGTGAGAATTAAGGTGAATCCCCCAGTAGCTCAGTGATCAGTGCAACATTGTATAAAGCTGGCGGTCGCAATTGCAAGCATTGTAGAGGGCTGATAATTTCTTCACCATTCTTCCATCAAAATTGATTGTGCTTGCAACACAAAACACAACCTAACCACCAAACGATTTCGTTTGTCAACAAAACAATTGTGAAAATACAATGCTTTATCCCGAAATGCTATTAGGTGATAAGAAGATGCCTTGAACAGAGGCATTAAATTACTTACCTCTTTTAAATCTGAAGATGGTGTTTCTGTTTTGATGCATGGGACGAACTCAGGAATACAAGATTCCTCAATCTTAATATCCGTGTGTTGGTCTGTATGAAGCTGCAAAGAAATTACTTCATTTACAAATATGTTCCCTTGAGTAGCTTACATATGATTGTAAAAATGTACTGAAGGAATCAAGGAATAAAATAAACACGCTGAATATAATTCAATCTTGCATTCATGTATATCTTACATCAACTGTGACATGGCAAAAAAAAACCTTCTTGTAGTGTTTTTGTGGAGTTAATAACGGTAAGCATTTCAGTTCATATACAGTCGCAAAAGTTAGGCCTAGCATATTGTCACTAGCATTGAGTGTATGTGTGTTGCGACTTCCCGGCGTAAGTGAGTTAAGAATTACCATATAACGTTAATAAGGACAAGCAACGTTGGTTTATTTTGTTAAGAAATCTCATACCGATCGTTGTATGTTATGCCCACTTGAGACTGAGCTCATGGAATTTAACAGGAACGATAAATATATCGTGGGTTATTCGTAAGTACAGTGGCAGCTGCTTGAAATATCATTTCACATAAGTGCACTTGTAATAAATAATACACGACCCATTGACGTCATTAAGACAATAAGGCAATGTAATAAAATAGAGAACAGAACATTTTATAGACAACTGCTGGAGAGATTTTCTGAACAAAATTGACGACCGTGGTCAACTAAAGGCTGAAAGACACCACCATAGACCATCTGTGTGATGTTTACCACAGTGACTTCCGACCAGTCTAAAACGACCCACATCCCACAGCGTTCTCTGAGAATAACGACAATACCTCACATTCACATTATCAGTATGCGTGCAACATTGGATGCTGTCATCAAAGGAGCACCAACAATATACTGACAGATACAGCCTGCAGGAGAATCTGTCAATAACCGTGGACAAACAATATGTTGACAGCCACAGCTAACAGCGTAGAGTGACATCAAGGGTGGAACTACAATATGTTGACAGCCACAGCCACCAGGGGAACCTGTCTTCAAGGGTCGACCAACAATATACTGACAGCCCCAGCTAACGTGCACCATGGTCGCGAGGACAGCTGCGGTAAGTATGGATATTGCAGTTTCGAATCCAGTCCTGAGTGTGGATTTTCCCCGGGATTAGACACACTACCTACGGGAAATTGCCGGGATAGTGCCTTAGTTCAAGTCCCGGAGCGTCTGCCCCATCCCTGTCCCAGATACATTTACTCACAACTACAATCATCACAGCAATACAGGTTGCCAGACAACTCCAAAACACACCCAACTACACGAGGTTGATGACCAAGATGTCTCAAACCTCTCAAATGAATTAGCAACAACTCCACAAGTATTTCCATTTCTCAATTAGATATTATTACACAAGAAACATTTCATGTATTTTGATCCCCAAGTATTCGAGTAATAGAATATGCACAAAAGACAACAACAAAATCAGTTCTTAAAAAAATTAAGTTATTTTATTACTAAAATTTCTCACCTAAGTGGTAGATCTAGAACATTCCTGTTCCCCTGACAGGAACAAAGTAAACTCAAATCTATCTGCGCTACCAACATGAAGACTACGTAAACATTAGCAGAAGTCTCAGCAAAAGTGGGCTTGTCCTCTAACGATGTATCAGGCTGATTTATGAGTTATACAATACTCATTTTTAAGTTTATTCAGTTTTTTTCAACAATATTCTGCGCTTTACTTTGCAATTAGCCCTGAATGCCTAAAATATCATTTTCGAAGATTTTTGTCACCTACCAAGGTCCTTCTTACCTTACAAATGCTACATGCAGCCTGAAAAAGATCTATTTGCTTACAATACACATGAGATATATCTCACTCATTCGTAACTTGAAGATAATCGTAATTCGGGGAATCGCTGGACATATATTTACGTAATATGATGGTTATCTCGTGCTCAAAAAGTTCATAACGATCCCACAAATAGCGTTAATGTACCCATAGAACTATCTAAGTCCTTATTAAAATGCGTTATTTTTAATAAAAACTAGATTAATTTACATATAACTTCTCTCACGTCCAGAAAAGAAAAAAGAGCTAATTTCGTCCCACTATGTGGGATTCAAAATTATTTGGCGCTAGCCTCAGTTTGAAATAATCTATATTTCGCTGGGGAAAAGTTAGATGAGCAACCCTGGGAGGACAGAGTTGTATTACCACAGTCTAAAATACACAGTCGCGAAGCTCGCTGCGTTACGAAATAACATCCTCTTGGTAGGTGAAGCGACACTAGCGCTCGCGGCGGCCAGCAAGCTGGCAACTGCCTCGCGCACGTTATTCGTGGAACAGATGATTTCACTTTTGCAGGGGTTTATGAATTTTAACTCACCTGAGTGAGTATTTCCATTGTAAACATAAGCCTTGTTACATCATTATCTACTACAGAATAGAAAAGTCACAATGATGATATACTGTACACTTTTAATTCATAGGAACATAAAAGAAATGCTCTGTTTTTATTAGTTCAGTCCTCTACAAGTATCCCTAAGTACAGTTGTATGACGTATTTAATGAGTCTTACGTAGAATTAACAGCCCATACTGGTTATAAATTCATGTATTTGTTTCAATGATAGTCGCGAGCATCTCTACAGAGAATAAAACAGAGTCCCTTATTCTTGGATGTAACAGGTAATCTCGAAATCCACTGAATGGATTTCGATGCGGTTTTCACCATTCTGTAAAGGATATCTCGAGGAAGGTTTCAGTATGAAAACATTAATTTATGACCAAAGGAAGCCGAGCAGTAACGATTTCAGTGAATCGAGTTGAAGAAAAACCTGCCGTCCATGCGCCTTTTAAGATTATGCTGGGGAAACCACTAAAATATCTATATAATATGAGTGTAAGAATTGGTGAGCATGAAAAGTTCTAAAAAAATGTCCACGACAGCATATCGCTATCTTTAATAAATCGCCCACTATAAGTGATTTTACGTTTTCATTTCTTCCAACAATATGCATTCTGTGGAAATTTAAAATACTAGATTCGAAGCGAGTTTACGAGATAGCGAGTGAGCCTATCACCCCAGCTTCGGCCAGCATCAACTGTCGAGACGTGTCGAGTTAAGACTTCAGAGAATATACTATTTTTGGAGTTTCGCTGTTCACCTCGGCTTTTCTGAATTGCGTCTGGGACCTGCCGTCCGAGCGCCTTTTAAGCTTACCCTTTAAGATACCGGGCGAAGCTGGGGCGGGTTGCTAGTATGGCTATAGGCCTAATATAATATCACATTCTTAACTATATCAAGAGCTAGGTATTCAGTAATATTGAGTAACATTATAGTTAATTAGTAAAAATGCCAGTGTGATTTGTGAAACGAAAAGTATAAAAAGATCTTAAGGTATTAAATGGCTCAATTGTAGGTACTTCGCATTTTATCTGTGGGTTTGAAACCTTTCTTTCATGAATTTCACAAAATAATACAATGTCAATTTTATAAATAATTTCGCCAATAACAATATTGTGTACTATACCTTCATAGCAGCCATGTGGAAGACGAGGTATTTCAATAGAGAATTAGCAGTGTGCCACATATAATTTTGTGAGCATTATCTTGACGACTTAAATTGGCTTGCTTCAAAATAATTCGGGAATAAGTATATATATATTATTGTTCAAAATCATTAAGTCAGCTCTCTATTAACAAGCCATTTTCTACATCCGAATATTAAAATATCGGCACCATATCGTCGAGATGACCATTTACGTTTACTTATGTCTTAATTTTCAAAATGCATAGATATTTATATTTGAATTGCAGCCAATGGCCATAGCAGGGCATTTCAAATGAACGCCCGTAGGTTCGCCAATTTCAATGTCAAGTAGTTCCAACTTTAGCTGCCAGACGCCACTGTCACTGACACCCAGCGGCTAACGTTGGAACTTGATAGAGCGTTTTTAACCCAAAAACCTACAAAATTTGGCTACACACTGCCAATTGTAGTTATAGGTTCTCTTACATGTCATAAATCTACGACATGGGCCCGACGACTTCGACTGGGTTTTAAACCGCGATCCTGTGCATAGCAGTTCAGCAGGATACCGACTACGCCACCGAAGTCATGCATAGATATCCTACCGGGACATGCTTCTGATTTATAACCGACTGCCTGCGTGGGTCAGCGGTAACGTTCTCGCCTTCTGTGCCCAAGGTTCCAGAATCTAATCCTGGCGCAGTCAGCTGGCATTTAAGGGTGCGTAACTGCGAGGGAGCCATGTCTGTAGATTTACTGGCACGTTCAAGGTCCCCTTCAGGGCAAAATTCAGGCACCCCGGCGTCTCTAAAGGCCACAGTAGTTAAAAGGAACCAAAAACCAATAACATTATTAATGATTTATAACCAGTTACAGACCGTTGTTTGATTGAGAAGCTTGATAATACTTTCTACTGCTTATCCCAATTAATTGGAGTCGCCGGAACCAACCACGCTCATTTTGGTTTCGGACAGGGATTTAAGGCCGGCTGCCCTTCCTGACGCCACGTAATGTTTCAGTTGAAAATTCCACCCCGCTGTCACCGGGATTAGAACTCCGGCTTCCGGGTGATTGACGAGCAGCTAAGCCACTGAGCCATCGCGCTCCCCTTGAAAAGCTTTATTATACCAGCATAAAATCCATTGCTCAAATCTTACCTTTTAGGGTCCATTGGAAACTCGGGTGTCGTCTTGGTTTTTGAACAGTATACATTAATAGAATGACTTCTCGTCGGTCATCACGACTACACCCAGTTAGATTGGGCGAGGAATAACAATTAATTTCCCTGTGTAATTCATAATACAATAATTATTGATACACTTAACAAACCACTTCTCATACAACCTCCCTTCTAAGTGAGAAGTGCTTTATTAAGAGCATAAACGATTCAAGTATTGTTGTTTCAGGCACTGGGAGATGAATCGTCACTCCCCGCCCAATCTAATTGGGTACCGTACACTCCTGTTGACCGACTCAAGAGCGATCATATAGGTTACTTAGCAACACTGAAATATTGCTTCTAATATTTGATTTGTTTATTGAACTGCACATCTCCTCTTGTAAAACACATGTTAAATTAAAGATATAACGATTACACAGTAAATCCAACAACAATAACATACACCAACACAGCGCAGTCGGCACATGCTTGCTGGCTGCATGAGAGCATTATTGTCGCGCGGTAGAAAAATATGAACCAAGCTTCGCGATCTGAAGGTAGTCTGAGGTTATACGTTGCCATGAAGACGTATGTACCCTCGAATGGGGACCCGGGCCGAAAGGCGACAACAGTACATCACCAAGTAGCGGTGGTGAAACAGACACAAACCACAACCTGCTTATTTTCCAATGGGGGGTTAACTGGGGGGCTATAACCCCCCCCCCCCACTGGCTACGCCACTGATTTGGTACTGTAGCTAGTATAACGTCAAAAACCTTGCTTGTCATGCACATCACTATGATTGCTATGTTACACGATATACGTAATAAATACAACTTACAATATTAGGGAATTCATCTGGTTCACTCCTCATGATTGTTTCTTGCTCCATGATGTTCAGGAAACTAGAACACACAAAGTTCGCATAAGAATTATCAGAAGCCGTTCTTTTTCCGCTACGCCAAATCTATATCAGATATATAACACATTAAATCTGGTACGGTAATTCCAAACTCTGAATTCAAGTAAGACCACTGGTAATCCCTCCAGGTAGACATTGAGAAGAAGAGGTTAACAGTAAAACTTATTCGACCATGACGCTCGACTTGACCAAGACCAACTACAATCCTCAGACCTTAATGTAGAAAATATATGGCGGCGATGGTTGCCCTACCAATAGCTAAGATCATGTCATCGGGGTTGTCACAGTTCGTGCAAATTATTATTTTTACTCACCTACGAGCATAAAAGATATCACAAGACGAGACTATGTTTCGAAGAAATAGGCTATGCATCAATAATTTAGACTTACCTGGATTAATTTATCTATACAGAGCTGGCATCGAATTATAGGTTTCTTCGTCTTCACCCAAGGGGCAGCTACAATAGTCTCACTGTTTCTGTGGTTGAATAAGAAGCTTTTTGGCGAGTTATCACGATTTGTATTTAAGTTCAGTAATTATAGATTAATATTATTAGCATAAAATCAAACAGATTCTGAAGTAGGAGAGAAGAAAGTACCCGGTTATGAAGTGCTGTCCCAGCACATGCAGAGTATTTGTGTACACAATCGGAATGAGAATAGTTGCCTGAAATAATCGAACCAACGCTATAGAGATACAATTCAATTAAGACCACTCGTAGAATTGTCTAAAATCTCGGGTAAAACATCACACCGAATTAGTTGATTGAAATATGCAAAGAAGTCGTCATGTAGATATCTGAACATAATTATGGAGATTACCACACACAAAGGACACGAAAATATGTTACCATCTAACCTATTAAACATTCGCTGTTACCGGTACCGTTTGGAATAGTTGTACGCTGGAAATAGTTGATTTAGTAAAGTAATGTAGGTAGGAAAGCACCATCTCCCTCTTACGGAATTATCGTAACACACCATGTCGCAATATAAGACGTAGTACATAATTGGCAAGTTACTCGCAACACTTTATTACACACATAATAATAAAATATAACTTGCAAGCTGTAAGAATCACAAAAGTATGAATAATGACGGAACACAATGAGTTCACTGTTTGGCACAGGGGAAACACCTTCCTTAACCAATAAAAAAGTTCACTGTATTATTTGGCGTGTATACAAGGCAGTGTAGATCATCTGCCAGACTGGTAAGGATGTATGGAGATACGTCATGTTGTTAAGCGTTCAACGTCAACGGTTTGGTCTAGCCATAGATGCTCATTGCGTTTTCCCTTTACGTACTTAAGTTCGACACTACCGGTACTGAAGTGTACTAAGCTATTATTATATTGTCACTAACTAGCAAATCATTGCGGTGTATATTCTTGAGACACTTCTATTAATGCTTTAGTCTTAGGCAATTCAACATCTGCAGTAAATGACACAATGCTATCGGTCGACTGAACAATCATCACACAATTGAACCAGTCCTTAATAAGCGTATTATCACATATTTACACACGATTGCAGTACATTAACGCGAACTGGACTTAACAGACATACTGAATACACTAAAAATTACAGATGAGCAATAGTTTATCCCAACTTTCATCAAACGAAGCTAATCAAAGCTAATACTGTATCCCTTCAACGAATGTAAACAAACAATATCTCGGGCTTCCGCATACGCCATTTTCACACTTTCGATACCTGCATTAAGGTCTGAGTATTGTAGTTGGTCTTGACTTGACATGATATAAGTTAGGTTATATCGATTAATATACCAATGTCTAATATTGCGGTAGAATGAGGAATTACTGGTGCCAGCTTGTGGAACACTGAAATGAAGCCTCCTATAATTATTGGTTTCTCTATTCCCAAGTAAGCTACACACAAACCTGAGCACAATATTATGGGACAGACGGAACAAATATAATTGTCAGGCGCTAAAATGCATTACAAACCTCTGAACGTGAAAGTAAACTCAAGTTACTGCTCGAGTACTAACAATTTGGCAGCAAATGAATAGAGTGAGTTTCAGTGAACACGACAGTTTTTCCACACCGTGTTACAACGGTCCCAGTTCAAAAGTAAACCGGCAAATCTCCTTTTTGAACTAACATTGAAAGGAAGTAACTGAAATATGTATTTACCCGTAAAATCTTATGAATATTATAGGGGAGTAACGTGTATCATTGCCGTCATTATGAAGTTCCTAATTAAACATTTAAACCATTGTATCCGCAACAATTAAGTATTGTAATTTAATATACACGACATGAACATGTCCAGGCAGAACTCCGCATATCGGACACCCACTGAATGTGAAAGTCAAACTATCCAACACACACTCATTTCCCTTCCCTCCTTGCCTCTCCGCCCAGGGCCCCGCGGTCCGGGGGGGGGGCTGCGCCATGGATTTTTAAAATGTAATTAATTATTAATTAAGTATACTTTTCAAACTTATTTTGAATTCATATTCTTTTTTTCAGTGCAGCTATGACCTCCCGTGACCGTTTAGCAAGTTTAGATTTCAGTGAAATAATAGAAGACTTCAGCCGGGGAAAAAGTCGCAAAGTAAAATTATTATATTTCATGGTTAACATAATCTTCTTCAAGAGGACTTAAAGGTTTCTTTCATATAATTTTAAAAATGTATTGTAGTGTACAGTATTCAAAATATTATACCACTGTAACTATTCTTTATTTTATTATTATTACCAAACTATTTTCCATTTGATTTGATATTTTTTAATTTCCTATTGTTGTGGGCCCCACCTTATCATATCGCCCAGGCCCCGCCACTGTTCCACCCACCTTCACCCTCTCCCACCTCGCCAGTGATTTCATCTAATTTGGGCGAAATTGCACAATAATAATTCCTTTCTTATACAGTTTTATTTTATAGAGAAGACGCCTCGTCTAACGTCGCATGTATTTTATCCCACATCAGATAAAACAACTCACTACGTTTTGAGCCATAGCGGTACCGCCTTTGTATTAGCCTAGCCGTGAACTGTTGATTTTTATTGCAACCTACTTTCCCCTTAGTGGACTCCTTTCCTCGATACAGCCACTTAAACCTTTATGCGCCAACTACCTACCCCTTTTCTTAATTAACTAATAGGAAGTCTAGCAAAAAAAGTCACTTACTGTAGGCTAACGGTACAGGCGCGGTTTCAAGGGGGGGGGGGGGTCACGGGGGTCATGACCCCCCCCCCCCCAAACGGAGACCAAATTTTTTTGCAAACTCAAAAAAACGAAAACACAATTACCAGACAAATACAACTTAACGAATTTTAACTGAAAAACAGGTGTTTTTTTTTACATTTTATTCAATACTGAATTATCTTTATTGGAATTATTATTTTCTGTTACAACTGTACATATTTACAACTTCAAACCTCTTGCATAAAAACTATTAGTTATACAACAAAATCAACTCGTCTATTTTGTTTAGCAAACCTTGTGATTACCGAATCGATGTTTATAGTGATGTCACGATGAATGTGCAGCCATGCACGGATAGGAAACTGGTTTTTTTTTCGCACCAAAATTTTTTGCCGACGTCCAAACTGCAAGCTTGGTTGGCAATTTAAGCTGTGACTTTCTCCCTTTGTCGGTATCAACTCGACTTGCCGAAACTGTAACGTACCTTGATCCTTTTCACGAAGCTCGATGTAAAAGTCACAAAACACGCCGTTGCAATTTGTACGAATATTTTTGGTGCGCTAAACGCATCAAATTTCTATCCATGAAGCTTGCATAAAAATTGGTCTGGTTTTGTACGTTTGGTTATTTTGTGATTGCGTTTTAGTGATACCATTTATCTTAACAATTTCGATTCTCTGACCCCCCCCCCCCCCCCCAAGCCAAACTCTAGATCGAATCTCTGACCCCCCCCCCCCCCAAACCAAACTCTACATCCGCGCCTGTACCGGTAGGATTCGCCTCGTAGTGTATTGGCTCCTTCAATTCCTGGCTCAGGCAATAAATAATTTCAAGTCTGAGGGCTGGAACGGGGTACACTCAGCCTCGTGAGGTAAAACTGAGAAGAGGCCAGTTCGATTTCTACTTCAGCCATCTTTGAAGTGGGTTTAGTGGTTTCCCCACCCCTATTCCAGGAAAATGCTGGGATTGATCCTTACTGAAGGCCTCGGCCGCTTCCTACCCAAATCCTACCGCAATTACAAATATACACGGTAGTTCAGACATCACAGTAGCACAGGTTTTCAGACAAATTCCTAACGCACACCCAAACACATGGGGCTACATGCCCATTATGTCACTAACCCTTTGCGGCGCAGAACTATTTTCTTTTTCAAATTTGAAGGGGAAATCGACAATTTCTCTTGAAAGGCATCAATACAAAGTATTGTAAAAAATATTTTTTGTTTAAAGTTTCAAAATTACGGGGTGGTTTCGTTTGAGACCACTATGCCTCTAGGTCACTGCTTATCAATATTTTTCTCTACCGGCAGCGGTGGCTACGCTCGCAAAAGCGCACCGTTAGGTCATGGGGCCGGCTCTCTGCTGACTCGGTAGACGCGTAGGTTCAAGACCAACCGTCCGCCGTCCTTGAAATGATTTTCAGTGGTTTCCCATTTTCAACACTAGGCAAATGCTGGGACGGTACCTTCTGACAGGCCACGGTCGTTTCCTTCCACATCCTCGGCCCAGTTTCATTCATCTTCATCCATTTATCTCTCATCCCAGCGCGCAGGTTGCCCACGGGCGTCGATTAGAAAGACCTGCACTCGCCCTCTCAGGAGGCCACACAACAACAACAACAAAATTCTCTAAGTACCGTACACCAACTATTGCTCAGTATTCCCTAAATGAATATTCACTTATGGATGGGGAGAAAATGTCAGATGAAAGACACAAACCAACCCCACATGTCGTGCATGTCCATCTTCGTACTACAGTATGCACACCCACGCATTCTCAAAAGTCTGGTCATTTGATCTTACTGCAGTGATATTTATCCCAGTTGTCTTCTAGTGGTGACAGAGGTACTTCATCTTCATTACTGAAATAGGCATCTCTGTCTAATGCAACTTCCATTTCACAATCATTGTCAGGTATGACGACTGGTGTCCTCGGTCTTGTTCCCATTTCACTATCACTCTTCAATCTTCAAGCATATAACTCCCTGGATCACTGTCTTCTCCTTCTGATTCTCCAAAAAAAGAAACGTGTGGCACTACAGCCTATGATGGTCCTAATCTTACCAACCGACCGCTGCTTAGCCATTTGGCCGGCAGATTATGGGTGTGCGTGGTCAGTGCGTCGGGTGCTCTCAGCCGCTAATCTTGTTCTCCGTAACCGACCTTCTGATTCTCCATCAGACGTAATATATTCCAACAGTTGAATTATTTCCCTCTTGCCTAACGTTCGTCCGAACATTCTGTTCTGCAAAATGTACGGCTATGTGCAGTGTGCTGCAGTGGTTTCAATTGAAACCACTTCACATTTCCGTAAATTCTGTGAACCTAACACTTCATATGATCCATTTCTCAATTGAAATTAGTTTCTTAGATGTAACTACAATCAACGTACAGGTACCAGAAATCTAAATAGTCAAATCAAAACACGCTGAAGAAAATTACACATTCAAAACATCTGCTAAACAATGGTTCAAGTACAAAATATCTCCATGGAATTCTTATACATATCATCCGATTTCAACCGTTCCAAAAATTATCTCCTGAGAGGAGCTCCTCATTGAGGCAAAGCAGGAGATTTCAATTAATACCACTGAGGCAGAACGAAGATAAAATATGAAGTTGTAGGTGGTTTCAATCGAAGCCCCTATGCCTTAAAGGGCTAAGCCTCTAAAGAATCATCAACAACAACAAAAAGTTACCGAATGGGTCTATTCGTGCTACAAAAATACAAGTGGCCGTTTTGAGGAAAATACAAGGGGTGGCTCATAAATAGAGGAGGGGGTAGGAATATGAGATAGCATGATTTTCGCCTCTGTATAGTGCCGACATATTTCGAAGGAATTTCCAACTACGTGTCTAAAGGTCGCTATTGTTTCACCCAAGAGGTTAGCTCTACTCCACTGTGGATGTTTGATTGTACTAGTGCTGTGGAAAGTTTCTGTACCTCTACGCGGAAGTGTGGTTTTCATCGATACACACTAATTTTCCAAGAAACAATTACAGTAAGCTGTTGCTCTTCATTAATTGCACTCTTAAAATATCAGTGACGATTTATAATATAGTGACGTGTTATGCGTGAGATAATGACAAACTCTGAAGTGGCGGCTTGTTTGTAATATGAAACACTTGGTTGGTAGTAATATGAGACTCTCTCATATTGCTACCACCTTTGATTAGCATGGTTTATAATTGTAAATATCTGTTCCCGAAGGAAACAGGATGTAAAATTGTCCGACTGAGCTATGTACATTAACAAATTAACAAAGAAATTTGATACAATGGTCTGGCTAGCTCAAAAGATTTGCCAGCGTTTCGCCCCAGTGTACCAATGGGCTCTACACCTCACCAAGACGCGTGGCTAGTACAAACTGTGAAGGCCGCTGCACGGTACAAATGTTGCAACGAGCAGCGCCAATGTACTACGGAAGTCAAACCTTCCTTTCAAAAATAATGTTAGCTTACCATATTTGAGCATATACGGTGCGGTATGTATAAACACACATTGCTGCCTGGTCTGGCAAACTGGCAAATTGTACAAAAGTTCAGAAACAAAACTCAATGTTCTGGTGGTCTAGTGTAGTGTATTCATCAAAGTGGCCGAAGAAAATTAACTTGCGAAACAGTGATTCTCTTGCAAATATACGGGTGAGGTTGTGAAACACTTAAATTCCTCCATAGGTTGCATCCATTTATCCAAGGATATTTTACCATTTATTCAATATTTACAGTCAAAAGTACTCATTGCAGGTTTCATAGAACCATTAACACCTTGCGTTCTTTATCCAAATTCCAAACCATCCTCTGAAAATGTATTTAACATCTGTCTGACTATAGGTGGAAAATCTAAATGAGCAATCAAGGAAAATGCCTAACATTTTCGATAAATTAGAAATGCTGGCTGAACATAACCAAAATTGATGAATAGCGGGACATGTCCGGCAAAAGCCGGACGGTTTGTAACCCTCCGTAGGACGAATCCACTTAAAAGGAAGATTCTTAAACAGACCCTGTAAAATGAGACAATCTGTCGTGGTAAAACTGTCTCAAGATACATAACTCACTTCTGTAGCCTCAAAAAAATGAATACCGTATTGAAAACGCAGTTGAGCTGTACTGGTCAAAGAAGATAGGTCACAAGCACGTCTTCACACTGCTTCTCTAAAAGTAGACTCGCAGGCTCAAGGTAAGTAGACTATAAGGTAGGCTACTCCGGTGCATCTCGCTCCCATTGGCTGCTACACTGGGACGCAGCCAGGCTAAGCCAGGCGCATGCCAGCTGATATTTAATGCATTCTTACGGGAAACCAAGTCATATTTCGCTTCACTTCTCTGCTCGTGGTATACAATCACAATGATGGTAATAAGCACGTTATAAAGAGAAAGGTATAGACAATATATTGCAGTGGTTTGTAATGCGAAATATACTTCATAAACACCCCAAAAAGTACTTTAGATTAAGTATGCTACCGCACCTTAGTATCAGCTGAGCTAAGAAGAAAGCCTCACAAAACACAATAACAGACGTGCTAAGGATGGAAATACGAAATATAGCAATAGGCTACATAACCATGCTTTAGCGATCCTGCGGTGTAGTCAAGCGCGTTCAATTGCTCACTACGACCGCGATGGGAAGCTGGAGCAAGTCGGGAGTTCAGAGGTTCAAATCCCGGCGCTGACAGCGGCTATCCTGAGTGTGGTTTTCTACACTCCCTCCATGCAAATGCCGAGATAGTACCTTGTTTCAAGTTCCGGAGCACTTACCCCATTTTCGTCCCTAATAATTACGGTCACACACACTCTACTACAGTCACCTCAATAGTACAGATTACAAATTAAACACACAAGTACACGGAGCTGATGACCAAGATCTCCCAGCTCCAACAACCTGTATAAACATTATTAATGTAATACTGGTATGAAAATGATCAGTATATCAACACTTCTTATGCGACTTGGACTGGCTGCGTGGCTCAGCGGTAACGTTCTCGCCTGCTGTGGCCAAGGTTTCAGGATCAAACCCTGGTGCAGCCAGTTGGCATATGAGGGTGCGCAAATGCGAGGGAGCCGTGTCAGTAGATTTAAAGACCCCCTTCGGGGTAAAATTCTGGTACTCCAGGGTCTCTAAAATCCGCAGTAGTTACGTAAAACCAGTAACATTGTTATTATTATTTTATGCGACTTGAGTTTAAGATAACGAAGCGACCCAGGCCTTCTTACTTGTAACTAGGTTAGAGAAGAATGTTTCGTCAGTGTTCACACCTAATTCCTTCCAGACTCAGGAATTCTCCCCCGCCCCCCCCCCCCCCCCCCCCAATATCACTTGTCACATCAGCCACATAAATGCCACAGCCCTCGACCGCACTGAGGATGCTTTTAAGTAGATCAGACGTCATTGTTACGCCCAAGTCGTAATAAACAGGTTGCTTCCACTTCGAAAACAAACCTCGAATCATTGCAACCTGTACATTACTGTGGGGACACAAACTGCATCGTCGGTCGAATCGTTGTATACACGCCCTTCGATATTTATTTCACCAAATGAAATAACACAAAACTTCTTCAAAGTTCGTAGCCCTTGCTTCCAACAATGAAATAACTTCATTAAGAATACCCTGTCAGCATTTAAATTGCTGCGTCCACTTCTGAAGTGTCGAACGAGCGGATAAGGGGAAATTACACTTTCTTAAATACTCGTAGGTCTTCTTCGGAAGTGCTCTCAGTGCAAGAGCATTTGCGATGTATTCGGAATATCATTTTACTATCTTGTTTCCACGTGGAGTGAACCTGGAGTGAACCATTTAGAAAGTACATTTTTTACTTCTTGGCTAATGGTTTTACATGTCTTGCGTGGTGGAAGTTTTCTCTTCAAAGACGCTAAATAACTAGACCTCCTTACTGATCTTAAAATAGCTCTTTAGCTTATTAATAAGAAACGGCAAGGGATCTAGAATATTGGACATAACAGTCTCTCACGTTTCGAGTTATTTGCACGACATAATGCCAAACAAGCCAAGTGCCTAATGCGATTAGCTTGTTGATTATTTAGACCACTCTACACTGGAAATCTATTACTATTATAAAACATCTAAGCCCACCCAGAGAACCACTCCTAACCCAGAACGACTGCCACCCACCTCATAGCCTAGGGATTATGTAAGGGTGTGGCCGGCGTGAAGGCACCTTCAGCCACATGACTTTGGTTTTAGGCCATGGTGTGCCACTTCCCTGATCATGCAGGTACTCAATTTTCCACCCGGGGCTTTGTGCACCCCGTTCCAGCCCTCACGTCAGATTCCAAATTTCTAGCGGAGTCGGGAATCAAACTCGGGGCTTCCTGGGTGAGGCAAACTTACTACGCCTATGACTTCGAAAGAGGAAGAATAAAAAGGAAAATACTTAGCTCGCGCTCTGCGTGTTATTAACATATAGGCTACCGTACATTAAAATTAAAAATGTATTATAAAGCTTCAGCTAGTCTTTTAACTGATACGATTCACGAAACAGCCTCGTCAGTGAATACACTGGCACATAGAGATTCTCTTCAGAGCAAAATTCCGAAGTCTGACGTATATAAAACCACAGCAGTTAAAAGGGACATTAAACGCAAACCTAGTAATATGGTTGGTTGGTTCCCCAGTTTAGGGGCTGCGACAACGCGGTCATGTAGCCCCGTGTACTTTGGGTGTGTGTTGAATCTGTCTGATAACTGGTGGTAATTGTGATGGCTGTATTACATATAGTGTGTTCTATCTGTATGTCAGGTGAGGACTGCAGACGATCAATTTCAAGTAGTTCCTACTTTTGCTAACAAATGCTACCGTCAAAGACACCTAGCTGTGAAGTTGGCTACTAGATACCACCGCAACCAGATCCTGGAGACGAACGTAGGAACATAATGAGCGTTAATCAAATCTAACCTATAAATTAACTTCTCACAATTATAGTTCGTGAAAGGTTCTTTTACATGACATAAATCTATGACATGGGACCGTCGAAGGAAGGCATGCTGAGGGATTTTTGACGCTTTTAAAAAGCCTGCCGACTTGAGCCGTGTTTAAACCCGCGATCATGGGCACAGAAGCTCACCATGCTACCAACTACGCTACGGTATTGTGTTGACTATTTGCCGCACAGTGCAGAGTGAGCACTTTATTTAATACTTAAGACTTACAAAAGATCCTGAGCAAGATGGACAAAATAATGGATGAAGAATTTAATATGAGAATAAATACAAACAAAACAAAAATTTGGTCTGCAGTAGAAATGGCGAAAACCAGACAGCAATAGAGTTAAGAAATGAAAAGATACACGAAGTGAATGAGTTTAATTATCTGGGAAGTAAAATAACGAGAGATATTAAGTAGGATTGCCCAAGCCAAGAACGCTTTCTATAAGAAGAAGAACCTATTTACTGCAAGGAACATCAGTCTTGATGTGAGGAAACAAATGTTGAAGACCTATGTATGGAGCGTCGCGCTATATGGCAGCGAACCTTGGACAATAGGAGAGAGAGAGAGAGAGAGAGAGAGGAAAAGACTACTAGCATTTGAAACCTGGTGCTATAGAAGGATTATGAAAATCAGTTGGAAAGAAATGGTCACAAATGAGTAAGTCTTTAGAAGAGTGGGAGAGAGAAGATGCTTCCTTAAATATTTAAAAAGAAGAATGAATCACCTCGTGGGCCACATACTGCGACACAATGGACTGATTAAGCTTATAATCGAGGGAACAGTAGACGGCAAGAATTGTAGAGGAAGACCCAGACTGGAGTACATGAGTCAAATACTGCAAGATATGGGTTGTGGCTCATACTGTGAACTGAAGAGGAAGACTGAGAGACGGGAAGAATGGCGAGCTGCTGCCAACCAGCCTCACGGCTGTTAACCACAGAGAGAGAGAGAGAGAGAGATATTTAAAACTACTTTTAAGGAATATAAACTCAGTTGAGCGCAGCCCAAAACATTACTTGTTTATTTGAGGAGCTTGGACATCATGGCTATTCAGCCCCGAGTACTTGGGTGTGTGTCTGGTAACCTGTGTGACTGTGGTGTCTGTGGTAGTGTGTGTATTTGTAAATCAGGTGAGGATTGAGAAGGAGGCGGTCGTGATCTATAGTTAGGAACCATGTCAGAAGTTGCCTGGAGTAGAAGTGGCAAACCACGGGAAACCGCCACCAGGGAGGCTGAGGTCGGAATCGAACCCACATCTTCTCAGTTTTGTCTCACGAGGCATAGTGACCCGCGGTAGTTAAAAGGGACGTAAACAATAACATTATTATATGAACACTGACCTCCGCGGAGACAGCCAAGAATGCATTAGAAGAGAGCTATGACCTGCTGGAAGAAAGGGCACGAAAGTTAGGATTAGAAGTGAATACAAGCAAAACTAAGTATATGAAGATGGGAAACTCCAGAGAGGCAAGAAGAGAGCCGTATATGAAATTAAATGGGAAAGAATTTCAAAGAGTAGAAGAATTCAAATATTTGGGCTCAATAATAACTGAGGATAACATAACATCAGTGGAAATACAAGAAATAATTAAAAGTGTAAATAGATGCTATGACGCTCTGCAAAGCATGTTTAAATCCAGAAATGTTAGAAGGAATACTAAAGCAAAAGTCCTCTCGGCACGCCGGAAGGCGGAGGTAGATTTCATCGGGCAAAATTGGGGATAGGCGAAAATAGGCAGAATATGCACGTTTTCGTAGAAGGATCAGGCCTCATTTATTGCGAGAAAGTATTTTATAATTGGAGCTTAATTAACTTTGTTTTTCGTTATTTTGTGCATATTTTAAACATTGTATTGTCTTATGGGGACGGTAACCTTCTTGTCATTTGGGGTCCATTTTTAGCCTATTTTCAATTTTGAAAAAATAGGCTTATGAGATCACCTTTTGTCCGTGTGTGTGTGCGTGTGTGTGTGTGTGTGTGAGGTGTGTGTGTGTGTCCCCTAATAAAATCTAAACGGCTGCAGCGATTTCAATGAAACTCGGTAAGTTCATAGCACTATTCCCGGCGACCTCGACCGTGCCCTTCAAATTTTGTTACGTCTCACCAATCCAACATGGCGGCTGTGAGAAATATTTCACTAGCATTCAATATCTCCGAAACTATTACCGATATCGCCCTGAAATTGTGTACGGTCATAAAGGGCACTACTAGAAGTTCACCTATGAGAATTTTAAAAACCTGGTGACTACAAAACCAACAGGCGGTCAAGCGAAATTGAGACTTTTAAATAGACATTTCTCGCGATTTAACTATCCAAGGGTAATGAAACTTGGTACAGCAAATGTATATACACATTGTAATGTACTGGAGTCTAATTTAGTTCAATTGTTTACATAACCTCAAAATGGCGGCTGTGCGAAATATTTCACTGGCATTCTATATCTCCGAAACTATTACAGATATCATCGTGCAATTTTGTACGGTGATAAAAGGTACTGATACAAGTTTACCTATGTATACTTCATAAACCTGTAAAGTACAAAACGAACATGGCGACCAAGGGAATTTGAAATATTTTAATAGACTTTTCTCGTGATTTAACTCTCTGAGCGCAGTGAAATGTGGTACAGTAAATGATTTTGCAAATTGTAATGCACTGCCATCTAATTTAATTCAATTGTTTACATAACCTCAAGATGGCGGCTGTGCGAAATTTTAAAATTAAGTTTTTATTCTTGTGTCGTAATCATGCGATCGAAGTGAAAGTTTGAATAATGAAGCTAGGCAATAATTGTCCTTGAATGGTACATAACTCTATGGCCTATACATATAACAATCCTAAATGGCGAGCTTCCGAAATATTTAGACGGTTCTCAATATCTATGAATCTTTTACAGCAACCAAACTGAATTTTTTTATGTTCATAGAGACTATGAACATATGTTCACCTATAGGACTTTCAGTAACCTGGTGAGCACAATTCCAACATGGCGGCGGCGCGAAGTATAAATATTTAAATGGACGTTTCTCGCGAATTAACTATCCGAGTGCCGTGAAACGTTGCACGTTAAATGCTTATACAAATGTTGATCCACTGGCATGTAATTTATTTCAATTGTTGGCATAATCACAAGATGGCTGGTGTGCGTACTTTTAAAATCTCGTTTTTACTTCTTGTGTTCTAATCATGCGATTGAAGTTTGAATACTACACGTACACAATAATCTTAATGTAATAGTACAAAAATAAAAATCCATCCTGGCTCCCATATGAAATATTTAGACGGTTCTCAATATCTACGAATCTGTTACAGCAATTAAACTGAAATTTTGTATGTTGATAGAGACAATTAACATGAGCAGGATATATGAAAATAGGCTGTATAGTTCTTCACGGAACTACTTGTTATACTTGTGGTCACACTGTCCTTATGCAAGGTTTCGACACTGATGTGTAACTATGTAACTGTCTGTTACTTCTTCACGCAAAATTATATCTCCCGCAGAGATTTTGGTTGGTTCCTCAGTTTAGGGACTGCGACAACGCCGTCATGTAACCCCGTGTACTTTGGGTGAGTGTAGAATCTGTCTGATAAACAGTGTGAATTGTGATGGCTGTATTAGTCTGTAATTCAGGCAAGGACTACAGACGGTCAATTTCAAGCAGTAGTTCCTAATGTTGCTACCAGATACTACCGTCAACGACACCTAGCTCTGAACTTGGCTACGAGATGCCACCGCAACCAGCAACTCGCAACGAACGCTGGATCTTCCCCTCCAAAGGAAAGCATACTGAGGGATTTTTAGCGCTCTTAGAAAATCCGACGATTTCGGCCTGCTTTGAACCCGCGACCTTGGGCATAGAAGTTCTGCATACTACCAGTTACGTCACCGAGGCCGCTTCTCACTTAGTCAGATGGAAAGCTGAGTGTGATCGCGTGCAAGTGCGTTGTCATGGCAACGTCTGATGGCTCATCCCTCATCAATTTAGTAGTGTTGTCATGGCAACCTCTGATAACTCTTGGCATTTTCTTATAATTCCGAAATAATTTTTCTCATCCCTTGGCGTAATGGTGGCACATATCAAAAATTCTTTCAGACAAAAGTTTTAGGTAATTATTAGGGGAATATTGACCATTTTGTAGGGTTTTGATATTGTGCCTATTAACAGAGATATGATTAATGTTTCCCGAAAAAGCCACTTTTTCCCACCCCTTTGGTCAATGGTTGGTGTTATCAAAAAACTCTTCGAACATAAACTTTGGGCCTTATTCAACACATAGTATGAACTTTGAATGGATTAGATATTTCAAATATTAAGAGAGTTATAGCGATATTTCACTTTTTCGAAAAAAGACCCCCATTTTCACCCCCGTCGACCGATTGTGCCCATTAACGAACTCGACCGAGATTTTATAGGGATACATATTATGTAAAAAATTCAAATTGATTGGTGCAAAATTGCGGTAGTTATTGTGTCCACAAGAAAGTGATATATGTATATATACATAAATTATACAGTATATAAACTTTCAAACTGACGGTGGTTTTGGGGTCTAGAGGATGTGAAACGTGAAGATATGTCGAAATTTTCCGGAAGTCGAAACATAGTACCCATTGCAATAGTTAGCTTTCTAATTAATTCTACCTAAAAATGTACATTACAATAGTAAGACCTGTGGTTATGTATGGATCGGAAGGTTGAGTTACCAATAGAAGAGAAGAAGACTGGCTGCGAAGATGGGAAAGGAAGATCTTGAGGAAAATATACGGGCCAGTGAGAGAGGAGGAAGGTGGAGAATAAGGACAAATGAGGGACTACAGGAACTCTTCGGACAGGAAGATATTGTGGTGAAAATTAAGCAGGGGAGGATAAGATGGGCAAGGCACGTTGAGAGAATGCCAGAATCGCGTAGTGTCAAAAAGGTGTTTACGCAAAGACCGGATGGAAGGAGGAGAAGAGGAAGACCCAGGAGACGGTGGATGGATGATGTGGAAGACGACCTTAGGAGTCTGGTAATCAGGAACTGGAGAAGGAAGGCGGAAGATAGAGATGAATGGAGGCAGGTGATAAAGGAGGCCAAGGTTCTTCAGGGAATGTAGCGCCGACCAGTAAGTAAGTACAATATCCTGCTTCATCACACCCGAAGAATAACTCTAATAACTTCTGTAGTGATCAATAATAATTCTGGAAATGAAGATCACAAATAGTACAATTTGAGCTGTGTTCACCATTTTCCTGGTGAATTATGGGAAAAACTGAATATTACCAACTGCATGCATGCAGTACTGCGCCTGGGAAACGCTGGGTTAGACTGGAGCAATTTTTATTTTAATTACTTGCTGTACCCGGCATGCGTTGCAATGCCAATCAAAGAAAGTGTTGGCGTTGTAACTTTGCTTGTTGAAGTGCTTTTGGATTCCCAATATTTTTTTCTGTTTCCGTTAACCACTTCTAAACTATTACAAAATTGATTTACTCTCTCAAAAAATCATGGGAGCGTGCTCAACAACTCACCAAAGTTTCATCGCAATGAAATGAATGGTATATGAACACATACGGGAGTTTGTTGAAACAATTCGAGTGCAGTCACCCATTTGTTGAATATACTCGTACGCTACCTATTGTAAAGAGGATTTACTAAGTCGAAAACCTTCCCTGGATTGTACACAACAAATCATGAAAGTTTCGTCGCAATCGGATGAATGGCATATGAACGCATATGGGAATTTGTTTAAACGATTCGTGCGCCGTCACTCATTTGCTGAATCTACTTGTGCGCCACACATTGAAAAAAGGATTTACTAATTCATACACCTTCGCAGGATTATACTCAACTCCCCAAAGTACATGAACGCATACGGGACTTGGTTGAAACGATTCACGCACTGTCGCTCATTAATTGAATCTACTCGTGCGCTACCAATTGTAAAATGGATATACTAAATCAGAAATTTTTGCGGGAGTGGAAAAATCATTTCTCCATATTTCATTGCAATCGCTTGAATGGTATATGAACGCATACGATTTTTTTAAACGATACGCGCGCCGTTACTCATTTGTTGAATCTACTCGTGCGCTACCTATTGTAAAAGGATTTACTAAGTCAGAAACCTTTCCTGGAGTGTGCACAACAATTCAACCAAAGTTTCAAAGCAATTGGATTAATGGTATATGACCGCAAACGGGACTATGTTTAAGCAATTCGCGTGCCGTCGCTCATTTGTTGTATCTACTTGTGCGATACGTATTGTAAAGTGGATGTACTAAGCCAGAAACCTTCCCGGAAGGTTACACATCTCACCGAAGATTCACCGCTATCGGACGAATGGTATATGAACGCATACGGGAATTTGTTGAAACGCTTCGCGCGTCTTCCCTCATTTGTTGAATCTACTTGTGCGCTACCTATTGTAAAATGGATTTACTAAGCCTGAAACGTTCCCAGGCGTGTACACAACCACACACCCAAGATTCATCGCTATCGGACGAATGGTATGTGAACGCATACAGGAGTTTGTTGGAACGCTTCGCCCGTCGTCACTCATTTGTTGAATCTACTTGTGAGATACCTATTGTAAAATGGATTTAATAAGCCAGAAACCTTCCCTGTAGTCTACACAATATCTCACCCAAGTTTAATCGCTATCAGACGAATAGTATATGAACGCATACGGGGCTTTGTTGAACGCTTCGCCCGTCATCGCTCATTTGTTGAATCTACTCGTGCGCTACCAATTGTTAAGTGGATTCACTAAGCAAGAAACCTTACCTGAAGTGTACAGAACTTCTCACCCAAGTTTCAACGCAATGGGATGAATGATATATGAACACACGTGGGACTTTCTTGAAACAAACGCACGCCATTTTGTTGGAGCTACTCGTGCACCATCTATTGTAAATTGGATTTACTACGTCTATTACCTTTCCGGGACTATGCACAACAACTCACCAAAATTTGATCGGAATCGGACGAATTGTATATGAACGCATCGCCATTACGCATTTATTTAAACTACTCGCGCGGTATCTATTGTGAAATGGATTAACTATGCCTATGACCATCCCGGTAGTGTTTACAACAACTTACCAAAATTTGATCGCAATCGGATGAATGGGTTTATGAACGCATAAAGACGAACAAACGAACATTTATTTATATATATATAAGATTTATCGTATGGTTTTATCGCCGGGAGTGTCCAAGGACATATTCGGCTCGCCAGGGGCTGCAGCTGTTTCAATGTGGACACCCATGGAGTGAGCTACACGCTCCGTTCAATTTCAAGTAGTTTCAACTTTCGCCATCAGATGTCACTGGGACCTAGAGGTGAACGCTGGAAGTTTGACAGAACATTTCAACGAAATCTAACCTGCCAGTTTAGCTTCACACAAGTTTATTTAGTGGAAGGTTCTTTTACATACCATAAATCTATGACATGGGACCGCCAGCTTTACTTCCCCTCCGAAGGAAAGCATAATGAAGGATTTTTATCGCTTTTAAAAACTCCGACGACTTTGGCCAGGTTTGAACCGTCGATCTTCGGCGTAGAAGCTCAGCATGCTACCAACTACGTCACCGGCGCCACTAGACCAACAATAACAAGGTAGCGAACATATCCGTAATTTAGTTCGTATGTTCTGTGCGCTAGTGATAAAGGGCAGTAATGACTCCCGGAATATCAAATAAGGTATGAAAATGACAATGGCAAGTGTAAGATCCTGGTTCATCACTCCCGAAGAATTCTCTCTCTCTCTATTCGTTTAGTCGATTCCGACTCTCCGTGACCCCATGTACTAGACTACGCCAATTTCTTCTGTCCTGCACTGCCTCTCGAAGATTTTCCAAGCTGGAATTTAGTGCTTCTGTGATGCCATCCATCCATCTCATTCTTTGCCTCCCTCTTCTTCTTGTGCCTTCTATCTTCCCCAGCATTAAGGTCTTCTCTAATGAATTATGTCTTCTCATGATGTGTCCAAAGTAGCCCAGTTTTTGTTTCAGGATCAAGCCCTCCAACACACTGGTTTAATTTGCTGTAAAACTGACTTATTGGTTCTCTTCGCAGCCCATGGAACTCGAAGAACTTTTCTCTAATACCATAATTTGAAGGAATCAAATCTACGGCGTTCAGCTTTTCTTGTGGTCCAGGTCTCATGTCCGTACATCACAACTGGAAAAACCATAGCCCTTACTATACGGATCTTTGTTGTTAAGGATAGGTCTCTACTCCTTAAGATATTGTCCAGATTTGAAAATGCCTGTCTACCAAGTAGCAATCGTCTTTTGATCTCATGACTGCAGTCACCATCGTCAGAAATCTGTGAGCCAAGATAGTTAAAAACAGAAACTATATCCATTTTTTCTCCTCCTACTTGCCATGAATTGACAGTTGTAGTTGTCATAATTTTTGTTTTCTTGACATTCAACCTTAGTCCAGCCTTTGAACTTACTTCTTTCACTTTCAGTAAGAGATTTTTTAAATCTTCTTCAGTTTCAGCCATCAGGATTGTATCATCTGCATATCTCAGGTTGTTTATATTTAACCCAGCTATTTTGATTCCTGTTTCTTCATCATCTAACCCCACATTCATCATAATGTGATCTGCATACAGATTGAAAAGGTAAGGTGACAATATACAGCCTTGCCGTACTCCTTTTTGAATCTTAACCCATTTAGTTGTTCCATATATGGTTCTCACTGTAGCTTCTTGATCAGAGTATAAGTTTCGGATGAGGTTAATGGTATGTTCTGGTACTCCCATGTATTTTAGTACTTTCCATAACTCATTATGATCAACACAGTCGAAAGCTTTAGCATAATCAATAAAGCAAAAATATACATCTTTCTGGAATTCTCTTGCCTTCTCCATTATTCATCGTACGTTGGCGATTTGATCTCTGGTCCCTCTTCCTTTACGAAATCCAGCTTGTTCTTTTGGTAGCTCTCGGTCTACATACTGACTTGGTCTATTTTGTAGGATTTTAAGCATGACTTTGCTGACATGTGAGATAAGTGCTATTGTTTGGTGATTCGTGCATTCTTTAGAATTTCCCTTCTTAGGAATTGGGATGAATACTGAATTTTTCCAGTCATAAGGCCATTGTTGGGTTTTCCATATTTGCTGACATATGGAATGTAAAATTTTCACTGCACTATCTCCAACTTCTTTGAACCATCACGGTAATAACTTTTCTAGTGATCAATGTAATGTCATTTCCTCCGCTGACTATGGCCCACCCAGCTTCCCCTTTTAGATCACAACAGTATTTTTTAATCTCATGTATTTTTTTTTCAAGAGTAGGGAATAACCCATCACAATTGGGTACAACCGTGTAGACCGACTGAAAAACATTAAACTTCGCTTCATACAGTTTCAGTTGTGTCCACCATTTTCCTGGTGAATTATGGGACAAACTGAATATTGCATCCAGTACTGCAACTGGGAAACGCCGGGTTTGAGTAAATCAATAATCACAAGATAGCGCAGCCGTGCTGAGTTTGTTTAATGCTCGCTTTACAGTGTTTTATTCTGTGGTGTCTCCTTGGAAATTGTAGGCACTATCTGGAAAATCATCATCATCATCCTGAACCAATTCCAGTTGCCCGGGTGTGGTATATGAGCCCCCTCCATTTCATCCTGTCCCTGTACCACTCCTCCACCAACTTGTCCCAATCCTGATCTCTCTGCAGTACATCGTTCTTGACTGTATCTATCCACTTCTTTCGTGGCCTTCCCACGGGCCGTCTTCCTTCTAATTTTCTCTCAAATTCCTTCCGTGCAGTTCTGTTTGCTGGCATCCTCTTCATGTGATCAAACCTCTTCAGTCTTGAGATCTGGATCTTATTGAGGAGATAATCTATTCCTACTTCTTCTCTGATCTTCTCATTCCTGATCTTGTCTTTTCAGGTTTTCTGAATCATGGTACGTAGGAATTTCATTACGGCTGCCTGGAGTTTAGAGTTATCTCTGTTGGTTGGTGTTGTGGTTTCGAGACTGTATGTAGGAATCGGTGTATAATAGGACTTGTACAATGTCATCTTTGTTTTAATGGGCATTTGCTCATCCCACAGCAGGTGTCTTACCTGGTGGTAACATTGTATTGCCTTATTAATTCGATTGTTTACCTCATGTTTTGAAAGGTTGCCACTTGATAGAATGCTACCCAAGTACTTGAAAACTGGAACGCTGTCCAATTTGGCTTCATTTAGCACGACTATTGGTTCTGCTCTTTCCTCATACATTTTCATCGCCACCATCTTTGTCTCGCTGATGTTTAAACCATATTTCTTACACTCCTCATTCCAGCTTTGCAGCCTCTCACCCAGTTCCTCCTCTGATTCATTCTAGATCGCAACATCATCTGCAAATGTGAAGGCTCTAATATCTTCATGTTCTTTCCTTTTAATAGATTTCATTACCACATCCATCACAATGATGAATAGAAGCGGTGACTCCTCTCTTTGTTTCAAACCAGTCCGACAAACCACGTCCTACTTGAATACAACTTATATTCACATTGTACAACATTTTCACTTTGGAGGATGTGGCCATAAATTCTATGTTAATAAGGCGGTTCAAATATATACTGCGATACGAACATGTCTAGGAGAATTATTTAGTGTAGTCGATGACGTGCGGACAGTAATGTTCGTTTGATGTATGTCTTGAATAGCAGCAACTCTACTCAGCTGTGTGAGGTTTCAAACAGTGCGTCCTAATATGCCGAAGTAGTCACTCGTGTTAAAGTGTGAGGTCAGTTACGAAAATGTCCATAAATTAATTTAGTTGTTCCATTTAATTGAAGGTGGCACTGCACTTTTCTAAACTCATTGGTCGCTACTTGGTTAGACATTTCTTACCAGCCAAAGTAGGGGTCCCCATGTCATCAAAAACATAACATGAAGCAATTTCTTGTTTCTCAGGGGAGGTCTTATGAAAGCTGCTCAAATTCAGGGAACTTGAATTATCACTGAAATATTTTACTGAAGCCTACACAAAGACTGAGCTGCCTGAGGACATTCCACATCTTCAGATAAGAACCAATATTAGATCTTTGGACACATTATATTATGCTGTACTTGTAGCTTGCAGTTCCTCTCCGAATATTAGTTTACATTTCTACTCACGCGCCACCTTTTGTAAAATGAATTAACTAATTAAGAAACATTTGCGGGAGTGCACACAAACACTCACCAAATTTTCATCGCGATCGGATGAATGGTATATGGACACAAAACGAATTTTGTGAAACGATACTCATTTACTGAAAATACTTATTTTAAAATGGATTTACTAATTCAGGAGCAAAACAATTCATTTTAAGTTTCGGATGGATGGTTTATGAACACAGATGTAACTTTCTTGAAACGATTCACGCACCATCACCCATTTGTTGGGACTACTCGTGTAAAATGGATTTATTCATACAAAAACCTTCGCGGTCACAACAACTCACCCAAGTTTCATGGCAATCAGATGAATGATGTATGAAGCATACGGGACATAAAAACAAACTGACAGATATTTCCAAATATTTCGAAAATCCAGTTTTAAGTGCTTCATCCTGTATACCAGGGTGTTTAAAAAAAGGTGTCCGATATTTTAATAGGTGAAATTATGGATCCAAATATGGATAAAATGTCGAATAAACATGGGTCCTATTTTCTGAGAACATAACACTTGTTTATAGGAGGTGCACCCAGCCACAATACAGTTCAACTCTGTGCCGGTCCCACGCCTTCAAAACTGTTCGGTTATTGACCATCAGTGGAGATACCAATATTAAATACTGGGAAATACTCTAGTTGGCAGGCTCACCTGACTTCCCCCCAGGGGAACGGGTAAAGGTGAGACTGCGAGATGGTCATAGTTGACACTCCTGACATGGAATACTGATGCATCACAAAGAATAATTAAAGCGAAAGTCTGGTTGCGAATGTGGACAGAGTCACTCCGTCAAGCTAAGTCAGTTTGGTGGATTAAGTGTACGTTACTCAGATCTCTGGTTACGTACTGTGGTGTCAGACCTACATTCAAGGTAGAAGGATGCATTGCACACCTCCTGTGAACAAGAGTTCAGATCTCAGAAATTGGGCACTCAACCACCCATGTCTATTAGACATTCTATTCTCGATTTGATGCATACTTTCGCCCCCTAAAACATCGGTCACTATTCTTTCAACACTCTGTATATAAGTCATAATCACAGTCAGGTCAGTTTTCACATATTCCAGTGATTGGAATGATTTAGTGTTGACAAACACAAGGCAATAAGGCAACACAAAGCTCTCTTTACTACCAAAGCTCACGATGTCAACCTTGAACGAACGCGGCCGTCCAACACAAAGCTCTATTTACCACCAAAGCTCACGATGTCAATCTTGAACAGACGCGGCCATCCAACACAAAGCTCTCTTTACTACCAAAGCTCACGATATCAACCTTGTACGGACGTGGCCGTCCAACACAAAGCTCCCTTTACCACCAAAGCTCAAGATGTCAAACTTGAACCGACGCAGCCATCCAACACAAAGCTCTCTTTACCACCAAAGCTCATGATGTCAACCTTGAACGGACGCGGCCCTCGAACACAATGCTCTCTTTACCACCAAAGCTCACGATGTCAAACTTGAACCGACGCAGCTATCCAACACCAACCCTCCAACGAGTGACACAATCTTAATAAAAGTGCTGTGAAGTAAGTGTTAAGTCCCCCATAAAGAAATATTCATAAAATCTACAGAGTTACAAAATGATCGCCCTCCACCAGCAAATCTACAATATTTGGTAGAAACTGATTAGGTCCAATTAGGCGATAAGCCTCCAGAATAGAAATAAGAAGTAACTTAGATGCTTAAGAGTGTTTTGAAAATTGATGTATGCCAAATTCATCTGAACTTGAGCAAGTCACTCTGTTAACGATTGTGGTTATATTGTGATACAAACCCCCAAAATATTAAGTAAATACCTACAACTTTGAACAAAAATAAGCGCGATCTGTGCACAAACACTCTGATAATGAAGTGGAGTGTATTGTCTTCACGCTGCTAATACTACTAACACTGTGATAATGAAGTGGAGTGTATCGTCTTCATGCTGCTAATACTACTAACACTGTGATAATGAAGTGGAGTGTATTGTCTTCACGCTGCTAACACTACTAACACTGTGATAATGAAGTGAATTGTGTTGTGTTCACGCAGCTAACACTACTAACACTGTGATAATGAAGTGGAGTGTATTGTCTTCATGCTGCTAATACTACTAACACTGTGATAATGAAGTGAAGTGTATTGTCTTCACGCTGCTAATACTACTAACACTGTGATAATGAAGTGGAGTGTATTGTCTTCACGCTGCTAATACTACTAACACTGTGATAATGAAGTGGAGTGTATTGTCTTCACGCTGCTAATACTACTAACACTGTGATAATGAAGTGGAGTGTATTGTCTTCATGCTGCTAATACTACTAACACTGTGATAAAGAAGTGGAGTGTATTGTCTTCATGCTGCTAATACTACTAACACTGTGATAATGAAGTGGAGTGTATTGTCTTCATGCTGCTAATACTACTAACGCTGTGATAATGAAGTGAAGTGTATTGTCTTCATGCTGCTAACACTACTAACACTGTGATAATGAAGTGGAGTGTATTGTCTTCACGCTGCTAACACTACTAACACTGTGATAATGAAGTGAAGTGTATTGTCTTCATGCTGCTAATACTACTAACGCTGTGATAATGAAGTGAAGTGTATTGTCTTCATGCTGCTAACACTACTAACACTGTGATAATGAAGTGGAGTGTATGGTGTTCACGCTGCTAACACTACTAACACTGTGATAATGAAGTGGAGTGTATTGTCTTCACGCTGCTAACACTACTAACACTGTGATAATGAAGTGGAGTGTATTGTCTTCACGCTGCTAATCCTACTAACACTGTGATAATGAAGTGAAGTGTATTGTCTTCACGCTGCTAATACTACTAACACTGTGATAATGAAGTGGAGTGTGTTGTCTTCACGCTGCTAATACTACTAACACTGTGATAATGAAGTGGAGTGTATTGTCTTCACGCTGCTAATACTACTAACACTGTGATAATGAAGTGAAGTGTATTGTCTTCACGCTGCTAATACTACTAACACTGTGATAATGAAGTGAAGTGTATTGTCTTCACGCTGCTAATACTACTAACACTGTGATATTGAAGTGACGTGTATTGTCTTCACGCTGCTAACACTACTAACACTGTGATAATGAAGTGGAGTGTATTGTCTTCACGCTGCTAATACTACTAACACTGTGATAATGAAGTGAAGTGTATAGTCTTCACGCTGCTAATACTACTAACACTGTGATAATGAAGTGGAGTGTATTGTCTTCACGCTGCTAATACTACTAACACTGTGATAATGAAGTGAAGTGTATTGTCTTCACGCTGCTAATACTACTAACACTGTGATAATGAAGTGAAGTGTATTGTCTTCACGCTGCTAATACTACTAACACTGTGATAATGAAGTGAATTGTGTTGTGTTCACGCAGCTAATACTACTAACACTGTGATAATGAAGTGGAGTGTATTGTCTTCATGCTGCTAACACTACTAACACTGTGATAATGAAGTGAAGTGTATTGTCTTCACGCTGCTAATACTACTAACACTGTGATAATGAAGTGAATTGTGTTGTGTTCACGCAGCTAATACTACTAACACTGTGATAATGAAGTGGAGTGTATTGTCTTCATGCTGCTAATACTACTAACACTGTGATAATGAAGTGAAGTGTATTGTCTTCACGCTGCTAATACTACTAACACTGTGTTAATGAAGTGGAGTGTATTGTCTTCATGCTGCTAATACTAGTAACACTGTGTTAATGAAGTGAAGTGTATTGTCTTCATGCTGCTAACACTACTAACGCTGTGATAACGAAGTGGAGTGTATTGTCTTCATGCTGCTAATACTACTAACACTGTGATAATGAAGTGAAGTGTATTGTCTTCACGCTGCTAACACTATTAACACTGTGATAATGAAGTGGAGTGTATTGTCTTCACGCTGCTAACTCTACTAACACCGTGATAATGAAGTGGAGTGTATTGTCTTCATGCTGCTAATACTACTAACACTGTGATAATGAAGTGGAGTGTATTGTCTTCACGCTGCTAACTCTACTAACACCGTGATAATGAAGTGGAGTGTATTGTCTTCACGCTGCTAATACTACTAACACTGTGATAATGAAGTGGAGTGTATTGTCTTCACGCTGCTAATTCTACTAACACTGTGATAATGAAGTGAAGTGTATTGTCTTCACGCTGCTAACACTATTAACACTGTGATAATGAAGTGGAGTGTATTGTCTTCACGCTGCTAACTCTACTAACACCGTGATAATGAAGTGGAGTGTATTGTCTTCACGCTGCTAATACTACTAACACTGTGATAATGAAGTGGAGTGTATTGTCTTCACGCTGCTAACACTATTAACACTGTGATAATGAAGTGGAGTGTATTGTCTTCACGCTGCTAACTCTACTAACACCGTGATAATGAAGTGGAGTGTATTGTCTTCATGCTGCTAATACTACTAACACTGTGATAATGAAGTGGAGTGTATTGTCTTCACGCTGCTAACACTACTAACACCGTGATAATGAAGTGGAGTGTATTGTCTTCACGCTGCTAACACTACTAACACTGTGATAATGAAGTGAAGTGTATTGTCTTCACGCTGCTAACACTACTAACACTGTGATAATGAAGTGAAGTGTATTGTCTTCACGCTGCTAATACTACTAACACTGTGATAATGAAGTGGAGTGTATTGTCTTCATGCTGCTAACACTACTAACACTGTGATAATGAAGTGAAGTGTATTGTCTTCACGCTGCTAATACTACTAACACTGTGATAATGAAGTGGAGTGTATTGTCTTCATGCTGCTAACACTACTAACACTGTGATAATGAAGTGGAGTGTATTGTCTTCATGCTGCTAACACTACTAACACTGTGATAATGAAGTGGAGTGTATCGTCTTCACGCTGCTAATACTACTAACACTGTGATAATGAAGTGGAGTGTATGGTCTTCATGCTGCTAATACTACTAACACTGTGATAATGAAGTGAAGTGTATTGTCTTCACGCTGCTAATACTACTAACACTGTGATAATGAAGTGGAGTGTGTTGTCTTCACGCTGCTAATACTACTAACACTGTGATAATGAAGTGGAGTGTATTGTCTTCACGCTGCTAATACTACTAACACTGTGATAATGAAGTGAAGTGTATTGTCTTCACGCTGCTAATACTACTAACACTGTGATAATGAAGTGAAGTGTATTGTCTTCACGCTGCTAATACTACTAACACTGTGATAATGAAGTGGAGTGTATTGTCTTCACGCTGCTAATACTACTAACACTGTGATAATGAAGTGGAGTGTATTGTCTTCACGCTGCTAATACTACTCACACTGTGAAAATGAAGTGGAGTGTATTGTCTTCATGCTACTAATACTACTAACACTGTGATAATGAAGTGGAGTGTATTGTCTTCACGCTGCTAACTCTACTAACACCGTGATAATGAAGTGGAGTGTATTGTCTTCACGCTGCTAATACTACTATCACTGTGATAAAGAAGTGGAGTGTATTGTCTTCACGCTGCTAACACTATTAACACTGTGATAATGAAGTGGAGTGTATTGTCTTCACGCTGCTAACTCTACTAACACCGTGATAATGAAGTGGAGTGTATTGTCTTCATGCTGCTAATACTACTAACACTGTGATAATGAAGTGAAGTGTATTGTCTTCACGCTGCTAACACTACTAACACTGTGATAATGAAGTGGAGTGTATTGTCTTCATGCTGCTAATACTACTAACACTGTGATAATGAAGTGAAGTGTATTGTCTTCACGCTGCTAACACTATTAACACTGTGATAATGAAGTGGAGTGTATTGTCTTCACGCTGCTAACTCTACTAACACCGTGATAATGAAGTGGAGTGTATTGTCTTCATGCTGCTAATACTACTAACACTGTGATAATGAAGTGGAGTGTATTGTCTTCACGCTGCTAACTCTACTAACACCGTGATAATGAAGTGGAGTGTATTGTCTTCACGCTGCTAATACTACTAACACTGTGATAATGAAGTGGAGTGTATTGTCTTCACGCTGCTAATACTACTAACACTGTGATAATGAGGTGAAGTGTATTGTCTTCACGCTGCTAACACTATTAACACTGTGATAATGAAGTGGAGTGTATTGTCTTCACGCTGCTAACTCTACTAACACCGTGATAATGAAGTGGAGTGTATTGTCTTCACGCTGCTAATACTACTAACACTGTGATAATGAAGTGGAGTGTATTGTCTTCACGCTGCTAACACTATTAACACTGTGATAATGAAGTGGAGTGTATTGTCTTCACGCTGCTAACTCTACTAACACCGTGATAATGAAGTGGAGTGTATTGTCTTCATGCTGCTAATACTACTAACACTGTGATAATGAAGTGGAGTGTATTGTCTTCACGCTGCTAACACTACTAACACCGTGATAATGAAGTGGAGTGTATTGTCTTCACGCTGCTAACACTACTAACACTGTGATAATGAAGTGAAGTGTATTGTCTTCACGCTGCTAACACTACTAACATTGTGATAATGAAGTGAAGTGTATTGTCTTCACGCTGCTAATACTACTAACACTGTGATAATGAAGTGGAGTGTATTGTCTTCATGCTGCTAACACTACTAACACTGTGATAATGAAGTGAAGTGTATTGTCTTCACGCTGCTAATACTACTAACACTGTGATAATGAAGTGGAGTGTATTGTCTTCATGCTGCTAACACTACTAACACTGTGATAATGAAGTGGAGTGTATTGTCTTCATGCTGCTAACACTACTAACACTGTGATAATGAAGTGGAGTGTATCGTCTTCACGCTGCTAATACTACTAACACTGTGATAAAGAAGTGGAGTGTATGGTCTTCATGCTGCTAATACTACTAACACTGTGATAATGAAGTGAAGTGTATTGTCTTCACGCTGCTAATACTACTAACACTGTGATAATGAAGTGGAGTGTGTTGTCTTCACGCTGCTAATACTACTAACACTGTGATAATGAAGTGGAGTGTATTGTCTTCACGCTGCTAATACTACTAACACTGTGATAATGAAGTGAAGTGTATTGTCTTCACGCTGCTAATACTACTAACACTGTGATAATGAAGTGAAGTGTATTGTCTTCACGCTGCTAATACTACTAACACTGTGATAATGAAGTGAAGTGTATTGTCTTCACGCTGCTAATACTACTAACACTGTGATAATGAAGTGGAGTGTATTGTCTTCACGCTGCTAATACTACTCACACTGTGAAAATGAAGTGGAGTGTATTGTCTTCATGCTACTAATACTACTAACACTGTGATAATGAAGTGGAGTGTATTGTCTTCACGCTGCTAACTCTACTAACACCGTGATAATGAAGTGGAGTGTATTGTCTTCACGCTGCTAATACTACTATCACTGTGATAATGAAGTGGAGTGTATTGTCTTCACGCTGCTAACACTATTAACACTGTGATAATGAAGTGGAGTGTATTGTCTTCACGCTGCTAACTCTACTAACACCGTGATAATGAAGTGGAGTGTATTGTCTTCATGCTGCTAATACTACTAACACTGTGATAATGAAGTGAAGTGTATTGTCTTCACGCTGCTAACACTACTAACACTGTGATAATGAAGTGGAGTGTATTGTCTTCATGCTGCTAATACTACTAACACTGTGATAATGAAGTGAAGTGTATTGTCTTCACGCTGCTAACACTATTAACACTGTGATAATGAAGTGGAGTGTATTGTCTTCACGCTGCTAACTCTACTAACACCGTGATAATGAAGTGGAGTGTATTGTCTTCATGCTGCTAATACTACTAACACTGTGATAATGAAGTGGAGTGTATTGTCTTCACGCTGCTAACTCTACTAACACCGTGATAATGAAGTGGAGTGTATTGTCTTCACGCTGCTAATACTACTAACACTGTGATAATGAAGTGGAGTGTATTGTCTTCACGCTGCTAATACTACTAACACTGTGATAATGAAGTGAAGTGTATTGTCTTCACGCTGCTAACACTATTAACACTGTGATAATGAAGTGGAGTGTATTGTCTTCACGCTGCTAACTCTACTAACACCGTGATAATGAAGTGGAGTGTATTGTCTTCACGCTGCTAATACTACTAACACTGTGATAATGAAGTGGAGTGTATTGTCTTCACGCTGCTAACACTATTAACACTGTGATAATGAAGTGGAGTGTATTGTCTTCACGCTGCTAACTCTACTAACACCGTGATAATGAAGTGGAGTGTATTGTCTTCATGCTGCTAATACTACTAACACTGTGATAATGAAGTGGAGTGTATTGTCTTCACGCTGCTAACACTACTAACACCGTGATAATGAAGTGGAGTGTATTGTCTTCACGCTGCTAACACTACTAACACTGTGATAATGAAGTGAAGTGTATTGTCTTCACGCTGCTAACACTACTAACATTGTGATAATGAAGTGAAGTGTATTGTCTTCACGCTGCTAATACTACTAACACTGTGATAATGAAGTGGAGTGTATTGTCTTCATGCTGCTAACACTACTAACACTGTGATAATGAAGTGAAGTGTATTGTCTTCACGCTGCTAATACTACTAACACTGTGATAATGAAGTGGAGTGTATTGTCTTCATGCTGCTAACACTACTAACACTGTGATAATGAAGTGGAGTGTATTGTCTTCATGCTGCTAACACTACTAACACTGTGATAATGAAGTGGAGTGTATCGTCTTCACGCTGCTAATACTACTAACACTGTGATAATGAAGTGGAGTGTATGGTCTTCATGCTGCTAATACTACTAACACTGTGATAATGAAGTGAAGTGTATTGTCTTCACGCTGCTAATACTACTAACACTGTGATAATGAAGTGGAGTGTGTTGTCTTCACGCTGCTAATACTACTAACACTGTGATAATGAAGTGGAGTGTATTGTCTTCACGCTGCTAATACTACTAACACTGTGATAATGAAGTGAAGTGTATTGTCTTCACGCTGCTAATACTACTAACACTGTGATAATGAAGTGAAGTGTATTGTCTTCACGCTGCTAATACTACTAACACTGTGATAATGAAGTGGAGTGTATTGTCTTCACGCTGCTAATACTACTAACACTGTGATAATGAAGAGGAGTGTATTGTCTTCACGCTGCTAACACTATTAACACTGTGATAATGAAGTGGAGTGTATTGTCTTCACGCTGCTAACTCTACTAACACCGTGATAATGAAGTGGAGTGTATTGTCTTCATGCTGCTAATACTACTAACACTGTGATAATGAAGTGAAGTGTATTGTCTTCACGCTGCTAACACTACTAACACTGTGATAATGAAGTGGAGTGTATTGTCTTCACGCTGCTAACACTATTACCACTGTGATAATGAAGTGGAGTGTATTGTCTTCACGCAGCTAATACTACTAACACTGTGATAATGAAGTGAATTGTGTTGTGTTCACGCAGCTAATACTACTAACACTGTGATAATGAAGTGGAGTGTATTGTCTTCATGCTGCTAATACTACTAACACTGTGATAATGAAGTGAAGTGTATTGTCTTCACGCTGCTAATACTACTAACACTGTGATAATGAAGTGAAGTGTATTGTCTTCACGCTGCTAATACTACTAACACTGTGATAATGAAGTGAAGTGTATTGTCTTCACGCTGCTAATACTACTAACACTGTGATAATGAAGTGAAGTGTATTGTCTTCATGCTGCTAATACTACTAACACTGTGATAATGAAGTGAAGTGTATTGTCTTCACGCTGCTAATACTACTAACACTGTGATAATGAAGTGGAGTGTATTGTCTTCATGCTGCTAACACTACTAACACTGTGATAATGAAGTGAAGTGTATTGTCTTCACGCTGCTAACACTACTAACACTGTGATAATGAAGTGGAGTGTATTGTCTTCACGCTGCTAATACTACTAACACTGTGATAATGAAGTGAAGTGTATTGTCTTCACGCTGCTAACACTACTAACACTGTGATAATGAAGTGGAGTGTATTGTCTTCACGCTGCTAATACAACTAACACTGTGTTAATGAAGTGGAGTGTATTGTCTTCATGCTGCTAACACTACTAACACTGTGATAATGAAGTGAAGTGTATTGTCTTCACGCTGCTAATACTACTAACACTGTGATAATGAAGTGAAGTGTATTGTCTTCACGCTGCTAATACTACTAACACTGTGATAATGAAGTGGAGTGTATCGTCTTCATGCTGCTAACACTACTAACACTGTGATAATGAAGTGAAGTGTATTGTCGTCACGCTGCTAATACTACTAACACTGTGATAATGAAGTGGAGTGTATTGTCTTCACGCTGCTATCACTACTAACACTGTGATAATGAAGTGGAGTGTATTGTCTTCATGCTGCTAACACTACTAACACTGTGATAATGAAGTAAAGTGTATTGTCTTCACGCTGCTAACACTACTAACACTGTGATAATGAAGTGGAGTGTATTGTCTTCACCCTGCTAATACTACTAACACTGTGATAATGAAGTGGAGTGTATTGTCTTCACGCTGCTAATACTACTAACACTGTGATAATGAAGTGAAGTGTATTGTCTTCACGCTGCTAATACTACTAACACTGTTATAATGAAGTGAAGTGTATTGTCTTCACGCTGCTAATACTACTAACACTGTGATAATGAAGTGAAGTGTATTGTCTTCACGCTGCTAATACTACTAACGCTGTGATAATGAAGTGGAGTGTATTGTCTTCATGCTGCTAACACTACTAACACTGTGATAACGAAGTGGAGTGTATTGTCTTCACGCTGCTAATACTACTAACACTGTGATAATGAAGTGGAGTGTATTGGCTTCACGCTGCTAACACTACTAACACTGTGATAATGAAGTGAATTGTGTTGTGTTCACACAGCTAATACTACTAACACTGTGATAATGAAGTGAATTGTGTTGTCTTCACGCTGCTAATACCACTAACACTGTGATAATGAAGTGAATTGTGTTGTGTTCACGCAGCTAATACTACTAACACTGTGATAATGAAGTGATATGTATTGTCTTCACGCAGATTAAACTACTAACACTGTGTTAATGAAGTGGATTGTATTGTCTTCACGCTACTAATACTAGTAACACTGTGATAATGAAGTGAAGTGTATAGTCTTCACGCTGCTAACACTACTAACACTGTGATAATGAAGTGGAGTGTATTGTCTTCACGCTGCTAACACTACTAACACTGTGATAATGAAGTGGAGTGTATTGTCTTCACGCTACTAATACTAGTAACACTGTGATAATGAAGTGGAGTGTATTGTCTTCACGCTGCTAACACTACTAACACTGTGATAATGAAGTGAAGTGTATTGTCTTCATGCTGCTAACACTACTAACACTGTGATAACGAAGTGGAGTGTATTGTCTTCACGCTGCTAGTACTACTAACACTGTGATAATGAAGTGGAGTGTATTGTCTTCACGCTGCTAACACTACTAACACTGTGATAACGAAGTGGAGTGTATTGTCTTCATGCTGCTAACACTACTAACACTGTGATAACGAAGTGGAGTGTATTGTCTTCATGCTGCTAACACTACTAACACTGTGATAATGAAGTGGAGTGTATTGTCTTCACGCTGCTAACACTACTAACACTGTGATAATGAAGTGGAGTGTATTGTCTTCACGCTGCTAATACTAGTAACACTGTTATAATGAAGTGGAGTGTATTGTCTTCACGCTGCTAACACTACTAACACTGTGATAATGAAGTGGAGTGTATTGTCTTCATGCTGCTAACACTACTAACACTGTGATAATGAAGTGAAGTGTATTGTCTTCACGCTGCTAACACTACTAACACTGTGATAATGAAGTGGGGTGTATTGTCTTCACGCTGCTAATACTACTAACACTGTGATAATGAAGTGAAGTGTATTGTCTTCACGCTGCTAACACTACTAACACTGTGATAATGAAGTGGAGTGTATTGTCTTCATGCTGCTAACACTACTAACACTGTGATAATGAAGTGGGGTGTATTGTCTTCACGCTGCTAACACTACTAACACTGTGATAATGAAGTGGGGTGTATTGTCTTCACGCTGCTAATACTACTAACACAGTGATAATGAAGTGAAGTGTATTGTCTTCACGCTCCTAATACTACTAACACTGTGATAATGAAGTGGAGTGTATTGTCTTCATGCTGCTAACACTACTAACACTGTGATAATGAAGTGGAGTGTATTGTCTTCATGCTGCTAACACTACTAACACTGTGATAATGAAGTGAAGTGTATTGTCTTCACGCTGCTAACACTACTAACACTGTGATAATGAAGTGAGGTGTAAACGTATACTGCTAATATTAATAACACTGTGTCCATGGAATGAAATGCAAACCTATCTAAACGTGAATTATCTTCAAAACCAGTTACATGGGAGCAATCCAGCACAACTGCGCCGGTCCCAAGCCCGAGTGAATGGTTAAAGGCTGAGTCTCAGTGGATGCACGAATGCCGGGTAGGTGTGACCGTTAAATACTATTAACTGCTTCAGTCGGAAGACTTGCCTATTTGCATAACCAGGAATTTCTACTCCTTTAGAGGAGATGGGTGAGGACGAGTATCCGGTGATCTAATGCGGGATTTTCTCGGCTAAGGTATCGTAACCCTGAGAGAAGAAGGTCGTGTTCACCAAATGGCACAACACAGAATCAGATCAAGCGTATATTGATAGACAGAAGGCATGACTGTGATATCCTGCAAGTGGATAGTTCCCGAGGTGAAGATTGGGATTCGTATAAAGAGTAGACAAAGGATATCCATAAACGAGCGGATAGATACAGCAAGGTATGATAGTGGTAGCCTTAACCTTTTAACACTTCTTAAAAACGTTTAGAATGCAGTATTGATCATAAAACAAAGCGGTTAAATTATAATATCTTTGAAAATGTGCTATTTATTAATTATTTTTCCAATAGTCTGCATGCGATTTGAAAATGCATTGCCAGGATTTTAGAAAACATGAGTTAAATTTCTCGCCTATATAACGTTACATGAGTGTCTTCTAACATCTTTCTCAGTAAACCTTCTGCGCACGTGGTAGATGAATATAGTTAATCGCCTCTACGATGCAACATATGTCTATTCAATTTTCGTTTCCCATTATACTCATTTCCACACATAGTTTATATATATTTTATATTATCTCGCCACTATGAAGTAGTAGGTGTTTGTTTAAGTTATGCTTCTGAGTAAAGCTCTTTCCGCACGTACTACATCCATATGGCTTTAAGCCACTATGAATTACAAGGTGTTTTAAGTTTTGTTTCTGAGTAAAGCTCTTCTCGCACACATTACATGGATATGGCTTCAGACCACTATGAATTAGCATGTTCTCTTCTCAATATAGCTCTTTCCGCACGTAGAGCATGAAAAAGATTCATCGCCACTATGAATTAGCAGGTGTGTGTCTAAAGTTTTCTCTTCAGTAAAGTTTTTACTGCACAATGAACATGAGCAATCTCTTCCTCCACTATGTATTACAGTGTGTTGTTTTAAGTTATCCTTGCCAGAAAAACTCTTTCCGCACGTATTACATGTATATGGCTTTAAGCTACTATGAACTCGCAAGTGTTGCTTCAAATGCCCATTTTTAGTAAATTTTTTTCCGCACGTAGAACATGAATACATTTTCTCTGCACTATGAATTAGCAAGTGTTGCTTGAAAGTATCCTTTAATGCATAGTTCTTCCCGCAAGTGGAACATGAGTACGGTTTATTGCCACTATGCGTTAACTGGTGCATTTTCAAACTATTCTTTACAGCATACTTGTTTCCACACGTAGTACATGAATATGGCTTTATGACAGGATCGGATGTGTCTGTGCATACCAACCTGAAATAATGAGAACTAATATATGCCAGTACGCTTTTCATTATGTACACGATGAAGCGGTCAAGTAGTTGATGGAACATTAATGATTCTACAACGATTCTTTCCTTAACAAATGCCTGGAACTAAGGTCACTTCAACCCTTGAAAGATGCGTTTAACCTTACAATTACATATTATAGAGATATCGCTGTTTTCATTTCATAAATTTTGGAGCAATAGCTCTTAATTTGAATAAAGATGTTGATCCAGTCTGTAGAAGGGGAAGGTTATGGCTGTTACTGGTCCTATATCTGCTCTACTGTATGTATATGGAATTTTGGTCGAGCTTCTAACTCGAGTGCAGGCATTCAACTTGTATTTCTCTAACTCATTTGAGAGGAATATTATACATATTCTGTACATACATATATGATATTATACATACCCTGAAGCGTGACGTTTGAGATTTGTACCGGTTGGAACATTTGGTGTCCGACCTCCCTTGGCCTGCCCCCTAAACTTGCGAGAGATTCACACCCTGGAGCCGAAATGACGGATCAAGGAATAAAACTAGTGAATATTCCGCTGTTAGATAAATGCAAGATTTAAGATCGACGTATGTCGCAATAAATTGTAGCTTATTGCAACACTTTTGAGGCAGGCTGTGCTACTTGTTTGAAATTTTTCGCGCTGTCGGGACAGTTGAGGTGGCACATAATAGTGACCAACTGCGAAAGGATTAAACAAGTTAAGTCTACGAACTAAATGTTAATTTACCGCCACAAGTCAGGGTGGCAATCGTGTGCCCGTCAACAGTAAAATGTTAACGTGCGCCAACAGAACTGAGGGTCTTCAGCAATGAACTGGCCTAGGAAGAGGTTGTGTTATAAAGTAGTGCTCCCGGGAGAGGGAAAGCCGCCGCAAGGATTAATATGATTACTTCTCCAAACATCTAGGGTCATTCAACGTATGTGACTTTGGACTGGTGAAAAGGCTCGCAGAGTTAACTTGCTAGAATGACAGAACTTTATTTTCTTTGAAAATTTAAGAAATTTTAGGGGATGTTTGAAGTAAATGGAGTTTTCGCACGAGGCTGGGTAAGTATTCTTTGTGACTTGAGATATATTGTATTTGTTTAACTATGTTTTGGTAAATGTAACTGTTGGGTTTATATCGTCTCGAAGCGTAAATGGAGGTATTATTGTTTTTCAAATATGAAGTGTTGTGTACCGCCACGTGCTTGTATTGTTGAAGGCACCAGTTGCATTATTTGAGTCGGTGGGTTAGTCGGTCAACCTTTTGGTTTTAGTATAAATGTATTTAGGAAATTATAAATTGTGTAATCAGGTCCTCGATACGTTTGAAATTTAAACGAATTCGGTTGAGAAAGTTGTCTTTCGTTGTCTTGTCAGGTAATGTCGGGAACAGGGGCATATAGAGAGTTTTATTTCGGGGGCTGCCCAACCGGGAGTTAGGTGGCCTGGTATAGGCCCAAAGGATAGGGGTTCTCAACGGGCTACTTCTGTATTATTTGGTGTAAAATTATGAGTTTTAAGGCAATCTGGCATCACTTTTTCAACCAATTTGTTGTGATGTTTTATGTTTGGTTAATGTCAAACACAACTGAGGCCATTTTATGATACTTTTTATTAATACAATCAATCATCTTACTCTCTTGCTGGTATTTACGTGGAAGGAATTAATGTTACTATTTTGATTTACAACTCACAATATAATATAAAGTCAAGGTTTCATGATGCATTGCCAAATCGGTTGATAACTTCATCGTCAGTGAGGTGTATATCTCTCTGAATAGATGACAATACTAGACCGTTGAGTCTGTTTTCAGAAGTAGAATTTCTTAAGTACGTTTTCAACCGACTCAAACTCCGTTCGGCAGTACCAGTAGCTACAGAGAGAGGCATATTTGCCAAATGTTTGATAAGGGTATACAAGTTAGGGAAAGCCCTTTGCCATGCGCTTCAAGGTCACTTGTTGCTGTTCTTGGTTCTTTCATAAGAGCGAAGGCACTGGAAAGAGGTTATGTTGTTACACATAAGATCAGAGTAAACTGATTGTCACACTGTTTACATCGCTCTACCTTCGCCTTGCTTTGTAACGTTGCCATACGTCGCTTAGTAACAATAGTATATGATTATATTGGTTTTTAATGTTTGAATTCAAAAATAAATAATATATGTGACCAAACAATTGGGGGGGGGGGGGGGTCCCCCAGATCCCCCTTTTATATACGCCCCTGGTCGGGAAGTTGGTTTTGTAGTGGTATTGAATCTCGGTTTGCTCTGCCTCAGGACGGTTGATGTGTTGTCTATTAGTGATTAGTGTATTGTCGAAGCGTGGAAGTATCAGAAAGCATTTTTAGCCTATTTTATTTATGAAAAAAATAGGTTTATTACATCACCTTTTGTCTGTGGGTGCGTGTGTGTGTGTGTGTCCCTAATAACGTCTAAACGGCTGGAGCGATTTCAATGAAACTCAGTAAGTTCATAGCACTATACCGGACGACCTTGACCGAGCCCTTTAAATTTTCTTACGGCGCACCAATCCAACATGGAGGCAGTGCGAAATATTTCGCCCACATTCAATATCTCCGAAATTATTACAGATATTGCACTGCAATTTTGTACGGTGATAAAGAGAACTACTAGAAGATTATCTATGTGACATTTGAAAAAATCTGGTAACTGCAAAACCAACATGGTGGCCAAGCGCAGTTGCGACTTTTAAATAGACGTATCTCGCTATTTAACCATCAAACGCAATTGAACTTGGTACAGCATATGTTCATACACATTGTAATGCACTGACATCTAACTTCGTACAATTGTCTACATAACCTCAAGATGGCGGCTGTGCGAAATATTTCACCGGCATTCTATATCTCAGAAACTATTACCGGTATCAGCCTGAAATTTTGTACCGAGATAAAGGGCACTACTGGAAGTTCATATATGAGACTTTCAAAAACCGGTTAACTACAAAACGAACATGGCGGACAAGCAAATTTGAAAAATCTAAATAGACTTTTCTTGCGATTTAATGATCCAAGCGCAATGAAACTTGGTACAGCAAATGTTTATACACATTGTTATGCACTGGTATCTAATTTAGTTCAATTGTTTACATAACTTCAAGATGGCGGCTGTGCGAATTTTAAAATTAAGTTTGTATTCCTTGAGCCGTAATCATGCGATCGAAGGGAAAGTTTGAATAATGAACCTACGCAATAATTTTCCTTTAATGGTACATGACTCTATGGCCTATACATATAACAATCCAACATGGCGACCATCTGAAATATTTAGACGTTTCTCAATATCTACGAATCTATTCCAGCAATCAAACTGATTTTTTTTTTTATGTCCATAGGGGCTATGAACATAAGTTCACCTATAGGACTTTCAATAACCTGGTGATCACAAATCCAACATGGCGGCGACGCGAAGTATAAATATTCACATGTACGTTTCTCGCAATTTAACCACCCGAGCGCAGTGAAACTTGGTACAGTAAATCCTTATACAAATGTTAATCCACTGGCATCTAATTTATTTTAATTGTTTTCATAACCACAGGATGGCAGCTGTGCAAAATTTTAAAATCTCGTTTTTATTTCGTGTGTCCTAATCATGCGATTGAAGTTTGAATACTACGCGTACACAATAATATTCATATAACAGTACTTAACTCTAAGACCTTCATATATGAAAATCCAACATGGCGACCATCCGAAATATTTAGTAGGTTCTCAATATGTACGAATCTATTACAGCAATCAAAATGACTTTTTATGTTGATAGAGGAAATTAACATAAGTAGGATATACGAAAATAGGCTTTAGTTCTTCACGGAACTACTTGTTTCACATGGTCAGGAGTCTTGGGCTTTTAATACTGACAGAGTTAAAATGAGTTTGCGTCATGTGTTGTGGATTATTGCAGTAGGCCATTTATAATTAGGGTTGTCGTACGGTGGCAATCTTACATTACCCCTACTTCATCTCTCTACCTTTCTCTGCAATGCCGTTGGAGGCGACCTTTTCTCTTCTATTTGGGGTTTCCAGTTTCGTACAGGTAAAATAGGAGAGAGCTTGTTTCGGTCTATTGTTGATTTCATATATTGGAATCGATTCGTTTTCCTAGATCTGCTGCATCCTTGTTAGTTGTACCATTTATTAATTTAAGATTATCGTAGGGTGGTTAAATGAATATTTGTGTTCGTGAGTGGATGCATGGACACTGGGGGTAATGATAGTTACAGGTTAGCTTAAGTTTCTGTGCTGTGAAGTATTTCATTCTTTTTAACCGCCGCAGTCCTAGCAAAGTAACGTGATGCATTCTTTCCTCACCCCTTTTCAAAATTAAATTGAAGTAAATGTAACTGGGCTCATGAGTTTTAAGCAAATATTGTAAATGTATTACATATGTACAATGTTGGTATGAATGATAACAATTGTATTACATACGTACATTGTTGGTATGAATGATAACAATTCAACACTTAGGAACCCCAAATTCTATCAAGGCCTCAGGTAGGGTTTCCGTCCATCCTCTGGCTTGTTCAGGATCCTTATTCCGTCTCATTCCTGGGGAGAATATCCTGTGAGGTGCAACCGTTTAGGACGAGCATGTGGGGATGAAAACTGCTTAACTGAACATAAGGTAACTATATCTATGTTCATACTACTACAGGTGACACATATTAATCCAAATTAAATTCGCTATAAAATGACCTTTGAAGTTTATTATTTTATTTTTATGTAAGCCGCGTGATTAATAAAACACATAGATATTCTTACTTTGCTGTTAAATACATCGCACAATTTAGTGCACCAGCAATTATGTGGAAAATATTCATTTACCATATTTAGAAGAATACAATCACATACCACTTATCGCTCTTTAAACAACGGCAGCCATGTTCGTCAGCGCATGAGGTCACTTCAACAAGGCGCATTGTTGCCAACATGTGGGATACAAAATACACCACACTAATTAAAGATTATTGGTGCGTGTCTATTCCACTGTGCGTGACAAAAAACACAGGTGTATAAATGGCTGGGCCGTGTTACCTTACAATTATCATTGGTCTAGGCAAAAGTCATTGGTCTGGATTTAACACATTTTACAGTAGCACCATAAGCGCAGGGTTGGCAATACTGTATTCGACGATAATTCACGCGCATAATGGCGCACGCAGCTGGAATATTACTGTATAAGTCGTGATCTAAAAGGGGGATGGAGGGCGGGTTACGGTCATGCGAGCAGTAAGCATCTCATATTACATCATTTCCTGATTTATTTTTCATCATTTGAAAAGGTATTTTGGCTAATTTTAGTACTGTGTACGATATTTTCTCTTATTGAAAATTCAAGTGAATTTTATTCTGGTCTATTTGAAGAGTTTATAAATGTCATTTTACTGCAGGGGCTAATGATACGAGAATCAAGCCGTGTCGGAACGAACCTTCAATAACCGGTTGGAGATGTCAAAGGAAAGACCGGACCAATGAAAATTAAGTATTTTATTGTAAGGAAGAGAGGTGCGGTGTGTGTCTGTCAAAGCTTTGATGCGATGCTGCCCAGCGACAAAAATAAACGAAAAAAAATAAAGGTCTCGCCACAGCTCATAATAGAAAAACGATCGCGCCAAGAAGTGCGACGCACGGCGGGCCAGGACTCGTGCCGGTGTCAAGTGCATTGACGCATCGCGCCAAGGACAACTGCTTAATATCGTGTTGCCAATCAGAGGGCTAGATTGCTACAATCAGTGAAGCTACTCATTAATATCAATAGGGCGATTTTCAAGAATTTGTATACGCTCGATACATGCAGGAAATTATTTCGAAATTCACCTTGTTTTTACTTTGAAGATTGAATGCTTATTACGGCAATAAATTGCATATTGATAGTAGACCGCCAAGAATGGTAGCCATTTTGAGAAAAGCCGCCAACTTCTGGAGAGAGGGGATGGATTGCTGTACCAAGAGTGAGGACTTCTATTCTGACTGTGACGGGGCACGAACGTGCTAAGCGGTTCATTAAAGTGCGGGCTCTTGGATAAAAGTATACCGAGAACCGAGGTGTGAGTGACGGTCAAAGTGTGATACTCGGACGCGCTCAAGGCAAAGCGATTATGTGAGGACTTGTAATATTTTTCGAAGTGTTAGTGAAGAAACCCAGTGGTATTGGACATTTAAAAGTATCAACTCGAGTACATTAAGGAATTGTGTGTGGAGAGTTAAAAGTTAACGATTGTGATAAACACTACATTGAATATAAACATTTGGCTGGAAGGGCAATTGAACTGTATTTTTAAGTGAATTATTCTCTGAGGAATTCTTATTAAAATTTCCAAAATCTTTATCGAAGTGATCGACGATCTATTGAGATCCATGAATATTTGATACTGCGTGGAGGCAAAAGACATTATCAGAAACATCGATAGGAGGGGAGTCCAATAAACTCTGAATATTTTCGAAGTTTCGCCAACATGATTGATGATCCGAAATTGAGAGGTATGTCTTTCGAAGTAACGGAGATGACTGGTATGACATGATAAATACCGAATGGAAATATGACCTAACTTGAAAGCAAGAATGTATTGACTAACCTACACAGACTTCTGAACATTTTCAAAGTATACGAAATTCAACATCACAAATTTACGCACTATGAGATATTCCTGAAATGAAAATGAGACGATATTCTACGTCGAGATGTTGCCAAGAAAGAAGATGGGAGTGGAATAACAAGAGATGCAGACGGCAGTTGAGGTTCGAACGAGGGCAGAAGGAGAGGCGATGTTCGATTCGAGGCGTACCATCTATTAATGAACTGATAGGCGTACCATCAGTTATGGACCTGACGGACGGACGCAGATCTTGGAATCTACAGAGGCAGGAGTATGGAAGTGTATGGTAGAGGAAACCAATTCTATCAGGATCGCTTCTACTGAACTGTTCCCAGCTCAAGGTAGGGAGATTATCTTCAGTTACTTCACTTAGGTATTTTTTTTGTAAAAAACATCCCAATGTTCCATTTTTTACTGAAATTGTTCAGTAATGTTTAGACCATTTTAGTAATTTTAGATATGTTTATGTTCGATTTAATATCGAATTTGGATTCTAGTTCAACTTTGTATTCAAGCGATTCAGAATTTTAGAATTTGAGTAAGCATTGGGGAGATCTTCAAGCTTAAGCATTATTATATTTTTATATAAAGATAGTTGTATTCTATAACAGACTTCTACGATCTATTGCAAGCCTAGGATCAACTCTGATGAAGAACGATCTTTCAATTAAATAATGATATTTTAGAAAACATTCATTCAAATGTGTCATGATATTTGTGGAATTAAATTGTAGTCAAACGTATTTGCATTTCGAGCAAGTGTGATACAGTTCCTTGAGATAAACTGAGATTGTGTAACGACATTGTAGTCATATATATAAATATGTACCAGACTAGATGGTTGTAGCTATCGGAAGATATTTATTATTGTATATATCATTCTACGATTTTTATTAATTGTACTATTTTGAAACCGAACTGAGAGTATTGGGTGACGAAGTAATATGGGATCGAGGGAATGAACGTGCCATTTGAATTAGGAAAGTTAACTAATAGGCCAATCAAATTAGATTTAAAAAAAGCGTTTTGAGGAATTAATTTCCAAAAACCTGGAAATCGTTTTAATACCTTCGTTTGGTTTTAAATACATGCAATCCGAGTTTGCACCATCCCAAGATGTGTGCACAACTTTTGGGACCCAAATAACCTCGAAATATTTCCTCTTTTTTCACTTTTTTGTTTGTAGCTCGTAAACGGTACGTCGGACGGATAATATCAAACAGTTCAATATTAAATAAGGTTACATTCTACGTCGAATGAATATCTAAAGCTTGAAATTTGGTTCAGAGGTATAGCCGAAATCAAAAGTTCAAAACTGGGAAAATTTCTCATTTAGTTGCAAACTTACATTTTGCGACTTTCCAAGACCACATATCTTCGGAATAGATATTTCTATTGAACTCTGAAATCGTGAAAATAAAATCAGCTGTTGTTATACCTACTCGACCAAAATGAACGAAACAGATAATTTTTCATCAGAAAGTCTGACAAGTTTTGGTCTGGTGACGACACATACCTGACGATTGAGCAGGTGGTAATGAGGTCTCTGAAAGCCCAAGGTGGGCTGTCTCATGAACGAGGCATAACGGACAGTACTCTGGTGACTTTGGGTGCGGAAATTGCGGTACAAGTGGAAGACTCTTGTGGCAAGACGTATGATACTTCAGAGCAGCATGTCAACGCTAGGTTGTCAAGGGCACAGAGGGACGATGCAGACGTTGCGAACCTTCTTGACTGATTTTCATCTCACTATCCCTAACCAACTGGACAATTTTGTGTTGTCCATTAGCACAGGAGTAACTAGCGATGTGAAAATTGACTGCGTTTGAAAAAGGGATTCAGAGTATTGCTAAGATTATTGGCAACGACTTCAGTAATGTCAAGTTTCAACGAAAAAGCAGAGTGGTTCCTCTTAAAGCTGTCAACTCGAAAGTCAGGATTGACGGCGAAGATATGCCAGTAAATCCACATTACACTTTTCCGACGAATAACACTTCGTAAAAAATCTGAGGAACAGTTCAAAAATTGTTTCGAGTTTGAGTTAGCTCCTTATCCCCTTTCCATCTTTGATGAAACAGGAATGCGGAAAACAAATAAATCTGTGTTCTATAATTTATTTTCACCAGTTGCTGATCAAACATCTCTTGCAGGTAGTGCCATTCTAATTGATGGAGGGTTCCTTCTACTTCGAGTGGTTTGGGAATCCAAGGAAAAATTTTCAACAATTCTCTCCAAATATGTCGACTACGTTAGGCAATACTACAACCCTGCCAGTACATTTATCGTTTTTGATGGTTACCCTGAAGATGCATCAGTAAAGAGTACAAAATCAGTTGAGCGACTTCGCCGTAAAAGCAAGAACTCTTCTTCTAACGTAATGTTCACTGAAACGATGACTTCAACCAGGCCGAATGAACAATTTTTGTCCAACGACAGCAACAAAGAACGGCTTATCACCATGCTGCGTGAGAAATTATTACAGCAGGGGTTTGAAGTGAGGCAAGCTCTTGAGGATGATGATACTCTCATCATCAACACCACCATTCCAGCGGCAAAGAACTTTGCGACGGTCATAATAATCGGAGAGGACACCGATCTATTGATCCTATTCACCGCCAAAGCACCAAATTCAAACATTTACGTCAAGAAACCTGGAAAGTGGACCTCTCAGAACACGTTCTACTCTTCGAGGTACTTCAACTTCTCGTCTGCTGTCAAACAGAACCTTCTGTTCCTATGTGCAAACAGTGGGTGAGATACAACCTCTGCATTCTATCGCCAAGCGAAGTTGAAGTTTGTCAAATTCTTTGAAAACAACACGGCTTTACAGGAGGCTGTCAAGGTTTTCCACCATGCAGATGCTGATCCTGAGGACCTCCTTTCAGCAGGTCAACTATTCCTGGTGGCCCTATATTCACCTAAGGCCAATGAGACCTCCTTGGACAAAATCCGCCACGAGATATTCTCAAAATCCCCCATAAAGCCAACTTCAATATGGCCTCTCTACCACCAACAAACGCAGCCGCCGGCCAACATATTCTGCGTGTCTACCACCAAATCCAGGGCTGGTATGGTAGACAAAAGGATCCTCTCAGATGGGGTTGGAAGAGGACGGACCATGGCCTGCTCCCCACCATGAACACCAAGGATCCATCTCCAGCTGAAGTCCTCAACACAGTGTCCTGCGGATCTAAGAAGGGGTGTGCAGGGGGTTGCAGCTGCCGGAAAGTTGGTATGAAATGTTCAACAATTTGCCTCGAATTCAGCACCATTGTAGGATGAGGGTTGGTCCCATATGCCGATCGCCGCAGAAGCAGAAATAGGTGAGGAGAGTCCCTTTGAAGATGATCTCGATTAACAGGGGCTCGACATGCCATCCCAGCTTGAGAGCTTTGTAGATGAAGGGCCATCGACATCTAAGAAAATGCGAGCATGTATGCTGCCCAATTTTCTGCTGCATGACTATTGATTTCTCTAACATGTTTCTATTTATATTTTATCAATGTATCTCAATTTTAAATGTTCCTATTACTTTATTAATTATATATTAATAATGGTTATTAATTAAAGAATGGCAATATACAACTTTGTTCTAATTAAAATGTTTTTCATTCGTACTACACCGAATCACTACTCAGAGTGTGTACCTTTATATAACTAGTTTTCTGATTTGCGTAAATCTTAGATATTTGAATTAAAATGTTCTTAGCAGTGATCATAGTAGGTAGATTGATTTTTCGTACTAACAGTATTATGTCGTAACATGAACATGCCTTTTTTGTGGAAAGGGTCGTTATTTTTGGAATTGAATTAAATAACATTTTAGCAGTGATTAAATTAGTTAACTAGCCACTTGAAATTAAAAGGACTTACGAAATTGTCTATATTATTATTAACAGAAAAGCGCACTAATGTGCATAACATAGATTTACACTAGTGAAACAAACACGTTACAAAAGAGTTAACTGATGTGAAAAACATCATGATCCAGTAATCAATCAGGAATGTGTGCATTAAATCATTCATTCATGACCAGTCATTATATTGTGAATTGAATGTTATTTGTGAAATAGAGCAACACTTTCATTTTAAATGTTAGTTCTTGCCATAATCACAGAGTGATTTCTGGTTATTTTTACATCGTGTGATGTGATATGTGTCACAGAACTGGTCACATAGCGAGCACACGCAAAGTCCATTTGGGGCGTGGTAGGACATGTTTTTACATATTTTATGGTGGTACCCATGCACTGCTAACTTTATCACCACATGTCTTAGTTTCTGATTGGCGCTGGTCCAGTTCCGGTTGATCATGGCATCCGTGCTGTAAAATTCTAGCGGAATGCCTTCTCTCTTCTCTCTGCTAGGTGCGCTTCAGCATTCTTTGTTGACGGAAGCTGTAATTTTGTTCTTATTTCTTTGACGAGGAAGGGTTCCCGTGCTAATTCATTTGTTTGGCGGGAGCGCGTGTATTTTGCGATGCCCATGAAGGTTTTCAGGAATTGCGCTTTAACTCTTTCGATGGTGGCCAGATCTCTCTTCGTTAGTCGGTCCCATATCAAGTGGATCCCGTACGTGAGAATTGGTAGGATCTTTGCGTCAAACAGATGCATAGCTCTTTTTAAGGATAGCTGCTGTAGATTGATAATGTCGTACATGGCTTTCAAGCAAGCCACTGCTCTGTCTTGGATGTGTAGTCTGAATGTTCCGGTAGTCTGTAAAGTGATCCCAAGGTATTTAACTGCATTTACTATATCCACTTTGTCCTCTTCATATTGCAAGTTGTCGTTTGCTGCTACACGCCCACTTTTCCGAAAAACCATCTGTTGGGTTTTTGTCCAGTTTATTTTCAGTCTGTTATTTCCTGCCCATTCTACCAGTGCTGAGAAGGCGTGTTGCAGTTCTTCCTTATTTGGTGATCCTAGGACCATGTCGTCCGCATATATGTAGATCACTGCGTCCTTTGATTTCTCTCGGATTGCTGTTGTTACATCGGCTGTGGCAATATTGAACAGTATGGGACTTAGGGGATCACCTTGCAACACTCCATTAGTTTGGGTGATTTCCTTTGTTTTGCATACTGCGTCATCTATGGTGATCTGGTTGTATGCCAGGATTTTTTTAACTAAGATTCTTAAAGGCTTGTGATGTCCGATGATATTTTGAAGTTTCGATGTGAGCTTTCTTCTGTCAATCAGGTCGAAGGCCTTTGTTTAGTCTATAAAGACTGCATAAAACTTTCCCTTTTGGAGTCGTTTTGCTTCCTCGAAGTCATTTAACAGATTTTGAATTGCGTTCAAGGTTCCTCTTCCTCTTCTAAAGCCGAATTGTTCCTCCGGTATCTTGGAGTCGACTTCGTATACTATCCTGTTGGTTAGAATTCTTGTCAGTAACTTGAAGGAGTTGCTTTCCAGTGCAATTCCTCTGTACGAGTTGGGATCGTTGGTTTCACCTTTTCCTTTATAGAGAGTTTCAATGGTCGATTTTCTCCATTCTTCGGGAATATTTCCTGTTTCTAGGCATTTGGTAAACAGCTTGGACCATAGTTCTGATAGGTATTGTGCCGATTCCTTTAGATGTTCGTTGAAAAACCCGTCTGGTCCTGCGGCTTGTTATATTTCGTAGCCTTGATTATGTCCAATACCTCTGTTTTAGTGATGGGGAGTATTTCTTCGTGTTGATCTCTACATTCAATTTCATATGCCGCTTGTTGACCTGTACCGTTAAGGATGAGAGTGAAGTGTGATTCCCATATTTCTATTTCAACGTTGCTAGATCTTGACGATGTTCTTGGTCTGATGGCTATGTATGGATCATTCATTGCTTCTTAGGCGATCCTCTCACCTTCTTTTTCTATGTATTGAAAGCGTTTACGTTTTAGGAGATTCTTGTAATATCTCTGTGTTTCCCCATATACTCTTAGGTCCTCTGGTGTTGACGTGATCCTAGCTATATGTAGCGCCTTTAGTGTAGTTTGTCTTTCTGCATAACATTCCTTATCAAACCACGGTTGAGCTTTCCTTGTAATCTGTTTGTGTTTGTCTATATAACGTGAAATTTTATTCTCTACAACTTTTATTCTATGGGTTTTTCCACAAGAGAATCTGTTTCCAGTCGCAAAATGTAAGTTTGCATCTAAATGAGAAATTTTCCCAGTTGAAAACTTCTGCTATACCACTGACCCAATTTTTAAGTTTTCGATGTTTATTCGACGCAGAATTTAACCCTCTTTAATATAGAACTAGCAGGTTTCAGATTAGGATTCAGCACGTTGGACCACCTCCAAACAGTAAACCAACTCATCGAAAAACTGCAAGAATTCAACCTTAAAGCCTATATTGCATTTATAGACTATAACAAAACCTCTGACTCCGTGGAACACACATATGTTCTAGAGGCCCTAGAGAACCAAAACATACAGAAAAGGTATATCAGACTTATATCAAAAATCTACGAGAGTAGCCAGGCAAAAATACGGACAGAAATGGAGGGAAAACACTTCGAGCTAGAGAGAGGAGTGAAACAAGGAGACCCCCTCTCTCCAAAAATATTCACATGCCTGCTAGAAAACCAATTCCGGAAAATGAAATGGAAAACAAGACACGGCGTCAACATAGATGGACAAAACCTGACACACCTACGGTTTGCAGACGACATCATACTCATGGCAAAATCTGCATCAGACTTAGAACAAATGGAAACAGAATTAAACAAGGTCAGCAAAGAAGCTGGCCTAACCATGAACCCGAGTAATACGAAACTGATGACAAATGCGACAGAAAAACCAGTAAACATTGACGGTGAAAACATTAGAGTATGTCCAGGACTATACATACCTAGGTCAAAACATTTCATTCCATAACAATACGGAGAAAGAAATCAAAAGAAGAATTGGGCAAGCATGGAAAAAATTCTGGTCCTTGAAATTCATTTTAGGAGATAAATCTCAGAAACTAAGTCTGAAAACACAAGTTCTAGAAAAATGTGTAATCCCAGTAATGCTGTATGGATGTCAAACATGGTCACTAACTTCGCAGCAAAGAGAAACGCTCCAGATAGTCCAACGCAGGATGGAACGAAAAATCCTCAATATCGCGCTGAAAGACAGAATACGGAACGAGGAGATACGCAGAAGAACCAGTATTAAAGACGTCATCAACACAGCGGACAGACTAAAATGGAAATGGGGAGGCCACGTAGCAAGGATGGAGCATAGAAGGTGAACGCACAGACTAACGATGTGGGACCCAGAACCGGCAGGAGAAACGTAGGAAGACACAGGACACGCTGTGCTGACACATTCAAGAAATTTGCCGGACCACAATGGACAAGAAGAGCAAGAGACAGACAAGAGTGGAAGACCCTAGAGATGCTCCTTTTCAAAACATAGTATATGCGTGGAAAGGGAAGGAGCAACTCAGTGCAACATAGTGAACCCTTAAATACAATAGCGGTAATGTATTGAGGACAGTTAAAACTCTACTAAAATAAAATGAACGTGCTAGAAACATTAACAATTTTGCAAATATTAGATATAACAACAGGAATACAGAACATAGACAATACTGTGACTAGGTTAGGAATAGGTATACCAATAGCTATAAGAACAATTCAAGAATAGAGACTAACATGCCAGAAAAGTGCACCACTAGGTGCCTCACTACTCTTTAGGACTGATCACCTAATGAGTGTAATGGAGCAAAATCCCTGCCTAGACAGGAGGCCATTGCCCTTAGGGGATTAAAGGGCTGTATTTATTATTATTATTATTATTATATTGTACTGATTAATATTTTCCGTCCGACGTACCGTTTTCGAACTACAAGCAAATACCTGAAAAAATAGGAAACATTTCAAGGTTATTTGGGTCCCTAGAGTTATGCACACCTCTTGTGATGGTGCAAACTCGGATTACACGCATTTTGGACCAAACGAAGGTATTAAAACTATTTCCATTTTTCTGGAAATTAATTTCCAGAAAATTTCTAATTCGACTGGGCTATAAGGTGTCTTGGTATTTGTTAAAAGGATTTGTGAAGACATTTATAGCTACAACAATGCGTTGTAACGATAGTGACAGGGGCTACGTTTGCTCTGCTCACGCTCCAGGGGTATACAACGTTTGTTAGGATATTCTACGAGGAACCGCTGTGGATAAAATAGTTAAATGCATTATAGGAAGGAATACGATATTGTAATGAATTATTTATCCGCAATTGAAATTATTTCGAAAGCTACGATCTATATTCATTGATTTAGTTTTGGAAACAGCTGATGGATGAAGGAAACAGCTGTTATTGTGTGTGGAGAGGAACGCTGAAGCAAAGCTCAGTTTCACAAATATATTGTAGTTACGATAAACGGTAGAAGTAATTTGTGTTATTATTATTATTATTATAATTATATAATATTGTTTGAAATAACGCCAGGTGAGAAACATTGTTTTTAATCTTAGCGTAATCGCTCGGATTAAGTTCCTAACCATGACGAACTGACCGAATATATCACGTTAGTGGTGAAGTGGAATAAAGACAATCTGTGGATTGATCGTAGAGCGGAAAAGGTGTTGTACATTTGTAAGTATTAACGTATTAATAGGATGCTATATTTATGGGCAGGAGCAGTGTAGGAATAAGTTAGAATCAAGGATAGATGTATAAATTAATTCGTAGCACTTTTAATGAAGGTTTTCAAATACTATTAATCCTTGAAATTAAAGCACAGCAGTCGCTGGCGCGAGAGTTTAGTTTATTTCAATTAAACAGCTGAGATTAGCGCTTTATTTTTATTCAGGATGTCAGGGATTATTTATCTTTTTATTATATGGAGCTTATGAATAAACCCAGACACGTTTTTACGTTTTTCTGATATTTTATAATTATCTGCGTTATTTGTGTAACGAATTTGGTACGTGTAGGATTGTGCTATATTAGTAATGGGAATTTAGGCCACGGTGTATCATCCTTACCACCGAAAATTGTAAGTTTCGAACTCTCCTCTAGTAGTTAGCGAACCACCATCCAAGTAGTTAGCATTATAGCACAATCATAGCTCGGTGTACCATATTCCTGTTCTATTTGCTAGTAGCACTTAGGAATTATTCTATCCGGGGACTTCAAGATGCTGCGATCCACATTCATCTTCGGATTCTGGCATATTTGAACCAGTAATTGCGGGTACAGTACCTTAGAAAATGTTATAGTTCGATGATGTCTCGTTCAGTGTTACTCACTGGACTGCCCGTGACGTTTATTAAATACTTCCACAGAGTGAGAACTCTACATGAGAATGGAGAATTTGTGGGCTGCTAAATTGAAAGTTGATATTAATATCCATTTAAATACAATAAGACACATACCTGACATTGCAAACAAAACTTATTCCTCACCAAAACTTTCAGTTGTCCCAACATAAAAGTGAAAGAGCGTGTGTACACTTACTCATTTAAATGGTTTCCACTTGCTTCACTTTCTATATCCTGGGTTCTTTCTTCCTTATCCTAGGATAAAATTGAAAATTTTTTCTTTATCACCTTATAATGTGTACACAAATAACAACTATGTAATTATACAGCACAGTTGAAGTGTGTCACGAGCAGATGACCACGCTGTTCCGCCCCTAAAAAAAACAACAACTCAGTGAAGACATATTCAGTGAACAACTTTCATACTGCCCACCACATTGTAATGCTAGAGATGAACATTATGTTCTCCCTGCTTCTAAAAGTTATAATAACCCATCTTCTTTGGATATCTAGTGGATCCTAGTGTGGGAGAGAATACTGAGATCAGTGCCTTAATGCTAGTAATACCTTTAAGGATTGGGGACATTAGTCAGTGTATAGGACAAGTAAAGCAGAAATAATATGAGATAAGAGACTATTCTAGAATCATGCAGAGAAAGTAATTAATAATAATACAAAATAATCAAAAACAAGTAACTCGTGTCAATGAGTGACTAGCAACTGGGAATAAATAAATGAGATCTGGAATATTATACAGGACATTCTTCACAAAACACTGCAATATTAAAGCTATTACATTTACAAACGAATTCAGAGTAGGTCAGTTATGTGCCTGCAGAAGGAGTCTGTGTGTTGTGCTAGTAATTCAAGCTTATGACTACTGGTGTACGGAAGCACATACAGTTCAGGCCGAACGTTTGTTTTAGACGAGTGACAAATCATAATGGAAGCCTGGGGGCGAGTTACAACAGTACCTGTGTTGTCACCTGCCCATGCAGTCTGACGATGGACAAATCTATCTCCCGCTACTGCTGAAGTACTGTCATTGGCAAATATAATGGCGTTTTGTTCGCAACTCTGTAATGTGTACTTTCGCGTCACACAATACATCTATGTGTACTGTACTGTTCGGTATGGTGGTTTTGTCACTTACTCAAGTCTGGAAATCCATTACATCAGACCGGTGGTGACAACTGTGAAGGGAGAAGGCAAGAAGTGACTGTGTACAGGTTCACCCGCAAGCTTCAAGGACAAGGGCAAACGGTCGGCTTGTAGTTTGCAATGGAGGAATAGTTCCTACCATACCACATTGAGAAATATATACATCCAGGTTGAATTTGTATATTGAATCCACCCTTTATAGTTCCCGTCTTGGAACAGGATAAGCTTACACAGCTTAAATGCGACGGGTCATGTGATCAGTCCAAGGAGACAAGAGGGTATGATCCCCAGCTTCGACCATCCTTCAAATGGATGTTCTTGGTTCCCCATTTTCATCTCAAGGAAAATGCTGGGACTTTAACTCCTAACGGGCCATTGTAACTCATTACCATACACAATTCTCATTTAAACCTAGTAAGGGTGGACAAAAGGGCGAACGGCTGTCGAAACCACTGCCTGACTCAGCAGAAATGGGAATACTAAGAGGTAGAAAAACACAAGTTAAAAACTATTAGAAAAATGTCAGGAAAGAAGGGTTTTCAGAACGTAATTGCAAGTAAAAGTAAGTGAATTTAGATTTGAACAATTACTATCTCCGCAAGATTCTGAAAATTCTCTTATCTCACATCTTCAATTGGGATACACGAAGGGAGCCTCCCCGAAGATTGTCTACATTATAATTCACAGTGAATAACATACAATAGGGCGTATCCTGGGCAACGTCAGTCAACTAATGAAACACTGACGGCTGATCCTTTCACACCAGAAATATCAACAGTTGAGCCCTTTTCAGGGCCACAGTTAAGAATTATCTCTGTTAATATAAAAGGCATATCACCAGCCAAAGAGGAGCTACTACAAGATCTATGCAGCCGACACAAATGCCATATCCTGTGCATACAGGAAACACACCGAAGTATTGATATGCGCCGACCAAAGGAGAATGGAATGTTACGATCTATTGAGAGACCCGACGGTATGTACAGAAGTGCTATCTTTGTCCAGCCAGATGTCCAGATACTTTCGACTGCTTTTAGATATGATGACGATATTGAAATTCTCACGGTTGAGTTGAATAATTGCACAATCTCCTCTGTGTATAAACCACCCAACATCGACTTCAAAGCAAACGTTCCGTTCAACTTTGGGAATCATCATACACAGATTGATTTTAATTGCCACAGTACTTTATGGGGCTATGACTCCGATGATGATAGTGGCAACGCGTTACAGGAATGGGCAGAAGTAAGTCACCTTACTCCCATACATGACTCTAAGCACCCAGCATCTTTCAACAGTGGGAGATGGAGACAGGGCTACAACCCTGATCTCATAATTAGTAGCAATAACATTAGCCAGATATGTGTGAAGTCAATGTGTAGTCCACTACCGAAAACACAGCACAGACCAAGTGTTTGCAGCAGTAAGACATCAGAGCGTTCCTTTCCGTAGGAGGTATAATTTCAAGAAAGCTAATTGGTCGAAGTTCACGGACTCGTATCCACTATTGAGCCAACACTAAAATCTTACGAAACATTATCTGCAGCTGTGAAAAAAAGCTCCAGAATGTTTATAGCTCGTGGTTGTAGGTCATCATATATTATAGATCTCACTTCTGACCTAGCTACCCAGTTCAAGGAATATAAATCAATGTTAGAAAATAGCCCTTTTGGAGAAGAGAAAATTGAAGCTGGTAACCACCATACTAGGCGCGGTAAAACGAGAACAGTGGATCAAGATAGTAGAATGACTGGATTCGACTCGAGACAGCCACAAGGCATGGAGATTATTGAAGCTGGTAACCACCATACTAGGCGCGGTAAAACGAGAACAGTGGACCAAGATAGTAGAAGGACTGGATTCGACTCGAGACAGCCACAAGGCATGGAGATTATTGAAGCGCCTTAACAACGACCAAACGCAAATCACTGGCCATTTTAACATCACTGCAAACCAGACTGCACATCAGCTACTGCTGAATGGAAAAACTATCAAGAAAGGAAAATTGCGCAGAACACGCAAAAACCAACAGGAAGAGAGAGACGACTTTACTATCCCCTTCAGTATGCTGGAATTGGACAAGGTCATTAAAGAAAGTAAAACTGGCAAGGCAGCGGGCCTAGATGATATCTGGTTCAAACAAATTCAGAATTTTGGACTCAAAAACAAAGAATGGGTTCTGCAGCTTTTTAATAATTGTATGAGCAAATTTCAGATACCGAAGATTTGGAGTAGGTCTAGAGTAATTGCCTTACTGAAACCCGGAAAGGAGGTCACTGATTCAAAAGAGAAGGGAGGTAATAGGAGTTTAAACCAGTGACACGAGCCGCTAAGCTACGCTGACCTCTCATGCGAATATCTCATGAACGCATGGTCCAATTTTGGCATGCGACATGTCATTGGACTCGGGCTGACGCCCTCTTTCCAATGGAAAATATATTTCCATCCAAAAATAAAACCTACCCCTTCTAGAGGGTGAAATTGTAATTCTTTAGAAAATGTCTCTTTCCAATTGCAACATGCATGATGTCCGATACCAGTGTGATGTACTGGTGGGAAATGGACAGTTCTGTGACCCAGCCTACTTACCTACGAACTTTTCCGATATTTCCCGAACGCATGATTACATTTTAACGAACGAGGTGTTGTTGGCGTTGCGGTGACGTCCTCCTTGATATTATTAAAAAAATGATTTTTTTTTAAATTGGCGCTATTTTGGAAGCGGTGACGTTGACAAAAAAAACGTTTGTTTGACGTAAATGAAAGGTCCCTACCCTCTCTAGGCAGAAACCTAGTTTGAAGTCTGTAGGACACAAGAAAATCAATTTTGAAAAATGGTCACTATTTGGAAACAAAGAATTGTACAAAATAGTTCGTTTGACATGAATGAAAGGTAGCTACCCCCTCTACCACAAAAATAAATTTCAAGTCTCTAGGGCAAAAACTGTTAGTAGGGGAGGTTGTGAGTTCTGCTTACAGTCGCGTGCGTGCTTGAGTACGTATGGCTATGCTGCAAAAGGGTGAAGGAATCGTCGTAGAGACGCCTGCTTGGTATCGTTTGAATGGTACTTTTCCGCTCTATCTGATGGTGAGGTAATTTTTTTAAATGGGTAGAATTTGGAAACTCAATTTTGTGGTAAAACATGTTTTTTTTTACATTTTTGGTAATATCTCGGTATCGCCTAAGACTAGAACAAAGGTTGGAATGTCATTATTTTTGTCGCGTTGCCCTCTTGCTTAGGATACCTGTATCGAGTAGAAGCAAAAACCCATTTTGGGGTAAAACTGTGATTTTAAACTTTTTGTTATATCTCGCGAACCAATCATGCCAGGGGCATGTACGAGGGGTCTTAGGACTCAGGGTAACGCCCTGTTTCCAATGTGACAGTTATGTTTTCAACAAAAAATACACAGGGGCCTAACGCTGAAAAAATAATTATTATTTTTTTTACCTGTTTTTTTATTTTAAATAGTGGTGGTAGACAGAGAGAGAGAGACAGTACCGCTGGACCTGTGTTTCAACGAGCCTGTTGCCGGCCATGGTGAATACAGCAAATGGCTATTTCGAGGGGGCGACAGGACGAGGGGGCGACAGGACGAGGGGGCGATTTCCGATATTTTCCAATGACAAACGAATGAAGGCGAATATTTGAAAATGCGTGAAGTGTGCTAAGATTTTTTTTAATCCCTGAAGGGGGTCTTTAACGTGTCAGTCAATGGTGATGAACGAGACCGCAGTCTGGCATAGCAGAAGGTTGTAGGATATGGAAACCTATAACATTCGGTCGACCATGTGATGTGCATGGGCGCAAAGAGCCAAAACGGCAAGGTCATTGCCCAGAGATTGTATAAACTAATGATTGGACAGGGCGAAGTGAGGTGTTGTAGGGTGAAATTATGTGGTTAACATGGTCATTTATTGAGGATGGCCGCTTGCTAATGATTATTATTATTACAGTAAAATGTTTAACACACACACAGACGTTTTTAATGGTACCGCACTGTTCTGCTTGCAGACACTAAACACAGTACCTAGCCAGAGGCCTTGTGCAGCGCTGCTGCTGCTGATAACACAGGAATGCGCGTGGGTAGATACTATCAGTTTACTTGTCTGGTGGTGACTAGCAGGTCTAGCGTTTAAACAGCAGCCATGTTGGTTCTTAAACACTAGTACTACTGATGTATAAGGGGTAGCCTTTTTGGTTCCTTATTAAAAACATGAAACTAGTATAAGGTACGCGAATCTTATAGCGCTTGAGGAATGTGCGGAGGCGTGGGAACAAGTGAGAGACAGAGAACCATTCAAGGCCAAAACGCTGAGAAAATGCTGACTGTCTCTGTTGCTAGGCTAACTGATAACGATTGTGTTAGTCATGCACTTACTGTTTTATCAAACGGACGTATACAGTAGAGCTGTGGAAGAAAAATCCTTTTATTCTTTGCTAAGTACCTATTGATGATTACTTTAATAATGTTATGCTAATGAACCTTAAATTTGTAGTTATTGATAAGGTAATTAATGATTTATTTATTTGTTTGCAGATAACCGGTATACCTCTCAGGTGTGAGACAGAGAGAGAGCAACAGCAACAAGCCAATACAAGTCAAGGTGAGATTTTCTAAACTAACTTGTTTGATTTTTTGTTTGATATTTTTATTTCATTTTATGAAATGCATGTATTAACCTGAATTTAGGTACTTATGGCGGTTTATTTTATTTACTTTTAGAGACTTGGAAAGAAAAGCTTTACCGCTGTAGCAGTCGCTGAAAACCCGAGACGCACGAGAGTGCAACAATTGTTCCAAGGCAGTGAACTATTGAAAACTCAGGTAAGCCTAACTTAAAATGCTATCCCATTTTACCACTATTGTAAGCCCTAGACAAAATTTATTACCTGTACATGACTGCGACGATGGCTGCTTTCTTGGTTAAGAGCTGTGTATTGGCAACCGGCACAAGACCATAATGGTTGTTGACCGAGAAAGTACAAGGCCATGTTGGATTTATTGAAACAAAAATTTTAATCTAATTGCCTGAGTTGTTCCCTATGGACTTAACTAATATCCACAGGTTTGAACAAGATAATCTGGACAAAACGACATGACATTCCTTTTTTTCTTGTTTGTATATCTATTAAAGGGGATGTGAATGACTGCAGCTTTATAAAAACAAAGTAGATGGGTTACTGTTCATGACGACATACAGTTTATTTTTAATGGTGTTTTACTCTTTTAATGCTAATTAACGTTAACGTTTTATTTACAAGTATTGACTGATTGGTTATTTTCTTTGTTTCTAGGTGTGATAATGCGCCACTAACGTAATGAACAGACAGTGAACAAGCATACATTATGCTTTAAAAACTCTGTGCTCTTGTGCAACGTTAATCACTTACAATAAGAAAAGTTTTATTATAACACATGGCTTTAGCACCAAATACAAGAAGTGAGAAAGTCGGTTTACCACGTGGGTTAAATTTAAAATCAGAAAACGCTCGTTGGATAACATTTGAATGTTGGCCTGTAGGCTTTTGTCAGGACAAAACTTGCTGGAGCTGGTTTTTATTACTTGAACCGAGAAGATGTTGTGTGATGTGTGATTTGTCATGTTGAACATTCACACTGGGGAGAAGGGGAAGATCCATTTCGAGACCATTTGCGATGGTCTCCTCCTTGTCATGACATGCTTGGAAAAGGAGTGGGTTACATACCAGTGTATCCATTTTACCGAACCACAAGGCCATTCGCTACTACTTACGTTGCTGGATCACAAATAAATAATAATAATGATGTATTACCAGCCAACGGTAGTGTTGATATATGTGGCCCATATGCCATAAACAGTGTTTGAATTGGCATGTGCCTTTGAAAAATTGGGAGTTTGCAAGACTAAAGCGCTAGCACATCCAGAGTACTGGTCTGTTGAAAAACGTTTAGAATCTTATAAAAATGATTGGCCATAAATATTAAAACACCTTACAAAACAGCTAAGTGAAGCTGGATTTTTTATACTGGTGAAGGAGATAAAACAATATGTTTGCATTGTGGATTTGCTTTAAAGGATTGGCAGATGATTGATGACCCTTTTGTGGAACACGCTCGTTGGTTACCTGTAGATACATGGTGTTGCTTAATGGTCAGGAATTTGTGAACACTATTCGTAAAGAAAACGTAATTGCAGCACAAGAGATAAAAGTGCCTTTAGAGTTAGAACACGCGGTACAAATACATGAGGGTGAAAAGAAAAAAATGTGTCTCATCAACAAATACTAAAGTGTGACCAACAATTATGTAAAATTTGTTATCAAGGTGAACTAGGTGTTCTATTTTTGCCTTGTGGACACATGATAGCATGTGGCATTAGTGTGCATTAGCACTTAACACTTATGCTATATGCAGAAAAGTGCTACAGTTAGGGCATTTCTTTCATAAATAATATAATTTATTAACAATGCATGGTGAAAAATACCTAAATGCTAATATTATTACAAGCTGCTGTAGAGTGTAATAGATATGCTTTTCGTTTGATTATAGACTACTACAATGAATGTTTTGAATGCTGTGGGGCAAGCATGTGGCTTAGAAGCAAAGAAGCTCAGCGAATTGCCAACGCATATTCCATTCCGCATTATCAAGATTCGGAAATTGAAAACAGCATATGGTGATCGTGTACTTTGTGTATGCGAAAGTTTTGAGACATTTAATGATATGTCGGAGAGTGTTTTTGATGAAGTGAATAATGCTATAAATCCTGTACACCAAATTTATGAAGGTTTTAAAAACAATAGGTTTATGGTCCGTTTTAATTAAATAAAAAACAAGTAGTTCCGTGAAGAACTATACAGCCTATTTTCATATATCCAACTGATGATAATTGCCTCTATCTACATACAAAATTTCAGTTTGATTGCTGTAATAGATTCGTAGATATTGAGAACCGACTAAATATTTCGGATGGTCGCCATGTCGGATTTATGTACTGTTACATGAAGATTATTGTGTACGTGTAGCATTCAATCTTCAATCGCATGATTAGGACACAAGAAATAACAAGGAGATTTTACAATTTCGCACAGCTGCCATCTTGTGGTTACGGAAACAATTGAAATAAATTAGATGCCAGTGGATTAACATTCGTATAAGGATTTACTGTACCAAGTTTCACTGCACTAGGATGGTTAAATTGCGATAAAGGTCTATGTAAATATTTATACTTAGCGTCGCCGCCATGTTGGATTTGTGATCACAAGGTCATTTAAAGTCATATAGGTGAACTTAAGTTCATAGCCCCTATGAACATAAAAAAATCAGTTTGATTGGTATAATAGATTCGTAGATATTCAGAGCCGTCTAAATATTTCGGATGGTCGCCATGTTGGATTGTTAAATGTATAGGCCATCGAGTCATGTACCATTAAAGGAAAATTATTGCGTAGATTCATTATTCAAACTTTCACATCGATCGCATGATTACGACACACGAAATAAAAACTCAATTTTAAAATTCGCAAAGCCGCCATATTGAGTTTATGTGAACAATTGAACTATATTAGATACCAGTGTATTTTTTGCACCAGATTTAATTGCGGTTGGAACATTAAATCGCGAGAAAGGTCTATTTAAAATTTTCAAATTCGCTTGGCCGCTATGCTCGTTTTGTAGTTAACTGGTTTTTGAAAGTCTTATAGATGAACTTCCAGTAGTGCCCTTTATCTCCGGACAAAATTTCAGGGTGATACCGCTAATAGTTTCAGAGATATAGAATGTCGGTGAAATGTTTCGCACATCCGCCATCTTGTGGTTATGTAAACAATTGAACCAAGTTAGATGTCGGTGCATTACAATGCGTATAAACATATACAGCACCAAGTTTTATTGCGTTTGGTTGGTTAAATCGCGAGAAACGTCTATTTAAAAGTCGCAAATTCGCGTGGCAGCCATGTTAGTTTTATAGTCACCAGCCTTTCAAAAGTCACATAGGTAAACTTCTAGTAGTTCCCTTTATCTCCGGAAAAAAATCCAGAGTGATATCGGGAATAGTTTCGGAGATATTGAATGCTGGTGAAATATTTCGCACAGCCGCCATGTTGGATTGGTGAGACGTAACAAAATTTGAAGGGCACGGTCGGGGTCGTCCTGAATAGTGCTATGAACTTGCCAAGTGTCATTGAAATCGCTCCAGCCGTTCAGAAGTTATTAGGGGGACACACACACACACACCCCTCAAACACACACACACGCACACACACACACACACAGACAAGAGGTGATCTCATAAGCCTATTTTTTCAAAATTTAAAATAGGCTAACAAATGTCAAATAATAATGCAAAATATAAGTGATGACAATAGACTGAAAGAAAAAATAAGAAAATATGTGTATAGAATAATAATGGGTTCGTTTTTAGTATTGTCTTTAAAAATATTAACATGAAACCAATCATACTAACATATAAAAATGAGATGGTGTGTGTCTGTCTGTCACTCAATAACGCAAGAACCACTGGTCCGATTTAAATGAAATTTTGCATGGATGTAGCTGATTTACCAGGTTTACATATAGGATACTTTTTATTTCGAAATGTTGCACTATTAAAAAATGGCGACCATTTTAGTGACGTCACTAGACCCTTTGGTTTCAAAATTTCATATTTCCATATCAAATAAAAAGAGAACGGTAGGAAATAGCAAACTTTTGATGGCACGTACGAGCTTTGAAATTTAATTTCCTATCCGATAGGTCCTTATCACCTTTCGTGTATCTCAAACAGTTAGCGAGTAAAACCGACATTTGTGACGTCACTACACCCTTTGGTTTCAAAATTTCATAATTCCATTTCAAATAAAAAGAGAACGCTAAGAAATAGCAAACTTTTGATGGTATATATGAGCTTTAACGTTTAATTTTCTATCCGAAAGGTCCTTATCACTTTTCGTATATCTCCAACGGTTAGCGAGTAAAACCAAAATCTGTGCAATAAAACACGGTCAACACCGAGCGGTGCAGTAGATCTCTCTATATAGAAAAATGAAAATGTGTGTGTTTTTCTCTGAATTTCTACGGAAATTTTGAGTTGTTTACGCGTTTCAGACTGTTTTATGATGGATGCGCACGAAAATAAATTTTTTGTCTGTCTGTCTGTTTGTCTGTGCACAAATTTGTTCCCTTATAACTCGAGAACGGCTGGGTGTATCAACGTAAAATTTGGTACAGATATCCATCAGAGGCACGACACTAATCATTGATGTAACTCTCCGTACCTCTCATAAAAGGGGGCCTACCCCCTTAAAATACATGCTGAAATAGGCGTAGAAGGACGAGACAAAACTCATATTCAGCCCCTCAATGTGAGAGACAAAACTCGGGTCCCCGAAAACCACATTTTAAGGACCGAAGACCAATCGTTTTTGAGATATTCCCAGAAAACTAATTTAATTTAATAAACTAATGAACGAATGCAAGCCAGTAACCATGCCAAACGGATTCTTGGTACATATATCCATCAGAGGCACGACACTAATCATTGATGTAACTCTTCTCCGTACATCTCATAAAAAGGGGCCTACCCCCTTAAAATACATGCTGATATATGCGTAGAAGGACACCGTCAACGACTACTAGGCCAAGTTCAGAACTTAGATACTAGACGCCACCGCAGTCGACTCTTGGCAACGAACGTAGAAACCTGAGAGCGTTGTTTACATTCTTAACCTATCCAATTTAGCTTCACACAGGTGCAATTAGTGGAATGTTCTTTAACATGCCATAAATCTATGACATGGGACCGCCGGTTTTAAATAGAACTTTAATACTTGAGCTGTCTGTTTGAGCATAGCAATGCTAATTCAGCATAGCATTTGTCAAGCAATGGGAGCATTCTAGGCGAACTTCGTGTTGCCGCCACAAGAGTGTAGCAGGGACCGAAGAGGCCCAGGCAAGGAGTAATAAGGAGAACCCCTTAGGCGAACTTCGTGTTGGCACCACAAGAGTGCAGTAGGGGCCGAAGGTGTCCAGGCAAGGAGTAATAAGAAGAAGCCCCAACGGCGTTATTGTTTTTATTGCACGATGTTTTAATAAATAGGTCAGTTCAGTTTGGGTAACAAACTAAACAAGGCCTAGGATGAGATTTGAGATTAACAAGTTAAAATATGCAAATAATGGCATATCAATTTTTTAACACCCTCGAGCAATAAATCTAGAGCGTGCAACTGTCACGTTGTCAACAGACTGCAGCATGACTAGAACCAGAACGGGTCGAATACGTGAAATATGGCTAATGGCGAATGCTAAGCAACGTCTAGGAATACTAGTGGAGCTTCATATTGAAGTTCTATGCCGCCAGTAACCCAATTCATATGCGCCTGGACGTGTTCGGTCCCTGCTGCAATCTGGTGACAACTTTTCACAGTTACACCCACATTAAATAATCCAAAACATGGCTTTGCGAATGACGTGTGACCTCGCATCTAGCGGCGCTTTAATAAAACATGGCAAAAGCTTATGAAATATTACAAATCTTCGTACATCCATGACAAAATATAACATTACTACCTCTATGGTGGAGTCAGTCACTTAATATTCTATGATCCTTGCACACAGCAATAATACAATAGAAGATACATTTTTTCAATACTGAAGTATTTATTGGAAGAGCAAATAACACTATAACTCTGTTATAACATTTGCGTAAGTTCATTTTATATTTCTATTTCATAGTTGAGGCATATGACCTCGCTGTTCCGCCCCTAAAAACATAAAGAGCAAACTAAGTACCTGTCACTGCGTTGTGGTTTCCCAAAACTCTGATAAATGCGTGTAGCTGCATTTGGAGTGTGAATCTCTTTCTTTTATATTTTTTATTAGGTCAACTTATGATTTAATTACTAAAACTAATATACAAAATATTTAGATATGTGCCCGTATATATCAGGGCTTAGTGTAATCTTGAATCCGGCAATGGTTAGTTGTTCTTTTTGATGAAATACTATTACATAAAGAGTATCTCAAGAAACCTGAATTCTCACCAGAGTAATAAAGTATTCTGCAACACACCAAAGAGTTATCACACACTGAGTTCTTTTCGGTATTCACATCTATTACAATACATAAATGAAAAACAACATTATGTATCGGTACTAAGGCTCCGTGGCATAAGCGGCAGCACGCCGGCCTCTCACCCCTGGGACCGTGGTTTAAATCCCGGTCACTCCATGTGAGATCTGTGCTGGACAAAACGGAGGCAGACAGGTTTTTCTCCGGGTACTCCGGTTTTCCTTGTCAAAATTTCATTCCAGCAACACTCTCCACTATCATTTAATTTCATAGCTTGCCACGGTGGGTGAGTGGATAGCGTGTCGGTCTACTAACCCCAAGATTGCAGGTTCGCCCCTGACCGTGGTAAGTGATTTTTGAAAGGCGGCAAAAATACGATACGCATGTCATACAATGTTGGCATGTCAAAGAACCCATTTGAATTCAGTAGGCCGAGTTCATAATGGCAAAATTAATCTCGGGAGTTTCCGCCAGCACAAAGTTCCTCATTTCTCTACTAGAAAGCGCTATTGTGTTCAAGGAGATTAGATATCTAACATCTAACCTCCTTGACTTTCATAGTCAAGGAACTACGAAATTCGACATGCAAGCTACCCTCTGGGTGTCAAATAGCAAAGCTTGCACCAGGCACCCGAGGCCATACGATATTATTATTATTTAATTTCATCTGTCATTCATTTAATCATTGCCCCAGAGGAGTGCGTCAGGCCTCGGCAGCCGGCACAGTCCATATCCTCGCCGCTAGATGGGGGCTTCATTCATTCCATTCCTGACCCGGTCGGAGACTGGAAGCAGGCTGTGGATTTTTTATAATGTATCGGTACTGTGAAGGGATTGTCAGCATTTTAATCCACCATTTACATGACTCATACCGTAATCCATAGACCAAGTTCTATAAATTGATCTCTAATATCAAAGAAGGCACACTACACTGGAACATAATAATAATACAGATATCGGCGCGCAGCTGAGCACTTGACCGTAGAAGATCAGCTGTTAGAGCGGGGAACGTGTCGCATACTTTCGTACTGAGAACAATGACCGTAAGATCTCTCAATCAGACACAGACACGCCCAGCGTGATTTCAATACTTTGCACTACTTAAATATGGCGATCATTTCAATGACGTCTGGGTAGATTATGGGCTGAGGAATAACCCACCCACCAAGGGAAGATGATTAAGAGAAGGAAGTAGATTTTGGATTGGAGAAAAAGGATAGAAAAATAGGAGGAGAGTTCCACAAAAGTTATGAATTTGACTTTCAATACACTTAGAGGCGGTTGCAACTGCAAATCCACTCTCGGATACCTAAAGGGGGGTAAGAGCTTGGTCTAAGCTGACGGGAAACACAGCTAGGACTTGGGCGTTTTGCCAGAGAAAGGCTTTAGTGTATTTCCTCCCAAGCGTGCATAAAACTACTATGGGGAAGGGTGATAGTCTGGCAAGACAAATAGTAAAAGCTTTATTGAGTATGAACGAGGGCATGAACCTAGGAAGAGCTAGGAAAGCCAGGATCTTGCCTAACTGTAGTATCAGAGAAATGATGAATCCAAAAACAAATATTTAATTTATTAAACAATTCAAAGAAGGTTAATGAATTTAACAAGTATGTAATATATTTTGACAAACATAGTTCATTTGAACTTTTTAACAAATGGGGTCGCAGACCTCCCAACATTAAACGTTTGCTCCAGGCAATTGACAATTTACAAGGTTTAAAACCTTACATGTTTCTAAAATCTTTATAAGATTTAAACAAATAACCAATGAAGTAATTAAAGTTTGAACGTTAATTGGAGTACAAAGAGTGTACCTTAAGAAATTCCTGAGAGAATATTCTAGAAAAAGTGAAAACTTCTAAAATAACAATAAGAAAACATGAAAAATAAGATAGAAGTTCCTACAACTTCTTATATTTAAGCTGCATTACTTTTATGACAATTATACACAAGAGGGCAGGTCACTTACTATGAAACCTGAAGAAAGTCAAAAGGAAGGTTCTAGACTTCCCACGTTTAAGTAGGAATCACGAGCTAAATGGGGCAGTTTCCATTTCGTGAAACCTAGAAATAACTCACACAAGAGGGGAAAATTTTTTTTCCCTGATTATAAGGAAGAAACAATGTAAATTTGAATCGTGTTTAAAACACGTAGTTATACAGTAATTAATTAATGTTAAACAAGAAAAAATGGAAGGGCACTTCGTGAGTGACACCTTATAGAAAAGTTACAATTTTATTAATATGGGTTGTTAGTAGAAGGTTGAGGAAAGATCATTGGAATATAGGATCAATGTTCATGGCCGTATTTAATATAAACGGACGATCGCGACGCGGTAGAAAAGTGGAGCAAGCACTGGTTATCACTATAGTCTGTAAAGATTGATGCAAAGTTCACTGTAGAAACACGAAAGTTTATGAGAAAGAAAGTTATTGCAATGCTGAAAAGAACTGGTTGCACTAGGTAGGCGAGAGTCTATTTCTTGAAAAAATTGGGAATTACAATTAGATGCGCCATAGATCATTCCAACGGTGGACGAAAGTTAGCTATTGCAGTAATTTGTAAGGAAGATTCCTCATTTTAAATATTATTTTCACAAGTGAGTGAAAAATACCTGACGGCAAGACTCGCAGATAGAGTACAAGATCTGGAAGGTTCCAGAACGATCTTAGTAGAAAAATGGGGCCAAAGTAAATCCAGCGGAGGAACTTGCTTTGTAAATTATAGACAGCGGGTATTAGATAATATCCCACGTAGTGAGAAGATTTCTCATTTGGCAAGCATAAGAAATGCTGCTTTTCACGAAGATTAGCTTGATTAAACAAAAGCTCAACATGGAAAATCCCGCGGAGGATGATTTTGCCCCAAAATAAGTTATTTCACACTGCCTATAAAAGATAGTTAAAAGCATGTGGTCGGTAAAATCATGAAGATGAGGTTAAAACTTGAAGCAGGTACTTATCTTTGTTGCATGGCGAAGGTGAAGTTCCCTTAACCGATACTTAATGCGCCAACATGGCGTAGAACGTAGAGAATGTCTCTTGGTTAGAGGAGACTGGCTCTAGTTGAGCCCTGACTGATCGAGTCAACTGCCGACTGAGAAGTGAGACTTGCTCAACGGAGCACGGAAGGTCCAAGGATGAGCTGGTCTTCAAAGAGTTGATAACAGGCGATACTAGCGCAGCATGGTGAGTAAAAAAGTACACAGAGTCCTCTTGCTCAAGGAGAAAATAGCTGGCGATGGTAACAGGATCTGGTGGCCAAATGGATAAGTAAGTCCTCTTGCACCAGGAAGAGTTGAAGAGCTTCAGAGATTCGCTGCTAGATGACGCTAGGTGAGTCACAGAGGATATATATCTAGAACAGACTCATAAAAGATATAAGCGACCTGAACACCTAAGAGAAAATAGAAGATCACTGTTGGTGTTTGACAAAGAGGAAGGAAAGAACATGCAAAAGCATTGAAAATTATAATCTCTCGTACCGTGTTTTCCAAGAATACACCATACTGGGAGGGTAAACACCAACAGAGAACAAGAAAAACAAGTAAACATTTAAAGGTAATGGAGAGATCAAAGGCAGAGGTCTTGTGATCGGACCATTAATAGTTAAGATTTTGGCCACCCTGACTCTCCCATCTCTTCCAGGATAACACTCGGTCACTCTACCAGAGATCCAGACTAGGGGAGGTGAAACATCCCTAACCAAGACCAAGTCCCCCACTTTAATGTCGGGACTGGAAAGAAACCACTTCTGTCTCCGTTGCAAGGAAGTTAAATATTCCAAGTTCCACCTCTTCCAAAAAGAATTACGGAGGGCTTCAAGTTTGCGCCAAGCGATAGGTAGATTAGAATCCCTGTAAGAATTGGGAAGAGGAGGAGGGGCAGAAAGAGAAGTGCGTGTAACGAAGTGACCAGGTGTGACTGGAAGCAGGTCATCAGGGTCATTGGAAAACGGAGTTAAAAGGCGAGAATTATCAACACTTTCAATCACAAAATAGCTAGAAGCTGAGGGAAATAAAGCACTAGTAAAGATGGCGATACGATGCAAAAGGAGAATTAACAAGTTTAAACAAAGCGTATAGAAACAAGTACATCTATTAAGGATAAGAATATACCAAATAAACAAAGGAACTATGCGAGTAGAAAGCAAAAACGCCATAGGTAACAACCTAGTAGCCATAAACAATGACCTTAAGTCATAATAAGTATCAAAGGGGTTACTCAGAAAAATACTTAAGTCAGCGAGAAACGTGACATAACAAGTATAAATGCAAAAACACATCGAAGGTGACGACGAGAAAAAACAAGTTTGTTCATCAATGAACAATAAGATTTCAAAATATGTAAGCAGAGTACAATACATAAGCGCGTAAAGGATATGCAACGATGTTACGAGACAAGAGTCGAAGCAATTGTAGAATACGAGCGTGAGTAAGTAGAAGACAAAAGCAAGCGCGGCCTTGACCCACATAGTACAACGAGATAAGGCATATAAATAGCTGAAAGAGTCCTTGAGCGGAACAAGTTTATTTTGGTGATGAGTTGAACGGCTTCTGTACTTGCAGAAGCGACTCAATAGACAATGGTTGGCAATCAGCCAGAGTTGAGATAAGGGAAGCTTGCTCTGACCTTTGGCAGGCATACAGGAAATGAACAGTGACTTGACCTTACTCGGGCTTGTATACAAACAAGTTTGAAAAACAAGCAGTTCGGAATAAACAAACAACACTTGTTGAATCAGCTGTAACTTAAAGCAGATATTCAGGTTGGACGGCATGCAGTCAATCGTAACTTGGACGTGAAAAACCAATTTAAAGCCATAAGAAATAAAGTAAGAAATCAATTTCGCATAATTGAGAGGATCACGGAATCCGACAATTTTCGAGAGAAAAAAGCTTGATTCTTCCGAAATAGGAAGGGAAGCCGGGACATTGAGAAGGAGTTTATGCTTAAGAATAGTTATTCTAGATGCTAGAGAATTCAGATTTTCAAGCGGTTTCAAAAGCGACTTCCAATTGTGAGGAAGGAGGAGGGAGCCGGCCGTGGCCGTTCATCTAAATAGCGAAAAAAGTGAAACATAGCGTACAGCGAAGTGATGGAGACTGATAGCCATGGTTTTACACAAGGGGAAGATAGTTTTCAATAGAAATTTTAAGCAATTACCTGCTATAAAAAATGACATGAGAAGGTGGACGAAGTAACACAAAGTGAGGCGAACTTGAATTGCCATTTTGTGCGGGAAGAAAGCAAAATCATTTAAACAACTTACAAAGGTAGCGTAGTTGTTCACGATAAGACATCGTTTCGGCAAGTGTTTCTCAAAAGTATCGAGATCGAAAACTTGAGCGTTCTCTTTTTCGGAAATGGGATTTATGTCAGCAGTAACGAAATGACATTGCGCTTTAGTTTGAAGACTGGGTTGTTGGATTTCACCAGTAATAACCCAACCAAAATCGGTGTCTCTAGCGACCACGGTTGAAGATAACGTGCGTGTTTGTTTGCGAATGCAATTCCAGAAAACACTGGCACTGAAAAGTACATCAATGGGACCTTGAGCATTAAACTGAGGATCAGCTAACCTTAAGTGCGAAGGAATCTTTAAACTGGAAGTATTAATAGCGCTGCTAGGAGTGTCTTTGCCAATACTGGTAAGAATGAGACAGTTTAAATTAAGATTGGTGTTTCTTTGGCAAACGTCTCTGATTTTCAATTTTGAAGACTGCAAGACTTGAGTTTTCAAATTGTCAATGCCGGTCACATTGATAGAAGTGGGCGATGACGAAGGATCTAGTTTTTTAATTAACGATTGCGAAACAAAGTTGTGCGTTGAAGCGGAATCGAGAAGACCGCGGGTTCGAACCCAATTTCCAAATTTATCTTGGATTTCGAATTGTACAGTGGACAAAAGAACTTGCGCACTGTAAGAAGTTTCGGCGTTAGAAATGCAGGAAGAAGCATTAGTTTGTTCGGAGCTGCTCTGCATGGAGCTTGAAGAAGCGGGTACTGGTGACCTCGATTTCTCATGAACGTGCAATAAAGAATGGTGCGGTTGTTTACAGTGGAAACAGAGATTGGATGACGTACAGTTTGAAGAAGAATGCTTAGGTGACAAACAGTTGAAGCAATGTTTGCTATTCAAGACAAACTTCCTTCGATCTTCGACAGACAATTCTTTAAAAGATTTGCACAAATACAAAATGTGCAACTTTTTGCAGAGCATGCATTTTAAAGATTTGTTGAGCGGCCTGATATGTTCTCTTGGATTATTGAAAGAAGAACGGGTTTGCTTGTTCTCGACAGATGGGGGCTGATAACCATTTGAAAAGACAAGTTTTTTTTTCAAGAGTGCGACACGGATGACCCGTTTCAACATTTTCGCACTGAAATGAGAGTGCTGTAAGGACTTGGCATCGGCTGTTGAGAAACGAGTATAAGTGTTCGAACGAAAATTCCTCTTTGCGGGCAAGTTCGACCTCCCAAGCCTTTAAATTCGAAAAATCGAATCTGGATGTAGCAAGATGAATATGGTGTCCCATGTTTGGACAGGCTGCTTAAGTTGGTATAATGCTCTAACATTTAACTGCATAGAGTCTAAGAGGTCTCTTAAAGAGGTGACGTCATTAGGTTTGACGGCTGGCAGGTTGAAGAGACAGCGGATATGACGAGCGACACTCAAACGTAAATTGCCATATCTCTCTTTAAGGAGATTAAAGGCGATGTGGTAGTTGTCTGCGCTTAAAGGCAGTGACTCCACTAAGGCTAAGGCCTCGCTTTCCAAAGACGTGCGTAAGAAGTAGAATTTATGAATATCGGGAATGTCAGTATTTTCCTGAATTAGGGAGCAGTAAAGTTCATAAAAGGAATACCATTCACCTTCCTGGCCTGAGAAGTGAGGTAGGCTTATCTTTGGAAGTAACGGTTTCGGTTTGTTTTTGTGAACTGAAGCGGGTGCGAACTGGGCCGGATTGATGACCCTAGTGTCCGGTTCTGAGATACTGCGGATCAATTGGTGGGCCTTGGCAATCCCTTCAAAGTACAAGGGTTCGACCTCGTCCCGATTCGATTGAAGTTCTGGGCAAGCGGATTCAATCTCGGTTTGAGTTTGATCATAATAATCATAGGACCGTTCGTACAACTTAAGGCGTTGTGTTAAGATATCTAAATCACACTCGGCGGGATTTAATTTGTTGATGAAATTTCTGAATCTGGTGAGTTGCCCTTTATAAGAAGAACGTCTAGCAATGAGAGATTCATCTTTTTCAGTAGGAGCCATGACAAGATAAATAAATTGAAATGTAACTCACGAAACTGTTGAGCCTTGGAGATGCTGTCAAGTTGGCAGCAGCAAATAAGTAGAAAGATCAGGACACACCAAAGGAGACAGGAGCGGCCTCTTTCCACTTCACAGGGTTTGCTCGATGTAGTTATAGCTGAAAGATTCAAAACAGATATTAATAATTTGCAAGGTATTGTCAAATGACACTTGACAAAGATAGAAATAGAAAATGGACTCTCCCGGGTTTCTGGGACCAATTTTTGGGTAGATTATGGGCTGAGGAATAACCCACCCACCAAGGGAAGATGATTAAGAGAAGGAAGTAGATTTTGGATTGGAGAAAAAGGATAGAAAAATAGGAGGAGAGTTCCACAAAAGTTATGAATTTGACTTTCAATACACTTAGAGGGGGTTGCAACTGCAAATCCGCTCTCGGATACCTAAAGTGGGTAAGAGCTTGGTCTAAGCTGACGGGAAACACAGCTAGGACTTGGGCGTTTTGCCAGAGAAAGGCTTTAGTGTATTTCCTCCCAAGCGTGCATAAAACTACTATGGGGAAGGGTGATAGTCTGGCAAGACAAATAGTAAAAGCTTTATTGAGTATGAACGAGGGCATGAACCTAGGAAGAGCTAGGAAAGCCAGGATCTTGCCTAACTGTAGTATCAGAGAAATGATGAATCCAAAAACAAATATTTAATTTATTAAACAATTCAAAGAAGGTTAATGAATTTAACAAGTATGTAATATATTTTTGACAAACATAGTTCATTTGAACTTTTTAACAAATGGGGTCGCAGACCTCCCAACATTAAACGTTTGCTCCAGGCAATTGACAATTTACAAGGTTTAAAACCTTACATGTTTCTAAAATCTTTATAAGATTTAAACAAATAACCAATGAAGTAATTAAAGTTTGAACGTTAATTGGAGTACAAAGAGTGTACCTTAAGAAATTCCTGAGAGAATATTCTAGAAAAAGTGAAAACTTCTAAAATAACAATAAGAAAATATGAAAAATAAGATAGAAGTTCCTACAACTTCTTATATTTAAGCTGCATTACTTTTATGACAATTATACACAAGAGGGCAGGTCACTTACTATGAAACCTGAAGAAAGTCAAAAGGAAGGTTCTAGACTTCCCACGTTTAAGTAGGAATCACGAGCTAAATGGGGCAGTTTCCATTTCGTGAAACCTAGAAATAACTCACTCAAGAGGGGAAAAAATTGTTTTCCCTGATTATAAGGAAGCAACAATGTAAATTTGAATCGTGTTTAAAACACGTAGTTATACAGTAATTAATTAATGTTAAACAAGAAAAAATGGAAGGGCACTTCGTGAGTGACACCTTATAGAAAAGTTACAATTTTATTAATATGGGTTGTTAGTAGAAGGTTGAGGAAAGATCATTGGGATATAGGATCAATGTTCATGGCCGTATTTAATATAAACGGACGATCGCGACGCGGTAGAAAAGTGGAGCAAGCACTGGTTACCACTATAGTCTGTAAAGATTGATGCAAAGTTCACTGTAGAAACACGAAAGTTTATGAGAAAGAAAGTTATTGCAATGCTGAAAAGAACTGGTTGCACTAGGTAGGCGAGAGTCTATTTCTTGAAAAAATTGGGAATTACAATTAGATGCGCCATAGATCATTCCAACGGTGGACGAAAGTTAGCTATTGCAGTAATTTGTAAGGAAGATTCCTCATTTTAAATATTATTTTCACAAGTGAGTGAAAAATACCTGACGGCAAGACTCGCAGATAGAGTACAAGATCTGGAAGGTTCCAGAACGATCTTAGTAGAAAAATGGGGCCAAAGTAAATCCAGCGGAGGAACTTGCTTTGTAAATTATAGACAGCGGGTATTAGATAATATCCCACGTAGTGAGAAGATTTCTCATTTGGCAAGCATAAGAAATGCTGCTTTTCACGAAGATTAGCTTGATTAAACAAAAGCTCAACATGGAAAATCCCGCGGAGGATGATTTTGCCCCAAAATAAGTTATTTCACACTGCCTATAAAAGATAGTTAAAAGCATGTGGTCGGTAAAATCATGAAGATGAGGTTAAAACTTGAAGCAGGTACTTATCTTCGTTGCATGGCGAAGGTGAAGTTCCCTTAACCGATACTTAATGCGCCAACATGGCGTAGAACGTAGAGAATGTCTCTTGGTTAGAGGAGACTGGCTCTAGTTGAGCCCTGACTGATCGAGTCAACTGCCGACTGAGAAGTGAGACTTGCTCAACGGAGCACGGAAGGTCCAAGGATGAGCTGGTCTTCAAAGAGTTGATAACAGGCGATACTAGCGCAGCATGGTGAGTAAAAAAGTACACAGAGTCCTCTTGCTCAAGGAGAAAATAGCTGGCGATGGTAACAGGATCTGGTGGCCAAATGGATAAGTAAGTCCTCTTGCACCAGGAAGAGTTGAAGAGCTTCAGAGATTCGCTGCTAGATGACGCTAGGTGAGTCACAGAGGATATATATCTAGAACAGACTCATAAAAGATATAAGCGACCTGAACACCTAAGAGAAAATAGAAGATCACTGTTGGTGTTTGACAAAGAGGAAGGAAAGAACATGCAAAAGCATTGAAAATTATAATCTCTCGTACCGTGTTTTCCAAGAATACACCATACTGGGAGGGTAAACACCAACAGAGAACAAGAAAAACAAGTAAACATTTAAAGGTAATGGAGAGATCAAAGGCAGAGGTCTTGTGATCGGACCATTAATAGTTAAGATTTTGGCCACCCTGACTCTCCCATCTCTTCCAGGATAACACTCGGTCACTCTACCAGAGATCCAGACTAGGGGAGGTGAAACATCCCTAACCAAGACCAAGTCCCCCACTTTAATGTCGGGACTGGAAAGAAACCACTTCTGTCTCCGTTGCAAGGAAGTTAAATATTCCAAGTTCCACCTCTTCCAAAAAGAATTACGGAGGGCTTCAAGTTTGCGCCAAGCGATAGGTAGATTAGAATCCCTGTAAGAATTGGGAAGAGGAGGAGGGGCAGAAAGAGAAGTGCGTGTAACGAAGTGACCAGGTGTGACTGGAAGCAGGTCATCAGGGTCATTGGAAAACGGAGTTAAAAGGCGAGAATTATCAACACTTTCAATCACAAAATAGCTAGAAGCTGAGGGAAATAAAGCACTAGTAAAGATGGCGATACGATGCAAAAGGAGAATTAACAAGTTTAAACAAAGCGTATAGAAACAAGTACATCTATTAAGGATAAGAATATACCAAATAAACAAAGGAACTATGCGAGTAGAAAGCAAAAACGCCATAGGTAACAACCTAGTAGCCATAAACAATGACCTTAAGTCATAATAAGTATCAAAGGGGTTACTCAGAAAAATACTTAAGTCAGCGAGAAACGTGACATAACAAGTATAAATGCAAAAACACATCGAAGGTGACGACGAGAAAAAACAAGTTTGTTCATCAATGAACAATAAGATTTCAAAATATGTAAGCAGAGTACAATACATAAGCGCGTAAAGGATATGCAACGATGTTACGAGACAAGAGTCGAAGCAATTGTAGAATACGAGCGTGAGTAAGTAGAAGACAAAAGCAAGCGCGGCCTTGACCCACATAGTACAACGAGATAAGGCATATAAATAGCTGAAAGAGTCCTTGAGCGGAACAAGTTTATTTTGGTGATGAGTTGAACGGCTTCTGTACTTGCAGAAGCGACTCAATAGACAATGGTTGGCAATCAGCCAGAGTTGAGATAAGGGAAGCTTGCTCTGACCTTTGGCAGGCATACAGGAAATGAACAGTGACTTGACCTTACTCGGGCTTGTATACAAACAAGTTTGAAAAACAAGCAGTTCGGAATAAACAAACAACACTTGTTGAATCAGCTGTAACTTAAAGCAGATATTCAGGTTGGACGGCATGCAGTCAATCGTAACTTGGACGTGAAAAACCAATTTAAAGCCATAAGAAATAAAGTAAGAAATCAATTTCGCATAATTGAGAGGATCACGGAATCCGACAATTTTCGAGAGAAAAAAGCTTGATTCTTCCGAAATAGGAAGGGAAGCCGGGACATTGAGAAGGAGTTTATGCTTAAGAATAGTTATTCTAGATGCTAGAGAATTCAGATTTTCAAGCGGTTTCAAAAGCGACTTCCAATTGTGAGGAAGGAGGAGGGAGCCGGCCGTGGCCGTTCATCTAAATAGCGAAAAAAGTGAAACATAGCGTACAGCGAAGTGATGGAGACTGATAGCCATGGTTTTACACAAGGGGAAGATAGTTTTCAATAGAAATTTTAAGCAATTACCTGCTATAAAAAATGACATGAGAAGGTGGACGAAGTAACACAAAGTGAGGCGAACTTGAATTGCCATTTTGTGCGGGAAGAAAGCAAAATCATTTAAACAACTTACAAAGGTAGCGTAGTTGTTCACGATAAGACATCGTTTCGGCAAGTGTTTCTCAAAAGTATCGAGATCGAAAACTTGAGCGTTCTCTTTTTCGGAAATGGGATTTATGTCAGCAGTAACGAAATGACATTGCGCTTTAGTTTGAAGACTGGGTTGTTGGATTTCACCAGTAATAACCCAACCAAAATCGGTGTCTCTAGCGACCACGGTTGAAGATAACGTGCGTGTTTGTTTGCGAATGCAATTCCAGAAAACACTGGCACTGAAAAGTACATCAATGGGACCTTGAGCATTAAACTGAGGATCAGCTAACCTTAAGTGCGAAGGAATCTTTAAACTGGAAGTATTAATAGCGCTGCTAGGAGTGTCTTTGCCAATACTGGTAAGAATGAGACAGTTTAAATTAAGATTGGTGTTTCTTTGGCAAACGTCTCTGATTTTCAATTTTGAAGACTGCAAGACTTGAGTTTTCAAATTGTCAATGCCGGTCACATTGATAGAAGTGGGCGATGACGAAGGATCTAGTTTTTTAATTAACGATTGCGAAACAAAGTTGTGCGTTGAAGCGGAATCGAGAAGACCGCGGGTTCGAACCCAATTTCCAAATTTATCTTGGATTTCGAATTGTACAGTGGACAAAAGAACTTGCGCACTGTAAGAAGTTTCGGCGTTAGAAATGCAGGAAGAAGCATTAGTTTGTTCGGAGCTGCTCTGCATGGAGCTTGAAGAAGCGGGTACTGGTGACCTCGATTTCTCATGAACGTGCAATAAAGAATGGTGCGGTTGTTTACAGTGGAAACAGAGATTGGATGACGTACAGTTTGAAGAAGAATGCTTAGGTGACAAACAGTTGAAGCAATGTTTGCTATTCAAGACAAACTTCCTTCGATCTTCGACAGACAATTCTTTAAAAGATTTGCACAAATACAAAATGTGCAACTTTTTGCAGAGCATGCATTTTAAAGATTTGTTGAGCGGCCTGATATGTTCTCTTGGATTATTGAAAGAAGAACGGGTTTGCTTGTTCTCGACAGATGGGGGCTGATAACCATTTGAAAAGACAAGTTTTTTTTTCAAGAGTGCGACACGGATGACCCGTTTCAACATTTTCGCACTGAAATGAGAGTGCTGTAAGGACTTGGCATCGGCTGTTGAGAAACGAGTATAAGTGTTCGAACGAAAATTCCTCTTTGCGGGCAAGTTCGACCTCCCAAGCCTTTAAATTCGAAAAATCGAATCTGGATGTAGCAAGATGAATATGGTGTCCCATGTTTGGACAGGCTGCTTAAGTTGGTATAATGCTCTAACATTTAACTGCATAGAGTCTAAGAGGTCTCTTAAAGAGGTGACGTCATTAGGTTTGACGGCTGGCAGGTTGAAGAGACAGCGGATATGACGAGCGACACTCAAACGTAAATTGCCATATCTCTCTTTAAGGAGATTAAAGGCGATGTGGTAGTTGTCTGCGCTTAAAGGCAGTGACTCCACTAAGGCTAAGGCCTCGCTTTCCAAAGACGTGCGTAAGAAGTAGAATTTATGAATATCGGGAATGTCAGTATTTTCCTGAATTAGGGAGCAGTAAAGTTCATAAAAGGAATACCATTCACCTTCCTGGCCTGAGAAGTGAGGTAGGCTTATCTTTGGAAGTAACGGTTTCGGTTTGTTTTTGTGAACTGAAGCGGGTGCGAACTGGGCCGGATTGATGACCCTAGTGTCCGGTTCTGAGATACTGCGGATCAATTGGTGGGCCTTGGCAATCCCTTCAAAGTACAAGGGTTCGACCTCGTCCCGATCCGATTGAAGTTCTGGGCAAGCGGATTCAATCTCGGTTTGAGTTTGATCATAATAATCATAGGACCGTTCGTACAACTTAAGGCGTTGTGTTAAGATATCTAAATCACACTCGGCGGGATTTAATTTGTTGATGAAATTTCTGAATCTGGTGAGTTGCCCTTTATAAGAAGAACGTCTAGCAATGAGAGATTCATCTTTTTCAGTAGGAGCCATGACAAGATAAATAAATTGAAATGTAACTCACGAAACTGTTGAGCCTTGGAGATGCTGTCAAGTTGGCAGCAGCAAATAAGTAGAAAGATCAGGACACACCAAAGGAGACAGGAGCGGCCTCTTTCCACTTCACAGGGTTTGCTCGATGTAGTTATAGCTGAAAGATTCAAAACAGATATTAATAATTTGCAAGGTATTGTCAAATGACACTTGACAAAGATAGAAATAGAAAATGGACTCTCCCGGGTTTCTGGGACCAATTTTTGGGTAGATTATGGGCTGAGGAATAACCCACCCACCAAGGGAAGATGATTAAGAGAAGGAAGTAGATTTTGGATTGGAGAAAAAGGATAGAAAAATAGGAGGAGAGTTCCACAAAAGTTATGAATTTGACATTCAATACACTTAGAGGGGGTTGCAACTGCAAATCCGCTCTCGGATACCTAAAGTGGGTAAGAGCTTGGTCTAAGCTGACGGGAAACACAGCTAGGACTTGGGCGTTTTGCCAGAGAAAGGCTTTAGTGTATTTCCTCCCAAGCGTGCATAAAACTACTATGGGGAAGGGTGATAGTCTGGCAAGACAAATAGTAAAAGCTTTATTGAGTATGAACGAGGGCATGAACCTAGGAAGAGCTAGGAAAGCCAGGATCTTGCCTAACTGTAGTATCAGAGAAATGATGAATCCAAAAACAAATATTTAATTTATTAAACAATTCAAAGAAGGTTAATGAATTTAACAAGTATGTAATATATTTTTGACAAACATAGTTCATTTGAACTTTTTAACAAATGGGGTCGCAGACCTCCCAACATTAAACGTTTGCTCCAGGCAATTGACAATTTACAAGGTTTAAAACCTTACATGTTTCTAAAATCTTTATAAGATTTAAACAAATAACCAATGAAGTAATTAAAGTTTGAACGTTAATTGGAGTACAAAGAGTGTACCTTAAGAAATTCCTGAGAGAATATTCTAGAAAAAGTGAAAACTTCTAAAATAACAATAAGAAAATATGAAAAATAAGATAGAAGTTCCTACAACTTCTTATATTTAAGCTGCATTACTTTTATGACAATTATACACAAGAGGGCAGGTCACTTACTATGAAACCTGAAGAAAGTCAAAAGGAAGGTTCTAGACTTCCCACGTTTAAGTAGGAATCACGAGCTAAATGGGGCAGTTTCCATTTCGTGAAACCTAGAAATAACTCACTCAAGAGGGGAAAAAATTGTTTTCCCTGATTATAAGGAAGCAACAATGTAAATTTGAATCGTGTTTAAAACACGTAGTTATACAGTAATTAATTAATGTTAAACAAGAAAAAATGGAAGGGCACTTCGTGAGTGACACCTTATAGAAAAGTTACAATTTTATTAATATGGGTTGTTAGTAGAAGGTTGAGGAAAGATCATTGGGATATAGGATCAATGTTCATGGCCGTATTTAATATAAACGGACGATCGCGACGCGGTAGAAAAGTGGAGCAAGCACTGGTTACCACTATAGTCTGTAAAGATTGATGCAAAGTTCACTGTAGAAACACGAAAGTTTATGAGAAAGAAAGTTATTGCAATGCTGAAAAGAACTGGTTGCACTAGGTAGGCGAGAGTCTATTTCTTGAAAAAATTGGGAATTACAATTAGATGCGCCATAGATCATTCCAACGGTGGACGAAAGTTAGCTATTGCAGTAATTTGTAAGGAAGATTCCTCATTTTAAATATTATTTTCACAAGTGAGTGAAAAATACCTGACGGCAAGACTCGCAGATAGAGTACAAGATCTGGAAGGTTCCAGAACGATCTTAGTAGAAAAATGGGGCCTAAGTAAATCCAGCGGAGGAACTTGCTTTGTAAATTATAGACAGCGGGTATTAGATAATGTCCCACGTATTGAGAAGATTTCTCATTTGGCAAGCATAAGAAATGCTGCTTTTCACTAAGATTAGCTTGATTAAACAAAAGCTCAACATGGAAAATCCCGCGGAGGATGATTTTGCCCCAAAATAAGTAATTTCACACTGCCTATAAATGATAGTTAAAAGCATGTGGTCGGTAAAATCATGAAGATGAGATTAAAACTTGAAGCAGGTACTTATCTTTGTTGCATGGCGAAGGTGAAGTTCCCTTAACCGATACTTAATGCGCCAACATGGCGTAGAACGTAGAGAATGTCTCTTGGTTAGAGGAGACTGGCTCTAGTTGAGCCCTGACTGATCGAGTCAACTGCCGACTGAGAAGTGAGACTTGCTCAACGGAGCACGGAAGGTCCAAGGATGAGCTGGTCTTCAAAGAGTTGATAACAGGCGATACTAGCGCAGCATGGTGAGTAAAAAAGTACACAGAGTCCTCTTGCTCAAGGAGAAAATAGCTGGCGATGGTAACAGGATCTGGTGGCCAAATGGATAAGTAAGTCCTCTTGCACCAGGAAGAGTTGAAGAGCTTCAGAGATTCGCTGCTAGATGACGCTAGGTGAGTCACAGAGGATATATATCTAGAACAGACTCATAAAAGATATAAGCGACCTGAACACCTAAGAGAAAATGGAAGATCACTGTTGGTGTTTGACAAAGAGGAAGGAAAGAACATGCAAAAGCATTGAAAATTATAATCTCTCGTACCGTGTATTCCAAGAATACACCAACGTCAATATACCCTTTGGTTTAAAAATTTCATATTTCCATTTCAAATTAAAAAAGAGAACGGTAAGAAAAAGCAAACTTTTGATGGCATAAACGAGATTTAAAATTTAATTTAATATCCAAAAGGTTCATATCACTTTTCGTGTATCTCCAACGGTTAGCGAGTAAAACCTAAATTTGTGCTATAAAACACGGTCAACGACGAGCGATGAAGTTGGACAAAATGTTTCATCCTTACTCTCCCTCCACGCAGCACCTCGCCAATCCCCTCCACGCGTACCTGCCGGCCCTGAACTTGCCGTTGGATTGGGCAGGTGTTCAGTGAACTGGCTACTATCGGCCAGTACAAAGTAAGCTATTGTGTGGTTCCTTTCACTTTTAATCATCTGTTCACCTTTACAAAAATATTTTCTTGGTATTACTGCTACTTTACAATAGGTTCACAATAATCCACCTAAGAGTAAGCTATCCTGTGGTTCCTTCTAAAATTAATGTGTTGACCTTTGCAAAAAGAAATCCTTGATATTACAGTTACTGTACAATATGTTCAAAATACCACATTTACAAGAATTCTCTGTGATGATTTAAACCTATCCCCTCCACGCGTACCTGCCGGTCCTGAACTTGCGTTAGGTTGGGCAGGTGCTCAGTGAACTGGCTACGATCGGCCAGTACAGAGTAAGCTATCCTGTGGTTCCTATCACAATTCATCTGTTCCCCTTTACAAAATAAAACCTTGGTATTACTGCTACTTTACAATAGGTTCACAATACTCCATTTACAAGAATTATACGTGATGATTTAAAAGAAAGCTACATTTCTCATTGTGTTGTGTTGTGTTTCCACCTGCATCACAATAGTGGCCGGTCCGCCATTACTGCACACAGCTGATCACGTAGTCAGTCTCTGCCAACACCATACAATACGTTCCTTCACTTCTCTTTTTCTTGACTTTAAACATTATTCGATATTGTTAACATCATCTTTCATGATTGTTTACTCGATTTATATGGTTGGTTGCTTTGAATAAATACATAGATTTGATTAATTTTTAATTTGGTTTGGTGGGGGTTTACTTCTTACATTAAATTCAGGGAGTTACATTTCCCAAAATGATACTGCGTTTATTCTTTTTTTTGGTGAGGATTTACTTTAAAAATTTTGTTTTAAGGGGTTAACATTTTTTAACAGACACTGTGTATATTCTTCTTTTAGAATGCCTAAAAGGAAAAAAAGCATTTTGTCTAAAAAATCAGCTAGAGCTAGGGCAGCGAGCACTTCTCGAACTTCTGAGACCCCTCATGAACGGCAAGCTAGACTGTCAGCTGACGCAATCAGGCATGCCTCAGAGACACCTGCCGAACGTCACGCTAGACTCTCAGTTGACACAATCAGGCATGCCTCACAGAGAGCCTCAGAGACACCTGATGAACGCCACGCTAGACTCTCAGTTGACGCAATCAGGCATGCCTCACATAGAGCCTCAGAGACACTTGATGAACGCCACGGTAGACTCTCAGTTGACGCAATCAGGCATGCCTCACAGAGAGCCTCAGAGACACCTGATGAGCGACAGGAGAGAGTAGCAGAAAACACAAGTAGAATGGCTTTACGTAGAACTGCACGTCCTCAAGAGCAAAACGCTGCTATCTTACAGGAGAGGCAACAACAGAGACGAAACTTAATGAGAATGACATGGGAACCCTTCAGTGGTATCGGTTTTAGATATAATCCATTCATTGACTACAACAACAATAGTCTTCTTACTTTAGGGAGAATGAGCCAAACATGCAGATATTGTAATGCACTAAAATGGAAAGCGGAGCCGATGGGATTGTGCTGCTCTAATGGAAACGTGAGGCTCCCTTTAATTGACGAGCCAATTGAACCCCTTAAAACTCTTCTTATCGGGGAAACCACAGAATCCAAAGAATTCTTAATTAAAGTTCGTAAATATAACTCATGTTTCCAAATGACCTCATTTGGTACTTCCGGTCATGTAGTACAACATGACTACCCAACAACGTTTACCGTCCAGGGACAAATCTACCATAGAATTGGCTCATTACTCCCCCAACCTGATCAGCCTTATAGTTTCCTTCAAGTATTTTTTATGGGTGATCATCAGGCCGAGGCTTATTGGCAATGAGTTTAAAGAGAGAGACATTGTCCTGCGCCAAAGAGATGACACTTTGATGAGAGTATCTGAAACTCATCGCTTCTATGACGCTCTCCAATACCCTCTCAAATTCTGGAATGGTGCAGAAGGTTACCATTTCAACATCCAACAAATAAATCCGACAACTAATCTTACAACAAATAAGAAAGTGACTGCAATGCAGTTCTATGCATACTTAATAATGGTTCATCAAAATAACTTCAACGTATTAATTCACTACAGACAACTTCTCAACCAGTTTATTGTCGACATGTACGCTAAAATTGAAACCGAGAGACTGCTGTTCATTAAGTTAAACCAGGGGAAGTTGCGTGCTGAGCAGTATGTACACCTAAGGGATGCTGTTGCTAACGATGAGACAGTACGCTCGAATGATCTTGGTCATGTAGTGATCCTGCCTTCAAGCTTTGTTGGCTCACCACGCTACCTTAGTGAACGAGCACAAGATGCTCTTACATATGTTAGGAACTATGGTCGTCCTGATCTGTTCATAACAATGACATGCAATCCTAAGTGGGAGGAAATCATTCGAGAGTTACTTCCTGGTCAGAAGGCAATTGACAGACATGACATAGTGGCAAGAGTATTTAATCTAAGAGTTAAAATTTTTGTTGCTGTAATTAACAAAGGACAAATATTTGGTGCTGTCAGATGCTGGATGTACACTGTCGAATGGCAAAAACGTGGAATCCCACATATTCACGTGCTTCTATGGCTGATTGATAAGATCCAGCCACAACAAATCGATGAAGTCATCAAAGCTGAGATACCAGGTCACACTTCTGACCCACATCTTCATGACTTGGTGGTCAAACATATGGTGCATGGTCCTTGCGGTGCTATCAACTCTAGGTCACCATGCATGAAAAATGGAAAGTGTACAAAGAGGTATCCCAGACAGTTGCTAACTGAAACACAAACAAGTGACAATGGATACCCTTTGTACAGAAGGCGTTCTACAATTCTGGTGTATTCTTGGAATACACGGTATGAGAGAATATAATTTTTAATGCTCTTTGCATGTTCATTTTTTCCTTTTTTATCAAACACCAGCAGTGATCTTCTAGTTTCTCTTTGGTGGTCATGTCTCTTATGTCATTGTGAGTCTGTTCTAGATATATATCTTCCATGACCCACCTAGCGTCATCTAGTAGCGAATCTCTGAAGCTCCTCAATTATTCCCGGTACTAGAGGACTTCCTTATCCATCTGGCCACCAGATTTCGTCGCCATCGCCAGCTATCATCTCTGTGATCATGCGAACTCCGTCTACCTTTTCACCCACCATGCTGTGCTAGTATCGCCTGCTATCAACTCTTTGAAGACCATTCATCAAGAAGAACTTTTAGTTTTATAAAGTTGTCTATTCTGTTATGTTCTCCTTTTGTCTCCTACCCCCACTCTTTTCCCTTCCCTGGTTCCTCTACGCTTCGCCGAGTGGGTCTCACTTGTTCGTCGGCAGTTGACTTGGTCAGTCAAGGCTCAACTAGAGCCAGTCTCCTCAAACCAAGAGGCACTCTCCACATTCTACGCCATGTTGGCACATTAAGTATCCGTCAAAGGGAACTTCACCTTCGGCATGCAACAAAGATAAGTACAAACTTCTGGTTTTAACCTCATCTTCATCAGTTTTATTATCTACATGCTTTTATCGATCATTTATAGGCAGTGTGAGAATAATCATTTGTGGCAATAATCATCCTTCGCGGGATTCTCCATGTTGGGCTTTTGTCTAATTAAGCCAATCTTTGTGAAAAGCAGCATTTCTTATGCTTATTAAATGAGAGAGCTTCTCACAACGGGGGATATCATAGAATACCCACTGTCTATAAATATTAAGCTTGTTCCACCGCTGGAGTAACTTTGGCCCTATTCTTCCATTAGGATCGTTCTGGAACCTTCCAGAATCTGCACTTTATCTACAAGTCACGCCGTCATGTATTTTCCACTCTCTTGTGGGAATGCCATTCCAAACTAGGATATCTTCCTTATAAATCAATGCTCCATAGCTAATTTTCATTCCTCCGTTGGATTTGCTCAAGCGTATTTAATGATAATCTACAACCTTCTCAAGTAATAGACTTTCGCCTATCTAGTGCAACCAGTCATTTTCCACGATTGCAATAACTTTCTTTGCCATAAACTTTTGCGCTACTACAGTGAACTTTTCATCCATTTCAACGAACTATAGTGATAAACAGTGTTCTTTCAGTATTTCTTCCGCGTCGCGCTCGTCCGATTATTATAAACACGGCCATGAACATTTACCTTTCATCCCAATTGCTTTTTCCTAAACCTCTTACTAACAAACCATAATAATAAATATATTACTTTAAGTTCTTTTTCAATGAGGTGTCAATCTAAAGATGTGCCCTCCCATTTTTTCTTATGTGTAATTAATTAACTTCTGCATAACTACGTGTCTTGTACACGGTTCAAATTATCTTGTTTCTCCCTTCTAATTTAGGGGATACAATTCTTTCAACTTATAAGTGAGTTATTTCTAGGTTTCACGAAAGGGAAACTTGCCCCATTTGTCTCGTGATTCCTATCTAACCATAGGAAGTCTAGAACCTTCCTTTTGACTTTCTCTTCAGGTTTCACAGTAAGTGACCTGTCCTATTTTGTAACTATTATAAAAGTAATTCAGCGTAAATATAAGAAGTTATAGGAACTTCTCTTCCATTCTACCTGTTTTCTTTTTTTGTTATTTTTGAAGTTGTAACTTTTTCTAAGACAGGTGCTTGGAAATTTCTTAAAGTACACTCCTTGTACTCGATTTACTGTTCAACTTTAATCACTTTAATTGTCTTTATACCTTTGTACTCTATTTTTTTCCATTTTAAAATCTTATGAAGATTTTAATAAATATAAAGGTTTGATACCTGAAGAATTGTTAATTGCCTGGAGCAAACTTTAAATGTTTGGAGGTCTGCGACCCCAAATTGTTAACCAAAATTGAAACTATATACTTGTTAAATTCATTAAACTTCTTTTGCCTTGTTAAATAAATTAAATATTTGTTTTTGGATTTATCATTTCGCAAATACTACAGTTAGGCAAGATCCTGGCTTTCCTAACTCTTCCTAGGTTCATGCCCTCGTTAATACGCAATAAATCTGTTACTATTTGTCTTGTCAGACCATCACCCTTCCCCATAGTAGGCATATGCATGCTTGAGAGGGAATACGCTAAAGCCTTTCTCTGGCAAACCGCCCAAGTCCTAGCTGCGGTTCCCGTCAGCTTCGACCAGGTCCTTACCCACTTTAGGTATCAGAGAGCGGATTTGCGGTGGCAACCGCCTCTGAGTGCATTTAAAGTTAAATTTATAACTTTTGTGGGACTCTCCTCCTATTTCTCCATTCTTTTTCTCCAGTCCGAAACCCACCTCCTTTTCTTTATCATCTTCCCTTGGTGGTTAGGTTATTCCTCAGCCAATAATCTACCCAAATTCACGGTGGGCATTCTGTTGAAATTAACGTAACAGGTCGAGGACCCGTTGATATTGACAACCGTTGGATTGTACCATACAACCCAGTTTTAACTAAGATCTTCAACGCCCATATCAATGTGGAGTATTGCAGTTCTGTTAAGAGCATCAAGTACATCAGCAAATATGTTCACAAGGGAAGTGACCAAGCCGTATTCAATATGGTTTGGGAAGCTGCGCAAGACATTAGACGAGAAGAAGTAACTCTATACCAATCTGGACGTTACTTGAGCTCTAATGAGGCAGCATGGCCCATCTTTGGATTTTCGATTCACGAAAGACATCCCACTGTTACCCATCTGAGTGTTCACTTAGAAAACTTCCAAAGGGTTTACTTCAATGAAAACAATATGCATGAAGTTTTACAAAATACAAAAGAAACAACGTTAACTGCATTTTTTAAGCTATGCGCCAACGATGAATTTGCAAGGACCCTACTTTACAGAGAAGTACCCCATTACTTCACATGGAATGCTTCGAGAAAAGAGTTCCAACGACGCCGTATCGGGACACCAGTGGAGAATCAAGCAGATGTGAATTACTCCGATGCACTGGGCCGTGTGTACACAGTGCACCCTGCCAACTTTGAGTGCTACTGTTTACGTCTGTTACTTCACAGTGTACGTGGTCCAACTTCCTTTGAAGACTTCAGGACTGTTCAGAACCACACATACAATACATACAGAGAAGCGTGTGAAGCCCTAGGCTTGCTCGAAAGTGACGACCACTGGGAATCAACAATGCGTGAATCGGTTCTGACTCGATCTCCACAACGGATCAGACATCTATTTGCAATCCTGGTGAGCATATGTGGGCTGTCAAATCCCTTACAACTGTGGGAAACTTTTAAAGACATGTCCGAGGACGTATTGATTCGCTTTCGTCAAGAAGTTCCAGATCTACGTTACAATGAGGCAATTTACAATGAAGCCCTATTGGCTGTTGAAGCCTTGGTTTCAAATATGTGTGGCAGAGAATTGAGTTCATTCGGTCTTCCCGCGCCTCAACGAGAAGGCAATCTCAACACAGAGGTTCTCAAAGAAATGTCTTACAATATTATTGAGCTCCAAAACCACGTCCAAGAAAATCTACTAAAACTTTCACCGGAACAACGTGACGCGTTCAATTTCGTAACACGCAGAATTGATCAACAAAAAGGTACCATTCTTTTCTTGGATGCCCCAGGTGGAACAGGAAAGACATTTCTTCTGAATCTTTTGTTGGCACACGTTAGAAAAGACGGCCAAATCGCTCTTGCTGTTGCGTCCTCGGGCATTGCATCTACGCTTCTCGAAGGTGGTAGGACAGCACACTCAGCGTTCAAACTGCCGCTAAACTTGAATTCTGGTGAAAACGTTTCCTGCAATATACGAAAACATTCGGATCGCGGAGAAGTTCTTCGACGCTGTAGACTTTTAGTATGGGACGAATGCACCATGTCACACAAACGTGGTCTCGAAGCACTAGACATAACACTTAAAGATGTCAGAAATAACGAAGATTTGATGGGTGGATTGGTTGTTTTGTTAGCTGGGGATTTCAGACAAACACTTCCAGTAATTCCTCGAGGAACACCTGCAGAAGAAATAAATGCATGCATCAAAAAATCTGTTTTATGGAGTTTTGTCGAGAAAAAGCACTTAACACAGAACATGGGAGTTCTTCTTCACAACGATCATGATGCTGAACTGTTCTCTTCTAATTTGTTGAACATTGGAAATGGACAGATAACAGCTGATTCCCAACAACGAATCGACTTTCCACCAAACTTTGCCAGTGTGGTTGCTTCTTCGGAGGAACTCATAGCAAGGGTATTTCCATCAATTGCCGACAACTATTCTTCAGGGGAATGGCTGTGTAAAAGAGCCATACTTGCTCCTAAGAATGACACTCTAAATGCGTTAAACAGTGAGATATTAACGGCTATTCCTGGCGAAACAACAACATATCTGTCAATTTATACTGTTTTGGAAGAAGATGAAGCAGTTCAGTATCCAGTAGAATTTCTCAACACTTTAGAGCTTCCAGGTGTCCCTCCCCACAATCTTGAATTGAAAGTGGGAGTGCCTATAATGTTACTGAGAAATTTCGAAGTTCCACGACTCTGCAATGGTACCAGGCTCATAGTAAAAAGTGTGAAACAAAACATCGTAGAGGCAGTCGTTCTCACTGGATGTGCAAAAGGAGATACGGTTTTCATCCCGAGGATTCCTATCATCCCAACCAACTTACCGTTCACCTTTAAACGACTGCAGTTTCCACTGAAGTTGGGCTTTGCAATGACCATCAACAAAGCACAAGGCCAAACTCTTCAAGTGGCGGGCTTGCATTAATATCATCAATGTTTTTCTCACGGACAGCTTTACGTGGCATGTTCACGAGTATCGAGGAGTGACAATTTGTATATATACACGCCAGAAAACAAAGCTGTAAATATTGTTTACAAGAACGTTTTGTAAAGTCAGCACATACTCAAGGTTAAGATAAAATGTGAATATCACTTTCTAAACATACACATTATACATATATGATATGTATGTTTGCCACCCTCCCCCTGTAGAGAATAAATAGCCATTTAATTCCAAAACACTAAATGGTGAACCTACAGGCAAACAAATATAAATTGCAATTATTTTTTATCCAATAAGCCTCATAAAATGATGTCAAGCAGTCCCCGAACGGGCTAAGTGAAGAGGGCAGGGGTTTTTAGTTGGTGGAAATCCAACTCCCACACAGAGTAGTGTCTTTGAAAGATTTTCCCCTGCCGAAACAAAACAAAACAAAAAATAAGAAACTACTATTCAATATTGCTTTAACTATCACATTCACATTTTAATTTATGTCGCGTAGCGAAGCACGGGTACTTCAGCTAAGCGTAATTTCGCTCAAGACACGGCATAAACTTAGGATTTTTTTCTGTGATCAATTTGTTTTTGTTATTTGTACTTGGGATGATTGACGTTTGTTCCGTTACTGTTACTCTTTATCATGACGGTACGTACTTTCCGCAATATTACTTATTGCGGATATGGCAATTGCTATCATGTTTGATGTATTTTTAGCATAATGTTTATATGTTTAAATATAGTATAAAGACGTTCAACGATAGGTGTTCAATATTTAAGACAGGTTATTTAACTTTTACTACATAGAAGCTGATATTTATTTCCAATATATAAACGCACTTTCCCACCTACAAAGCGGAGACAGACAGGCTTTTCTCCGAGTACTCCGGTTTTCCCTGTCACAATTTCATTCCAGCAGCAATCTCCACTATAATTTCAGTTCATCCGTCATTCATTTAATCATTGCCTCAGGGGAGTGCGACAGGCTTCGGAAGCCGGCACAGTTCATATCCTTGCTGTTAGATGGAGATTTCATTCATTCCATTCCCTGACCCGGTCGGTCGACTGAAAGCAGGCCAAGGATTTCCACTTTCCTAACTCTGATTAATAATTTGGTGAGTGAAAATGCATGTAGTATACACATATAGTTGGTAACATGGAAATAACATAACTACATTAGGAATGTGTGATTATATATATTAATGATTTAGGCCAGCAAGTACTAAAAGCCGTTCGAAGAACGGATACTTCATATAAAGTTTGTAAATAAATGTAAATGATGGTACAATTCTAAAAGTTTAGAATATTTAACATTGCAGCGTATACATGATTATGACAATAAATGCAGACTTAATACAACTCTTTCTCTTTACCATTGCTTGTTATTTTTTTTAACACAACGCTTGTTGTAGATCTTTTTTCCACGGCCAACAATTGGTATAAAAACGTCATTATCACTATCATAATCATACGCAGCATTATCATGATCTGTATCACTATAATTACAAACACTATTATCATCCTCAACATTATCCTCAACATAACTAAAACTATCTAATTCCTCTTGTTCCTGTTGCACAGAGTCCTCATGTAGAGTCTGTGTGGCTTTTGATAATGTTAAGGTTTTTTGAACGTTGAACTATCTTTAGCGGCAATATTGTTTTCTTGCAGTTGCTTTTTAGCATTTTCACGAATTAGTGTTGACAGCGACAGTGTTTCACGCCGTACACTACACTTTAACGTGTCAGTCAATGGTGATGAACGAGACCGCTGTCTGGCAAAGCAGAAGATTGTAGGATGTGAAAACCTATAACATGCGGTCGACCATGTGATGTGCCTGGACGCAAAGAGCCAAAACGGTAAGGCCATTGCCCTGAGATTTTATAAACTAACTAGCTGAACCCGGCATGCGTTGCAACGCCAATCAAAGAAAGTGTTGGCGTTGTAATTTTGTTTCTTGAAGTGCTTTTGGATACACAATTCTTTTTTTCAATTTCCGCTAACTGCCTCCAAACTATCGTAAAATGGATTGACTAATTTAGAAACATTCGTGGGAACGTCCACTACAACTCACCAAAGTTTCGTTGCAATCGGATGAACGGCATATGAATACATACGAAATTTCATTTATACGATTCGTGTGCTGTCACTCATTTGTTGAATCAACTCACGCTACCTATTGTGAAATGGATTTACTAAGTTAGAAACCGACACGTAAGTGCACACAACAACTCATCAAAGTTTCATCACTTCAGGGGTAAAAAAAATCTTACCACACTTATTTTAATGTATCTTGGGGGTAAGCATCTTCCACCTTTCCATTATGGTGCACCATAATAGGGTTATTGATGGGAATATTGTTAGTGTTAAGCTTTCCAACCACCTGTTTTCCTTGAAATTGAAATCGATATCGGCTGATAAAGGGGCCAAAACATTTATGCCTCGAAACATGTAAACCAATGACCACCAAGTGATCAATTATCAAAGTAAAGATATCGATTAGGCGGAACTTTTGCCACAACTATTACTACGCTATTACAGTGAAAACAAGCTAAGGCCAAACCCTTCAAAAACTCAGGTGTGTGGTTTCCACCTGAGGCACAACGAAGCTCTTCGTGAACTCGAAGTAATGTGGTCTGTTATCGAATTGCAGAACTGCAACACTCCACAATATCTGGGTGTAACTCTTGACAGAACTCTCACATTTAAGAAGTACTGCATGAACTGCAAACTCAAAATGTCGACAAAAAATAACCTACTCCGCAAACTGACTGGTTCACAGTGGGGTACTCAACCACAAACCCTCCGTACATCTGCAATGACACTGTGTTATTCCGTCGGAGAATATGCATGTCCTGATTGGTATTCTTCATCCCATGCCCGACAAGTGGATGTGGCCCTCAATGAGACTTGCAGGCTAGTGACTGGCTGTTTAAAGTCTACTCCAGTTGACAAACTCTATTGTATTGCAGGAATTGCTCCACCTTGTATTCGAAGGAATAGCTGCGGACAAGGAGAGGCGTAGAGTGGAGCAACAAAGTGATCATTCCTTACATGGCCATACACCTCCAGTTCAGAGACTAAAGTCAAGAAAAAGGTTCCTACGAACGTCTGAGGAACTAACTGGATCACCTACTAGAGCGAGAGTACGGCTTTGGGAAGCCAAGGTCCTCGTCATCCCAGGATAATAATGACAGAAGACTGCTCTGTGTGGAAGTCCTTGAACAGATTGAGGACAGGCGTGGGCAGATCCGAAGTCAACCTAGCACGATGGGCTATATTGATACCAGCAACATCACATGTTACTGTGATGAAAAACAAACTATGCAGCATATGCTCCAGTGTCCATTGTGCCCATCTTCCTGCACCGAAGATGATCTTTTTCATTCACTTGATGTTGCTAGGTGCTGGTCGAGATTGGTGTGAAGTGCTCATGTTATGTACTTTACTATGCAGAACTGAACTGTGTGAATGGTATTTCTGATACGATAATAAGAATATTCGACTGTTTAATTCCTTTAGACCCAAGGGCAAAGGAATTATCTTGCAATGCTCAGGATTGGGAAGGTTAACCTATCCCAGCAATTGCCTGGCGTTAAAGTAAACAAGAAGTTCCATGACGAACTAAAGAGACTAATTTTCTTAAAATATAAGATTCATGCCAATGATAAACCAATATGGACCTATCTAGAATAATGACGAAATTAAGTTGCTAATATAGAAATTTCTAATACCTGGTATAATGTAGCCTAATAGAACACTACAGTTGGCAGCCCTGGTGACTGAATATATTCTTAGTTGCATCTCTTAAGGTACAGAATACCAAATTTGGTTGAAGTACAATGGATAGCATGGACGTTACATGCAGTTAGACATTGGATCTATCAGCGCGCATTAAATCATGCTGGCAAGAATGGCATGCATGTCTAGGTCAGAAATAATCTGAAATATTATGATCTCTTGCTGTGCCAATTTTGGATGAAATCCATTTGTTAGTATAGAAGTTACATTTATTTCAAAATAGTACCTATCAGCAGGCGTAGAATCATGCTGGCAGCACTGACGCACAGTATATTAGTTACTCCAAATTAATCTAGAATGCCAGGTACTATACGTGTGCAAAGTTTAGAGCTGTTGGCTTGCATACTTTCTGACATATTGATATTAGGGTAAAATAAAGACAGCATGTATTAACATGATAATGATGATAATTGTTGGTTTAAGGGGCCTAACATCTAGGTTATCGGCCCCTATCATGTATTAACAGTTGGCAGCCCTGGTTGCTCTTACAATACGCATAATCATATCTGTTATGGTACACATAGCACATACGAAATTTGGTTGAAATCTAATTGATAGTATAGAAGTTAAATGTATTTAAAAATAGGTCCTATCAGCAGGCTCAGAATCATGTTGGTAGCACTGACGTATATTAGTTAGTCCAAATTAATCTACAATGTCAGGTACTACACGTGTGCATAGTTTAAAGCTCTTGGTTTGCATACTTTCTGATATATTGGTAGTTGGATAAAAAAATAGACAGAGCATTTATTTACAGTTGCCAGCCCTGGTGGCTCTTAGGAATACGCTCAGTCATATCTGTTTATGTACACATAGTACATATGAAATTTGGTTGAAATCCAATTGTTAGTGTAGAAGTTATATGCATTTAAAAATTGGACCTATCAGCATGCTTAGAATCATTTTGGCAACACTGCCATGTACGGCCTCCTGGAAATTAAACTGAAATATTACTATCTATACCTGTGTCAATTTTAGAATAGCTCTCATGCATACCTTCCAAGATATCCAACATGGATCTCCAATTTCAGTTGCGGTTTTTCAGCAGTTGGTAGCATTGACATCATTTACAAATATGGGCTTGAGATATTCTGGTATAGGTCTTTACTCATACCAAATTTGATTACTGCAGCCGTTTAGGAGTTGATAGGGACACACACACACACACACACACACACACGCACACACACAGAGCCAAGTGAATGTGTATGATCTTGGTTCATCACTCCCAAAACATTACCGCTGGGCAATGCCAAAATGCATCCGCCATTAGCTCCGTAATCGGAGCAAAACAAGTCCTGTATGCGTCAGATATTTTAATTATTCATCCTTCCATCATAATGGCTTGAACTTTCTGTGCTGTACACAACCTAACACTTCCATTTGTCATCAATGCTACTCTTCTTCCTGAAATGCTATTAGGTGATAAAGAGAAGTCATGTCTTGTAACAGGCATGAAAGTACTTACCTCTTTCAGATCTGAAGATGATGTTTCTGTTTTGAAGCATGGAACGAACTCCGGTATAGAACATTCTTCAATTTTAATATCCCTAGTATCATCAGTATTATCCTGCGGAGAGATGACGTTTTCATAAATATGTTCCATTGCATAGGTGGAATTATTGGTAGCAGATGAGACCAGAATTTACGGAAAAATTTACTTAGCTATTGATATTGGCCATAAACACCTTCCATAATGTTTCAAAATAGGTGGAAAGGTTGTACTTCACTCCTCCGCTGTCTATAACCAACCCGCCTTCCCAAATTATATCACAACTTGTATAGGAAAATTCCAGCTGTGTTGGCCATTATCCGCGTGACATATGCACAAGCACAGTATTGGGCAACCCCATACGGTACCAATTGTATAGGCGGTCTATGTGTTGTACTGTGAAGGGGTGAAAATGAAATGAACAGTGGTTTTGAGAAAGGTTACAGCCTAACACGTCCAATCCAAAGTTTTTTTCTTTTGACAATTGTTCCAGCGTATACCGTCCAGATCAATGGTTTTGTCAATGGTTCCACCCTAACGTGTCGTCAGCAGTTCCCCGCTAGCTTTTCTCGGCCAAGGCCACACCTCAACCTGACCATACAAACCTTCGTTTTGTCCAATCCAATGGGTTTCACAATGGTATTAGTCTGTGGGCCGTGTTAGCCATATATACACCCCTGGTATTTGTAACGCACAATGGAAATAGTCATGCATAATCTTTCTCGAGACCAATGACTTAAGTAACGCATATGACCGATCTCATATGGTGGTGCATTTTATTCCTTACACGTTGGCAACACTGCTGAGGCGTGAATGTGTCGTCAATGTCTCTGCCGATGTAACAGTTGACGAATGCTCAGCGCTTGAGCAACATGGCAGCGTTGTTCAATGGGCAAGAAACGAACACACATATTAACGTAATTTATCAGATATTTCCAGTGCACTTGTGATAATAGACGGCAATTGTCCCCTAGAAAGTTCGCTTTATTCTTATTAACGTAGCTGCGAGTGTGTACACCGCTCGTGATCGCTTTACTCCCAGTTACCATACTTTAATTTCAATCACCATCATGAATAAGACACGAGCAACGGTGATAAAGAAATATCGTACCGAGCGTTGTGTGTTTTAGTCTCTTGAGGCCAGGTTAAAGCAGTATTGAAATCAACGAGACTCAAAGTAGGTGATATTTAATGGGAACGATCATACGTACAGTTATAGCTATTACGAGGGCAGATCAAGAAATATGTTGCACTCCCCAGTTATGGCCAGTTATTACACCACCTATACAACAGCAACACGCCTATATCGACATACAATGTAACGTTACTTTTCCACATAGTTTCCAAGAGACTCTAAACATTTCTGCGAACACACAACCAACTTGTCGATGCCGGATGCATAGAAAGTTCCTCCAGCGTTCTGCAACCAAACGGAGACAGCGGCTTTCACCTCCTCATCGGTCTGGGAATGTCGACCACCGTTCTGTCTAATGATCGCATTCACACTGTTGACGTTTGCACGGGTCCTGGACGTTGCGGGCCTGCCCTCGCGATATTCGTCCATGATATCCGTGCGTCCGGCTTCGAATTGCTGACACCCCTTTTCGATCCCTTGCCGGGAAATGGCCCGCTCCCCATACACAGCACTAAATTCACGATGAATGTCCGTGCAATTCTTCCTTTTGGCACATAGGGATCCAATTGTTGCACGCACCTCATATTTGGAGTGAACGTCCAGAGTCGACGCGCCATTGCTTTTGGCCGCTATTCACACCATACAAGACGAGACACCACAGCGACCTGCCTAACAGATGTGTGGGCAGTGTCTGTCCCTTTCTCCGCTGTGCCCACGTTTGCTACACTCAGCGCGCTGCTGCAGCACGTTAGTGAAACTAACTTTTTGATCCCCCTTCGTATAACACAATTCACTTATAAAACATAACACTTGTCCTTCGGACCAACAGATGTTACTTAAGCACAGTACTAAAGATTGAAGAACTGAATATTAATATGTTTACAGACACGGGCCACAGAGATTTTCAAAACGATTTCTACCGCGGTTTAACAAAGACTGAGACATATTGCCATACACCATTCCTGGGGAGTTAACACATGGAGACTTCGTAATAATACAAATTAAACCTGACTTCAAGAATGTGCCAACACCATATAGTCTCACACAGCGGCAGAGTCTGTGTTCAAAAGTGGAACAACACCATATTGACAGCAACAGCTTTCAGCGGAACCTGTCATCAAGGGTGGGCCAATACCATATTCATAGTCACTGCTAAAAGCGTAGATTGTCATCAAGGGTGGACAAATACCATATTCATAGCCACACCTAACTGGGGAGACAGTTATCAAGGGTGGACCAATTCCATATTCATAGTCACTGCTAACAGCGTAGATTGCCATCAAGGGTGGACCAATACCATATTCATAGTCACAACTAACAGCGGAAACTGTCATTAAGGGTGGACCAATACCATATTGGTAGTCACAGAAAAGAGCGGAAACTGTCATTAAAGGTGGACCAATATCATAGAGTCACAACAGCAGAAACTGTCATTAAGGGTGGACCTATACTATATCCATAGTCACTGTTAAAGCGTAGATTGCCATCAAGGGTGGACCAATACCATAGCCATAGTCACTGCTAAAAGCGTAGATTGTCATCAAGGGTGGACCAATACCATAGTCATAGTAACAACTAACAGCGGAAACTGTCATTAAGGGTGGACCAATACCATAGTCATAGTAACAACTAACAGCGGAAACTGTCATCAAGGGTGGACCAATACCATAGTCATAGTAACAACTAACAGCGGAAACTGTCATTAAGGGTGGACCAATACCATATTCATAGTCACAACTAACAGCGGAGACTGTCATTAAGTGTGGACCAATACCATATTCATAGTCACAACTAACAGCGGAAACTGTCATTAAGGGTGGACCAATACCATATTCATAGTCACAGTGAAGAGCGGAAACTGTCATTAAGGGTGGACTAATACCATATTCATAATCACAGCGAAGAGCGGAAACTGTCATTTAGGGTGGACCAATACCATATTCATAGTCACGGCGAAGAGCGGAAACTATCATTAAGGGTGGACCAATACCATATTCATACTCACAGCGAGGAGCGGAAACTGTCATTAAGGTTGGGCCAATACCATATTCATAGTCACAACTAACAGCGGAAACTGTCATTAAGGTTGGACGAATACCATATTCATAGTCACAGCGAAGAGCGGAAACTGTCATTAAGGGTGGACCAATACCATATTCATACTCACAGCGAGGAGCGGAAACTGTCATTAAGGTTGGGCCAATACCATATTCATAGTCACAACTAACAGCGGAAACTGTCATTAAGGTTGGACGAATACCATATTCATAGTCACAGCGAAGAGCGGAAACTGTGATTAAGGGTGGACCAATACCATATTCATACTCACAGCGAGGAGCGGAAACTGTCATTAAGGTTGGGCCAATACCATATTCATAGTCACAACTAACAGCGGAAACTGTCATTAAGGTTGGACGAATACCATATTCATAGTCACAGCGAAGAGCGGAAACTGTGATTAAGGGTGGACCAATACCATATTCATACTCACAGCGAGGAGCGGAAACTGTCATTAAGGTTGGGCCAATACCATATTCATAGTCACAACGAAGAGCGGAAACTGTCATTAAGGTTGGGCCAATACCTATTCATAGTCACAACTAACAACTTATAAATTAAGGTACGGCATTTATTACGCTACTTGCTTGCAACAATGTGTGCGACTTGTTGACAGTTGACGAGACCGCATGTACTGTCGAACATGGCTACCGTTGTTAAATGTTATTTAGAATATATACCCGGTGCAGTCAGTGCAGTAGTGGCCGGGGTCAGTGATTTAAATTGTCAATGTCCCTCAGAAGATGAAATAAGGTTGTTGTTGTTTGCGTCTTCAGTCTTTTGACTGGTTTGATGCAGGCCTCCATGTATCCCTCTCCTGAGCTAATCGTTTCATCTCTACATAGCTGTAACACCCTAGATCTGAAGCAATCTGTGAAACATATTCTAATCTTAGTCCACCCCCACAGTTCTTGTCCTCGACTCTTCCTTCCATAACTAAGCTTGCTATTCCGGGGTGTCTTAGTATGTGACCTACCAACCTATCTCTTCTTCTCATTAGCAGTAACCAGAAACATCTCTCCTCTCCCACTCGTCTTAATACCTCTTCGTTTGTTACCCTATCTACCCAACCGATCTTCATCATTCTCCTGTAACACTACATTTCAAACGCTTCAAATCTCCTCTTTTCTGCTGCTCCAACAGTTCAATTTTCACTTCCATAGAGCGCCACGCTCCAGACAAAGACTTTCATGAATGACTTCCTAATAATGACTGTCTATATTCGATGTCAATAGATTCCTTTTTTTTTTGTAGAAATGCTTTCTTTGTCTGAGCCAACCTACTTTTTATATCCTCTTTGCTTCGTCCATCACTGGTTATTTTGCTTCCTAAGTAACATAAGTCTCTTACTTCCTGAAGCTTTTCACCTGCCAATTTGATGTCCCTAGAGGTTTCTGATTTATTTCGGCTGAATTCCAATATTTTTTTTATACATTTATTAATTTTCATCATGAATTCTATCCTCAAGACGGAGTCATTACCATTCAAAACCTCATTAAAATCCTCTCGCGTGTCGGCCAAATAACGACGTCATCAGCAAACCACAGAGTTGAAATTATTTCTCCATGAATCATCAGTCCCACTTTACATTTTTTTTTTCAATTTACTTCATTGCTTTTAAAATGTAAAGATTGAAAGGTATGGGTGATAAGTTGCAGCCTTGCATTACACCATTCTTAATACCAGCTTATCTCTCATGTTCTTCAGCTCGAATGACTGCTGTCTAGTTTCTGTATAGATTCTCTGTACTTTATTCCCATCGTTTTCAAAATGTCAAACAATTTAGCACAATAACGTTATCAAAAGCCTTTTCTTAGTCCACAAATGCCATGAATGTTCCCTTATCTTTCCTTATTTTACCTTCCTAAATCAGTCTAAGACTTAGTACAGATTCTCTTGTTCCTACATTTCTCCGGAAACCAATCTGCTCTTCACCCAACTCTTTTCTATTTGGCTTTCGATCCACTTGTAAATTATTCTAGACAGCATCTTTGGAGCATGAGTAATCAAGCTGATTGTACGGTAATCTTCACATCCGTCAGCTCCCACATTCTTTGGTATATGGATGATAAAATTCTTCTTGAAATCAGAGGGTATCTCAACTGTCTCACAAATCCTACACACCAAGTGAAATAACCTGATCAGACCATCACCTCCGATGCAGTGTAGCAACTCAATCGGTATAACATCTATGCCTGGTGCATTGTTCCTGCATAAGTCTTCCAATGCTCTGTCAAAATCTGATCTCAATATTAAATCTCCTTTCGCATCCTCATCAATTTCCTCTTCCCTTTCAATTACATGATTCTCAATCTCCTTTCCCTTATACAAACACCCTATGCAAGCTTTCCATCTCTTAACCTTTTCTTTCCTATCTGTTAGAGGCTTTCCATCTGAGTCCTTAATATTACAGCAATTAGTCTCCTTTTCCCCCAAAGTATTCTTAATCCTTCAATTAGCTGTGACTTTTTATCCTAATTCCAGAAAATTTTCTATACTTGCACATTTCTCTTTCAACCAATCTTGTTTCGCTACCTTGCACTTCTTATTAACCTCATTTCCCAGACGTCTGTATTCTGCTTTCCCCTTTTCATCTGTTACATTCTTGTGTTTCCGCCTTTAGTCCATCAATTCTAGTATATCCTGAGTGATCCACGGTTTTCTACCTATTCTTTCTTTCCTACCAATGTTTTCTTCAGCGGATTTTGTTCTTTCATTCTTCGAAAGTGCCCACTCATCTGCAATTGAAGTTTGCTTCGTTTTTCTTTTAGTCCTTCCTTTATACTCTTCTTGAATCTTTTGTTTACATCATCCTCTTTCAGTCAGTCTATTGCCCACCTTTTTGACTTCTGACTTTTCTTCAGCTTCTTCAACTTTAATCTGCATTTCTAACAACCAGTTGTGGTCAGAGTTTATGTCAGCATCGGGATATGTTTTACAATCCAAAATCCAGTTTCGAAATCCCTGCTTGACCATTATGAAGTCGATTTGGCAATGCTCTGAATCTACTGGTCTCATCCATGTGTATATTCTTCTATTGCGGTTATTGAATAAGGTTTTAGCTATGACGCACTCATGCTCGGAGCAGAATTCCATCAGCCTGCTTTCTCTATCATTCAAATCCAAAATCTCCTACTATCTTCCCTTCTCTTCTTTTTCCTACCACAGCATTCCAATCTCCCATAACTATAACATTTTCGCCACCCTTGATATACCTCAGAAATGTATCTATTTCTTTGTAGACCCTTTCAACATCCTCATCATCAGCTTCACTGGTAGGCATATAGACTTGTACCACTGTGGTGCACGTAGGTATCGTAATGACTTTGGCTACAATAATCCGTTCCCTATATTGCTCATAATATTCCACCCGCTGTCCAAGTTTCCTACTTAATATGATACCTACACCCGCATAGCCGTTGTTTTATTTAGTGCTAACGACTCTATAGTCTCCTGACCAAAAGTCCTGTTCTTCCTAAGAGCACATTTCACTAATCCCAACCAAATCCAACCCCAACCTATCCATTTCCCTTTCTTAAGTTTTCTAACCTTCCACTACCTAGAAGAATTCCAACATTTCACGCTCCGATCCGTAGAATGCCATATTTCTTCTTGGTCACTTCTGTGATGTTAAACCTTTCTCGAGTAGTATGAGAATCATATATTATCGAAATGAAAGTGAAATAGACATGAGTGATATTTCATACAGAATTGATTGAAAATTATTCCATTATCAAAGTGGTGGTGTAAGAGCTACGTTCTGCTTTCGTATTGAATAATACAGTCGAGAGGGTGAAGCTGTACACACGCCCGACCAAGTTCAGCAATTCTCTCATCAGTGTAACTGGTAGGAGCGGTTACCGCAAGACCGCACCACACGACACCCTCTGCAGAGAGCACCCCTATGTATATGGGGACTATTTAACATCAAAAATGAATTTATTTACAATTGAACCATGTTCCAGCAAGATCAGGAGATTTATATTGGCGATGTTCTCTTGTTAGTGTTACCCAGGGTGTACCATTCAAGATGGCTACACACCCTCTTCTATTTTAGTTACCTCTTATGAAAAGTATGAGACATCCAGATTAGAAGAAACATCTAACACCTCAATAAATATGACACAGTTCCCTAAGGTGAGTTAATAAACGATTACCTAACTCGGTCGGGATCAGAACTGAAGTAGAGTTGACCAAGGGAGGTCAAGACGAGCTCTCCTCAGGTAGAAGCAAAATCGGGTGGACCAGAGACTCTGTCGGGAGCAGAACTGAAGTACAGTTGACCAAGGGAGGTCAAGACGAGCCCAGCCCAAGTAGGTAGAAGCAATATCGGGCGGACCAGAGACTCTGTCGGGATCAGAACTGAAGTAGAGTTGACCAAGGGAGGTCAAGACGAGCCCTGCTCGCAATATCGGGCGGACCAGAGAGACTGTCGGGATCAGAACTGAAGTAGAGTTGACCAAGGGAGGTCAAGACGAGCCCTGCTCACAATATCGGGCGGACCAGAGAGACTGTCGGGATCAGAACTAAAGTAGAGTTGACCAAGGGAGGTCAAGACGAGCCCAGCCCAAGTAGGTAGAAGCAATATCGGGCGGACCAGAGAGACTGTCGGGATCAGAACTGAAGTAGAGTTGACCAAGGGAGGTCAAGACGAGCCCTGCTCACAATATCGGGCGGACCAGAGTGAACCAACATTATCAGTACAGTAATATTAGCTGTTTAAATAAGAAACAACACAGCATAATCCAAACTTCCAAGTAATGTTTTATATGAAAACCAATCACATTATTATAACAGAGGAAATGTAAAACCTATGATCACCTGAATTTCATGTTCCACTTTCACAGCCGTGGTTTTATCTTCAAACTCATCACCAGCCTCATCCAGCAGGTCAGCAGTGAGCAACTGCTCTTTTGATTCCTAGAAAGTATGACCCAATGTAAAATATACTGACAATTAGGCTACTAAGTTGCATGTAGGCTAACTTAACAAGCCGTTTAGACTACTATTTGGTAATAAGTCATTAAACCTTGCTTGTCATGCTCATCACTAAGATTGGAATGCTCCACGATAAAAGAATTAAAATACAACTTACAATGTTGAACCATTCTGGCTCACTCTTGATAAATGGATGATTCTCCATGATGTTCAGGAAACTGGAACACACAAGGTGTATTATTAGAGGCCACACTTAAACAGGTATGGCAAATCATTCTCATATACAAGTATATCAAATAAGGTAGGCCTAATATTAGAACTCCGAATTTAAGTAAAACATGTAACCTCCAGCACCACGGAAAAACTTATTCGACTTGATAAGATAGTGTATAATATCGAGAAAAGTACCGGTACTGTATTAATGTTGCGATGAAAATTAAGAATCACTGATGTAAATCGGGGCAACATTGAAATCAAGCATCTTACATTCTGTTTTCCTATTACAAAAACCTGAGCATAATATGATGGGGCGGGCGGAGTAAATATATTTATCAGAAGCTAAATTACATGACAAACCTATCAGCACATTGAATAACTTACCGCAACTCCCTGCATGGGTTTATCGAGATTGGACACAGCGAGATTTAGCAAATACATGCAACTCACTTCAAATTCAAAACATCAATACTTGCTTGTTGAAAATATCAGATTTCTTCCCATTAGTAACGAACCAGCAGTGGCGGCTCATGGACGGGCCTCCCCCCACCCGGAGTATTTGACAATATCAATTTCCACTTTGAAAGTAACGGGGTAAAGATATAATTAAATAGATCTCTTTAAATTTTTCACAAGTAAAGACCAGGCTGGCTCGTAAATCCGCTTCCCCCCTGCGGCTGCTGCATTCACCGCAGCTCCTTAAGAACTTAATATAGCACTTCCTGAATCCATTTCCCCCATTGCCAAGTTGTCCTATGAAGGCCTATTTGGGTGCTGCAATCCTTGCAATCCTTGCGGCATCGCCATGGAGGAAAGAAAGGAAGGAGATGCCTTCGCTGCGCTGCCTAGCACAAGCTGCTGAAGCCGAACGGCTCGCCCACTTTGGTTGCAAGAAAATGGCTGTCCCTATGCTTAAAGCCGTAAACCACTCCAACTAGTAATGGATTTTAGTGACATAAAACTGCAATGACAAGTCAAGATTTTTTCTTGGATAGGCAGAACACGCTCTGTACATCACAGTACTTAGCACAAATAAGCTGCGTTATCGTTTTAAAAGCCAATTTAAATATAAATATGAGAGCACCTTTGCGAGGCTAGTTTTGAAAGGAAGACGCGGCAAAACGTAATAATACGCTGAAACACTGATTAAATTGAATACAGGTGTCTAAAGATGCCAGTTATACCAAAGGAGAAACATCTTGGGAATTAATGATGCCGAACTAATTACGGTAGGCTATTTACACCAAATTGAGTTTGATGTTCTTATTGGTGTTGAGGCATTCATCAGTTTTTAGGCCTAATTTCGAGCACAGCCACTTTCACTCATTGGTCGTACACATTTTGATATTCAAGAATTCGAACCTCAAAATTAATAAACAGAACAATTAAAAAAGGACGCATATTTGCACAAAAATACGGTATAGCCTATACGTTTCGGTACCTTACGGTATTTTCTTTGTGGGGGGTATAAACTTGACGATTAGCCTCGAATTGATTAATTACGTAGGCCTACCGTAATATTATTGACCGACAGCCGTTTGATAATTTGGGATTTCCAGAGGAATGATTTTTATTTTTTTGGTATATAGGGTAGGCCTACACATGCTGAGATTAGAATTGAAGAGTTTTTTTTGTAATAGCTTATCAATACTGTTATTACGTTTCCAAAGTTGCATAACCGGAGCGCGGTAAAAACCAGGGCCAAAATAAGGTTTAGCCATGCACAATGCCTCATGCAAGTCACAGAACACCGAATACGAGTTAAGGTTACGCCCACTTTGGTTGCAGCGCTTGGCTTCACTCAAACGAGCTCAGGGCATCTCCTCTTCTTCTTTCCTCCATGAACATCGCCACAGAGTGCCAACACATCTTTGGGAACAATAGATTATACGGTTTACAAACTGCTCAAATATTGTACTGGCAGCGGATATCAGCCCCAAATTCTTATTCAGAAAATTTGCGACGTATATTCTAATGCAAAAAAATATAAATAGAATTATAATACTACGGTATCGCAAGAAAATGTTTAAATGGGAAAAGCTTTGGCTGCAACATGGCTAGGTTTGTAGCACTGAATGGCAATGGCAATCGTGAGTAGACGAAGGATGGAACCAGTGGCGACTGGTGGTCACCGTTCTTGGTATACCGCACCATTTACCCCTTACATCTCCCCCCTTATTTCCAAGCCTCGACCTCTTGTCAAAGTTGAATTATTATTATTATTATTATTATTATTATTATTTATTTATTTATTCGTTAATTCCCCATAAGGAGAGCGTTACAACACAATCAATTTTCATGTTTCATTCTGGACCTTTCTTCTTTTTTCCCAAAAACCTCTCATATACACACTATGTTTCCTCTTTCTCTCTTCTGTCCACCTCTTTGCTGGTTGTCTCTCTTTGGGAGTTTGCTCAAACTTCTGTAGTCTAAGTTTTTCTCTGTATTTGTTCCTGTCTGCGATGTCTTCTGTAGAGATGTTTAGTTTCTTAAGGTCTTCAACGGTTTCCTTTACCCAATTGGTTTTTAGTGTGCTATTCGTAACTATATTAAAAAAGGTTTTGGTCAGTCTGTCTTCGGTCATCCTATGTATATGTCCATAAAATTTTGCCCTTCTTTTCCTTATGTTGTTTGTAATCGTCTCTGTCTGTTTGTACAGTTCTATTGTCGGTCTCTTCATCCATATTCCCTCTTTCTGAACTGGCCCGTAGATCTTTCTCAGAATTTTTTTCTCTTGTTTTTCTAATTCCTTGATTTTTGTTCGTCCCTTGATTGCTGTCGTTTCTGAAGCGTATAAGGCCTCTGGTAAGACTACTGTACGATAGTGTCGTAATTTGGCATTGATGGAAATACATTTTTTATTGTAGTGGTTCCATGTAAGTCGGTATGCTTTCTGCAATTTAGCGATCCTGTCTTCATTGGATGCCAAGTTCAGTCCTGTTTTCTGTATAATCTCTCCTAGATATTTGAAACTTTCCACTTGTGTTATTTTTCCATACTTGGTTTCCAGTGGGTGCTTGTCTGTAGATTTTGTGTCCATGAACTGTGTTTTTTCGTATGAGATTTGTAACCCTGTTTTGGCAGAGATTTCATGTAGCGTTTCTAGAGCTTCTTTGGCTTCTTTTCTGTTATTTGTTATAATCGCTACATCATCGGCAAAGGCCAGACACTTAATGTTGACTGTCCTTTTCTGGTGTTTTGCCATTTTTATGCCTTTGACTCCTTTTTCCCTTGTCTTGATTATTTTATCCAAAACTGAGTTGAATAGAATGGGTGATAAACCATCACCTTGTCGCACTCCTGTATTAATTTTGAAGGGTTCCGAGATCTCTCCCATGAATTTAACTTTGGATATTGTATTTGTTAATGTTTCTTGGATTAGTTTTCTGGACTTATTGTCGACCTTCATTTCTTCTAATGTGTTAAAAAGTGTTTCTCTATCTATGGAGTCGTACGCTTTTTTGTAGTCGACAAATGTGATTGTTGTGTTCCTGGTTTTTCTCGTTGCTAGTATTGTTCTCAGGCACCAAATCTGCTCACTGCACGATCTTCCCTTCCTGAACCCTCCTTGGTATTCTCCTATCTGTGGATCTATCTGAGGCTCTATCCGTTTTAACAGGGCTTTGGAGAAAATTTTGTATGCGACGGGTAATAGTGAAATCCCTCTATAATTATTAGGGTTCGTTTTGTCTCCCTACTTGTGGAGGGGGTGTATTAGAGCTGACTTCCATTCTTCTGGTACCTTCCCTGTTTCCCAGATGTTTTCGATGATTTTGTGTATTTTTGGTGTAACATTTTCGTGGTCTAATTTCCAGATTTCCGAAATCAATCCGTCTTCTCCAGGCGCTCTATTGTTCTGTAGTGATTTTATTATTTCCACGATTTCTTCAAGTGTTGGAGGTTTGGAATCAATGTTAGGTTCTGGCTTTTCGAACTGTAATCTGTGTGTTGGTTTATCACAGTTAAGCAGTGAGTCAAAATATTGTGCCAGTATCGTACAGCGGGTTTGTCTCCAGTGTTCCGTCTTGTCTTTTGAAGCATAAGCTCGGTGGTCGATATCCAGTCATATTCTCTCTGAATGTTCTATAGAAGTTTCGTGTGTTATTTTTGGTAAAATCCTCTTCTATCTCCTTGAGTCTGTTGTTATCGTAGTTTCTTTTTTCTCTGCGGATTATTCTCGAAGAGTCTTTTTGTATCCTGTTGAATTCTTCCCATTTTTCTGGTGTTCTATGGCTGTTAAATTTTTTCCAGGCTTGTATTCTATCCTCTATGGCTCTGTCACATGTAACGTTCCACCATCTGTGCTTCCTTTTCCTCGGGGGCTGCCCCATTTTTATCAGTTCTTTCATGTTTTCGGACAATTCCGTCCAGTTGTTACTCTCAATTTTATTCTTCTTCTTCTTCTTATTCTTCTTCTTCCTCTTCTTCTTATTATTATTATTATTATTATTATTATATGTATTGGAGAACATTTACATAACTTCTAAGAAATACACTTTATCGCTATAATTTTGGATAGGTTATCCCAATAAATTGAGGTCACTAGACAATTGTTTTGGCCGGGGATATAAGGTTGGATTCCCTTCCTAACGCCACGTGATCTTCCATGTGAAATATTTAGCGTGCTGTCACCGGAATTCGAACTTCGACCGTCCGGATTAAGCCAGTGCGTCATCCTCCCTCTGCAAGGACTATGTCCTTATACATTTAAAAAATCTTCGTTTAACGCCTGAACACGGCCTACTTGAAACTGCTTCTAGATTAATGTCCTTCGAATCCCCTCGCCCTCCTAGTTCATTTTGGCAACGTACAGAGTACATTTCATCATTACGCTACCTTCTCTCTCTCCCCGTTCTTGACCAGGTCTTAAATTTTACGAAAAGATATAAACATTGATCCATTTCCGAAGGATCTCAATTATACATTGTCTCATCATTCGACATGTCCAAACATGAGAAGCGCATTCATTTATAACCAATGTAATAATGCAATTAAAGAAGAGCCAGTATCTAAAAGTGAAAATATATTCTGGAAAGCGAATATTCAGCCTCAATCGATAAAATAATTATAGTGTAAACTACCTTGACATATTGTTCCCCAACCTTGGTCTGCCAGGAAGAATATTTTACTTGAAAGTAAGTTCCATTCACTTAGATTTCTAAAGGTCCACCTCGTGGCGTAGTGGCTAGTAATCTGGGGTTGTTACTGTGGAGGTCCGTGTTCGATTCTCTGCTCTACCAAGAAATGTAATTCTGGTCTGGGGGTTGGGATTCGCTCAACCCCCAAGAGGCAGAAATCAGAACTGGTGGTTCGATTCTAACCCCAAACATCCTAGAAATGGTCTTTCGTGGTTTCCCACTTTCACTCGTACATATCGTAAGGCCACAGCCGCCTCCTACCAAAATCCTGGCAACGGTACAGCCATCATAACGACATATCAGTTTCCACACGCACCAAGCCAGGGGTGGATTTAGGAGTGAACGATTCATCTTGCTGTTATACATTAAAAAAAACAACAATGAAAACAGTGGCTTTAGACAAATTCTTTCACACTTAAACACTCTATATCAAAATGCACATTTTACGATAACCTACTATTTTGAGTGTTCGGCTGTAGAGGATAACAGAAGCAGAGGTACAGCTATGAGGCGATGGTTAGTTTCAGTGTTGAACGATTTCAAAGTCAGAGATGTAGAAGCAGAGGGAGCCGCATTGCTAACTGCTAATAGGGGATCATAGAGGCGACTTGTTCGCAAACAGAGGCTTGCAGACTGGACTGGACGTTGAAAGGTAAAACAGTCTCAAATGAAAATGTATGTATATTTGGAAGAATACTACACATTTTTGACAGTTCTCTAAAAAATGGATTTAAACCACGCGTTGGCTATGACAGTAAATAGTAGAACTACCAAAACTAAAATAATTTGGAATACAATAAATATTTGACTTAAAATTGCTAATATCACGCAAATTTTTCCCAACTCACATAACGGAATCTGCGAGGGATCATTCCTCTACCGTCGCAAGGATGGTGTCTCGGAGCTGGATACACTTTGTCAACAGATACAACTGGGGATGGTGACAGGCGACCGCTAACTTGGGTCTAATTAAGGAAGGACCAGGGAAGGGATTTTGGAGGGCAGTCGGTCGGTCGTGGACCTGTTGAAAGGAACCGTCACGGCACTTGCCTGGTGGTGAAAATAGGAAACCACGACAACCATTTTCCGGACGGCTGAAGTGGGATTCAAACCCACACTCTCCCGATGCAGCGAGACACGAGCTAGCGCGTTACTGCTCTCGGCCACCGTGATCGGTAAAATTTATTTTTACTCCAAAATATAAAAAAATAACCCAAATGTTCTGTTACTCACTAATTTGGGCCTAGTTTTAGCAAAATTGTCCTACCCCGGCCCTCCCCCACCCCTCTCTAAGCTAGGGGTATTCCATACTCTCTAGGCTCCCCCGTGTGTTCGCCTACCCCCATGATCTTGCCTTAAATCCGCCCCCGAACCATGTACACGGGGCTACATGACCACGATGCTTCAAAGCCCCTAATTGAATCAACAACTGCAAAGCAACAAATATTCCAAGTGTAAAATTCTACCTGATTTCGGCAGAAACCAATGCCTTCATTTCCTAGCACAAATGAATTTTAGTAGCCTACAGCCCCTAGATCGCTTTAATTTCAACTTACTGAGGAAATCCAATGGAATAAAATCGTTTCAACAACGCTACTATCCACTTCCAGTGTTTCACTTAATCTAAACATGTTAATATTTCAGTGGGAAGTATTTCACGCCAAGACGAACTCACAACATAACTGAACTGAAGTGTATGAGGCGCGGCGCTGGCGTGTCTTCCCTTGTGAGCAGGGTGAAAGTACTGTTTGAAATCAACCAATCAGCACTACACTCACCGCTAGTCTGTAGCGCGATACCCCATACGGAACTTTGCTGGGCTACTCTTTCCTTCCCTCACCCCGCGGGCCAGTGTCGAGCCCTTTCAACGACCGGGCTAGACTTGCGGTATACCAAAGTACAGTCACTCACAGCTAAAAGTGTGTACCCCAGAAGAAAATTAACGAGTTACGCGGGGTTCGAGCGCCAGCTTCCATGACAACAATCGGTGGAACATGAATGATGACAAGCTCGATTTTCCTGTCTACACTGCTACATACAAGTCGAGAGAATGTGGATATAAACATTTTATATTTTTATCACTGGTGGTATACCGCCGGTATATGCGATGCATGGGAGAATTCGCCACTGGATGGAACTCAAGTAGGCGCTCACGGCATCTAGTGGGTAGGCCTACTATAAGAACCATGTCCATTATTATCCCTTGGCCAATGAAAGGGAGGCATTCCACCATCTTCATGATTTGTGCATTTTCTTCAAACACTTGTACAATCAGTCTTGCCAACATGCGAATTATGGATCAATATTCTAATGTAGTATGCTTGCGTGATATTAACAAATACTTGTATATTATTTCACAGTATAGTCAGTAGAGAATTTAGCTGAACTCGAAAGGGAGTGACAGATCTAAGAATGCTGAGCGAAGAAATTCAGAAGCACGCATCTTCCGGAACTCATTTAAATAACATGTAAAATTTTGCAGCGTTACGCTTACTGTATGTTCAGCGTATCAACAATCGGTTGAGCGTCATTACAATGAAGTAACTAGAAACAGGGAAATATATACCGGTGTGGCTAAATAGAATCATAATACTATCACTGTGTGTAAGGTAGTCAGCCCGAAGGCTGGGTGGATCCCCAAAAATACCGCCGTTAAGTTCTGTGGGTAGATACACACAAAAAACCAAGGCAGCTCTATATTGAGGCGTACTAGGCAAGAACAGGAGTGAGATAGTTTGCCACTGCTTTCTTCACTGAGTCAGAACTGCAGTAGGCCTACTAACCCTATGAGTAGAACTTTTCTCAGCATCCACAGGCACTGACTGTGCCCTGAATGTCATTACTAAGCACCACCCATACCTCAGTAGCTTCCATATAATCACAGCCATGAGTGAGACTGAGACAGAGGTGATACTCTAGCCTGTGCCAACAGGCACTGACTGTGCCCTGAATGTCATTACTAGGCACCACCCATACCTCAGTAGCTTCCATATAATCACAGCCATGAGTGAGACTGAGACATCGGTGATACTCTAGCCTGTGCCAACAGGCACTGACTGTGCCCTGAATTTCATTACTAGGCACCACCCATACCTCAGTAGCTTCCATATATTCACAGCCATGAGTGAGACTGAGACATCAGTGATACTCTAGCCTGTGCCAACAGGCACTGACTGTGCCCTGAATGTCACTACTAAGGACCACCCATACCTCAGTAGCTTCCATATAATCACAGCCATGAATGAGACTGATACATCGGTGGTAGTCTAGCCTGTGCCAACAGGCACTGACTGTGCCCTGAATGTCATTACTAAGCACCACCCATACCTCAGTATCTTCCATAAAATCACAGCCATGAGTGAGACGGAGACATCGGTGAAAACCCACATTTTACTCTAGCAAATTCAAATGTACTGCATTCATCAAGAGATGGTAAACAGGTCAAATACTATCACAAGAAAATGTTTATATCGAAGGGAAGTATTTCAAAATGTCGGTGGAGCTGTAAAACTTTCGAGTTTCCTTCACACTGAAAACTTACAGAGGTCGTTAAACTGTTACGTATCGCTCTCACCCTGCCCATGACTACCGCTGCTTCTCGTACCTCAAGAGGATCAAAGTGTACCTCAGGAATACCATGGGTAAAGCCCTGTGCGGATATCGCCATACGGATATAGTTTGCATGGCCGTGTAGATAGCGGATAGGTTCCGGATAATGTTTGGAGAAAATTTGGGGATAGGTTTTAGAATACAGTACAATCCGAACTTGTTGAATATCATTACTAGGACCCGGATGTTTCCTGTATTTTTTTTTCTTTTCATGACAAATGTAAAATGGTGATTTAAGCTTATCTTATACAAATTAAGTCATTAAGCTTAATTAACTTTCCGAACTGAAAAGGGTTGCAATTCTGGCTGTATAACATTCATTTTAAACATAGCACATGACATACATAGGCTAAGGGAACGACTTTCTCCTCAAATGTCTAAATGTGTTGCTTTTTTAAAATTTATTTTATTTACAGCATGCCCCATTACAATGTAGTAATACTACATGCTTAATTATTACTTATTAATCATTTCAGACTAAAACTATACAATATATATTATAAATATTTTATATCTATGGCCTGTTAAATGAAATTTGTGTCACTAAAATGATTAACAGTTAAGAAAATATAAATAAAAATTATCTGTTTAGTGTTTCAAATGAGATAGAGCTTGCAAAAAATATTAATTCCCTAAGGTAGTTTCTAACAAGTTCATCTTTCTTTATAGGCCAGTTGCTTGATCTTAAAACATGTGCTATTAATATATCTCTTTCTTTCCATAATAACTTACACTCAAATAGTAAGTGATCTACAGTCTGGTGACCGTTATTGCATATACATGTTGGACTATCTATAATTTTAAATCTGTATAAGTATGATTTAATATTACCGTGTCCTGTTGTCATAACTGTAAAATTAGGCGTTATGTTCATTTTCAATTTTAGTCTGTCCTGCTCACTGGGGAAAAATGATATTGTAATTTCGCCCTTGGATGTATTGTCCCATTCATTCTCCCACTTTCTCAAACTAAACACACTTAATTCTTTTAGCATATTACTTTTTGGAATTCTATTATAGCACTCTCTTAAACGGCTTTGTGCAGATTCTTTAGCCAGCTGTCCGCTAATTCATTTCCCTCATTTCCGTTATGCGCCTTAACCCAACTGAAGACAATCACCCAATTCTGTTTCTCCATTTTAATTGCTTTACTTCTAATTTCCTCTATGAAAAATGTATAGTTTTTGTAGTTTTTAAGTGAATCTATTGTAATTTGGCTGTCTGTGAAAATGAGTGCAGTTCTCTGCTCCGTGTCCATGGATTCTAGATGTTGCAATGCCTTAAGGATAGCTAGCTGTTCTGCTTGATTATTAGAACATCGTTTGTCTAGTTTATATTGCAGCTGTTGAATGAACTCGTTTCCATTGTATATGGCAATTCCAGATCCTACTCCATGCTCACTTTTACTTCCATCAGTGCAAACATTGAAAGAATGCATCCGTTCATAATTTTCGTCAATAATTTTAACAATGTCAGCAGGGTGAGACCATTGATTTACTTCCATGTCCAAATCAATTGAGCGATCTTCTTTACTATTAACTTTAATAAGATCGTAGAATGCTGCCGTCTCCTCAATTAAAATATTAATTGGAATTAATCCGGTTATCACACCGAGAGCTTCATTAGATACAGTGCGATAAGCTTTAGCTATTCTGATATTTATCAGCATTTGGACTCTTATCAATTTTACTTTATAGCAAGTTTTCTCCATAACCTTTCTCCATACCGGTGCTGCATACAAAATGAGAGGTAAGATTCCACCTTTATATATTACCTTCAGAGCTGTATGCTTTAAACCCCAGTTTAGCTTTGCAAATCTTGAGAGACTAAATATCAGATTCCTAAATTTTTCATTCATATAGTTAATGTGCTCTCTAAATGTAAGTTTTGTGGTCGAAAATAATTCCAAGATATTTAACGGTGTGCACCTGATCCAAGCTTTTGTAATTAAGATAAATTTTAATCTCTTTTTCTTCTTTTCTTTTTCTTCTCGACAAGACCATACCTTTTGTTTTCTGTTCATTAAATCTGATCTTATTGAGTTTAGCCCAAATTGAAATGTTGTCCATTTCTATATTAGTATAATTTTCTGCCTCTTTAATAGATGTTGTTTAACAAGCAGTAATACGTCATCTGAAAATGCAACTACCTTCGTGCGATTTGTATACTGCAATGTAAGAAGAGAATTATATTGTATATTCCAAAAACCAGGACCACAGCTAGAACCTTGCGGACAACCTTTGGTAAGTCTTCTCTCAGTGTTGTTGGACATGAAACTGTTCTTCCTTGGAAATAGTCTTGAGAGAGTTTGTATAGATTTCTTGGGCATTCCATATCTTTTAGTCCTTTTAGAATAGCAGGCCACCAAGCGGCGTCAAAAGCACCTATAATGTCCAAGCTGGTCATAATTATCACGTTCCCTTTTTCTAATTCCGGTTCTATAAATTGCTTCACTTCCATTGCTGCATTGGTTGTGCTCTTCTGTGGTGTAAATCCAAATTGATTATTATTCATTAATTTATTAGCCTACTTTCGATTTTTGCAAAAAATGAAAGTAGACTTATGAGATCACTACAGGGCGAAAAAAAATGTGTCTGTCTGTGTGTGTGTATGTGTGTGTGTGAGTCTGTGTGTGTGTGTGTGAGTGTGTGTACTCTGAATGTCTATCCCCCCCCTATCAATTCGAACACGGTGAGCGAAAATTGAACGAAATTTGGTACAAAGGTAGAACTAGCAAAGGACACCTCAGTGTCATCTTTTATATCGCCGCCGTCTTGACGGAAACGTAATGGCGGCCACACAAATGTTCAAAGCTTAAATCAAATTACGACTAACCTAATCATCCGATCTCTACCAAATTTTGCAACAACATACATTTATGGAGGGAGCATCCTTTGACAAATCTAATAGGTCATTAGCTTAATAGATTGCGGATGACGGCCATCTTTGTGTCAAAATCGATTACCCCTATTAATTCGAACACGGTGAAACCGAATGGAATGAATTTTGGTACAGAGGTAGCACTAGCAAAGGGCACCCCAGTGTCATGTTTTATATCGCCGCCATCTTGACGGAAACGTAATGGCGGCCACCCAAATGTTCAAAGCTTAAATCAAATTACGACCAACCTAATAATCTAGTCTCTACCAAATTTTGCAACAACAAATCTTTGTGTGGGAAGCATATTCTGACCAAACTGCTAGATCATCAGCCCAATAGTTTGCAGATGGTGGCCAAGTATGTGGGCAAATCGATTCCCCCTATCAATTCAAACACGGTGAAACCGAATTGAACGAAATTTGGTACAGAGGTAGCACTAGCAACAGGCACCTCAGTGTCATGTTTTATATCGCCGCCATCTTGACGGAAACGGAATGACGGCCACCCAAATGTTAAAAGCTTAAATCAAATTTCGACCATCCTAATAATTTGATCTCTACCGGATTTTGCAACAACATGCCTTTTTGTGGAAAGCATCTTATGACTGACTACAAGGTCATCAGCCCAATAGTTTGCAAATAGTGGCCATGTATGTGTGCAAATCCATTCCCCAGATCAATTCAAACACGGTGAAACCGAATTTAATGATTTTTTTTGCAGAGGTAGCACTAGCAAAGGGCACCTCATATTCATGTTTAATATCCCTATAGCACGTTGTATTTCAACAAGCTACTACAACCAACATTCAATTATACTCCTTGAAAAGGACAAAGAGTTATAACAATACCCATGCATTTAGGAGAATGTAGGCTATATGTTCTTTACTGAACATCTTGTTTTTGTACATATCAAGCATTATTCTACTAATCAATAACTTCTCCAGTACCTTGCCCGCTTGATTCAACAAGCTAATTGATCTAAATTTCGATGGATCTGTACCCTTTTCTTTTCCTGGTTTAAGTATGAGGATTATTTTTGCTCTCTTCCAATTCTTAGGGAAGCATCCTCTTTTGGGACATTCATTATATATTGACGTTAAAACTTAGGAACATTATTGAATGTTCTTAGGAGTATTTCCATAGTTATTCCATCTTCACCTGGCGCTTTCTTTGGATTGAAGCTACTAATGGTTTGACGAATCTCCTCCTCGGTGAAATATCTATCATCGCAAGTATTAATTAATTCATTAAATAACCTCCTTATGTTTTAATGGTGATCTGTATCTTCTTCTTCTCTATCTTCCGGAATGAGATAATCCATGATATATTCTATAGTGTCTTCCATATTTAATGTTGTCGTTCCGTCAGGTTTCTGAAGAGTTGACATGAGATTGTTGTTCCTTATTTTTCCTGAAGCCAGTTTATACTCTTCATTCCACGGATTTACAGATGATATTGTGTTACAGTATTGTTTCCGGGAGTCAAATTTCTCTTTTCTGATAGCTGCTTGGTACTTCCTCTTCTCAACAAAATACGCTTGCTTACGGACCACTCTGAGTTCGTCATTATTTTAGTTTTTTTGGAATCTCCGTCTTAAGGCTGCCGTTCTTTTCCTAAGTATAGTGAGAGCGTCAGTCCACCATGGAACCGATTTCTTCCTTTCTGACATATTTGGTCCATTAAGTGTTATAAATGTTTGCCTGTTGACTGTAATTTCTCAGCAAATTTGTTAACAATAGATTCTAATTCTATTTCTCTTTCCACACTCTGGGACAGAAACTGATCTAATACCTTCATGTCTCTAATATAATTAGCCTTGTTAAAATTTCTAGAAAGATTTTTGGCGAGGTTATTATCAAATTCTTTATATTTATCGCCTTGCACTTTGATCCTTACACCTTGAAAACTACACTCTTGCTTGTTACGTATCGGTATTTCAGTCCTGATTTCAAATTTTATAATATTATGATCTGAACAACTCTCCTCTTCGCTAATATTCCATGCCTGCATTACTGCCAGAAGTTGATCATTAACTATAGTAAGATCATTATTGCTAGAACTTCTGCTGCTTTGAAATGTAGTTCTGTCACTTGCTTCATTAATTATATGAAGTTTTTTTTTTTTTTAGCGTATGGCTTTTAGTGCCGGGAGTGTCCGAGGACATGTTCGGCTCGCCAGTTTTTGTAGCTGCTTCGAGACGGACACCCAATGGGTGAGCTACAAGTACCGTTGGGGAGGGAAGGAGGGAAGTTGGAATGTAAGGACGAGGAGTTGGGAGGTAGCGGCTGTGGCCTATAGTTAGGGACCAACCCCGGCATTTGCCTGGAAGGAAGATGGGAAACCACAGAAGATCATCTTCAAGGTTGCCGGCGGGGGGATTCGAACCTCCTCGCCTCCCGGATGTGAGAGACTGCCATCAGTCATGCCGTAACCACCACGGCTAACTCACCCGGTATTATATGAAGTGATTTACTAGCAATATATTCTTCTATTATTCTACCTCTTGAATTCGTTAGCACATCGTGCCATGTTATTGATCTGGCATTACTGTACATAGCTATAATGACCCCAGCTCCGTTAGTTAATTTTAAAAGCTGGTCTATTTTCTTTAATTCTTCTTCTAATGGAAGACTATAATCTAAATATACACATGCTGTGAAGAACTGAAATTTCCCGTATATTATTTGCACGACAACAATATCTTCATCTGATAATTGTTCAATAAGTAAAGCGTATATACCCCTATTTGTAATTACTATGCCAGCTCTACTCTTTTCATTGCCAGCAGTAAATGTACGATATCGTTTAGAAATACCTGCAGGTTGGTTGTTGTACGTATATGGTTCCTGAATAAATATTATGTCCGATGAATTTATCTCAATGATCTTCATTAAGTTGGCTGTTGCAGCCCTTGAATGCTGTAGATTTATTTGAATACAATTTATGTAACTTCCTCGATTTGATGTCATATATGTTGATATTGTAGAATAAACATTAATAATCTATATTCATCATATATATTGTTAAAACAGCACGAAAACTAGGGCAACTTCTGTGTAAAGAAGAATACTTCTCACATATATGTTCTTACTTATTATACTTATTATAATTGATGCAGTTAAAACAACGATGTTCATTTTCAGGAGCTGTACAATCTTTCATTATATGATTACCTGCACATAAAGGGCAGGTTTAATCGCCATTACATGCTTGATACAGGTGATTGTACCTGCTGCATTTGTAGCATCCATTAGCAACTAGATCATCTGCCACATTACAAATTACCCATCCAACATTCAATTTCGTATGAAGTAATTGTCTTCAAGTTGGTGGACCTACTTCTATAATTAAATTACTAATATTTTTACGTGTTTTGACTCTGAACTTGGAAACAATATCATCTTCTTTTAAATTTAGTTCAGGATTTTGTGTTCTGATTGTCTCAGAAGCATTTTCCACCGTAATATTTTCCGGTATATCATATACAATCATTCGAGGTTTCCGTAATTTATGTACCTGTACATCAACGTGTTGACCACATTCTGCGTTAATTGCCTCGTTTAAAACATCAATTTCTCGTTTGGTACCAGTTTCCAGTAAAACTCTACCATCCCTACGTGTTTTCATTGCATTAATCCCTACTTTCATTTCAGTTGGGTTTATCTTACTTTTAATGCGAGTATTAATTTGCTCAGCAGTTTCGGTGGCCTTGGATTTTACGAACAATTTATATTTCTTCTCTGTAACTCCCTTCACTACTTCCGAGTACAAGTTACGAATGTCGCCACCAGACTGGGAAGTTTGTTGCGCATTCGTTAATAGTAACGACTGCTGTATACCGACAGATGGCGCCACCAGTCCTGTTACTGGAGTGCAACATCTAGCTTGCAAGTCACCTTTGAGCTCTCTAACCTCATCCAAGAGTTTCAGTTTATCATCTTTGGCCTGTTCAATAGTATTTTTCATTTCAACAAATATGTTCCTAATCCTACTTACAGAATCTGCAATACATGTCTTCAGATCGTGACGCAGATTTTTACTTTTTTCCGTCACACTAATCAATTCATTCTGCACGACTCCAATTTGTTGACTATCCTCGTCAGCCATCTTGTCAATAATCAAATGTGTTGCTTTAATGTATGTCTACACCTTATTATTCCCGTTCACCAACGAGGTCGGGGATGAGATGCGATTTAAGTCTTTGAGGCGGTTGGTTTCTACGGCCGGATGAATGTGTTGATTTAATTAAAAATAAAAATATTATTGTAATGCCAGTACATTCGAACAACAGTCATGCAGATGTGGATAACGTTTTCTTTATCCAGGCAGGGCTCAATCCATGGGACAAGAATGACTTGGAATGCTGTCTATTGAGAAGGCTCTGATTACCATCATACCGAATTTCAATAAACTCGTCATCGAAAAATTCATCACGTTCAAGACTCGACGCCTGGAGCTGATCTACAAATGCTTGTGCATGCAGCCCCACCAACTCCGATAGGTGCGAGTCGCCACTGCGAACCAGTGCGTACTCCCTTATGAATCATGGAGAGTTCAAGTTGTAATAAGGAGAGGCCCTAACGGCAAGGAAGTGAAGCCAGAAGTTGTGCTCAAACACTACGGTAGTCCCACAAGAAGCATGTAATGGTGTGACGTACGTACTTAAAAGTAGTGATACAGTATTTCGAGTGTGGGGCGAAATGCCGACGTGTTTAGCATATGGTTCCACAAACCGAACTCCCAACTGTCCAAATGGAATTTAATTTCACAGGTAAGTGAACTCTATTTGTCATTTATTGTGTTAAGCTTTCAACCTTAACTTACTGTTCTAGTATCATTCGTTAAATATTCAAATAGGGGCATATGTGTCCACGAATGGAAGTAGGCTACTTTGATTGTTATGAATTAATAACGGATATTTTCCTTCGTTTGGAAATAGTTTCTGCTTTTCAATTAATGAACGGTGTTAACCTAATTAACTTCCCACAATCTTATTGTGGGCGTGGTTTGAGTACTAGATTTATTGCTCGTGGTTGTTGAAAGATTGATATGCCATTATTTGCATATATTAGCTTGGTAATCTCAAACCTCAGCCTAGACCTTGTTTATTTTGTTACCCAAACTGAACTGGCCCCTTTTGAAAGAAATCGTGCAATAGAGAGAATAGGCCACCACCCAATCAGTTCAGATGTTTTAATGTTTTTAATTTGTTTCCTTCTCATTCTTGAATATAATGGCAGGCCTACTGGAATCTCAGTAATTATTTTCCTTTTATTTGGTACTAGCTGAAGTACCCGGCGTTGCTCGGGTTCCATTTTTTCTGCTGAGTATAAGTAGTGTAGGTTTTAAACTTTTTAGTTTTGGTGTTGCGTCGCCTCCGTTGTGTAGCGGTCAGAATGCTTAGCTGTCACCCCGGAGGTCCGAGGTTCGATTCCCGGCTATGCCACGAAATTGGAAAAGTGGTATTAGGACTGGAACGGGGTCTACTCAGCCTTGGGTGGTCCAAATGTGTACAGGGGTTTCGATTCCCACCTCAATCATACTCGAAGTGATTTTCTGTGTTTTACCCCTTCGTCTTCGGGCAAATGCTGGAATGGTACTGCCCCCGTAAAACGAATTATAAGGGATGAAAATGGGAATAATAAATATTTTTCGAAGCCCATGATAAAATTTAACCAAGGAATATGATGGCTGGAACTTGGCAGGAACCAGTCGTGAGGCGACGTTGAGCTAGGAGGGAAATTCCGTCACGTGATTGCATTGCGCAATGGAAGTTTCTAGAAGCTTGGATTCGACCTAGCAACAGCGAATATTCCCAAGATTTGTTTAAATATTGTTATAAATTATCCCATTGGATATGAGCTAACAGCTAATAGGAAGAAGTTTCAGAGAAGACGGGAGCTCCAGCAACTAAATTTTTATGGATATTTAATTTATTTAAGCCCTTAGAGAATGAATTTATATATTAAAAAGAGAAGAATATGATAATAAAATATTGGAAATATTTTATAAGTCAATAGCAGGTCGCTATTGGAAGAAATAAGCGATTTGCTACAGCCAGCGCGAATTCAAGAGGGAACTCGAAAAGGCGGCTAGAATCGGTAGACTTAGAGGGGAGACGCCAAGCACCGGAGCTCTTGTGTATCTGAACGTCGAAGAGGTCAGACGTGTGCAATTGGGAGAGAAAGGAGTACCGAGTGATTCACCGAACTAGTAGAAGGTGACTCGTGGAGACAAGGCTTAAGCAAGGGCAGAATTAGGAGACGACCGCGCCTTGAATCTAGGTGAGGTTGCGAGGATCACATATACCGCAATCACTTCGGTCTGATCGACTTCAGAGAATTTGTTTCAACTACATATTGTAGCTGACTAGCGAATTTGTATATTGCAAACTTTCAGAAGTTTGAGAGAAGTATTTCAGCAATTATAAGCAGTTTTGTGAAGCGCGAGAAAAGTGTTTCTTTCCAGCGCGACACGACACTTCGTCCGAGCGACTGCAGCTCAGGCAACAGCCACGAGTGAGTACGAGTGTGTATTACTATTGCTTGTGTGGAACTGTATCACAAAACTTAGGATGGAGATGTATTCCATAGTGAAGAACAATATTCAGTCTAGTATTATGAAGATTATTATGGACTAAATTATTATGTGCGCCAGGAGTATAAGCAGATAGAAGCAATAGAGTCAACGATGGAGCTTCGTTAGAGGAGACTGTTCGTGAATGTATACATAGTGAGCCGTCATGAGACTTGATGCACAACTCTATTCTAGTGCATTCTTGTCAAACATGAGCTCAACATTAACATCAGAGACTACAGAACGATATCCAGATTCCATCTACATGAATGTTCGTTATACGAGTGAGGTCCAAGACTTTCTCTTCAAATCCCTTTCGAAGTGGAAAGCAAAACTTTCGACGCTACTCACTGTTATGATGAGACTGTGCTGTGACGGAGATAGAAGAAACATCAAGATTATCAATAGGTCCAGGGTTATCCCGGTCAATGAAGATGATGATTGGAGGCCCGCAGTTCAATTCCGGTCGGAGCTTGCTGTTTTCAGTGGGGGAATTCTTTCCTTTCCTGAGGTCACGAGTTCATGGAGACGAGCTAGGATCCAGCCCAGATCTTTGGCAGATGTAACAACCGAGTATTTTGTTATACTCTATCTTTATCTTCTAGACTTCGAGACCAGGTAGCAGTGTTCACTAACCTTGTAGTTAGAGCTTGTAGTGACATTTTCTGAGCAAATCCTTTATCCATATTTTAATACAGTATTTATGTACTCCATGTATAGCATTTTTATTCTTCGAAATTTATTATAGTGATCGTCTTGCGACGCTATTAACTTCGTTTGTTAGGAATCCAGTTTCTGAACTGAGATTATTTACTTGTTCGAGGAACAAGCTTTTATCATTTCCTTTAAGGAACGGTAATTTTATTTTCGACGTTTTTGTATTCATTCTGAATGCAGGTGATAGACATTTTCGTCTATGTTACCCATTAAATTAATTTTTATTAGTTTAATATGGGCATTTTATCCGTCGAGAAGAAACGTCAAGAAAGAGGATCTTGATAGTGATATATTGTGAAATATCATGTCACATAGTGGAAAAGATACATTTAACGTCGACACGATTATTATCGCCAGAACTCATAGACATTCGTTCTGAATGAAGAGAATACGAATATGTCTAACTGTATGTTTTTATTGAAGAAAGCTATGAACTTTCAGTCATTTAATTTATTGGAAGCTAGAATCTTCTTGGAGAGTTATTTATCATCCGACGTTAGGGTAGTTATCGTATGATATCCTCGTCGTGATAGATTCTTGTTGGACACAAACACATAGATATGATGTGGTGAGTAAATATTTACGAGGAGTAATATCATGTCACGTTGTAGACATAATGTTCCTTCCTCGATTAAAGTCGAACCCTGATGTGGGAAGATGAGATGTAGTATTTTTATTAAATGTATGCACGGCAGTTTATGCTTATCCGAGTATCGTTTCAAGGGTATTGAGTGAGGAGGTCAGTATCCTAAATTCCAGAGGTCGTTAAGATGTATAAATTTATAATTTAACAATTGTTGTTATTATTCATGAGACCAGCGATTGTGGTGACAACGCTGAGGAATTATGCCCTTTTGTAAGAATGCCAGGTTGAAAGAAGTGGAGTTGATAACCCTTTGATAATGGGTTTTTATGTATTTCCGTATGTAGTTGGCATACGAGGTTATTGCGAAGGTGTGTTCCGCATTTTATAGTACAGTCATTGCGTGGGCATGACTAGGATGGGCAAGGCATTAAAGTGTGAGTAGAGAGTACTCCTTAATTCGTTATACACGACCTGGGATTGAGATGGGACAGGAAGGGTCACGGTTGAAATTGGAACGGGAAAGTGATGATGACAGCTGTTATGCTATACTCATATCGAGATTATTAAACCTAAACATGTAACGGCATATGTTTCACCTTAAGTGGTTGAATGTATTTAAAACTATTTTGACACCAGATCAGATAGGAGAGACTGGTGGTGGTTATTTCTGTTGATGTAAATGATTTCATGGATCACAGTTCACTGTATTTGACATAACTGCTAGATCAGAGCGCAGGCTCGAGTGTATTTAAACGCTATTACATTGAAAGGACTATAGCTAGTGCTATAAGCGTCATTATAAATTCTTTTAGTGTTAATCTTCATTATTTGCCAATCGAGTGTGTAACATGTTGGGAATAGGAAGTTTATAGTTTGTTTAACGTAGAGGTTAGAGTATGAATGAGTATGTGACTGTATGTGGTTTGTTTCTTGTTCAGTGCGAATGAAATGAACTCCATTGGGACGTCACAATGCGAGAGTATGAATGAGAGTGTGTGTAGAAGTTTTATGCCAGTAGCATGTAGGATTTGAGTACAGTTCACGGTTTTGTCTGACGTGAATCTGTTTCATTGTAACACAGCTTTTATTGTTATGGAGAGCACATTTGTGGACCCGGCAGGAATAGCGAGGACTTCTTTAAAACTCGTTTCTAGCCATGGCCATAGCTTGGCCAGGCCAAACAAATGGGGAGAGATGTTGCGTACCGCACGGCTCGTGCTCTTTCTTTTTTTAAAACCAGCTAGACTGGGAATGCTGCGGTAAATGTTATGTCATCGGGCACGTGGCAAGGGTCGCGTGCGCCGAGTGCCCATATGTTCTTGGGAGCGTGCCAGAAGAATGTAAATACACAGAGGTGTGTAATTGTTGTACAGCTAGATGTATGGACACAAGCTATACCAAATTTTGTCAAAATGTTCATAGAATGCAGTTCTTTCAGTGGCGTGAGTGTAGAGATGAGCGAATGGGAGTGTGCATTTTATTTTGTTGTGTGAATGTTTAGCCCTAGTTTACATTTTGTTATTAAATCGTTTAGTTTTATTAGAAGCCGTGTTGTCGTGAATTATTTTAGATATAAGGAGATGCAACTGTGAAAGCCATTATAGGTCCAGAGAGGCTGACCACGAGATCCCCGAGAATAAGGTAGGTGTTTTACCGCGAGCTAAGTGTATTTTTCATGTAATTCACAGTTGTATTGTAATTTCCACCACGTATATTCGCGAGGGTCTAGTTGGAAGTAGATCCTTGACTAGTATTTTTCGCCGGAGCAGTCAGGGTCTACGAATCCAGCTGTTGCTTCGGATATCCAACAGAACGCCTCTAGAATATACGGGGACAGTGGAAAGATGGCACCCTAGACTTTGGGGCCACGAAAATAGCTTCGTGAGGCCATTTAGAAGCTATCCAGATGACCGCTTAATTTTTATGTTTATGGGATTAATTAACCATATCATCTGAGATGAGCTAGATTGTAATTATATAGATTATATTTGCTTTGTTTTTAATAAAATTGCACTCAGACGAAAGATCAGATCTTATGGATAGTCTGAGAAAGGAGTAATATGTTATATTTTTCGGAATGACCTATGATCTGTATCTATTTTTATTCTACCGGCTCATGTTTATTGACAGCCATGATAATGTAAAGCTAACTTGTTTAATGGTGATAAATGTAAATATTTTTTATGGTAGTATATCTAAAATAAATCACACGCGAACGTTTAGGTACTGGTATTTTAGAATAAGATGTATGGTGATTTAGCATTAAGTTAATGTTAAGGCGAGACGATAAGATGCCCAAATACATGGATTGAAAGGATGCCCTAAAGTGTTGCTTTATTGCTCTATTTCTTTGTACTCCTATAGCCCTTTTATTATTGATATTGTTGTAATGGCAACGATGGCGGCAGACGATGTCCGTAAGATGATGGGAGAGATGATGGAGAACATGAATCAGAAATTGAATAGTGTGGAAAATCAGATTAAAGAGAATCTGAAAGTAAATGTTATTGATTTACAGAAGAAATTGTACGAGGCAAAGAAGGACAGAGAGCAGCTAAAGAAAGATCGACAGGCAGATCTTGACACTGTCGTTAATAAGGTCAGTGGTGTAGAGGAGAGTATTAAGGGAGATATTCAGGGTATGCAAAATTCTTTACAGGGATTGCAGACCAGCTCCGCTGAATTGAAAGATAAAGTAGAGGGTGTGCATTCTGATGTTGCCCTAGTCAAAGATGATGTAACTTTTGTTAAAAATGATGTGTCTCTTGTGAAGTCCAATGTTGCTAATGTTCAAACTGATGTTGTGCTTCTGAAATCGGAAGTTGCCAATGTAAGGTCAAATGTGTCCCATGTTCAGACAAAAGTAGATAAGGTTCAGGAGAATGTAAACAATATGCAAATTGATGTTAGTAATGTCCAGACAGAAATAACTAGTGTACAAAATGATATCGGTAAAGTACAGTCTGAGGTTAATTCGATGTTTGTTGATGTTAACAAGGTCCAAGGGGACATTGATAAGATCAGGAAGGAAGTGGAAGAGTCTAAAACACAATGTTCAGAAGGTATAGGTGCTTTGAGATCGCAATTTGTTGACGATTCTCTAAAGACCATTGTTTCTTTAGCAGAATTGAAAACAAGTATTGATACTCTGTGTAGTCAGGTGATAGACCACAATAAAATTTTGAAGGAGGACATTGAACTAGATATAGCTGAAATGTTGAAGGCTAATGTTGTCATTTGGAAAGACGAATGGGATAAGTCGAGCGCAGAGCATATTAAGCTAATTCAGGGTAAAGTTGAAAGTAAGCTTGCCAATACGCAATTACAGATCAACCGTGTTGTAATGTCAGTTAGGTCAGATCTAGGGAAGCGTATAGATCAACAATTACAGAGACAGGTTGACGACAAGAATCAATCAGTCGAGGAAAATCAAGCGTTAAAAGAGACGTTAGACAGTCCTAGTAAACGGTTAGATGAAAGGATAGACACAGTGGTCACCGTCGTAAATGAGATTAAGGAAGGAAAATCCACTAACATTGAGGAATATATTAGTGGGAAATTGAAAAATCTGAGCTTAGGAGACGTGGCAGATCTGGAAGTCTATAAGGAGGATATGAAGAAAGAAATAGAGAAGCAAGTGAAAGAGTTGATTGCGGAGATAGAAGAGAGGGAGAAGGTAGAAATGGAGGACTATGGAGATTATCGTAGAAAACTCAGTACGGAAACAGGAGATAGAGAAGTGAGACCAGAAGAAAGGAAGTTAAGACACCATGAGATACTCGAGGATAGGAATAGAGAACCCGAAAGAGAAAGGAAGGAATATCGTCCCAGTTTCCAAGATTCTCAACAGAGAAATGTGACGGTAATTCGTAATTTTGAGGACAAACCGCGTAAATTTACCTACCTCGATTCTTACACCCCAATTGATTATATCAGGAATATCCGTGACTATTTTGCGGAGGCTCATATTCCGAGAGAACGAGAGATGAAGATAGTGGAACGCTATATGGGAGAAGGCCCCCTTGAATGGTTTCGCGCCTTCAGGTACACATTTGTGGACTTTGAGGAGTTTGCTGAAGCCCTCATGAAACGTTATTGGTCCATAGAAGCGCAGAACAGTGTACGCGCAGAAGTATACTCGAGGAAGTATTCGGGTACATTACCGACGCGTTACGCCGATTTCTTCACAACGCAACTTGCCCGGCTACGTTTTTTGGAACCCCCTCTATCTACGGCACAATTGATAGATGCCATTGCCAGAATGTTGCCAGTTGAAGTGAGAAGACTGATAATTTCGTCAGGAATCAGCGATTTGGCCAGCATGGACGAACTTCTTCGGAAATTGGATTATACTAGTCCAACGCCCAATGTCGTAGCTAGAAACCAACGTCATGACTACAAAGATATTAATACTTTGTATATTGATCAGACACAGCAAACAGAAAGCCCTAAAGAACAGGAGAAAGGAAATGTAGGTCCAGAAAGAAACACCTATTTTAGAGATAGGCGACCTGAACCAAGGTAAAGGAGATTCCGTGGTGGCCGTCCCTATCAACAACAGCAAGGACGTGGAAACTACAAGGAAAATCGAAGAAGCGGTTTCTTCCACAACAATAATAATTATCGCAATAAAAATAATTATAATGGTCAAAACAGCCGCAATTACCAGAATCAGAACCGCGATAGACCACAAAGAAACGAGGTCATGACCAAAGAGGACTACCATGAACGCCATCAAGAAGGAAAGCGATACTTGAAGGAATTAAGAGAAAAGGAAGGTGGAAACGGAAGTAATTCGAACTTGAGCATGGATCCTAAACCCGGTACTAGCCAGCAAGGAATCCGAGAGAATGACGCTCAGGGACAAAAAAAAACTCCATTTTCAAAACAGAACTAGAGGAAGAGAGAAATACCACCACACTACACCAGATTTTGATAAATGAAGTATACGAGGTGACGGATGAGGACCTATTGTTAGAAGACGAGATCATAAGAGAGGAAAGGCCATATGAATTACCAATTATATGTATAAATATCGATGATCAGACATGCAAGTCTTTGATGGACACGGGAGCTATTATGTCTATAATATCTCATGAGTGTTACCAGAGATTATTGGGTAGTGACAAGATGACGGCTTTGCCCGCATCTGCTGTGAAAGTGCGTGGCATCTTTCAAGATAAAGCTGTGAAGTGTAAGATTCAAGTTTTGCTGAACTTTGAAATAAATGCACGTGCTTATGAACATATTTTCATCGTGGTGGACAAGATAAACTTTAACATAGTGCTTGGGATTGATTTTATCACGAAGGTGGGAGCCATTATTGACATGAAGAGTAGGATTATTAAATTTAGCGAGGGGATTATTAACACAGAAGAGTTAGAAAAACAGGGACTGAATAACAGTCCAGATACGGATTATAGGGAAGATATTCTAACTAACGTTATTGAGGAGGCAGAGAATGATAGAGAAAAGCTTATCCTCAAAGCCGAAGTGTTTGATGAAATTCAAGAGGAATTTGAAGAATTAATTATGGAATTTAAGGATGTTTTTGACGACAAATCTGGGTTAATCAAGGATTACAATTACGAGATTAGATTGACCGATGAAACCCCTTATCAGAAGCGGATATACCCCATTCCAGAGAAATATTATGAAGAAGTAAGAGGGTTAATCAGAAAGATGGAAGCAGATGGCATTATTAGGAAACAGGCGTCTTCATATATCAACCCCATCACTGAAGTGAAGAAGAATAATGGACAGCTACGCCTATGTCTCGATGCACGTTTGATCAAGTTGAAAATTCTTCCTGAAGCAGACAGGCCCCCGAAAATTCGTGATCTCTTAAGGAAATTCAAAGGAAAGGCCTGCTTTTCCGTTTTGGACTTAACAGCGTCGTTTTACCAAATTGAGTTGGAGGAGGAGAGTAAACAGTACACCGGTTTCCTCTTCGACCAAACTTCATGGGTATTTCAAAGGCTACCTTTTAGTATAGTAAATAGCGGCCAGCGCTAATCAGAGCCCTTGATGGTAAGCTCACTGATGAGGTCAAGAAGAACGTGATATGTTACATCGATGATCTGATCATATCATCTCCTGTTGTTAAGGAACACAAGGTGCACTTACGTAAACTTTTCGAGAACTTGAGGGATGCGAATATCAAAGTGAACTTTGGTAAATGCCGCTTCATGCACGAACGGATTAATTTCCTAGATCACACCATCGATCGGGAAGGTTACCACCCAGACCTTGAGTAAGTTTAGGCTATAACTAGATTCCCTAAGCCCACCAAGGTCAAGCAAGTACGCGAGTTTGTGGGAGCTTGCCAGTTTATTAGCAGTCACTGTCCGAAATACTCTGAGATCATGGCACCTCTTTATGAATTACTGAAGAAGAACAATCGTTGGAAGTGGACGAGTGCCGCTGACGAGGCCTTTGAAAACGCGAAGGAGATGTTGAGGCAGAATGTCAAGTTGGAATACCCGGATTTTGACCGTATATTTTTTATCGAATCCGATGCCTCCCGCGTAGGTATAAGTGCTGTTCTGTACCAGAAGGACGAGGATGGAAGAAGGCACTATATCGCTTTCACTGGTAGAAAGTTGAAACGACATGAGGAGAACTAATTTACAACAGAACTGGAGGCGTTAGCATTTGTTACAGCTCTGAAGGCTTGGAAGAAGATACCGATTGGTCATCAGATCATTATCGTGACCGACCACAAGGCATTGCAGTTTATGCTTCAAACTGAAATGTCGAGTGACAGGTTAACACGATGGGCCCTTTTTACTCAGCAGTTCAACGCTACTATTGTCCACCAGCCAGGGAAAGATAACTTACTGGCTGATGCATTATCGAGAAACCCTATAAAAATGTGCAGATAAACCATGTACAATTGGAGCAAGAAGATCAAGAAACCGTTAGGAGATTAGCCCGAATCGGTGTATCACAGAAGAGATACGCTCCAATCAGGAAAATGTAAAGGTTCCTAAAAGGTTTCATGGACATAGCTGATGAGGATTATATCGCAACCCAGAGACGATCGCGCCACTTTGTTTTGAGCGGAGATCTAGTATGCAAGTATATTGACGCCGAGCATACAAAGCCACGCATAATTGTGCCCCCTATTTTGGTTTAGAAGTTCGTATGGCTAGCACACCACTCAATAGGACACGGTGGTTCAGACAAGACTCTCAGCACCCTGAAAGAGAGATTCACTTGGACCAATATGAGATCCACTATTGGGAAGATAATAAGATCTTGCAATTAATGTCAAAGAGGGAAATTCACCTCCGAATTGTTAAAAGGCAAACCAAGGCCTATGATACCCTCTAGACCAACATGAGCATATGGCGGCGGATATTTTTGGCCCCTGTCCGAAGGGTTACCAAGGGAACTAATTCTTGTTAGTGACAGTGGATGCCTTTTCCAAATTTGTGACGATGGACCCCATGCAGAAAGCAAATACAAGAAATGTAGTGAGCAGATTGGAAAATTCTGTTTTTCGGAAAGCTGGAAGACCAGAATATTTGTTATCTGATCACGGAGCCCAGTTCACCTCAGCGGAATTCGAAGCAGACATGGAGAGATTAGGAATACGACACATATTTTCCAGCGTGCGTTATCCTGAATCAAATTCTAGTGAAAGATATATGCCTGAATTTAGTAAATTCTGTCAAATTTTCTGCCCTCATGATCACCCCAGTTGGGTTAAGTATGTGCCTATCATTGAAGAATGTTTGAACTCCACGGTTCAAGAGAGCACGGCAGAAGTTCCAATGGTCTTGCATTTAGGAAGGAAACCAGAAAGACTTTGGGACAAAGCATTTAACTTTATTCCTCAAGACCCAGATGTAGGAAGACAAGAGAGAATAGACAGAGGGAAGGAAAAGCTTCAGAAGGCGGCAGATAAACGCATGAAAAGAGTAGAAGGGAAAAGATTTAGTAAGCCCTTAGAAGTAGGAGACATGGTGTTATTGCGCCGACCTGTTAAAGCGGACGTAACCAAGAAAATATACCCGAAGTTCGGGGATATATTTATTGGACAGTTCCGAATTGAGACTGTCTATGGGAATAATTGTTATGAGCTGTATGATGAAGAGAACAATGTCATTTTGGGAAAATACAACGCAAAGAACTTGAAGAAATATTTTAAGAAAGTATGCTGAAAATTATAATTCATTTTCGAGTTCAGTGACATGTCTAAGATCCTGATTCGAAGTGGTTAAAACAATTTTGCAACTGTTTTTAAATTGAGATGGGAGGGGAATGCCCCCGTAAAAGGAATTATAAGGGATGAAAATGGAAATAATACATTTTTTTCGAAGCCCATGATAAAATTTAACCAAGGAAAATGATGGCTGGAACTTGGCAGAAGCCAGTCGTGAGGCGACGTTGAGCTAGGAGGGAATTCCATCACGTGATTGTATTGCGCAATGGAAGTTTCTAGAAGCTTGGAATCGACCTAGCAACAGCGAATATTCCCAAGATTTGTTTAAATATTGTTGTAAATTATCCCATTGGATATGAGCTTACAGCCAATAGGAAGACGTTTTAGAGAAGACGGGAGTTCCAGCAACTAAATTTTTATGGATATTTAATTCAGTTAAGCCCTTAGAGAATGAATTTATATATTGAAAAAGAGAAGAATATGATAATAAAATATTGGAAATATTTTATAAGTCAACAGCAGGTCGCTATTGGAAGAAATAAGCGATTTGCTAGAGCCCGCGCGAATTCAAGAGGGAACTCGAAAAGGCGGCTAGAATGGGTAGACTTGGAGGGGAGACGCTAAGCACCGGAGCTCTTGTGTATCTGAACGTCGAATAGGTCAGACGTGTGCAATTGGAAGAGAAAGGAGTTCCGAGTGTTCCACCGAGCTAGTAGAAGGTGACTCGTGGAGACAAGGCTTAAGCAAGGGCGGAATTAGGAGACGACTGGGCCTTGAATCTAGGTGAAGTTACGAGGATCACATATACCGCAATCACTTCGGTCTGATCGACTTCAGAGAATTTGTTTCAACTACATATTGTAGCTGACTAGCGGATATTGTATATTGCAAACTTTCAGAAGTTTGAGAGAAGTATTTCAGCAATTATAAGCAGTTTTGTGAAGCGCGAGAAAAGTGTTTCTTTCCAGCGCGATACGACACTTCGTCCGAGCGACTGCAGCTCAGGCAACAGCCACGAGTGAGTACGAGTGTGTATTACTATTGCTTGTGTGGAACTGTATTACAACACTTAGGATGGAGATGTATTCCATAGTGAAGAACAATATTCAGTCTAGTATTATGAAGATTATTATGGACTAAATTATTATGTGCGCCAGGAGTATAAACAGATAGAAGCAATATAGTCAACGATGGAGCTTCGTTAGAGGAGACTGTTCGTGAATGTCTACTTAGTGAGCGATCATGAGACTTGATGCACAACTCTATTCTAGTGCATTGTTGTCAAACATGAGCTCAACATTAACATCAGAGGCTACAGAATGATAAGTCAGATTCCATCTACATAAATGTTCGTTATACGAGTGAGGTCCAAGACGTTCTCTTCAAATGCCTTTTGAAGTGGAAAGCAGAACTTTCGACGCTACTCACTGTTATGATGAAACTGTGCTGTAACGGAGATAGAAGAAACATCAAGATTATCAAGAGGTCCAGGGTTAATCCGATCAATGAAGATAATGAATGGAGGCCCGCTGTTCGATTCCGGTCGGAGCTTGCTCTTTCCAGTGGGGGAATTCGTTCCTTTCCTGGGGTCACGAATTCGAGCTAGGATCCAGCCCAGATCTTTGGCAGATGTAACATCCGAGTACTTTGTTATACTCTATCTTGGTCTTCTAGACTTCGAGACCAGGTAGCAGTGTTTACTAACCTTGTAGTTAGAGCTTGTAGTGACATTTTCTGAGCAAATCCTTTATCGATTTTGATACAGTATTTATCTACTCCAAGTATAGCATTTTTATTCTTCGAAATTTATTATAGTGATCGTCTAGCGACGCTATTAACTTCGTATGTTAGGAACCCAGTTTCTGAACTGAGATTATTTACTTGTTCGAGGAACAAGCTTTTGTCATTTCCTTTAAGGAACGGTAATTTTATTTTCGAAGTTTTTGTATTCATTCTGAATGCAGGTGATAGACATTTTCGTCTATGTTACCCATTCAATTAATTTTTATTAGTTTAATTTTATGCGTCGAAAAGAAACGTCAAGAAAGAAGATCTTGATAGTGATATATTGTGAAATATCATGTCACATAGTGGAAAAGATACATTTAACGTGGACACGATTATTATCGCCAGAACTCATAGACATTCGTTCTGAATGAAGAGAATATGAATATGACTAACTGTATGTTTTTATTGAAGAAAGCTATGAACTTTCAGTCATTTAATTTATTGGAAGCTAGAATCTTCTTGGAAAGTTAATTATCATCCGACGTTAGGGTAGTTATCGTTTGATATCCTCGTCGTGGTAGATTCTTGTTGGACACAAACACATAGATATGATGTGGTGATTAAATATTTACGAGGAGTAATATCATGTCACGTTGTAGACATAATATTCCTTCCTCGATTAAAGTCGAACCCAGATGTGTGAAGATGAGACGTAGTATTTTTATTAAATGTATGCACGGCAGTTTATGCTTATCCGAGTATCGTTTCAAGAGTATTAAGTGAGGAGGTCAGTATCGTAAATTCCAGAGGTCGTTAAGATGTATAAATTTATAATTTAACAATTGTTGTTATTGTTCATGAGACCAGCGATTGTGGTGACAACGCTGAGGAATTATGCCCTTTTGTAAGAATGCCAGGTTGAAAGAAGTGGAGTTGATAACCCTTTGATAGTGGGTTTTTATGTATTTCCGTATGTAGTTGGCATACGAGGTTATTGCGAAGGTGTGTTCCACATTTTATAGTACAGTCATTGCGTGGGCATGACTAGGATGGGCAAGGCTTTAAAGTGTGAGTAGAGAGTACTCCTTAATTTGTTATACACGACCTGGGATTGAGATGGGACAGGAAGGGTCACGGTTGAAATTGGAACGGGAAAGTGATGATGACAGCTGTTATGCTATACTCATATCGAGATTATTAAACCTAAACATGTAACGGCATATGTTTCACCTTAAGTGGTCGAATGTATTTAAAACTATTTTGACACCAGATCAGATAGGAGAGACTGGTGGTGGTTATTTCTGGTGTTGTAAAAGATTTCATGGATCACAGTTCACTGTATTTGACATAACTGCTAGATCAGAGCGCAGGCTCGAGTGTATTTAAACGCTATTACTTTGAAATGACTATAGCTAGTGCTATAAGCGTCATTATAAATTCTTTTAGTGTTAATCATTATTATTTGCCAATCGAGTGTATAACAGGTTTGGAATAGGAAGTTTATAGTTTGTTTAACGTAGAGGTTTGAGTATGAATGAGTATGTGACTGAATGTGGTTTGTTTCTTGTTCAGTGCGAATGAAATGAACTCCATTGGGACGTCACAATGCGAGAGTATGAATGAGAGTGTGTGTAGAAGTTTTATGCCAGTAGCATGTAGGATTTGAGTACAGTTCACGGTTTTGTCTGACGTGAATCTGTTTCATTGTAACACAGCTTTTATTGTTATGGAGAGCACATTTGTGGACCCGGCAGGAATAGCGAGGACTTCTTTAAAACTCGTTTCTAGCCAAGGCCATAGCTTGGACAGGCCAAACAAATGGGGAGAGATGTTGCGTACCGCACGACTCGCGCTCTTACTTTTTTTAAACCAGCTAGACTGGGAATGCAGCGGTAAATGTTATGTCATCGGACACGTGGCAAGGGTCGCGTGCGCCGAGCGCCCATATGTTCTTGGGAGCGTGCCAGAAGAATGTAAATACACAGAGGTGTGTAATTGTTGTACAGCTTGATGTATGGACACAAGCTACACCAAATTTTGTCAAAATGTTCATAGAACGCAGTTCTTTCAGTGGCGTGAGTGTAGAGATGAGCGAATGGGAGTGTGTATTTTATTTTGTTGTGTGAATGTTTAGCCCTAGTTTACATTTTTTTATTAAATCGTTTAGTTTTATTAGAAGCCGTGTTGTCGTGAATTATTTTAGATATAAGGAGATGCAACTGTGAAAGCCATTATAGGTCCAGAGAGGCTGACCACGTGATCCCCGAGAATAAGGTAGGTGTTTTACCGCGAGCTAAGTGTATTTTTCATGTAATTCACAGTTGTATTGTAATTTCCGCCACGTATTTTCGCGAGGGTCTAGTTGGAAGTAGATCCTTGACTAGTATTTTTCGCCGGAGCAGTCAGGGTCTACGAATCCAGCTGTTGCTTCGGATATCCAACAGACCGCCTCTAGAATATACGGGGACAGTACCTTCCGTCAGGCCAGGGCCACCTCTTTCCCTCTTCCTTGTCTATCAGTCCCATCTTCCCATACCGTCCCATCCCTCATGAGGCCCTCTGTTCGCTTTTCAGGTGAGCCACCTGGGTGAGGAGCTAGTCCCACCTCCCCAGTTGTATTCCCCGTTCCGATGTCAAGCTCAGGACCCTGCCCGTAGAGGCAGAGAAGTGGGAACCCTCGCTGAGTCCGTGGGAAAAGCCTACCAGGAAGGTAAACTGAATACGAACGAAAAACGAATTTCGGTGTAGAATGTTTCTGGTTGATGAAATTTGTTATCCCGCGGTGTAGCCGTGCTCATTATATCATGCACCACGTCCACTGGGACAGCTGCAGCCAATCCGGAGATCGTAGGTTCGAATCCTGGCCCTCACAATATCCTGAGTATGTTTTTTGCCCGGGTTCCTCCACATTCCCTTCAGGCAAATGGTGGGATAATACCCTTTTTCAAGTCCTGGAGCACTTACCCCGTCCCTGTCCCTATTTCAGCTATACACATTACTACAGTCATCACATAAATACAAGTTATCAGACAAATTCATACTCGTCAAACTTCACGGAGCTAATGATGAAGAAATGCCAAACTTCCAAGTCCTAAGTTTAATTTTGTTAGGACTTCAAGATGATCCTACGTTTTATATGGATGTTGAGGAGAGATTGCGCTGTATAATGAAATGGTGTCTTAATCTGCTGAGCTACCACCCGGAGTAGGCCTAGTTATATTCTTTTAAGTTTTCATGAAATATATTCATTTAAATGTATTTGGGGGATAGAATACCTCAATCCCTACCATACTTTAGTTGTAAATCATAGAGATTTGCAGTAAATGCTTCGGAGAAGAAACGTCCTTGGTAGTCTTTTCACTTAAGTACAGACGCTCCTATGTGAAGACAGTTCAACGTTTGTGTGTAATTGTACGCATTGATCTTTTCCTCCATCGTAACTATCGACCATTTACTTCCGTAACCCTGGATAGGGGCCCTTACAAGGTACTACCAGCCGGGCCAACTGGACCAAGGATTTTTAAAAAGGTGTTACTCCTATATCACTCACCTCTTTGTCCTGGCTTGTGACAGGCAGAGCCCGGCTTCCCTAACTTTGGGCCCAGGTTGGCGGGTTTCTTCTTCTTCTTATTATTATTATTATTATTATGGTTATATCATATGTTCACCATATTGTTGGGTACAATTCACCATTCCATCGGCATTTGTTGCAAGAAGGAGTGGAGTTCTCTATACTGGTAGGTTGAGGAACGAACGAACTATGGAGCAGGTCCCTAAAATAATTACTTTCTGCATACTGGTATGCAGATTATGGTGGAACCCCAATTTATCGACGTTGGGCTTCAGTGACTTCGGTATGATACCAGTGGAAGAGATTACGATAGGCAATACAGTGACAAATTCCTGTCGCCACATCTGTCGGCTCTCTTCAGCCAGAGCCATGTATTTCGTTACTTTCTCAGCATAACTATGCGGGATATTATGCGAGTGAGGTACTGCGATGTCTATTAGAAGAGTTTTCTTCTGCACATTATCAATACCAATAATGTCCTTCCTGTTTACTGATATAGGTCCATCTGTGATCACTGACCTGTCCCAGAGTAGCTTGTGTGTATCGTTCTCCAGAACAGCATCAGGAATATATTGATAGTAAGGCAGAGCATTATTACTTAATGAGTGCTTCTTTGCCAGGTTCAGGTGGATTATCTTGGCTACTTGGTCATGCCTCTTGAAGTAGGTCGTAGATGAAATTGTTGTACAGCCCCCTGTGATATGCTGCATGGTCTCCGATTCGCGATGGCATCTCCTACATTTGTCATCTAATATGTCTACCTCAATTATGTATTTTAGGTAGTTCTTTGTTGCTACTACTTGATCTTGTATCGCGATCATGAATCCCTCAGTCTCAGGAAATAGATCCGCATGGATCAGCCAGCTGTTCGACACATGTATGTCGACATATTCTTGACTGAGATCATACGGATGACGACCGTGTAGTGCTTTCTGAGTCCACTGTTGAAACTTGTTGGTTATGTGCTCTTGTGACGTAGCTAGCTGCACATCCCTGGCATGAAGAAGGTCCAATGGCGTGTTCTTATCATCCACCTTAATAACAGCCTGATGCAGGGGAGAGTTCGTATTGCTCAAAAAGTAGGCCTGAAGATTCTTCACCGGCTTGGCATGAAGGTGTATAATATCTGTAAGCGCGCGTCCACCTCTCTGGTGTGGCAAAGTCAGTCGTTCAACTGCTGACTTCGGGTAAAGACATCTGTGTTTCGTTAAGGTGGTGTGCGTCTTAAGAATATTTTCTAGGTCTGTCTGTGCCCATTTTACTATACCAGACGTGTAAGCCAGTATTGGAATGGCATATGTATTGATGGCCTTGAAGATGTTCCGTCCATTCTACTTCGATTTCAGAATCTTGTTTAAACATTGTTTGTGCATCGCTACAGTTTGATCCTTAATGATCTTGTGATCAATTTTCTTTGACTGTTGGAAGCCAAGATATTTGTAACTGTCAGTTTCTTCCATGGGCTGAATGAGACATCGATTTTTCATTAATAATCCTGGGGCTTCTAACCTTCCCTGTCGTAGAGTAAGAGTACGACATTTATCCAACCCAAAGGACATACAGATGTCTGTAGAAAAGGAAGCTGTGATAACAATGAGATTATCTATATGCTTTTCAGAGGGTGCATATAATTTTATGTCATCCATGTAAATCAAATGGGAGAGAAGATGGATAACTGTGCCAGATTGTCTAATCGGAAAGCCACTTCATGTCGAATTCCATATCGATGATAACGGGTTCAACGCAAGGCAGAACCACAAAGGACTCAGACTGTCACCTTAAAAAATGCCTCTCTTGATTTGAATGAATCTTGATTCAATCGAAGTACCACCATGTTGCATATACAAATTGATTCCCCAAGGTGTCATAATTGTTTTCAGTGAATTATTAACTTTATAAATCTTGAGGACTCTGAATAACCAGGGGTGTGGAACTGAATCAAATGCTTTCCTGTAATCAATGTAGGTCATATATAGTTTTCGCATAATTTTGTATCTTTGCCTCATAATCACGGCATCAATTACCGGCTGTTCTTTGCAACCTTGAGACTTTTTCACGCAACCCTTCTGTTCCTCAGCCAAGATCAAGATGTGATATACTCCAAGTGCTTGTAGACTTTATGTGCAATACATGGTGTAAATAGTTTATAGAGATTGCATAGGCAAGTGACTGGCCTATACTTTGCAGGGTCTACAGTTCGTTCACCTTTCGGGAGTAGGTATGTCTTCCCTTGCATCAGGTAGAAGGGTATCAGTTGTGGATTTTCAAGGAAATTACTGTAGTGGCGGGCAAGATGATCGTGTGTGCAGGTGAATCATTTGATCCAGAAGTAATGGATATTGTGTGGTCCAGTGACTTTCCAATTTTGTGTCTCATCCGCAGCTCGTGTAACATCATCTGTGGTTTAGTCTGTTGTCTGTAAGTAAGATGTGGACCACATTTATGTCTGCCACCAACTGTTCTTACCACAGCAATCGCTCCAGCATAAATGGAGGCCTGCACATCACTAAAACAGCTTGAGTTGAGTGCAGGATGAGGAGCAAGGATATCATCATTCATTATTCTCACTGCAACTGCAAGCTTCTTAGAACAGTGCTGCTTTAGGATTGTTGGGACGCTGAATAAGGTCAGTACCTTCAAATTCGGCAAGAGATTTCCTAAATTCATTCTCAAGTTGCTGGCTCGCTGGGTCATCTCAAAATTTACTCATCTTCCGTAGGATTGCCATGATATAGGTATGATGATTGTCGTTCGTTAGCAGGAGTTGCATTATCTCCATCTCTCACTTGCTCAAGTTGCTTGACTGATTTCAGAGTGTTGCTGGCAGCAATTTCTGTCCGTAGCATATTAAGTTGTTCCACAGGGATCAGTTTCTTCCGTACTATAGCACGACGATGGTCTGCTATTCTCTGTACCGTTACATTGATTTCAGGATACTGCTGGCAGAATGTGGCATGCAGCTTCTGTCTGTATGCGATGGTATTCGCCTCCTTACCAGTTATCTGATAATAACAGCGCATGACACATGTATTCATCTCAGTTGTCCATTTCATACGCTGTCTCGGTCTGCCTGCTCTCGTGGTCTCCTGAATCACAGAAGAAACACTATGTGCAGGTGTAGCGTTGGATGATGTTAGGATGCTACTATCAACATTGGCTGTAACATATTTGGGGTGTTCCCCGATCAAGGCCCGCCTGTTCAGCTCCTGATCACCACCGGCTTGCATTCTGTCACCCCCAGCGATGGCTCCACGGGGTCCCCGACGCTCCTCGGGTAGCGGTCTTTTAGTTCCACTTTTCTTATTTCGTCTCATCATGATGATGGTGTGCCGTTTATACCTACGGCCAGGATACGATTTCGACCGCCCCTAACATGGGGATCAGATGTCATCAGACGCTGCTGCAGTGATTGTAATTACTATTATTATCGACTTTTTATTATTTTAAGTTTGAAAGCAAAAAAGTATGTATACATAATAGCTAGAACAAAAAGATTATCATTTTTATTTAGGATAAATATTATCAGCATTCTTATAAGAAAAGTGAGAAGTGAGACATTTAGTCTAAAGGTTAAACTTTGTCACCCAACATTATTATCTTAATCATTATTATTTTATCGACTTTCAATTAGTTTAAATATGGTAAGTATGTATATAAATAAGATATCAGCTAAAAATATTCCCGAAGAAACCACTCGCCCATTGTAACGATTGAAAAACAAACGAAATTACTGTACATTGCAATTACAGTATTAATAAAAGAAAAAAGAGGATAACATTCTCTACAATCAGTTTGTAACAATAACTATTAAATAAATATAACAAAGTTATAGAAATAAAAATAATTATTTTATTATTATTGTTATTAGTATTATTACTATCAAGAGACTATGGTATACTCTTATGTTTGATAGAGTGGTAACAATGATGCTTATGGGATGCCTTCCACCCCTGAGACATACTGAACCCTGGTATTAAAATATTTGAAAAGATGAGCGCAATTTCTTCTCCCTCTTGGAATATATGAATTTTTAACAGAGATATGCTAGTCTGCAACGTAGAAACACAGTACTGTTCAGTCCATCACATATCCTAAGACATAATCGAATCTATGGCACTCGCTTACATTTGAGACATTACAAAATGTGAACTCCTCATAGAAAACTTTAAAATATGCAATAAATGTAAACAAAGCTGATGTAAGTTATCTTATCCCTCAATATTAGTAAGTAAAACTGGAAATAAATGCCCCCTCCCTACACGAAATTAATATAATCCTGCCTATACAATTAACATATTTTCATAATGTTGTCTTGCCATTTCTTCAATCATCGTTATTGATGATAATTGATAAAACGGCAACAAATAACGTTAAAATTTCTTCATTTGGTGATGAGAAATTGATAAGGGAAAACAAAAAAGCGTCCTTCTACGGCCAGTATAAGAAATGGTTCTTAACACAATAATCACAAAGTTGTCACATTGGCCCAACTGGAAAATGGCGCTATACTCCTTATTTTAAAGCTTGTTAATAAACAACATTTGTAGTTTTTGCACTTGGAGCGAATATAAATAAATGTTTTGGAGAACCCACTCTTGAACAGGCAACGTACAACTGCCCATGAGAAAAACACGGATTTTCTAAATTTATACCCGCAAACTTTAGAGATTGACCTTGGGCCTTATTAATTGTCATGGCGAATGCCAATCTGACTAGAAACTGGAGCCGTTTAAAATAGAATGGTATGTCAGTTGGAATTAATGGTATGCGTGTTATGAAGACTTGTTCACCTTTCACCTTACCAGTCAGAATAGTCGCTTCAATTACGTTTGGTAGAAGCTGTTTAACGCACAGTCTTGCACCATTGCAGAGTTTTGGTGGTTCAATATTTCTGAGTAACATGATCGGTGAGCCAACTTTCAACATAAGACAATGCGGTGGTATTCCAGGTGGGTTTAGAGAATTGAGGAACTCCGTGGGGTAGTTGACAGCTTCATCAGTATCTACAACAGTGTCTATGGATTTGTATGTTGTAACTGAACCTGGAACTTGATTCTGTATCATGTTGTTCATGGAAGTAACACAATCGTTCTTTGGAGCCAATATGGCTCGTTCACACAACCACTCGTGGTTTTTGAAGTTTTCCACGATCCGCGGATTAACTTTATCCACCATTTCCATAAATGATGGCAGCATTTCACAAAAATCCCGCGGAAATGACATTTCACCAGACTTAGTAGGGAAAGTGCCATCACCTATCTGAAGAAGTCTATCTGCAAAATTCTGGGCGGTTGAATCTCCTAGGAGATGTACTCTCATATTTGTACTTAGAGTAAATTTTCTTATATGTCTCCAAAGAGTTGACATTTTCAGGCAAGCATTAAGTTCGTCAGCTGGTGTAGATCTTGGCACAACTGGAAGGGTTTGACGGAAGTCACCAGCCAGAACCACAAGAACTCCTCCCATCAGCTGGTTATTTCCTCGTAAATCTTGTAATGTTCGGTCGAGTGCTTCAAGCGATTTTGTGAGCCATCGTACATTCATCCCACACGATCATTTTGCAAATTTTTAATACTTGGGCTTGACCGGACTCTTTGCTGACATTGCACACAGGAATTTGTTGATTAGCGATGTTTAAAGGCAATTTGAATGCTGAGTGCCCTGTTCGCCCTCCTTCCATAAGGATTGATGCAATTCCAGATGATGCCACTGCCAGTGCTACTTCATTTCGCATTCGGATTTCGGCAAGGAGTAAGTTGATGAGAAAGGTTTTACCTGTCACACCAGGTGCATCAAGGAAGAGTAGTCCACCATTTTATCTTCTAAGATAGTCCAATATTGTGTCGTATGCTAATTTTTGGTCAACAACCAACTGTGGCTTATTCATTTCCACGAATGCTTTTAACCCTTCAACATCGTAACATGTTTCCCTCATGATATCACTGGTAAGCATGTCACAGCCATTTCTCTCCGGAGCTTCGACGCCTAATTCCATTAAAGTTCTTCCATTCATAACCATGCATTTATCTTCCAGCATCATCAGCGCTTGATTGAAGATTTGTGGTGAGTAATTTAAATCCAGACTTTGGTTATTCCTCCGGACTTTAATTAGGATGTCTTCGCTGATATTTTCACGATATTTCTCCCAGAGACTGTTTGGGTTTGAAGGGTTGCAAGTCATGAGTATGATGGCAAAGAGGCTTCTTATTTGCTCTGGAAAAGATGTTAACACTGCTTCTGACAACGTAGCATTCCAGTGTTGATCATCCTCCAGTAAACCAAGCTTTTGACATGCCTGTCTATGTGTCTGGCATTCTTCTCCATTCACAGTTCTGAGAGCAGCAAAAGACGTTGGTCCTCTAACGACATGAAGTACTATTCTGAGGAAATAACACTCAGCATTGTTTGGGTGAACTGTATACACACGGCCCAAGGCTTCACTTGCAACTGCATCATATCCTGAAACAGGTACCCCTTGTTTCGGTTTACAAAATACTTTTCTGGATGAATTGCATGTGTAATAATGTGGAACCTCAGAATACAGTAATGTGCTTGCAAATGCGTCTTGTTGACACAGCAGGATGAAACCAGTCAACGTTGCGTTTGGTGGTTCTGCAGAAACTGTCTGGGCGCTATCAGTTATGAAGTACACTCTCTGGCCATTTTCTAAATGCACGCTGAGGTGAACAACTGTTGGGTGACGTTCATGAATTGGGAAGCTCAATATTCGCCAAACAGCTTCATTGCTGCTGATGTACCTTCCCAACTGATACACAGAAATTTCATCCATAAAATTGCTATTTGTCAGTCCAAAAACAGCCATGTCGCTACCTTTATTGATGTATTTGCAGATGTACTTTATGGATTTTACTGAATTGCAATACTTTACATTGATATGAGCTTGAAACATTTTGGATAGAAGTGGAGAATATGGCACAACCCAGCTGTTATCTACTTCTATTTCCGTATTTCCTCTCATTTTTAGTTTAGCGGTGTATCCTCCGTTCGCTGGAGCTCGCCTTCTGTATCGAGGATATCCGTCACCGCCAGTTTGTGTTGCAGTGTTCAGCGCTCTTGGATATTTCTTGCTGCATAGCCGATCCTTCATACATGGTGCGTTCTTATTGAGGTATCCACATGGTCCGTGAATCATGTTTTTGGTGACAACTGCATAAAGTTCGGGGTCTTCCTCTGGATTCGGAAACTCAGCAGAAATAATAGAGTCGATTTGGGATGGATGAATTTTTTGTTTTACCCAGATGAGGATATGGGCATGTGGAAGTCCTCTTTTCTGCCACTCGACGGAGTACATCCAACAGCGAGTTTCTGAGTAAACATGACTCTTGGTAATGACATCAATTAGTATAATAAGTTTCTGTTTGAACACCCAGGCTGTTAAGTCATGTTGATCAGTAGATGACTGGCCAAACAGAAGTTCCTCTTTTATCTCCGGCCAGGCGGGATTGCAGGTAAACGTGATGAATAGTTCGGGACGTCCATAAAAAAGAACATACGACATAGCATCTTGTGCATGCATATATCTTGGGCTTCCTGTGAACGTGGCAGGTAGAATGAACATTTTCCCGATATTTTCAACGTCTCCATCGTTTCTGACAGCGTCCCTTAAGTGAATGTATTCGTCCACTCTGAGCTTTTTCTGGTTTAACCGTATGAACAGAAGACGCTCACTCTCAATTTTAGCGTACATGTCAACGATGAACTAATGGAAAAGTTGCCGACACTTCTAAATATGGTTTGGTGACCCAACTCTTATCATTATCCGATATGCGTAAAAGTCCATTACAGAAACTTTCTTACTGGTGGTTAATCCTGAAGTAGGGTCAGTTTGCATAATTTTGAAATGATAGCCGTCTTCGCCTTGCCAAAATATCAGCGGATACTGAAATGCATCGTATGATCTGTGTGTATCAGCAATGTGTTGTATCGCGTCACCCCGTTTCTGAATAATTATGTCACAACGATCAATTTCATGACCCACTATAACGATGGCTACTTCACTGATTTGAGGAGCATTGAAGTGACGTTCATGTTCGCCAGCTGGTTTCTTGTCAGCATGAATGACTATCTTATAATCATCCGTCGGCATTTGGTCTAGTGCTGTTTTGAAGGTATTTATTAGATGATTATGTTGATGTAATATCACTTGTAACTTCAAAACAATATTCTGCCTTGTGCCACGGATATTCTCACATCGCAGATTAGTTTCAATCTGTCCATCGCCCATGAAATAAAGCTGTAGAAACTTTGGTTTTTCATTAGAGAAAGGAATCATAGAACCAATTCTGTGGTAAATTTGACCTTGTACTTTGAATGTCGTCGTAAAGCCGCTGTCTTCAAGTACAGATGTCGCACCAAATGATGTCATCTGGAAACAAGCATTATATTTTCTTATGTTCTGTAGAAATTGTTTTGATTCTGCAGCAGTCCCAGATGTATATTCGAGAAGTTCATCGGGTGGTGAATCCAGAGGTGGTAGTTGAATTTTCCCACTCCTACAGTACATACCTGGAAGTTCACTTTGGAATTTCTTGGCTTGGCAGTAAACGCATACCTTGTCTATTTTTCCAATAATAACTCTTTGATGTTGTGCGTACTCAATATGGGGATCATAATGAAAAGCAGCTAACATCAAATCGGACCGCCTAAATACTCTCCTTGATTGAACAGTTCGAATACGGTCGTTTCCAAGTCGAAATTCGGGCTCCTGTGGTTCCTCATTCGCTCTTGATGTACTCGCTGTTGCCCTCATCATTGTAAGTCGAATGGCATGTTGTTCTTCAGTATCAGCCTCTCTTGATGTACTGGCTGTCGTCCGCATTATGTCTAGTCGTGCCTCACGCTGTTCCACAGTCTCCGTCGCTCTTGATGTACTGGCAGCAGTCCGCATTATGTCCAGTCGTGCCTCACGCCGTTCCCTAGTCTCCGCCGCTCTTGATGTACTGGCAGCAGTCCGCTTTATTTCCAGCCGTGCCTCACGCTGTTCCACAGACTCCGTCGCTCTTGATGTACTGACAGCAGCCCGCTTTATTTCCAGTCGTGCCTCACGCTGTTCCACAGTCTCCACCGCTCTTGATGTACTGGCAGCAGTCCGCTATATTTCCAGTCGTGCCTCACGCTGTTCCACAGTCTCCGTCGCTCTTGATGTACTGGCAGCAGCCCGCTTTATTTCCAGTCGTGCCTCACGCTGTTCCACAGTCTCCGCCGCTCTTGATGTACTGGCAGCAGCCCGCTTTATTTCCAGTCGTGCCTCACGCTGTTCCACAGACTCCGTCGCTCTTGATGTACTGGCAGCAGCCCACTTTATTTCCAGCCGTGCCTCACGCTGTTCCACAGACTCCGTCGCTCTTGATGTACTGGCAGCAGCCCGCTTTATTTCCAGTCGTGCCTCACGCTGTTCCACAGTCTCCACCGCTCTTGATGTACTGGCAGCAGTCCGCTGTATTGCCAGTCGTGCCTCACGCTGTTCCACAGACTCCGTCACTCTTGATGTACTGGCAGCAGCCCGCTTTATTTCCAGTCGTGCCTCACGCTGTTCCACAGTCTCCACCGCTCTTGATGTACTGGCAGCAGCCCGCTTTATTTCCAGTCGTGCCTCACGCTGTTCCACAGACTCCGTCGCTCATGATGTACTGGCCCGCTCTCGGTCTAATTCCAGTCGTCGGTCATGCTGTTCTTTCGTCTGGTGGTGGTGGTGTTGTTATTGTTGTTGTTGCTGTTGTTGTTTAGGAGTTACGGACCCAACTTATCCTAAGTAACTCCATCATTCATGCATTTACCAAGTGTCTAATGCCTGGCCCGAGTGTACCTATTTATGTGTAGAATCTTTATCATAACCCATGCTATTCCGAAGATAAAATTGTAGTCCTTGAAAATGAGTCCCCAATTGGGAAGGAAGTGGCCGTGATATTAAGTTGGTTTCCATTCTGGCATTTAGCTGTAAAAGTATTGGAAAACTATGGAAAACCACCATTAGGGTGAGGTACGAATCGTACCTATATATTTTATTAGCCTAATGTAGCTGAGTTTACCCCGTTTCTGTACTCAGATCTCTACTGTAGTTTGCCTATAGAATGAGAATGTACCCCATTTCTTGACTCAGATCTTTTCTCTGTTTTGCCTACAGAAATTGAGTGTGCCCTGTTTTAGCCTCAGATCAGAGTGAAATTTATCTACAGAGCCTGGAATCAAACCACGGACATTTAAGTTAGACGTCACAATACGTATCTTTAGAACACGAATGGCGGTAATTCAATGGTGAGGCTATATTCAGAAGTGCAATGCAGATACATATAGTCACTAAAAATTTCTGCTGTTTACTGGCAACTGAAGAGATACTAACAGTCGCCTTGTATTGTCTTAGGATACGAATTGAGTTTTCGGTTTCAAAGATCCTGGGTTGCGATCCCCAGCTATGTAAAGAACGCAAGGAATTAGGTTGAGAGCTATAACGGCTTTCACTCAGTCTTGTGAGTCAGAACTGAGAAAAGGTGGATTCGATTCCCACCTCAACCATTTTCGTTGTTTCCATTTTTGTTGCAAGCAAATACCGAAATGGTTCTCACTGAACATCATGGTGACCTTCTTCTCAATCCTGGTCTCATTTCCTATTTTAAAAATCTGGTATTTCGAAAGAAAGAACCTGAATCATTTGGCGGGAACGATATAAAATGGCTGCCGTGGGCTGGATTTTGAGAGCTAGAGTAACACGTCGCCAGTGCATTGTTCATTCATTCAGTCGCTTGTTAACTGTCTGTGTCGGAGTTCATTTCGTTGCCATTATTTCGTTTCGTTTACTTTTACTTCGCCGTCAACCCAGCTGTTCCAAGATCCCGCCATATCCTTCACGTTCTTCCTTTCGAAATACATGGTATAGCCCAATACACACACTACCACAGACATATCAACAACACAGGTTATTAGAGAAAATCCTATTTACACTTAAGCACACGGAGCTGAATGACCACAATATTGCAAGCCTCTAAATGAATCATCATCAACAACAACAACAACAACAACAAAGGAGGCGTGTTGGCGTGGAGGTCAAGCTGTATGCTTCTCACCACGGCAGACCGGGTTCAACAATAACTAACTGTTAGTTTGATTTTCATTGGTCATTGGCTGCATTAAAACTATTAGTATTATAATATAAATTATAACAATGGTACCATTGATCTGTGAATTGGGAAACCACAACGCAGAAAGAGGTATTTAGTTAGGTACCTTTTGATGTTTTAAGGGGCGGAACAGCGAGGTCATCTGCCTCAAATACAAAAAAATATATAATGAACTTACGGAAATATTAAAGGTTCTTGCAGGATTAGAAGAGCTTGATATGGTGATCGCACTATTCACCTGATCTTCCACTAAATGCTCCGATGTACACTTTCTCTATTGTCGTGCGCAAGGATCATAGAACATTAAGTGACTGACTTCACACTATGCAGGTAGTAATATTATATTTTGTCATGTCATGTAATATTTCATAAGCTTTTGCCATCACCGCTAGATAGCAGGTCAAACGTCAGTGTCCTCGTTTGGTGCATTTGTTGAAATTATATCGCTCGCAATGACCTTCACAACGCTTAGAAACGCACTGCTCAGATGGTTCATGATAGCCATGTCGAATTCATAGCTTGCGGTGAAAACCATGTATTGCCAACCTAGTTAGAGCGCTCCGCATGTCATTATTTGGTCCAGACCAGCTACGAATGAGCATGGCATCAGTCGAGTAAAACTCCAGGTCGATGTCCTCTGTTTTCTTCTGTCTAATTTGTAGAAGCTCTTTGGTAGCTGGAAGCTGCATTCTGCTTCGTAGATCTTCCATTATGAATGCCTCATTTTCTATACCGGTAGTGCAGAGCGCAACTGGCATCCAGTCGGCCGTGTCTCAACTTGAACTATGCTGCCAAGGAAATGATCTGCCTTGCCATTCCTTCATGAGTATATTTTATGACTTTACATTAGCCTTTGCTCGAGTACAAACGGACCGAAATCAGAAGAATGAGAAAGACTATCGAAAATGCATGTAGCCAGCGGTTCCTTCTAGGTCCTAAACTATTTGTATGCAAAATTTGGTTGGGATTGGTGGAACGGTGTAGATTTGTATACGAAACAGGCACACCCACCCACCCACCCACCCACATACATACAGACTTTCACTTTTATATATAAGATAACTTAAGAATACAGTCTGGTTGCCTGAAATCCCACAATAATTACAAGTTATAAAAACTGCGTACTGGTGTAATACCTTCATTTCCCAAGTGCTGTAACTTGCTATATTTTAGATCGGTGTATTGCTCTAGTTTTCGGTGGCTTGACTACCAATGCTACTGTATCTTTCTGTATTTTAAACTTGTTCTTTTTGATGCATTATTGTTGTTACCAAACCGACTGTTTTTATTAAGGTTAGAAAAACCTGCCTGTCTCGCCCATGTTAAATCTTTCAATTTTTGGTACACCTTACTCAAAATCTGTTTGGGTTAACCAATTGAAATTTTCAGGGATTATTGTTTGGATCATTATCTGCAATAATGAGAAGGATTATTGACATAAACAATAGTTTTGCCAATATGAATTTTTTTAAAGGTGTGATGTATTAATCCAAATTTATGTAAAAAAATATTTATATTTCATTTTGTATATTATTTAAAGGGATATCCTTTCTTTTTACAATTAGTTTATTAGTTTTCTTCAAATGGTACCAAAGTAGTGAAAAATGTTAAACTGAGAAAAATGAGGTTGAAGTTTTTAATTACCGGTATATGTTGTTACCTCTGACAATTCCTAGAGCATTCCTCCCCCATAACTTGCATCAATTCGTCCATCACTGGTTATTTTGCTTCTCCTACTTCCTTCAGCTTTTATATAAATAAGTAAATGAAGAAATGAATAAGCAAACAAGTAAATAGGTAAATAAAAACAATATAAATAAATAAATGCGTATTTCAACTTGTCTGTTTGCAAATAAGTGGACTGGTTTCCCTCTTCAAATCAGCGATTCAATTATTAATAATGGGGGCAGATAACCTCGCTGTACCACCCCTTAAACAATATTTATTCAATAGGTCAGTGCAAAATCACAGTGATTATACCATTATGACGATGTTCAGTAACCACTAGTAACATTAACAATGCCGGAAGTTGTCATTGTTACCAACACAGAGTCTGCGCTCAACAGAGCAGGCAAGAAGTGAGTTCAGATATGTATATATAATACGGCAGTTAAGAAGTTATACGCAGAAACATAAATCTCTGTAAAAGTGGGGTTTGTCATTCATGGTGAGCATAATCAATTATCATACTATATTATAAAAATGAGATAGTGTGTGTCTGTCTGTCTGTTACTCAATAACGCAAGAACCACTGGTCCGATTTAAATGAAATTTTGCATGGATGTAGCTGATTTACCACGTTTACATATAGGATACTTTTGATTTCGATATTTTGCACTATTAATAAATGGTGACCATATTAGTGACGTCACTACACCCTTTGGTTTCAAAATTTCATACTTCCATATCAAATAAAAAGAGAACGCTAAGAAATAGCAAACTTTTGATGGCACATACGAGCTTTAAAATTTAATTTCCTATCCGTAAGGTTCTTATCACTTTTCGTGTATCTCCAACGGTTAGCGAGTAAAACCCACATTTGTGACGTCACTATACCCTTTGGTTTCAATATTTCATATTTTCATTTCAAATAAAAAGAGAACGCTAAGAAATAGCAAACTTTTGATGGCATAAACGAGCTTTAACATTTAATTTTCTATCCTAAAGTTCCTTATCACTTTTCGTGTACATCCAACGGTTAGCGAGTAAAACCTAAATTTGTGCAATAAAACACGGTCAACACCGAGCGGTGCAGTATATCTCTACATATATAAAAATTAAAGTTTGTCTGGTTTTTTTTCTGATTTTCAAGGGAAATTTGAGTTATTTACGCGTTTCAGACTGTTTTATGATGTATGCGCGCGATTTTTTTTGTCTGTCTGTTAGTTTGTTTGTCTGTGGACAAATTTGTTCCCTTATAACTCAAGAACGGCTGGGTGTATCAACGTAAAATTTGGTACAGATATCCATCAGAGGCACGACACTAATCATTGATATAACTCTTCTCCGTACCTCTCATAAAAGGGGGCCTACTCCCTTAAAATACATGCTGAAATAGGCGTAGAAGGACGAGACAAAGCTCATTTTCAGCCCCTCAATGTGAGAGACCAAACTCGGAAAACCACAGTTTAAGGCCCTAAAACCAACCGTTTTTGAAATATTCCCAGAAAACTAATTTCATTTAATACACTAATGAACGAATGCAAGCCGTTAACCATGGCAACAGATTCTCATAGGTCCATCTATTGCTGTAAGACGCAATGCAATTCCATTAATTACATTAGTGTGAAAGTTTGCAAACTGCTAGAAGGTTATCACGGAACCAAATTCAGCTGTAAAATTCATCAATACGTATATTGCGCTTAAGGGGATCAAGGGGTCCTCTAGAATTTTTCACGCAATTTACACCTGCGGGTGTGGTACGGCAGGTGTATGATGTTCCTATCCCTATATTATATTATTATTATTATTATATTATGGCGTACAACGACGAGACAAAGCTCCTCGGTGCCAGAAACAAAACTCGGGGGCCCAAAAGGGTCCTCGAAAACCACATTATAAGGCTCAAAATCCAACAGTTTCTGAAATATTCCCAGAAAACTAATTTAATTTAATTTAACTAACTAATGAAGGAATGCAAATCGGTAACCATGACAACATTATCTCAAGGGGTGACATACAACTTTCCATCTATTTCAGTAAGAAGCAATGTCACTCCATTTATTACATTTCTATGAAAGTTTGCAAATGGCTATAAGGTTATCACGGAACCAACGTAGACTGTATAATTCATCAATGCAATTAAGGGGGTCAAGGGGTGACCTAGAATTTTTTCATGCAATTTTCACGTGCGACTTATAGTACAGAAGTTCTATTATATCTCCAAACAGCAACAATATTTTCAAAAATTCGTGAATTGAATCAGCATTTTTGCGGCTTTTAGGAATTTGGGCCATTTGAGGCTATAGAACCTGAATTTTCATGGACCCCAAGCCTTTATAATTTATGAAAGTGGTCTTCTTGTGTATGGGGACCTAACACAACGTAGAGGGTCAATTTTTATATGACGTGTATTGCGTTTCGTCTACAAGGCTTTCAATTCTATTTCACGTCAGGAAGTACACGTTAGGTTAATTTAGTTTGAGAGCACATTTAACTCATCATTTATTTATTTTTGTCGACATACGGGTTCGTAAGGATGATTTTGTTTGATACTGTGTGGTAGATATACCCATATTTGGATATCTGGGTGATATGTTGTAGACAATAGAATAGTCTGTCTGTTTTTCTGTGTATCTTTATGTACGCCTATAACTCGTGTTCGGATGCTTGGTGCATCGTAAAGTTAGTTATGGTAACCATGAGAGTCAATACATCAATCATTTATAAAACTCTTCACTGCACTTTTCATACAGTAGAAGGGTGGATATAGGGAAAAACGTCTCAAAATACATGCTAAAATAGGCGAAATATAAAAAATATCCTAGAAGGACGACCAAAGCATATGTTGCGCTTCTCAATGTGAGACACAAAATTCGGGAATCTATAAAGGGTCTCCGAAAACCACATTTTAAGGCCCTTAAATTAACAGTGTGTGTGATATTCCCAGAAAATTAACCTCGTTCAGATAAACTTATGAAGGAATCATAAACCGCTAACCATTGCAACAGTAACTCAATTGATAATGTCTGGTATTAACAACGAAGGTATTAAGACGATTGGGAAAGGAGAGATGTTTCTGGTGACTGCTAATGAAGAGAAGACATATGTTGGTATGACACATATTAAGACACCCAGGAATAGCAAGCTTAGTTATGGATGGAAGGGTCGAGGAAAGGAACTGTAGGGATAGACCAAGGTTAGAATATGTTAAACGATTGCCTCGGATGTAGGTTGGGGTGGCTATGTAGAGATGAAACGATTAACTCAGGACAGGCAGGCATGGTGATCTGCATCAAACCAGTCAAAAGACTGAAGACTCAAACTACAACGAAGTTATAAATTCATGTTTTTGTTTCAATGATAGTTGGGGGCATCTCGAAACACTGTAGTATAAAGCAGAGTCCCCGATTCTTGGATGAAACGGGTAATCTTGAGAACCACTGGGTGGTTTTGATGCGGTTTTCACCATTCTGTAAAGGATCTCTCGGAAGCCAAGCAGTAACGATTTCAGTAAATCGAGTCGGAAAAAAACCTGCCGCCCAGCGCACCCAGCGTTTCTAACCATATAGCCTACAAGTTTTGTATACACACTACCATTGTAGTGGTAAGTTCTTTTACGCGCCATCAATCTATGGCATATGCCCACCGGCTTCACTTCCCCTCCAAAGGAAGGCATACTGAAGGAATTTAACGGTACCAACTACGCCACTGAAGCCGATATTCATGTTTATTAAGTAAAATGTGTATTCTCACTTGTGGTCATATAGTACGGTCAAAATAGGCTTCGAGACGGAAAAAATTAAATGACAACGAATTTCTTCAAAAATATGTTCTATAGGACCCCTGAACAACCCCAGAAAAATCGCCAAAAATCGGCTCCGAGGAACACCCCTAAAATTTTCAAAAAACATCCGCCATATTGGATTTCTCAAAAAACTGCTATAACTTATGAACGAAAAGTAGAAATAAGGTGCGGTTTTCGCCAAAAGTTGTGTTTCGACTTTTAGAAGTCGTACTTACTATGAAAACTCACAATCAAGTCGGGGGCCGTCCTTAAATTTTTGGATTAAAAACAGCTATAGCTTACGAACAAAAAGTAAAATCTAAATGCGGTTTCCCCACAAAGTTGTGTTTCTACTTTTAGATGTTGTACTGACTATTAACTCTTGATGTTGTACTTAATATTAACAGTCAAGTTGGGGACCGTCTTTAAATAATAATAAAAAAGACGCTTGATTTCATAGATTTTTGTAAAAAAAATCGATGTAACTGTTGAACGAAAAGTGAAAAGGATGCTATTCTGTCTACATGTTTAGATTAACTTTCACAACTTGTGTACATCAAATAAATGGATATATACATGGGGGAACGTCCCTAAATTAGAGAAAAATAACCATGTCATAATAAACTCTTATATTGCATAAACAAAACCCAGTGCTCATAGCATATTTACAGTTTTTGGGCAAGAACATGTACAATGGATTTACGATGTTCAAAAGTTACAAAAATCATATTAGCTAAAACTAACATTACAAAATATTAGTACTTTGAACAACAATACACAAATTGCAGACATTTTGCATTGAAGATAACATTTATTAGACATTGACACAACATTCATTTGTTTACAACTCGTCTTCTCTTTGAGGTTTCTTAGGGGGCGACGCTAGACCTCTTTTGTACAGAGACGGCGGCGGCGGCATCATTGGTTTCATTTTCGATTTGCTCCGGGTCATCTTCTTCCTCGTCATCAAAGAAAGTGCGTTTGTTCAGGCATTCATCTCCTGCACATACGGCGCACATGGTGGTACACGGGAGGCCTCCTCTCCTGCATTCGCAGTTTCTTGTGCAGTCTCCTTTGCATCCACACCTTACCATGAGGAGACGTTCAGGCGCGGGTGGCAACGTAGACTGAATAGAAATGTGCCTTCCACATTCGAGTTTCCATCCCCAATCTTCCAAGCTTGAACCTTGTGGTAGACGCGCAGACAGTGTTGACGTGCCGCAGCGGAAGAAGGAGGAAGGCTAAAAAGATTCATGACGAAGTTTGGTGGTTTCTTTCCCACGGTTTGGATGTACTTCTTAAATCGTGCTTTGTCAGGGCCCTCTCCTGGTTTGCCTCAGTAGAGCTTGATGATAAATCCCTGTCCTGAATCGAACTAAACATAGGTATGTATAGTATACCAACTTCTAGTAGTCAGAGAATTAAAAGATCATGCCGGTATTATAAGAACAAGTACGAAAGAAAAGAACTAATTTACCTGCAGCTGCAATTTTATCTTGTGTTGCGGTCTCGTCCAGGAAAACAGCGACTGTGTTACGGAGTTGTTGGTCGTTGTGCAGTTTATTGAAGCTTACTAACGGATTCTTGTAATATAAGGCGGAGGTGGTATCACATCCCATCATTGCGTGAAAAAACAGTAAGTGAGCTGTCATTTCTCCGAGACCTTAATGCAGCTCCTTACTACTGTAAATCTTTTAGGAGTGGGTTGAGTTACCCGGAACTAACAAAAAGATGGAATGGCCCGGCTGCGTCAAGGCTGCTATTAAAACAAGATGATCTGAATCGGCGCCGACTACGACGGCTCTTTCCCCAGATTCAGCCTCTTTTTTTGTTTGCAGTTTCTGCAATCAAAACATCCGCGTCACTGGGTGCATGGAGGACTGGTATGTTTGCTGCCTGAAATGCTGCTCCTAGAAGGTTTACAAATACGTTTTGTTGTCAACGTTGGATAAAACTGTTCTTTTGGTGCAGTCAAAATATTGCAAGATGTCACTTCTACCCTAGCTGAGGACTTTCCGATGCAACGGCGACCATGTACCTTGTCTTTCGTGCTCGCGTCGTAGCCGTCGAACACTATAATGACACTTTCCCCGTAATGCCTTCGTACGTAGTCCTTGTAGGCATTGAACACATCGTCGTAGGTTGCTGGGCGAGGCCAATGCACGCGGTGTATAAGATCGCCACCGTCTAGAACGAACTTTGGGTTATCAGGCATCTGAGTGCTCACATTGCAGACTTGGTATATAACCTGATATATCTTCGACTTAACACCAGCATGGAGCCCAACGTTGTCGAACAAAGCTAGGGGATATGGCGCCAACTCGTGCCGTAAGCAGTCTTCCAACTCCTCCACGGTTCTGACGACACAGGCGAAGTGGTGGAACAATTGGTTGGGATTTACAACGACTGGTTCCTTGTTGATCACGAGTGTTTTCTTCATGGCAGCGAAAGTTGTCACTTGATCCCTAAGTTTTAGAATGACGGTGTCAAATGACTTCCCCACAACACTTCTCACCGCCTTTTCGACCAAATCACAATTGACGCTTTCGTCTGCAATTATTCCAGTTGACAGGGAGACTAGATCTTTTGATTTCTTAAAGGCAGAATGTTGTTTTAGCCACTCAACGAATTTCTTCAAGTCTTCGTAGTCTCGAGACTGCCTAGAAGACGTTTTGTTCAGAGGTTTCACTTCTAATTCCTACAAAGGTTTCCACTGCTTCAATCACTTGTAGAATCTCCGGCAAAGTGCGAATCCAACGGGCTACGATTGCATCCGAGATACCTCGACCTTGAGTCAACCCACCGCTGACATTCATTGCACTTATCAAAACCTGCTCGATGGTCCTGTCGGTTCATTCCCCACACCAAAATTTATCCGATCGGGGGACAGTGAAAAAGCTTTTCTTGACGAACAATTCAAATTCCTTGTCTGTCAAAGTTGATTCAAGTTGAGCCATGCTCTGAAGATAGATGTGAGCCGCCTTGGCGTAGTGAATATGTCCTGCGGCATGCAGGCAATTTAGCATTCTTTGAACAGCGGATAGGTGAAGGCTCCAATCTTCAGATCTTTCCGCTCGAACAGTCATGAATGATCGCTGTCTGTCGAAAATATTGCATACGCAGTAATATATTGAACAGAAGTTCTGAAAGTTCAATTAATTATACAGACGAAAACAGCACCTTTTTTTTATCACTTTTCGTTTAGGTGAAAGTTTTTTTAAGATAATAAGTGTTTTTTTAAATTTAAAGACGGTCCCCGTCTTGAATGTGAGATTTCATAGTAGGTACAACACCTAGAAGTCGAACACAACTTTTCGTTCATAAATTATATCATTTTTTGACAAATCAAAGATGGCGGGCGTTTTTTGAAAAGTTAGGTGTGTTCTCCAAGCCCGATTTTTGGCGATTTTTCTGGGGATGTTCAGGGGGTCTAATAGAACATATTTTTGAAGAAATTCGTTGTCATGTAATTTTTTCCGTATCCGGCCAAATATGCCCCAATATGACTCTACTAATAATACAGATTAGTACAATGGACTTGGGACTTAAGGTGACAATACCATACTCCCCAAGCAATGATATTATTCTCACTTGTGGCTATAATACAGATTAATACATTGCACTTGAGACTTAAGGTGACAGTAACTTACTCCCCAAGCAATGATATTATTCTCACTTGTGGCTATAATACAGATAAATACAATGAACATGGGACTTAAGGTGACAGTCCTGTACTCCCCAAGCAATGATATTATTCTCACTTGTGGCTATAATACAGATTAATACAATGACCTTAAGGTGACAGTACCATACTCCCCAAATAATGATATTATTCTCACTTGTGGCTACAATACAGATTAATACAATGAACTTAAGGGGACAGTACCATACTCCCCAAGCAATAATATTATTCTCACTTGTGGCTATAATACAGATTAATACAATGAACATGGGACTTACGGTGACAGTCCTGTACTCCCCAAGCAATGATATTATTCTCACTTGTGGCTTTAATAGAGATTAATACAATGAACATGGGACTGAAGGTGACAGTCCTGTACTCCCCAAGCAATGATATTATTCTCACTTGTGGCTATAATACAGATTAATACAATGAACTTGGGACTTAAGGTGACAGTCCTGTACTCCCCAAGCAATGATATTATTCTCACTTGTGGCTATAATACAGATTAATACAATGAACATGGGACTTAAGGTGACAGTACCATACTCCCCAAGCAATGATATTATTCTCACTTGTGGCTATAATACAGATTAATACAAGGAACATGGGACTTAAGGTGACAGTCCTGTACTCCCCAAGCAATGATATTATTCCCACTTGTGGCTATAATACAGATTAATACAATGAACTTGGGACTTAAGGTGACAGTCCTGTACTCCCCAAGCAATGATATTATTCTCACTTGTGGCTATAATACAGATTAATACAATGAACATGGGACTTAAGGTGACAGTACCATACTCCCCAAATAATGATATTATTCTCACTTGTGTCTATTATACAGATTAATACATGGAACTTAAGGTGACAGTACCATACTCCCCAGGCAATGATATTATTCTCACTTGTGTCTATAATACAGATTAATACAAGGAACGTAAGGTGACAGTACCATACTCCCCAAGCAATGATATTATTCTCACTTGTGTCTATAATACAGATTAATACAATGAACTTAAAGTGACAGTACCATACTCCCCAAGCAATGATATTATTCTCACTTATGTCTATAATACAGATTAATACAATGAACTTAAGGGGACAGTACCGTACTCCCCAAGCAATGATATTATTCTCACTTGTGTCTATAATACAGATTAATACAATGAACTTAAGGTGACAGTACCATACTCCCCAAGCAATGATATTATTCTCACTTGTGTCTATAATACAGATTAATACAAGTAACTTAAGGGGACAGTACCATACTCCCCAAGCAATGATATTATTCTCACTTGTGTCTATAATACAGATTAATACAATGAACTTAAGGGGACAGTACCCTACTCCCCAAGCAATGATATTATTCTCACTTGTGTCTATAATACAGATTAATACAATGAACTTAAGGTGACAGTACCATACTCCCCAAATAATGATATTATTCTCACTTGTGTCTATAATACAGATTAATACAATGAACTTAAGGTGACAGTACCATACTCCCCAAGCAATGGTATTATTCTCACTTGTGGCTATAATACAGATTAATACAATGAACTTAAGGTGACAGTACCGTACTCCTCAATCCATGATATTATTCTCACTTGTGTCTATAATACAGCTTAATACAATGAACTTAAGGGGACAGTACCGTACTCCCCAAGCAATGATATTATTCTCACTTGTGTCTATAATACAGATTAATACAATGAACTTAAGGTGACAGTACCATACTCCCCAAATAATGATATTATTCTCACTTGTGTCTATAATACAGATTAATACAATGAACTTAAGGAGACAGTACCATACTCCCCAAATAATGATATTATTCTCACTTGTGTCTATAATACAGATTAATACAATGAACTTAAGGTGACAGTACCATACTCCCCAAATAATGATATTATTCTCACTTGAGGCTATAATACAGATTAATACAATGAACTGGGGACTTAAGGTGACAGTCCTGTACTCCCCAAGCAATGATATTATTCTGACTTGTGTCTATCATACAGATTAATACAATAAACTTGGGACTTAAAGTGACAGTACCATACTCCCCAAGCAATTATATTATTCTCACTTGTGGCTATAATACCGATTAATACAAGGAACTTGGGACTTAAGGTGACAATACCATACTCCCCAAGCTATGATATTATTCTCACTTGTGGCTATAATACAGATTAATACAATGAACTTGGGACTTAAGGTTACAGTACCATACCCCCCAAGTTATGATAATATTCTCACTTGTGGCTATAATACAGATTAATAGAAGGAACTTGGGACTTAAGGTGACAATACCATACTCCCCAAGCTATGATATTATTCTCACTTGTGGCTATAATACAGATTAATACAATGAACTGGGGACTTAAGGTGACAGTACCATACTCCCCGAGCAATGATATTATTCTCACCTGTGGCTATAATACAGATTAATACAATGAACCTGGGACTTAAGGTGACAGTACCATACTCCCCAAGCAATGATATTATTCTCACTTGTGGCTATAATACAGATTAATACAATGAACTTAAGGTGACAGTACCATACTCCCCAAGCAATGATATTATTCTCACTTGTGTCTATAATACAGATTAATACAATGAACTTAAGGTGACAGTACCATACTACCCAAACAATGATATTATTCTCACTTGTGGCTACAATACAGATTAATACAACGAACTTAAGGAGACACTACCATACTCCCCAAACAATGACATTATTCCCACTTGAAACTATAATACAGATTAATACAATGAACTGGGGACTTAAGGTGACAGTACCGTACTCCCCAAGCAATGACATCATTCTCACTTGTGGCTATAATACAGATTAATACAATGAACTTGGGATTTAAGGTGACAGTACCATACCCCCCAAGCAATGATATTATTCTCACTTGTGGCTATAATACAGATTAATACAATGAACTTGGGACTTAAGGTGACAGTACCATACTCCCTAAGCAATGATATTATTCTCACTTGTGGCTATAATACAGATTAATACAATGAACTTGGGACTTAAGGTGACAGTACCTTACTCCCCAAGCAATGATATTATATTCACTTGAGGCTATAATACAGATTAATCCAATGAACTTGGGACATAAGGTGACAGTCCTGTACTCCCAAAACAATGATATTATTCTCACTTGTGGCTATAATACAGATTAATACAATGAACTTGGGACTTAAGGTGACAGTCCTGTACTCCCCAAACAATGATATTATTCTCACTTGTGGCTATAATACAGATTAATACAATGAACTTGGGACTTAAGGTGACAGTACTGTACTCCCCAAGCAATGATATTATTCTCACTTGTGGCTATAATACAGATTAATACAATGAACTTGGGACTTAAGGTGACAGGACCGTACTCCCCAAGCAATGATATTATTCTCACTTGTGACTATAATACAGATTAATACAATGAACTTGGGGCTTAAGGTGACAGTACCATACTCCTCGAGCAATGGTATTATTCTTCCTTGAGGCTATAATACAGATTAATACAATGAACTTGAGACTTCAGGTGACAATACCATACTCCCCAAGCAATGATATTATTCTCACTTGTGGCTATAATACAGATTAATACAATGAACTTGGGACTTAAGGTGACAGTAACATACTCCCCAAGCAATGATATTATTCTCACTTGTGGCTATAATACAGATTAATACAAGGAACTTGGGACTTAAGGTGACAATATCATACACCCCTAGCAATGATATTATTCTTACTTGGGGCTATAATGCAGATTAATACAATGAACTTGGGACTTAAGGTGACAGTACCATACTCCCCAAGCAATGATATTATTCTCACTTGTGGCTATAATACAGATTAATACAATTAACTTGGGACTTAAGGTGACAGTACCGTACTCCCCAACCAATGATATTATTCTCCCTTGAGGCTATAATACAGATTAATACAATGAACTTAAGGTGACAGTACCGTACTCCCCAAATAATGATATTATTCTCACTTGTGTCTATAATACAGATTAATACAATGAACTTAAGGTGACAGTACCATACTCCCCAAATAATGATATTATTCTCACTTGTGGCTACAATACAGATTAATACAATGAACTTAAGGTGACACTACCATACTCCCCAAACAATGATATTATTCTCACTTGAGGCTATAATACAGATTAATACAATGAACTGGGGACTTAAGGTGACAGTACCATACTCCCCTAGCAATGATATTATTCTCACTTGTGGCTATAATACAGATTAATACAAGGAACTTGGGACTTAAGGTGACAGTCCTGTACTCCCCAAGCAATGATATTATTCTCACTTGTGTCTATCATACAGATTAATACAATGAACATGGGACTTAAGGTGACAGTACCGTACTCCCCAAGCACTAATATTATTCTCACTTGTGGCTATAATACAGATTAATACAATGAACTTGGGACTTAAGGTGACAGTACCGTACTCCCCAAGCAATGATATTATTCTCACTTGTGGCTATAATACAGATTAATACAATGAACTTGGGACTTGAGGTGACAGTACCATACTCCCCAAGCAATGATATTATTCTCACTTGTGGCTATAATACAGATTAATACAAGGAACTTGGGACTTCAGATGACAATACCATACTCCCCAAGCAATGATATTATTCTCACTTGTGGCTATAATACAGATTAATACATTGAACTTGGGACTTAAGGTGACAGTACCATACTCCCCAAGCAATGATATTATTCTCACTTGTGGCTATAATACAGATTAATACAATGATCTTGGGACTTAATGTGACAGTCCTGTACTCCCCAAACAATGATATTATTCTCACTTGTGGCTATAATACAGATTAATACAATGAACTTGGGACTTATGGTGACAGTACCTTACTCCCCAAGCAATGATATTATTCTCACTTGTGGCTATAATACAGATTAATACAATGAACTTGGGACTTAAGGTGACAATATCATACACCCCAAGCAATGATATTATTCTCACTTGGGGCTATAATGCAGATTAATACAATGAACTTGGGACTTACGGTGACAGTACCGTACTCCCCAAGCAATGATATTATTCTCCCTTGAGGCTATAATACAGATTAATACAATTAACTTGGGACTTAAGGTGACAGTACCGTACTCCCCAAGCAATGATATTATTCTCACTTGTGGCCATGATACAGATTAGTAAACTAGGGACTTAAGGTGACAGTACCGTACTGGCCTAGCAATTATATTATTCTCACTTGAAGCTGTAATACAGATTAATACAATGAACTTGGGACTTATGGTGACAGAACTATACTCCCCAAGCAATGATATTATTGTGTTAGGGATAATGTATATTTCATGATATTCATTATTTTACAGCTGATGAATTACACATTATCATTACTAGTCTTACATCATAAATATTACTTCCGGTTTTACGAATGTATATAATATAAAATACACGATTTTTCTGGGGCATGGGGCACTAAGGAATTTAAACTTGTACTGTTGGCGCGCAGAAAAGAGGAGAATAGAGGCTCTTGAAATGTGGTTTTACATGAGAATGATGAGTAGATAGAGTAACAGATAAAGAGGTATTAAAGGGAGTTGCAAGTGGACAGTGGAGTTTGGTATGCAGCACACATACATTACTATGACACCCAGGAATAGCAAACATAGTTACGGAAGGAAGTGTCGAGGTAAACCAAGGTTCGGATATGTTTAACAGATTGCTTCAGATGTAAGGTGAGGTAATTATGTAGCGATGAAACGGTTAGCTCCTGACAGGAGGTTATGGGGGGAACGCCGACAACGACAGAATGTCTTGACTTACTTATGTCCTGTGTCCCCTTTCGAAACAATGGGCTGCAAATAAGATCCTCCATTGGTATCTTATCCTGGCAATCTATTTCAGGTCTGCCCAGGATTTGCTTTCCTCCCTCATCTCTTCCTGCACGCTTCTTATCCATGTCACCTTAGGTATTCCCCTCTTTCTTGTTCCTTGCGGGTTCCATCTAAGTGCTTCTTTCTCTATGGCATCTTCTTTTCTCAGACAGTGGCCTATCCATCCCAATTTTCTCCTTTTAATCTGATGTTTTATGTGGGTCTCCCCTGTCCTCTTTAAGAGTTCTTCGTCTGTAATGATTTCTGGCCAATGTATCCGCAGGATTCTTCTGAGGTAACGACAGAATGTACATGAGTGAAAATTTGTGTGTGCAAATATCCATTACTACATGAATTGGAATCAAGCTGCTATGATTAGAACGTGTGTCATCAAATGACTATTAGCTAATTTGTATTTGCATTACTGCATCAATATATGGCATTTTATCGCCATAAATTAAAATGTGATAAGCTGATCTCTTTCACGAAAATTTGGCTTCTCAATTAATTTATTTTGGAATATCTGAGAGTATTACAACATTCGATAACATAAATTTCGTACTGGTGATTGGAAAGCCATTGCGCCCGATAGCGCATGTTCGATTTGACGATCGATTGGTATCGAGATCGACTGGTCATAAGTTACGCCGGAACAGCGCCGAGCTCAGCGATATCACATTCCCCGTGTTCGCAAATGTAATGCAATCTCCTTGATGAACACACACTTGACTTGGTCTCGCCGGAAATTCACATTTGGGGAATTTATCATTTTTAGCATATTTTGAAGATATTTGGAGCAATTAATTTATTTTGGAATATCTGAGAGTATTTAAAACATTCGATAACATAAATTTCGTACTGGTGATTGGAAAGCTACATGGAACTCCCGTGAGGAGATTAGGCCATGAAACTTGGTGGTAATAACTTGTATCATTAATTTGAGGAACTTGGACATTGCAGCCAACCTGGTCGGAGTAAATGTACAATATTTTAGCTTATTTTGTTTTGTGTTAACGTCATGGAGGACAGAGGAACAGCAGTGGTCCCAAAACTTATTATAGAAGCAGATTTTCTATACATTCCAGTCCATGTTTTCGTATTCTACATTAAACCTATCAGCACGCTTAGAATCATGCTGGCAACACTGTTGTATATCGGTTACTGAAAATTTACCTACATTTTCAGGTACCATATGTAGGGCCTGTGCAAAGTTAAGAATTGTTGGCCTGCATACTTTCTGATATATCGAGATTAGGATAAGAATGTGCAAAGTGATTTTTTGAACAGATGGCAGCCCCGTTGACGCTAGAAGGCGCATATTCATATCTGCTCCAGTGCGCAAATCACACACCAAATATGGTTGAAATCCAATAGATAGTATGGAGGTTACATGCATTTAAAGATTAGACTTATCAGCAGGCATAGAATCATGTTGGCAACGCTCTCATGTATGGTATCCCATAAATTAGTCTGACGTAATATTAGGAAAATGTCTGCCAATTTTGGAACAATTCCCATGATATCATCCGAGGTATCCAACATAAACCTCAACATTCAATTACCACTTTTCAGCAGTTGGGAGCACTGACGTCATTTTCAAATATGGCCGAGAGTTATTCAGGCATAGGTCTTCACTCCTTCAAAATTTGGTTTCGATAGCTGTAGCCGTTGAGGAGTTGATAGGGGGACACACACACACAGACAGACAGAGGGACAGACAGACATTTGCCCTGATCGATCTCATAAGTCTACTTTCTCCTCACATTTACAAAATGTGAATAGTAGGCTAAATGTATGCGACATACTTTACAGTCCAATTGGCTAAGATGCAGTGTTTGCAACCGCCGTTAGCCGGAACAAAACTAATCCAGACGATTAGGGGACAGTAGCCAATGGACTTAAGAAGGCTTTACTTGCATCAGGTGCTAATACGTTCGTGGATTGCGATCGAATTCTGAGAAAGCTGGATAATAGTCATGAGCAATTCACTAATACAAGACACCGGGGAGAGACCCGTGGCGTGTTTGTGACATCTGTGGATCTGACCATCTGCCGAAGTTCACGTAATCAAACAAGGACCAGACAGCCGAACATTCCAGAGGAAAGAGTGGACTCGATACGAGCGGAATTGCCGGTATGAAAATACTTGCAACCGAAGATAATACGAGAATCGGCAGAATTATCAAAATTATAAACCCAGATGGAGTCGAGGCGATTATAATTGTTACGTGCAAGAGCCCGTCCCAACGTCTTCAAACATGTATCTACCCTTGGATGTGACTTCATGACATTTTGAAACGACCGCCGGGTCGCTTGGTTCCGTTTGTGAACACGAGATGGCAGCTGCTGTCGGACTTTGGCGCTTCTTAACGTGGTTCCTTCTTCTCCGCTAGAGTGTGTTGGTGCTTCCTTATAAACTAATCCTATTCGTGTCATATTTGAAGGCTATAGTGATTCTACGTCATGAAACAAAGGACTGTGTATTCTTGATACCGCCAAATTAATTACTTAATAATCACATTGTTGATTGATGTGTCAAGCCTTGATTGGACAATACAGTTAACATATATGCTATGCTGTTTTTGACGCGGGATTCTCCGCCATCTTGTGAGTTCATTGGCTGTCGTGAAAGAAGCAACTTGCCAGCTGGTGTGACAGAGTATCTCTTCGTGGGCTGGGGGGGGGGGCCTTGGCCCCCAGCTTTTACAAAATATGAATACCAATTCCACTAAGAAATTGCCTGTGCTCTTCAGGCTATTATTTCATCGTTTCGCAGTGAAGAAGTACGAAATGAAAAACGCATCTCGATGCAGACCTGTGCTTGTGATACCAAAACGGCGCATGGCCGGGTAGGCCATTTTCAGGCAATATAGTGCCGTATTACGTTATTTGCTTTGTGTGTGAATTATTTTATTTTTATTGTGTCTCCACTGTGAAGTTTTAAGGTACTTTTTTATTTATTTTATTTTGGGAGCTCCAATATTGGCCTTGTATGAATGTTCGATCTTGTGTTTTGTTTCGCCTGGTAGGCCTAATTATTTTTAATGTTTTAATAATGTTTCCATATATATATTAATTTTGTTATTTTTTTCTTCGTACCATCTGGAGACACATTTCTAAGTTTATTTTACGTTTTAAATTATTATTTATTTTCTTTTGGCAATCGTGGGATTGGCATATTATTAATCTGATGTAAGATCCGATGCACCTCACTCATGTTAATAGTATGTAGATGTAATTGTTTTCCTCATTTCATTTCTTTCCGGTGATTTTAAAATTAATTTGATGCGAATTCTTTGCCGTAATTTCGATTTGACATGCGTCTCCTGTTTTTCGTGGCCATGTTTGTTTTTGTTTTGCCGAAATGCATTCTGGTCTTGAGGTCAGTCTCTTGGCGCTGACCGCGAAACTCAAACGTTTTGTAGTGTTAGCTTAAATTGTTTTTTATTAACTTTGTTGGTTTAACCTTGTGTTTTTGGTAAATGTTCCTGTGTTTTTCTCCGTCATGCAAATTATGGATTTATTTTCTGATCCAATTTTATTTTATTAATTTAATTTTAAATTTCTCGTTTCATCGTGGCCTGGATCTCTGCATGTCCGGTCGGTATTGAGTCCTACTAAATTATCAAGCCCGTTCTCATTTAATTATGCCTGTAATTTTATTTTTATCTTTGGGCTATAACATTTTAATTTTAATTTAATTCTTTTCATTTGTTTGCTTTGCAAGCAAGCATGTTCAGCGGTCTCTTGCCTTCCTTGTAATTTATGCTGGCTGATGCATGTTCTGTTTTATGGTGGAGGTGCTCTTTTAACTTTTAACATTAAATTTTTATTTTAAATTTTTAAGCAACTGTTTTGGCATTATTTCGTCGACGACAATTCCATTGGTTATTGGGGGGGTCTGTAGAATAGCCTGTGCGTTGTCCCCTTCTCCAACTTCCTTCCACCCCTTTGGAGCTCTTCTGTTGGGGCATGTCTTCTGGAGGTGATTTTGTTGCTGAAGCGAGACGGATCTCTAAATAAAGGTAAGTAGGTCTATCCACGCTGGCCGTCCACGGTGTCAATAATAATGACAATAATGGAGGGTTCAACAGGAATGTTGTGATTGACCTAGACTGGCAAGGTAGGGGAACAGTAACCAAGTGATACCGGTGGCTGATGTGGAGAGAGACATGAGTGATAACCAGAATGTTGTGATTGGCCTAGCCTGGCAAGGTGGGGGAACAGCAACCAAGTTATACCGGTGGCTCATGTGGAGAGAGACATGAGTGATAACCAGAATGTTGTGATTGACCTAGACTGGCAAGGTAGGGGAGCAGTAACCAAGTGATACCGGTGGCAAGGTGGGGAACAGTAACCAAGTTATACCGGTGGCTGATGTTGAGAGAGACATGAGTGATAACCAGAATGTTGTGTTTGACCTAGCCTGGCAAGGTGGGGGAACAGTAACCAAGTTATACCGGTGACTGATGTGGAGAGAGACATGAGTGATAACCAGAATGTTGTGATTGACCTAGCCTGGCAAGGTAGGATAACAGTAACCAAGTTATGCTGGTGGCTGATGTGGAGAGAGACATGAGTGATAACCAGAATGTTGTAATTGATCTAGACTGGCAAGGTAGGGGAACAGTAACCAAGTTATACCGGTGGCTCATGTGGAGAGAGACATGAGTGAAGAAAAGTTCCAAGAGATCACAGATAGGATGGACAGAGCTAGAGATCAACGCATTGAACAACTAAGAAGAGGATGGTATTAATGGACATAACACTAACGGCGAACGAAGGATCCTCTGCAATTGACTGAGTTGACTGTCATTGTGACTTACATCAACAAGTTGTCTGCACATAAATTTGAAGTGCTATTATCAAGACTAAAGTTCCTATTGATGAAAATTGGTTGACCAGGGAGCGTATGTAGCCAATAGCGCATGTTCGATTTGACGATCGATTGGTATCGAGATCGGCTGGTCATAAGTTGCGCCAGAACAGCACCGAGCTCAGTGATATCACATTCCCCGTGCTCGCAAATGTAATGCACTCTCCTTGATGAGCACATACTTGACTTGGTCTCGCCGGAAATTAAAATTTGGGGAATTTATCATTTTTGGCATATTTTGAAGATATGTGAAGCAATTGGAAAATTATAGAATTATATTTTGGAGATTTTGAAAATATAAACATTGAATAACTTGGCGGATATGCGAATATTGATTTTTAAATGCAGACATGATTCAAGTTGTAGCCGCTTGAAAAATTGTGATTTACAATCATCGAGTGAGTATCTGAATTGTAGAAAGTGAATCGTTAATATTCCTGCTTCACTTTTAACCAGAGAATAACTATCTTTCAGTGGAAATAAACAGTGAATCGAGTGTTCAATATATTGCATAATTTACATGTGCAGGTCTTAGAACCATGAGCATAGTCGACCACATGGTCGCCAGGATAACCATATAAATGTGGTAGAAACATTTAAAACGACGTCAGAACAGTAAGAATTATTGTGATATAAAATTGAAGGACCTGAACAATTGCAAAATTATTATTATTGAAGGTTGTAATACTTCGAAAATTCCACACAGTTTTCAGCGAGAAAAATTAATCGTATAAATGATATTCATAGCTTCAGCATTACAGGTCATTGTATCATTTTGTACGCCAGGGGCATGGCACATTTTGTCTAGATATCGTATCGTTTCCACATGCCAGGAGAATGGCAGTGTTTTCTCTGCATAGTTCAAGCTGTTTGTAGCAAGTCTAAATGTTGTTCTATAAGCCAAGCTGGCCAATATGTGTTTCCAAAATTTAGCCAGAGAATAGTGTTATTTGAGAGCAACGATATAGCTGCACTATTAAGAAACTTCATGTAGCCTTGTGTTTCAAAGTATTGTAAAGGCTGTGAGACTCAGTCAGATTGAAGGTTACGAGATGCAAATCTGTTTTGAGGAGCACACCAGCGTGAGGGTGTAGGCCATTTCGTTTGTTTGGTAGATTTACAAAGACGATGAATTGACACTGGTAGAATTGTGTTTCTGTAAGCGGAAGGCCGCTGGTTCATAGTAAGTCATTTTTAAAAGTTTGTAGAAGCAATTGGTATTCTAAAGTGGAGCAGTTTAGTATTGGTTGATGACACGACACGATTAAATGTCTGAATGATAAACTCAGAATTTAGGAACATGAACGAACAGCTGATTGGCAGATATCCCATTTTTTGGTCAATTGCAGAGACGTTTGTATCAATTAGGAACCATGCTATTGTGCTGCATTTTATTATACATTTAAGGGAGGGACTTAGATTGTTCATATTTTTGGAGCTGAATTATTTGAAGAGGGCCCGTGTAGGACTTTTGTCCTGCCCACAGTTTTAGTCTGACATCCGAATTGCTGAATTAACAAGAACTTAAGGGTGTTGAGTCGCAACTCAGAAGTTGCTAATTTTTGTGAACTGAGTTTCAAAGGTTCGCAATGGTTACTTAGATCATTTCTTCTACACATAGATATACTTCACGAGTTTTATGGTCAGTACAATTACAGTTACACCTTCAGGGATAAATTGAAATTAAATCTGCTATTAATAATAAAGTGACAGGAGTTTGGAAATAAATTGAAACTAAATAGTTTTTGAAAACTTAAATAATACCGAAATGCTAAACTAAAATTTCTTTCTTGACCGATATTATTACAACGTGCTTTTCTTCGACTTATTTGTAAACACCTATGACTGAAGCCCTATTGTGAGACGCCGATCATTTAACGACGTGACAATTGTTAACCACGGTCGTTAGATGATAACGCACCGTGAGTCGTGATGTTCTATCATAGCAGTTGCCGACATAACTTTTTTAACCCCTCGCTCTATGACCATTACCCACAAAGAGTGAGGATGTGTGCAGTTACGGGCGCAGATTGCGAAGCTTATAGGAGGGTTTATTTATATTGTGATTCATTTGTGTTGTATTAGTTATTCTTTTATGCATTAGGATATGACAGTGCTTTAGCATAGTATTTTTATATGTTGCTGGTGTCAAGTAGGAATAGCTAGATAAATAACTTTAAAGAAAATGTTGGAGGTGGCACCATCGTATAGTAGCTATTGATATTTTCACTATTAAATGTATATTGGACTCTTGCAATGTGAACGCTGAAATTCTTTGTTTTTTCTTAGATTCACAGATGTTATTATTACTATTTTATATTATCCATTGCATTGCGTAGGGGCTTGTCACTTGTCACACTCTTAGTTAGTTTGCAATTAATTCCTTTCTGTGGATAGAATTTGGAGAGGTTCAATTTAGATTTCTGTTAGGAGCAACTTATTTTTCTGGGCAGATTATTTTGGACTAGCCAATTTTTACAACTCCAAAGTTGGCTAGGGAATGTTTTTTTCCTGAATAAATTTAGGGCGATTATAACTTAAGACTGGCCTAATTTTTTCATAGATTTGTTTTTTCCTGGAGATGTGTTCTTTGGGCTAGTTTCTTAACAATACCTCTCATAATCCCGAGACACCCCAGACTAATTTTATAGTGCGTATCTAATCTAAAACGTATCCATCCTCTCCATTTGTGTGTTGGTTGGGGGAGGGTCTTGGAATGGCTGTTTCTGACCGACGGTCCCCCGAAAGTCGTGTCTAACGGGCACAATATGAAAGTTATCACGCCTGTATGATTAAGGGTGAGGATTTAAATCTTGCTTGAGAATAACCATACCATTGCATGTGGTACATTGCCAGGATCGCTATTAACCCGATGAGTGCTACGCCCGTCTGTAGACGGTACATCTTCTTTCAATTCACCGAGTTGATCTCTGGCATGTTCTGCCATCCGTTGAGCATTATGTAGTAAAACTTGAATTTGTAATTTTCATTCCGGAAGTAACTAACAAGCAAGTTGTGCTCACCGCACCACGTTGAGATTCAAGATAAAGACACCTTGAATGATTAACCACTTGTAAGGCGCAACATGTGTAATTCTTACTGTGGGCTGTAAACCTCGTATGGGGATGATGCAAGTGTGGGCACACAAATTTTAATTTTGAAATCTCTGAATAACCAAATGAATTTTTACGTAACGTATATAATTTGAATTTTGATTCATAGAAAACTGAAACCTATATACATTTTAAGCCTGCTACCTTCCTGGTAAGGTAAACATTATGGTCTCTACAATTTTTATTTACACATGTGAATAAACTTAACATTAATGCAGCAAACAGTTGATTGGTAACTCAGCACTCGGAAGGTTAATATGTCTCAAAATTTCCTCTCAAGGCAAATTTGACTTCACAAATGGCTTTACTCCGTTATGCATCACTATGAGTCAATTAAAAGAACCTCTGTTGGTAAATTGGGCTTTGCATACGCTACATGCTCCCGGCCCCGTTGAGTTTGGGTAGCGCACCTGCCTCTCACCCGGAGGTCCTGGACTCCGTCCGGCATTTTAGAAACTGACGCGAGGGCTGGAACGGGGTGCTGTGGGCATCACGACAATTGAGTAGCTGTCAGACAGTGAGGCAACTTTCCTGTCACGAAAACCGAGATTAACGGCCAAGGGAATCCGATGCGCCGACCACGCGTCACACCAATATCTACACGATAAATGGCTGGGCGGCGGCCCCTTCGTAGATTTAGGCCTATTATGTACTAAAGAGCCAGGGTTTATTTTATACGCTACATACATATGGCTTCTTCTCGCAATGGATTTGCTTGTGAGCCTTCAAAGTTCCTCTGTTGGTAAATTGTCTACGAAAATGCTACAAGCAAAGGGGCTTCTCTCCACAATGGAATTGCATGTTTGTAATAAAGTTTCCTTTTCTTTTAACTTGGCTTCGCATACGTTACATACATATGGCTTTCTTCCGCTATAGATTTGCATTTGAGCCAACAAACTACCTTATGCCTGAAGTTGTTTTGGCAAATATTTCTTCGCTCGGCTATGGATTAGCATGTGTCGCACTATTTATTTTCTTTTTGTCAACGTGACTTCTTCCCGCTATGCGTTTTAATGTGTGCATTAAAACTTACTTTATTCCTTAACTTGGCTTCGCATACCCTACATTTATATATCTTCTCTCTGCTATGGGCTAGGATGTGTACTTTCAAGTGTCTCTTTTGCTTAAACGTGGCTTCACATACGTTACATATATATGGTTTCTCGCTACTATGGATAACCTTGTGGCCCTTCAAATGACTTGATTGTTTGAACTTTGCTTTGCAAACGTTACATGCATATGGCTTGACGCCGCTATGGATTAAAATGTGTCTCTTCAGACTTTCTTTACGGGTAAATTTGGCTTCGCATACGTAACATTCGAACGGCCCTTCACCGCTATGGATTAGCATGTGCTCATTCAAACTCGCTTTCCGCTTAAACGTGGCTACGCATGCGTTACATCCGAATGGCCTCTCAGCGGTATGGGTTCGCATGTGTACCTTCAGACTTTCTTCATGATTAAATTTACCCGTGGCTCATGATCTCAAGATTAACGGTCACGTTAAACTACAAGCTTCCTTTTTTTGATTAAATTTAGAAGTGCATACATTACACAGATATACTTTCTCGACACTATGTTCTAGAATGTGGATCTTCAATGTGTTTTTACGAGCAAATTTGGCTTCGCATATGCTACATGCGAATGGTCTTTTGCCGCTATGGATCAACATGTGTGTTTTCAACTTTCGTTTAAGCTTAAATTTGGTATCGCATACATTACATGCATGAGGGTTCTCACTACTATGTAGTACCATGTGTGTCTTTAAATGCGCTTTAAGAGGAAATTTTTCTTCGCATATGCGACATGTAAATTGTTTCTCGTCGCTATGAATAACGTTGTGTGTTTTCCTCTTAAATGTACCGGAAGATGTAGCACCGCTACTTGAAAATGGAGTGTTACCTCTATGACTTAATATGGTTGCCTTAAATGTTTGTTTTATAGTAAATTTCCCATTAGATGCAGTGTTAGTATATTGTCTTCCACTATTATTTACAGCACAAATCATCCTTCCAGCAGGATTCAAAGTATTTGGACATATCAGCCTGAAACAGTTTGTACTAAGACTATAATAATAATATTGAAATAATATTGTCACGATATATAGATCTAAGTAGGGAAATTATAATTGGAGCAACTTTGATTAATATTACTATCAGGAAATTAGTCATCAAGAATTGAAGCGAGTGCGGGAAAAGACGTCTATGTTACATTGTGTGCAAATGGATTTTAGACGTATATTCCCACATACGCTTCAATTACAGGGAACTGGTTCCGTTTTCACTCCCCATTAATATGTATTTCATACAATCTGAATATTTTACAATTTTATACATAATTCACATACAATATAGTGTGTCTTGTCGGAGAGTATTAGGATTGTATCTTATCCGCAACAATCTTCCAATCTAAAGTCGTTTTCACCGGCCGACTACAATAGAGGAAAGGGGGTTAAGTTTCCACTCTGCTTGAATTTCGCCTCTGGATACTGGATGCGTATGTTTAAGTAGTAGCATCAATTTTTGCACATAATTGAGGAGAGTTTTCTCACTGCCGGCTAAGATGCTTAGAAAAAGGATACATAATTGTTGTAGTGTTTGTTATTGATTATATTGTTGTTATTGGCGCAGTTGTTTGAGATGCAATGCAGCACTGCATTTCTTACATTCTTGATATTGAGCTGTTTTTATTACATAATGTGATGCAGCACACTGTACTATTTTTCTGTAATGCTTGTTTGCATATTGTTACTACGTCTGCATACATGTAAACTTGTGGAAATCTGTACTCAAGTGTTGCAATATTCACAACATTTCATATGGTCAAAATCTCATTGGGAGGTGGCTGACCTTAACGTGGTGTATTATTCTGACACTATTGCAATTTTCTCTCAATTCGTTTTTCTGTTTGCTCCACCAATATTATGGGAGGGATGAATCATGTTGTTTTCTCCCCTCCTCCTAGCTACGCATTTAAGAATTGGGAGGCTTCTGTTCGAGCATTAACCCTCGCTCTAAGCCAACGAACTGTCATATGAAGCAGTCGTGTGTTTGGGCGCTGGTCCACATTTAACAACCAACCACTGTAAGTACAGCTCAATGTTTATTTAAATTACTATCGTGTGAGTATTTCACCTTGTATCCATCGATATATTAATTTTCGTATGTACTTTATCATGTACTGTTGAACATTAACGTAAATCAGCATTCCGTTCCATTCAATGTCATGACAAATGGTGAGTTTTCTGCTTTGTTTATTGACGTTATCCATTACGTAACATTATAATATTGAAACTTTGTATTGTACGTCGACCCCTTATTATTCCCGCTACAACGGGGTCAGGGATGAGATGCGATTAATGTCTTTGTGGCGGATGGTTTATTCGGCCGGATGCCCTTCCTATCGCCAGCCTCGTGAGAGGAGTTAATGAGAGATGAAATGAATGAAGATGAATGAAATTGGGCAAGGATGTGTCAGGATACGGCCGTGGCCTATCAGAAGGTACCGTCCCAGGATTTGGGAAACCACGGAAAAGCATTTCAAGGACGGCTGACGGTGGGGCTCGAACCCACGACTACCGAGTCCACAGAGAGCATGGCCCCATGGCCTAGCGCTGCGCTTTAACGAGCATAGATAGTGCAGTCAGTAATATTGAAATTCTAAGATTTGAAAATAATACTGCGCGGTTTTGATATTTTGGTTATTGGCCTACATTTCTCATTTTGTAACAAGTATTTCCGTGGAGAACTACACCGCCTATTTTCATACATCCTACTCATTATAAAATTTCAGTTTGATAGTTGAAATAGATTCGTAGATATTGAGAACCGTCTAAATATTTCAGATGGTCGCCATGTTGGATCTTTATTTATGAACTATTACATGGAGATTATTGTGTACGTTTGGTATTCAAACTTCAATCGCATGATTAGGACACATGAAGTAAAACTAGATTTTAAAATTTCGCACAGCTGCCATCTTGTGGTTATGAAAACAATTGAAATAAACTAGATGCCAGTGGATTAACATTTGTATAAGCATTTACTGTACAAATTTCCACTGCACTCGGATGGTTATATCGCGAGAAACATCCACTTAAATATGTATACTTCGCGTCGCCGCCATGTTGGATTGGTGCTCACCAGGTTATTGAAAGTCCTATATATGAACCTATGTTAATAGCCTCTATGAACATTTAAAAAAATCAGTTTGATTGCTGTAAATGATTCGTAGATACTGAGAACCTTCTAAATATTTCGGATGGTCGAAATTTTGGATTGCTGTATGTATCGGCCATATAGTTATGTACCATGAAGAACAATTATTGCGTAGCTTCATTATTCAAATGTTCACTTCAATCGCATGATTATGACACAAGAAACAAAAATTTAATTTTGAAATTTCGCACAGCTGCCATCTTGTGGTTTTAAAACAATTGAAACAAATTAGATGCCAGTGGATTAACATTTGTATAAGCATTTAACGTGCAAAGTTTCACTGCACTCGGATGGTTAAATCGCGAGGAACGTCCATTTAAATATGTATACTTCGCGTCGCCGCCATGTCGGATTTGTGCTCACCAGGCTACTGAAAGTCCTATAGATGAACTTATGTTCATAGCCTCTATGAACATAAAAATTCAGTTTGATTGCTGTAAAAGTTTCATAGATATTGAGTACCGTCTAAATATTTCGAATGCTCGCCATTTTGGATTGTTATATGTATCGGCCATAGAGTTATGTACGATGAAGGGAAAATTATTGCGTAGCTTCATTATTCAAACTTTCACTTCGATTGCACAATTACGACACAAGAAATACAAACTTAATTTTAAAATTACGCACAGCCGCCATCTTGAGGTTATGTAAACAATTGAACTAAATTAAATAGCAATGCATTACAATATATATATTCATTTACTGTACCACATTTCACTGAGCTCAGAGAGTTAAATCACGAGAAAAGTATATTAAAATGTTTCAAATTCGCTTGGCCGCCATGATGGTTTTGTTCAGTACAGGTGTTTGAATGTTACATATAAACTTGTACCAGTGTCGTTTAGCACCGTACAAAATTTCAGGTGATATCTGTAATAGTTTCGGAGATATAGAATCCGGTGAAATATTTCACACAGCCGCCATTTTGAGGTTATGTAAACAATTGAACTAAATTAGATGCCAGTGCATTACAATGTGTATAAACATTTGCTGTACCTAGTTTCCTTACGTTTGGATGGTTACATCGCGAGAAAAGTCTATTTAAATGTCACATTTGCGCTTGACCGCCATGTTTGTTTTGTAGTTACAAGGTTTTTGAAAGTCTCATAGGTGAACTTCTAGTAGTGCCCTTTATCACCGTACACAATTTCAGGGTGATATCGGTAACAGTTTCGGAGATACTGAATGCAAGTGAAATATTTCGCACATCCGCCATGTTGGATTGGTGAGACACAATAAAATTTGAAGGGCACATTGGGGTCGGCCAGAATCTTACCAAGTTTCATTGAAATCGCTCCAGCCGTTTAGAAGTTATTAGGGGGACACCCACACACACACACAAACACGGACAAAAGGTGATCTCATAAGCCTATTTTTTCCTTAAAATAGGCTAAAAATTAGGGAAAAGTTGACTTATGAAATCGATCCGGGCAAATGTTTCTTTGTCTGCCTGTGTGTACCACCCCTATCAACTCCTGAACGGACGCAGCTATGGAAACCAAATTTGGTATGAGTAAAGATATATACATGAATATCTCATGGCCATATTAGTGAATTAAGCAATCACTACCAACTGCTGAAAAGTAACAATTGAAAATTAAGCTCTATGTTAGATATCTTGCAGTGTATGCATGGCAACTGCTCCAAAATTGACACACATATGGATAATATTTAAGCGGATTAATTTACAAGACCCTTACATAACGGTGTTGATAACATGATTCTATGTCTGTTTATAGGTCCATTCCTTATAAGCATGAAACTTCCATGCTATCAATTGAATTTCAACCAATTATCGTACCGTGATTTGTGCACCGGAGCATATATTAATATAAGTTTTCTATATTGTAAACAGGGCTGCCAACTAATGAAAAATGCATTCCAAAATTGTTTTCCTAATTTCAATATACCAGAAATGATGCAACCCTACATTTCTAAGCTTTCCATACATATAGTACCTGCTAATGTAGATTAATTTCGATAACCGATATACGACAGTGCTGCCAAAATGATTCAACCCATGCTGATAGATTTCATGCTTAATCACATGTAACTTCCATACTAATAAATTAATTTCTGTCAAAATTGGCACATTCACAGATCATAATATTTCAGTTTTGATTTGAACATCCCATATATAGCAGTGTTGCCAACCTGATTTAACGCATACTATCTATTGGACCTCAACCAAATTTTCCATGGGCATTGTGTACCGTAAGAGATAGGACTTAAAATAATCAGAGTCACCAGGTCTGTCAACTGTTGATATATGGTGCCTTTAATTTTGAACCATTGTCTCAGTAGATTAGAGAGTTCGCAGGCAAACATATCTTAATTTTGCAACTTTAAGAACACAATATTCAGGTTTAAATTTGGAGCAACCAACACATGGCAATGTTGCTAAATGCGTGCCTATATGTTCAATGTATAACTGCACGTAAAATACCTACTGACGAATGGATTTCATCCACATTGAGTAAGTGCCATGTATGCTTTAGGATATACAATTGTGCTTAATATAAGAAACAGCAGGGCTGTAAACTGTGTAAAATAATCTCTTTTGCCCTCTAGGCTCAATATCTTGGAATATGTGTACGGAACACACTACAAATTAAGTAAGCTGTAAGTCCAAGATGCTTTAGTCATATTTAGAGTAAAACGTCAATGTTGTAACCGAACTTCTGTTAGGTTACAGAGACTGTTATTATTTTATTTCTTTATCTGGTTGCCAGCCATGACCACGATTGGTAGACCACCTCAGAGAATCTCATAAGATGTGCCTTGAGATTCTTTGCTGGTGGGTAGCCAAGTGGGTGGACCAGGAGGCCTTGGCTGATATAGGAAAGGTTCCTTTACATAGGCTGGTTGCCATGGAATCTGCTGTTTATAGGTAGTGGATGGCAAGATGGATGCAGCCAGGCTGGATGGAAACTAGTTGTTTTTTAATAAGATGTGAATGAATCATTGATAGTGTTGAGGCGATGAGATATGGAGTTGGTCTGATAAAGTTTGTTGGAATGAAGGGAAGAGATCAATGTTGTGATGTGAACATTCATTTAGCTAGAGGAAATCAAGTCAGGAATGATATATGAATTGCAGGAGTGTGAAGTGTTTTGATTTAATTTGTCCATGCAGACAGACCAATATTAAGGGTTATGTTACCCACAAAAGGTGGAATAATAATATTAAAAAAGGAGCAGGAGAATATTAAGCTGTGTGAGAGATGCAGGTAATGAAGATCGCGTATATGTAGAGAGACAAGGTATTAAAAGCATTGTATTTCGGATTTAGTTATGTGCAAAACATCATCTCGACCCAGAGATTAGAAGGAAATATAGTTACATTGATTGCCCAACGGTGTGGCATGTTGCTGTTGGTCGACCTCTAACCAACTAATAAAAATAAAAGTTTCATTGGCGCCCAACGTGGGGTCCGAATAACGAAATATGGAAGCTGAAATGATGGCCATGTTGGAGCCGCTTTTGCTCTGCTACGAAAAGTATGAAGGGATGGAGGAGAGGATCACTTCCCAGGTTACCTACCAGATGACCTCCCAGATGACTAGTTTAAAAGAGGGAACGTCTGAGAAGCTTGACAAAGTCAAAGAGCAGTTAGCTAGCATATGCATTGTGGAAGATAAAGTTGGGAAGGTAGAACCTGTGAGTGTGGATGTGGAGGAGAAGAATGGGAACAAGGAGCAGGAGGAAAAAAAGGGAAGTTGGAAGGACAGAGTGTGGAGGTCATATGCATTGTGGAAGAGAAAGTTGAAATAGTAGAATCTGTGAGTGTGTCTGTAGAGGAAGAGGTAAAGATTTATGAAGTACTTGATGATAAGCGGCGTGAGAAAAATATTCAAGAAGTGGTGAAGATAAGGCGAGGTTGTAGAGGAATATATTGGATAGACAATAGCAAGCGAAGAAGAGAGAGCAGTTATGGAGGTATACACAGAGGTCGCCGCCGAAGTAAAAGAAGAGGACGTCAAATGGAGGAGGAGAATAAAACTGAAGGCAAGGAGGAAGATGAGATAGAACATACCGTGAAGAAGCGTAAGAGGAGAAAGATGAGGATACGCAGGAGAGCAAGTTGGAAGAAGAAATGGACCAGATGGGAGGCAAAGAGAAGGAGTAAGAAGAGGAAGAGATGTCAGGCAGATCGAGATAAGAGAGTGGAGGATCAGAAGAAGAAAAGGGAGAAATTAAAGGGAAAAAAGCAAAGAGAAAAGAAAAGATGAGAAGAAAAGAATTGCTGAGCAAGATAAGGCAGATGAGGAAAGGGAGGGGAAGGGAGAGGAAGGAGAAAATGATGGCGGAAGGCAAGTGGCTGACGCCCAAGCACAAAGCAGACCGCGCGCGTGCGCAGGCCCTGCTACAGGCTCGCACGGTCCAAGGCATGAAGCTGCCTGCAGCGGATGACCACAAGTTTCCTCGACCTGGCACCAGGATACGGCCCAACAAGACCAAGCAGCAGCAAGCGACTGCCGACCAAGAAGGACAGAAGGTGGAGATGAAGAATGTGGACCAGGTCCCCTGACGTCAGAGGGAAGCACGGAACACAAGAAGGGTGACGAAGTGGAAGGAAGTAACATGAAACCTGCGGCGCAGAAGAAGAGAGAGAGGAGAAAAGGGAGGAGCAGAAGAAACTGGAACAGAAGAAGGAAGCAACCAAGAAGACTGAAGGAGCAGGCGAGACAAAGTCGGGGGACAGTGAAGCAGATGAGAAAGACCGAAAGCATAAGAGAAAGAAGAAGAAAGGAAGAGACTTTATGATGATGTTGAAGACGAAGATGATTATGATGATGACACAGACAGGTCTGATGACGATTCTCCGTTCCTTCTGACAACGATATTCTTGACGGATTTTTCCGATGGAGCGGGAGTATCTGATGGACTCGATGAGATGGCTTCGGCTGCTTTATCGGAGGAGAATATTTGTGCTGGTGGTTCTGGTGAACTTAGAAATGGTTGTTTCGGCGATGATGGTGCAAATGGTCTTTTTGAGGATTGTGTAGCCATTGAGGTGGAGGATAACGATGCCATTATTGGCGGATCTAAAGAAGATGATGAATATTTGTTCTCTTTGTGTCTTTTTGTTTTTGTTAGTGTTAGTTTCTTGTATTCTGTTTCTATGGTTGAGAATGAATCTCTAACCTTCGGTTGGAAATTCTTTCTCAAAAGGGGCGTTTTCTGTAACCGAACTTTTGTTAGGTTACAGAGACTGTTATTATTTTATTTCTTTATCTGGTTGCCAGCCATGACCACGATTGGTAGACCACCACAGAGAATCTAATGAGATGTGGCTTGAGATTCTTTGCTGGTGGGTAGCCAAGTGGGTGGACCAGGTGCCCTTGGCTGATATTGGAAAGGTTTCTTGACATGGGCAGGTTGCCATGGAATCTGCTGTTTATAGGTAGTGGCTGGCATGATGGATGCTGCCAGGCTGGATGGAAGCTAGTTGTTTTTTAATAAGATGTGAATGAATTGTTGATAGTGTTGAGGCGATGAGATATGGAGTTGGTCTGATAAAGTTTGTTGGAATGAAGGAAAGAGATCAATGTTGTGATGTGAACATGCATTTAGCTAGAGGAAAATCAAGTCAGGAATGATATATGAATTACAGGAGTGTGAAGAGTTTTGATTTAATTTGTCCATGCAGTTTGACCAATATTAAGGGTTGTGTTACCCACAAAAGGTGGAATAATAATATTAAAAAAGGAGCAGAAGAATATTAAACTGTGTGAGAGATGCAGGTAATGAAGATCGCGTATATGTAGAGAGACAAGGTATTAAACGCATTGTATTTCTGATTTCGTTATGTGCAAAACATCATATCGACCCAGAGATTAGAAGGAAATATAGTTACGTTGATTGCCCAACTGTGTGGCATGTTGCTGGTGGTCGACCCCTAACCAACAAATAAAAATAAAAGTTTCAATGTATGTGCTACCATCAATTCTATGTTAGCATACAAGATCAATGATTAGCTACATATAACTCCCATACTAACAAGTGTATTTCATCCAAATGTCGTATGTGTAATGAATGTCTTAAGGGATCTAACTCGGCATACCTTTGAAGTCATCACGCTTACCATCTGTTGATAAATGTTCCCCATAATTTTGAACCCTAGTCTCAATGCATGCAGACAACAGTACACAATTAGGCACATGTGTATAAGAGGTATGTTTGGAGATTCATTTCGAACAACCAAGGCGTGTCGACATAATTCTACCGGTGCGGATTGGTTCAATGTTTAAATTCAGGTAACTTCCATAACATTAATGGAAAACTTATAAATGTTATATATTGTGTGTTGTACGGGATATAATAGTGCGCACTTTGAGGGGCAGCAGAATTACCAACTGTCTCTAAGCATTTGAGCTGTATCCGAGAATCCATGGAAATAAACTATTTCAAGAAGACTGCAGTGTTCTATTAGGCAACAATATTTCAGGTATAATTCTAAAATGCCATAAATGCCAAGTTAATTTCGTTATTACTTTAGATAAGAAAATTAGGCTCTTTAGTTCATCACGATATGAACTGTTTTTGAGAATATTGGGTCTTTGGCCAGCTGCCACAAGCAGAGATGTCTTACTGTTTGGTTTGGTCACAGCTGAGCTCTTTGTGAGATCATATCCTTATTGTTTGGTTTCCTGTCGGTATAATGTTCTATTTTATTTTTCGAGTATATGAGATAAGGTTACTGATTATTACGCCAGTTACTTGATCTACATTTCTCTTTGCGTTTCGTGTGTCGTGCAAGACCGACATCGTTTTTCTACTAAGCATATTATACAATTATACTTTAATTTTTTATTGCATCCATTGTTTGAAGTCTCTGAATGAGAATGGATAGTTTTTGGGCAACTAAATAAAATGTTGATATCATTATCCACTTAAGTGAGAACTTGAAGAAACAAATATCATCACTGACAAATATAAAAACAGGATAACTTATTCAAATCCAACATTTTTAGTATGCATACATAAAAACAATACTTTTAGCCTATTTTCATTTATGAAAAAATAGGCTTATGAGATAACCTTTTGTCCGTGTGTCTGTCTGTGTGCGCGTGTGTGATGGTGTGTGTGATTAATTTTTGTGTGTTCCCCCTTTAATAACATCTAAACGGCTGGAGAGATTACGATGTAACTCGGTAAGTTCATAGCACTATCCTGGGCGACCCCGACCGTGACCTTCAAATTTTGTTACGTCTCAACAATATAACATGGCAGCTGTGCGAAATATTTGACCAGCTTTCAATATCTCCGAAACTATTACCTATATCACCCTGGAATTTTGTACGGTGATACAGGGAAGTACTAAAAATTCGTCCATATGACTTTTGAAAACCTGGTAACAACAAAACAAACATGGCGGCCAAGCGAAGTTGCGACATTTAAATAGTCGTTTCTCGCGATTTAACAAACAAAACACAATGAAACATGGTACAGTATACGTTTAAACACATTTTAATACACCGACATCTAACTTCGTTCAATTGTTTACATAACCTCAAGATGACGACAGTGCGAAATATTTCACCGGCATTCTATATCTCTGAAACTATTACCGGTATCACCATGACATTTTGTACGGAGATAAACGGCACTACTGTAAGTTCATCTGTGCCACTTTAAAGAACCTGTTAACCACAAAACGCGCATGGCGGCCAAGCGAAGCTGAAAGTTTTAAACAGACTTTTCTTGCGATGTAATCATCCAAACGCTATGAAACTTCGTACAGCAAATGTTTATACACATTTCAATGCACTGGTATCTAATTTAGTTCAATTGTTTACATAACCTCAAGATAGCGGTTGTGCGAATTTCGAAAATTAAGTTTTTATTTCTTGTGTTCTAATCGTGGGATAGAAATCAACATTTGCATGATGAACGTACACAATAATCATCATCTAATAGTACATAACTCTATGGCCTACATATATTAAAATCCAACATGGCGACCATCCGAAATAATTAGACGGTTCTCAATATCTATTAATCTACCACAGCAATCAAACTGAAATTTTGTAAGTGTATAGAGTCTATAAGCATAAGTTCACCTATGGGACGTTCAATAACCTGGCGAGCACAAATCCAACATGGCGGTGACGCGAAATTTAAATATTCAAATGGACGTTTCTTGCGTTTTAACCATCCGAGCGCAGTGAAACTTGATACGGTATATGCTTACACAAATTTTAATCGACTGGCATTTAATTCATTCAAATAATTTTCATAAACACAAGATGGCGGCTGAGCGAAATTTTAAAATCCCGCTTTTATTTCTTGTGTCCTAATCATGCGATTCAAGTTTGAATAAAACACCTACACAATAATCTTCATGTAATAGTATATAAATCTATGGTCTATAATATAAAATTCCAGCATGGTGATCATCGAAAATATTTAACGGTTCTCAATATCTACGAATCTATTACAGCAATAAAACTGACAATTTTTATGTTGATATAGGCAATTATTATAAGTAGAATATATGAAAATAAGCTATATAGTTCTTCACGGACCTACTTGTAGCTTATTATATTGTCCACTTACTCATTCGGATGATTTCTACTTGCTTCACTCTCTTCATGGGTATCTCCTTTTATAACCTAGCGACAAAAATTATCATTAATTTCAGAACTATCATCTTAAGCTTGTACATAATCAGTAAAAAATAATGTAAATGTACAGCACGGCTCAACTTGAAGAAAGGATAATATACATGTATAAGCTGCTCAACTGACTGATATTACTCTCTAATTCTGCATTAAACAAGTCTTAACTAGATCCATAACTTATCAAAGCCATCACTACTTTATAGGTCTAGTAAATATAAGTGTGATAGAAAATGTGGTGAACTGTGCTTTAAAGGAAATAATATGTGTTCTCGTTGGAAATAGCATTTTTGTGAAGTTTTTCTAACATTTTTGTTTTGCATTTTATGGAAGCCTGGCCCTTTTTCATGAAGAATACATGTAATTTATATACATTTAAGATAAGCAGACGACCTTCAGAGAGGTTTAAAACCATATGTGCATTGTCTCTGAACTAAGAGTGGGCGTGGCATCTTGGCAGGCAAAATTTCAATTCAATTTCTTTTGGACAGTCAGTTTGAATTTAGCGCCCATAGTATGTTAGTTGCCTCAATTGAAACGTAGTTCAAGTTTTTATCACCAAATGTCCTTAATGTAGCATTCCCTTCGTCAGGTAATGAGCCTACACAAAATATAAACTGGTCCTAATATAAGAAATTAGGGGGGAAGTGAAAGTTGACTGGGGAACTCATAAATGAAATGCAGAACTATTTATGGATAGCTCTACGTTCAAACACCAGCAGTATTGAAGCCATGAGAAATGCTATTCGGGCTACTCTCTACCACTTGACTGCGACTCGAGATCGTTCCACGCATCACAGGTGTCCTGTTGGTAGTGACAGCTGGTGTGCATACCAGCGGGCAAAGGCCGAATACAAACTGGAAGGATATAAGCATAAACCAGGCATTTCTCTAGAGATTCTTCATGCTGTAAAACCATTATATGAGAGACTGGGCGACCCATCTATGTTGTCCAAGTGTCTACATGGCCTAACACAGAACATCAATGATTATTTCAATGGAATAATGTGGCGATAGTGTCCTAAAGAAACTTATGTGGGGCTGAACACCCTCAGATTAGGAGTGATGCCTGCTGTGTGACATTTCAACTGTGGAAATACTGCAGACATAGAGATTTTGACTACAATGGATATACATCCTGGAATTACACCATGAGAGGAGCATTGAAGATAGATCAGGATCGGATAACGAAGAGCTCTTACCACTCTACCTCCCAACAGAAACAGAGGAGAAAGTATCCCAGAGAGAGGAGGAAGTTAAAAGAAGATAAGAACACTAACAAGGAAGGAGAGACTTATGGAGCTGGACTGTTTTAAAGAGCCAAGTAGGTGTGTAGAATGTGTGTCTTCAAAACATATCATTGTGCAACTTCTTCCTTGATTTTCTAAAAACTAGTTTTTTATGCAGATTTCCAAATTACAACAAGATACCTCATTCAGTGTTTGACCTAATATACTGAATAATATGTCAAATTAAAGGTAAGACGCTGTCAAATGTTGTATACTAGGATCTTTGGGATAATTTGAAAATCCGAAATGTGGTCCGCCATTAAAAACCCTTCTATAAGAAAAAAAAATAGAAATAACATGAAATTAATTATCAGTCTCTGAATTAAAATACATCATATCTGTAGAATACAACATTAGGTATTAAGGTGGCTTCAGCAGATATTATTTTTGACGAGATACAATGCTTTGAAAATTTTTCATTTTTAAAAATTTTCAGCACACCAAATGTTTTAGTTAATGTGTATACATGCTGAATCCACCATATAAATTTCAAAAAGAACAAATAAGAACTGTAAAAGTTTACTTGCAACGTGAACAAATACCATAGGAGTGAAGAAAAAATATGTATTAAAGAATTTCTATCAGTTAAATAGTTCTACCATATATATCACTCACAATATTCTACAAGAACATTTACACAAAACACAGCACAATTTTAGATTATGGCTGCTAAATTTGTGAAAACCTGGAGTAAGCCAATAGCATTAAGTGCAACAGGAGAGAGTGTATTTAACATACACTACATAATGCAGTATTCACATTATACGTCAACAGCAGTTAGTAGCGTCACAGGAATAACCTTCCCGTTTGTCCGCGCTGCCCACAAAGGTGAAATATAATGCGACAAGCCAAGATGTGCTCTCTTCTTAAGACCGGCCTAGGTGGTGATTGGATTTACTTGTAAACCTTTCTTGTTCTTGTAGCAATATACAGAGTGTTTCTTGTTCTTGTAGCTAATCATGTCCAGCAGCAATATACAGGGTGTTTCTTGTTCTTGTAGCTAATCATGTCCAGCAGCAATATACAGGATGTTTCTTGTTCTTTTATCAATATACAGGGTGTTTCTTGTTCTTGTAGCTAATCATGTCCAGCAGCAATATACAGGGTGTTTCTTGTTCTTGTAGCTAATGTTGTCCAGCAGCAATATACAGGGTGTTTCTTGTTCTTGTACCAATATACAGGGTGTTTCTTGTTCTTGTAGCTAATCATGTCCAGCAGCAATATACAGGGTATTCCTTGTTCTTGTAGCTAATCATGTCCAGCAGCAATATATACAGAGTGTTTCTTGTTCTTGTAGCTAATCATGTCCAGAGCAATATACAGGGTGTTTCTTGTTCTTGTAGCAATATACAGGATGTTTCTTGTTCTTGTAGCTAATCATGTCCGGCAGCAATATACAGAGTGTTTCTTGTTCTTGTAGCTAATCATGTCCGGCAGCAATATACAGGGTGTTTCTTGTTCTTGTAGCAATATACAGGGTGTTTCTTGTTCTTGTAGCTAATTTTGTCCAGCAGCAATATACAGGATGATTCTTGTTCTTTTAGCTAATCATGTCCAGCAGCAATATACAGGGTGTTTCCAAATTGCCATTACAAACTTTGCCGGTTAAGGAATACCAAGTACGCGGCACCCATGAGAATTCGTGGAAGAAGATATCGAATGACAACAATTCTGTAAGGGATATGGGACATCACGTGACGTACGAAATCTCGTCAGTGACGCAGAAAATGCGGGAGATTTGAACGTGTGATGTGGTGATAACAGGAAGACGGTGCGATGGTCCCCAATACAAGCCCTCCAAATCGGCAATTTCAAGTAGTGGAATGAACGTGATTTCAAGAAACAGTTCTGTGCTGAATGGCCTTATCAAAGGGTACAGTATATCCATGGACATCCGGGCGTTCGCGACTGGCTATAAGGAAGAGAATGGAAAGGCACAGCATTGTGGTTTACGGAGTTTTGCATACCCACCGTCAATAAGCATTTATGTTCTTACAATTAAGTTTCTCCATGTGGCTCTAGAATACTCTCTCACTTGGAATCATATCTGCAAGTATTTCGTTAACTTCGTAAACTTTAAACATTTACACAATTGCCTGGAGTTGAAGTGACAACTCAAGGAAGATCAATTAATACAACTGTAGAGGAAGTCAAAACCATTTCTGCACAAATTCCCGCATGATGGGATCTCATACCACTTCTTTGCTATGTCTACAGTAATTTAGGCGACCACGGAACATTTGGTATACACGTACCATGAAAATACTGTAATTTCTTCATACAAGAATACAAAGTTCACAACAGGTAACAAATACAACATGTTTGTGCTAAGGATATGCTGACTTCACATAATGTACCCTTCGCCTTTAAATATTAAGATTTATCTTCCTTTAGCTCAGTGGATGGAGTAATGGCATGCATAGAGGGAGGTCATGTGTTAGAGTCCGGCACAAGTCAGACAGTATAATACTATACCCTCCATCTACATGTCTTGTACTACCCATACCATACCCAACCTAACAACTGACAGCTTCCTTTCATTATCAGTACGGTCGGAATACACGGTCCCTTAATTGCAATAGTGAGAAGAAGATGGCCATCAGGTCATATAAGGAGCAACAAGTAAGGTACTTACCTCTTTCAAATCTCCTCCACTCGCTAAGGATGGTCTTTCTATTTCGATGAATGGAACAACCTCAGGTATAGAATATTCTTCTATCTTAATATCCTCAATGAGATCAGTATCTTCCTGCAGAGAAATGACTTGTTTAACAAACACGTTCCTTTGCATAGATGGAATTAAATAATACCCAGGTTTCCATCACCTTCCGAACACAATGCGATATACAAGAACTAGGTCAGAAATTTCGTACAGAATAGTAGTTGTGTTTTAGAGTTAACATCCCAGACTTGGATAACTTCATCAGCTGATCTCCATATATATTGTCCCCATTCACTCGTTCAGAAAGTGCGGCAAGATCCGAATGCCAGACCACGTGACAACACCGAGTAATTCTCAATTGTAAGGTGAGAACAATTATGATGACGGCGCATAGAAAGAGATACTTCTGAAGGCTGTGTAATGACAGAGTGATCAGTAAAATTCATTGTAATCACGAGATCAAAATTAGTATTATATGGATGGACAATATAAGAAATTGAGTTAGAAATTAATCATAAAATATTGGGATTCACTTTATGTGGAAACATAAAATACTTGGAACAAGGCGGAAGAAATTAGGAAGCGCGAGAAACTGATTAGCTACAGAACAGAGTAGCTACACTACATACAACTCAGAACTTGTTGAATGCGTCAGAGTGTGGATGCGCAGATTCGAACATCAAACTCCATAGTCATTTAGTGTATAGAATGGAGTATAAGTTGTGAAATAAAGTAGAGAATATTACTTATTTAGTGTGGAATACGCTGAAATTATGAGTCGGACAATTTAAAACGAAGATTTGGGTATTTATTGAACTTTGCGAACTGTAAAGTGCATGGCCAATGTGCAAGAGTTTGAGCACATGTGATAACATTGGAATGTCGACTTTTCAGAGATGAAAAATTGTTCAATAAATCTTAAATAAAAATCTGAGGTCAGTCGAATATTGACAAGTATGGGGGCAGTAAGTGAAGCCAAACATCCAAAGTTACAGTATATTAAAATGAGCTGGATGGAGACATATTCGCTAGGTTTGAATGCAAGTGTTCCATCTCCAAATATGGGTTTGTTGTGCTTATGTTGGTATACATTAGTTGAGGATGCATGTTTCCTTCATTTTCTTGACAGCCGCTGCCACCTATGAGAAATTTGTCTGAGGATGTGTGTACGTAATTATAACGTTTTTGTTTACTTTTTGATTTCCGAGACAGATTAAAGTAGCGATTAGGAGGTGACTTTTAAGTAAAGACAGCGTAACACAAATAGTTAGAAGGAAGGAATGAGACCCGTTAGATTATAGGGTGTCATATATTTCTAGTTACCTGTTCATTTGAAGAAGTGATTGTTGAAACAAATTCATGTTTATTCTGTGATAGACGTCAGGACCAGTGATTGTTATTATTCTGTAGACTGACCACGTCGTTTGAATTGCGGTGGATGATAAGTGAATCGACAGGAAAGGTTTATGAAGTGTGTGTAAAGTGTGTATTATATGTGTCTGTTATGTGCCACGGGAAGATGACCTATGTGATAAGTCTTCGTCCACGAGTGGTGACTGGTGTATCCAGCTTTCGCCCATAGTTTCTGATGTTCTTCGAGGCAGCTATGATGTGTGAATATTCGACAACTGGCCAGCGAGAACCTTTATCTACGAGGCCATGGGAGCCAAATTGTTTATTATGAATTTCGAATGAGTTGAGTTTTCACACAGATATACAATGGCATTTCGATTGTTCAGCGGAGATAGATATGATCTTGGAATCATAGCGCCAAATGAATGATCCAGAAGTGAACAACTGTGTTGGTGATAGACATTGAGTTCGTCAGTGCAATTGACATGACGCTGACATTTTCCATTTAGAGATCTTATGTGAATTATACTGATGTTTCATCTCTTCAAACCGGATAATTCAAACGACGCACTAACTGGGTTGCACTTGATACAAAATCACACTCCATATTTTGGAACAAGATTTGTTTTACTCATTTCAAGTACTGAACATTCAAGGTTAAGAAGCATGGTGGCCACTGCATTCCTGCAGTTAAAATGACAAGCCAAGGAAGACCATTGAACAAAATTTGGGTGGTGTCAAAACCGTCTCCCCACGAATTCCCGCATGAAAAGATCTCACAATAACTGCAATAACTGGAAGATGTACTGTATATAAATATAAAATGTTTATTGGTATTATGTTAATATATAGGCTATTAAAATTATAATGATTAAATAAATATTAAAGAAGAAAGGAAGAATTATTGGTAAATGTTACCGGTACGGCGTATAGCATATAACTCGTAGCTATCGTCCCATTTTAGCAAATAAACAGGTGAGTTAATGTACAAAATACCAACATAACAACCGAATAGCAACTGATTATAATATTATCACATACGAGATATTTAATTGGCACCAACTTAATACAATAATAATCCAAGATATGTTAAACCAAGCAAGCTGTTTGTTATGGTCCTTTCCGTTGTGAAATTTCACTAACTGTTCTTTCAGGAGACACTAGTGTTTGGAATATTCAAGCAAGGCCAACCCTCTAGTTCTCATTTCATAAAAACAAAACCTCATGCCGAAATAATAATGAAAATAACCACGGACGATTCATTAACAATGAAAATCAAATGGAGATTCGGACCGGAAGTTCGCTACACATAAGCTTCGGAGACATTTGAGCTCTATAGGGAGGCCATGGGTCCGAGTCCACCACTAGTGAGGCAATATCCCCTTGCCTCATATTTACACATTTTATACTTCCCGTACCATACACAACATAATAGCTAACATGACCTTTATACGATGTAACAAGTAGTAACCCAATAAGGTACTTACCACTGTCAAATCTCCACCATTCGCTAAAGATGGAGTTTCTTTTTTGATGCATGGAATAAACTCTGGTATGGAAACCTCTTCTATCTTGATATACTCAGTGAGATTAGCATCTTCCTGTAGAGAAATTACTTCTTTTACGAACACGTTCCTTGGCATTGAGTTCCTTTGCTATTTGCTTGATTATTCCCATTTCCTTATTATAACTGTCTTTTAACATGGGTATGTTTAAAGTCCTGTGCACCGTTGAATAGAACCCCGCTAATTTATGCGTACTGGGGTGATTGGACTAATTGCCAATTGCATGCGAAATTTCTGTGAGTTTTCGGAATATGGAATATGAAAGTCCATTATCTTTACGTTCGATAGTTATGTCGAGGTAATTTATTTACCAATCGGTTTCGGATTCCTTAGTGAATTTGATAGAGAGGTGTAGGCTAGTAATAGTTTCGAGAATTGTTTCGTCGTTTGTTAATTATAATGCAGATATGAGAATAATAGAGCAAATAACAAAGGAAAACAATTTTCCGTCCAGCTAAATAAATCAAATTGTAGCCAGACATAGAATCAAAAATATGCAAAACCCGCACAATAATGAGAAATAAATCGCCCGTTTCAATTATGTGAACGCGAATACATATAAAATCACCAGTCTGTTCAAAAAACAAGGCATAAAAATGCATTCACAACGAATAACAAAACCGGAAAGCATGTGCTCAACAGTAATCTAAATAAACAAGACCCATATTCAAAGTCAGGGGTATATTCCATTACGTGCCAAGAAACAGGGTGTCAAGCTAATTACACCAGGCAGAGTGGGAGAAGAATGGACACACGATACAATGAACACAGAAATGCGATTAAATACGGGACACACACGGCCGTATGCCAACACATGTGTGAAGTGGGACACAGTTTCACTAATATTGACACTCACTTAAAAATAATTCATCACGGACCGAAAGGTAGAGCTCTTGTCAATGAGGAAGCAATCGAGATACACTTAGCTAAAATATCTAACCCTAATAAATCTATAGGAACACACATTCATGGAGAGTTCACCCCTCTTCACTCTACTAGAAAACACACCCCGTCGGAAACAAGACACAACATAAAGAAGTAGCCAAGCTAGATAAGGCATTAATAAGGGAACTGGGGCCGATAGCCTAGATGTTAGGCCCCTTAAAACAACAATTATCATCATCATCAATAAGGGAACTTGTTATTGGTTCAGGATGTACGGTGTATCTTTTTCTTGAATAAACCAACGCCAGTATTAACGGCAGTATTACAGGTGCCGGGACATTCTCATTAGACCGGGCAGCGCTTATATGGCCTTTGAGCTTATACATGGCGAGGATGAAACCACGTCTTTGATAGTTGAAGATTTTCCTCAATACAGTAACATACACCACATTGGGGAGACTAGACTTGGCCATACACTGTCACATTACAACATACACAGAAACTTAGGAATGCGAGAAGGGAATTGCACAGGACGTTCCCCCAGTTGAGAGTAGATAGTGCCCAAGATAACTGCTCTCACCAGGTCAGCGCAAGACACCATCAGATAAGTATACAACCTGTATTGACCATTCAACCACAATCACATATTCACTCCAAACAAGAAAGTTTGCAGATCAATCACCATTCCAGTATTTTACCAAAACATCACACAGACCACAACTAACAAATATTGACGAGTTGAATTATCTCAACTCATACTGCAACGAAATAAGTGTACATATTGTAAATATTTTCATCCATACATTCTGACATAAATGTTAGGGCTTAAGTGTAATGGATCTGATGATGATCGTTTGACGATCGAAACTGGTCAGCCAAGTGTATTTGTAAATCTCTTGGAATTTTCTTCAGGATTAGGGAATAACCCATCTCTTTGGGGGAAATACGCGTTGACCGATTGAATAGCATCAAACTTTCGTCAATACTAAGTTACGTATATCAAAACTAAAACTTACCAGATTCTGGTTAGCATACCATTTACCATTAAGTCACTAAACCTTGCTTATCGTGTCCAACATTAAAATCGCAATGTTACAACATATACGAATCTAAATGCAACTTACTATGTTAGGGAATTCAAGTGCATGAGACAACCTGTCTGGTTCAATCTTGATCAATCGTTCTTGCTCCATGATGATCATGAAACTAGAACAGAGAAAGAGCACGTAGGAATTAATTAAAAGACCTTACATATTCCAGTACGACATATCTGTCCCATATTTAACAAATCAAATGAGGTAGTCTCAGATTCCTCAGTGATACGGAGCAGTTATATGTTTGTCAACAACATAAAGGCATAAACGTTTACTTGTTGACCGTCCTGGTCGAATAAGTTGGTACTATTGCAATTGAATAACTAATGGTGCCTGTAAAGCAGGGAAATAAATACCGTTATCCTACATTCGGTTTCCTTATTCCTTTAAACACACGAACTAGATTTGCGGCAGGTAGATTAAATAATATATTGTCAGACGATAAAGTATTGGCGATAAAAACTATCAACACGCTCAATTTGGCTCGTGAAAGTGGACTTAGTTTACTGCACAAGTATTGTGAATTGCTACTAATAACATACAGGCATTTACAAGCCTCAATAAATAACTACCTCCTTGTGTTACAATACACCCAGTTCAAATTAGAAACATTATCAACCCTCGCAATCATGAGGGTAATGCAGTATGTAGGCTACGTTGTCGTCATACTGCTGTTCCTAGTTACACAGACGCACCTCTGCCTCGTCTACTAATAGATGTAGTAAATTGAGTGTCGCTGACAATCTGCACCGGGCACTTAGTTATTTACTTATCTTAACAGAAGTTTTGTCTTGTCCCTACCTAACATTCATTTCTCAAAACGTAGATTTGATACGCATTAATTAATAAAAATACGCTCACATCTCGCACGAACTATATATCAAAGATAATAATCCAGTGACAGAATCACTATGTGGTACCTGTCAACTACTATGATATAGGAACGTCTTTTTAAGTATAGGCTACCTACTTTATGTTATCATTACGTACAGTAGGTAGCGGGCACGACCCGAATATTCTCAATGTAAATAGAAAATTATTTTATATACGTCATGTCAGAATGAAGTGTCATATACAGGAATTAGATGATTACTTACATACGTAGCCTACATTACGTGTTCAAGGTAAGAGAACTGTAACCGGCTATGTTAGAAAAAAGTTCCCCTCAGCTATGGACTTCTTGCGAATGAGCGTTGCTGCGTTCTGGCGGCAAGCCGCTCAAATAGTCTGTAGGACTTGTGTGAGCAACGTGATTAGATTATGTTGCGGAAAGATTTCAAGTTCAAGACAGTAAAAGTTCCACAGAGAGTGGAGCAAATGTAACTGCACATACAGAAATATCCACCTGGAGCGTAATTCTTCGTATTCAGCAACATCCTTAATTGTGGTATTTGTAGTCGGGATTTTTATAAATAAAACACCGTTAATAGGTCCTGACAGACCCAGACACTGTCTTATATGAAGCCAAACTAATCAGATCAGCGTGAACGAGGGGAGGGTAGCAGATTAGCTGCGGGAAGAGAGGTTGAAATGAAAGATGACAGAGAGTAGCCCAGCACTAGTGGAAGTAATGTCATGCTCAGCTGGAGTCCCGTGGTCACCAACACACGTCCTACTATTTGTGAGCCGCTGGGGAAGATTCACTGTTTCATGAAAATGAGGGATGTGAAGGAAGTGTGTTTAAATATGGATTATTATGTAACACGAGAATATCGACAAATATCATGACCATAAATAGTGATAATACTGAGGTGAGCTCGATGTCACCACCACAGCTAACATTGCACGTGTTGTCATCAATCACAACATCAATAAGGGCATCCAATCTCCATAAGAGTGAGACAGTCCTGACCTAGCAATATTTTGTCCAGGTTGCAGTAGCATCAAGGTAGTTTTTTTTAGAAATCCAGCTCCTCTACGAAGTATTCGTGGAATGAACATCTTCTGAAGTGCCCTGATCATTATTTGTGCCCATGTACTTGCGTGTGTGTAGAAATCGTTTACAAGCCTATGTTACAACTTGGCCTATAGGATACCTGTGGTGGGAATTGAACCGTCCTCTTCTCAGCTTAATTTTTTATTTCCTTATTGTTATCAAACGGCCATAAATGTAGCCTCACAAGTCTGAGTGTACCGTGTTCTAACCCTCAGACCCTCTCGTTTTCAATATTCCACGACAACGTTCTTAGGGTTTTCCCATTGTTGCAGGAAGGAAGACTTAATAATCTCTCTCGTAATGTGTTTAAAACATTTTGAAACCTACAAAGGATTACACTTTGAAAGACATGGTTTACATCCACTCCCAGGGGATTGAGATTTCTTATTGCTATATTAATCTGTTAAATAAATTTAAATTTCACCATTAAATACCTTATTTTACTGTCCTATTTGGTTCTCAAGCACGAGCCGTCACTCACGCTACTCCTGCAGTCTCAGTGAGCGAGTTGCCGCTAGGGGAAGCTAAAAAATCGCCAAACGTACGAGGTCAATAAAATGCATGTTACAGGCTCCACCATCATTCCCCAGGGAGGTACTATTTGCCATGCTGCATCAATAAAACCGTAGCGTAGCCAGGATCGACCAATGGGGGTCATAGTTATTTCGAAGCCAATTAATAAAGCAATCTTTGTCAACTTTACTCCTTCACCCACGTCTAATAATCCATCAGAAGGTTTCACTACTTTTATAAGGAAGATTATTGGAAATGTACCGTATTATTTATGATTCACAAACTTTTCTGGGAGTCATTAGAAGTTCCTTGCAATTTGAATTGTCCCTGCTGCACCGTAAAAATTTCATTTTATTACGTAAATAATTAATTTGACGATCGCCGACATGACACATTGATGTCATACCCGTTGCCAACTTGTCCAATACAAAATACACCTCACGACACGTGAATAATGAAATAAAGGGCAAAACCTTTGGCATGGATATAGATTATTGATGCGTGACTACCCCCACTGTGCGAGACAAAAACCAGGGGTGTTTATATTAGCTAACCTGTATTATTCTAGGCGAAAACAATTGGTCTGCCGGATGCGATATAGTACCGAATGCAAGGGGCTGTTAATACGGTACACAATGCTTAAAATTGCAGAATCAACTGGAAATTTGCATATATAATTCGTGTTCATATTTGGGAAGGCGCGGTGGGTCACAGACTGCGGAGCAGTAAACATCTTTTGCTACATCATCTCCAAATACTTTCCCGACTATACATTCAGGTAATTTGGTTAATTTCAGTACCGTACTTTGAGAATTTTAGAGCGAAACGTACCCATTCCGATGTCTTACCGAAATTATTGCCAAATTTCCTGATCCATAACGGTTACATTCTTAACTGTCATATTTTGCTTAAGAAGTTTCTTTTAATATCTGTGCAATGTGTTGGGATGTGCCAAATTTTTGCTCTCTGATCTTTCGAATTTTAGACAATTAACTGTTGTTCAAAGATGTGCAATCTATTAGATAAATTGACAAGAGGGATCATCATCAAAGAAGAGATCAAGAGAGTCGCAACAAAGAAGGTGAATAATAGTTTATAAGCAGAAAACAAAGACCAGTCTTCGCAAAGAATTTAGTGAGGTTTGATGACCAAACTCCTGTCAATAACAACTGGAACAATTGGAGCACAATTACTGTGAATGTCCTCGCCCACACGATGCACACATAGCAGTCCTGCTTCGTATGAAACATAATCTTACCAGAAAACAATTTCTGTGAATGTCATCGCACACAAGATGCATACATAGCATTCAATCTCTGTCTGAAACATATTCTTACCGGACCGAAATCAGTTTTCTGTTAAAAATTGAGCAAGGATTTCACACGCATAACACGAAGTATATCCATACTGCACCGAGACCAATCTCCTGCTTCATAAAGAAAGTCTGCCCCCCTCTGTCACTGAGAATGACGGAAAAGAATCCTACAGAGTTCTACAGAAAATGCAAACGCAGCACAGAAGAACATGTGGACTCAGCTACACGCGAGGAATGTGAAAGGAGGGAACATATGGAATGTGCGGGTCTGACGCAAGACGAACGGCACACGCTTACGAGAGCTAACTGCAGACTCACGTGGATATGCAAGGAATGCAAACCAATGCTGCGGAAAGCAGGGGAAAAGACGACCTCATGCAATGCCTATTAAGCTCTATAGAATCCATGCAAGCATCCATAGATAAAATGACACAACATATGGAAAACACACTCATAGAAAGAGTACAAGAAGCGGTAGCCAGGGAGATGGGAAAACCTCTCTCCCCCCGGCAAGAACCAAAAACAGCAGCCACAATAAGCCGGACGACCATAGAAAACAGGAGCCCTTCGTGCAGACGCAAGAAAAGAAATTAGTAAAGCTACCAGCCGCACAAAACACGATCAAGCCAGCAGCCACACGAAACACGGTAGAGGTAGCAGCCACGCAAAACAACCAGAGCGCCCCCAAGATAATCAGACCAGTCTCCATCTAAACGAGGCTTCAACCACCAACGCGCAGCACACAGAGACCAGACATCCGGAACGAGGACAGGGATGTTGGAATTTGAAAGAGCGTTTCTAACCAACCAAATATTACCTACAAATTTGGCTATACACCAGGAATTGTAGTGGTAGGTTCTTTTACATGCCATAAATGTATGAAATGGGCCGCCGGCTTTACTTCCCCTCCGAGGGAAGGCATACTGAAGGATTTTAACGCTCTTAAAAATCCGACGATTTCGGATCCATGACATAGCAGTTCAGCATGCTACCCACTACTCCACTGAAGCCAATATTCATGTTTATTAGGTAACATTTGTATTCTCACTTGTGGCTATAATACAGATTAATACAATGAACTTGGGACTTAAAGTGACAGTACCATACTCCCCAAGCGATGATATTATTCTCACTTGTGGCTATAATACAGATTAATACAATGCACTTGGGACTTAAGGTGACAGTAACGTACTCCCAAAGCAATGGTATTATTGTGTTAGGGATAATGTGTATTTCATTTTTTAAAGCAAATGTATTACATATTATCTTTAGTGGACTACAGTAGTCTTACATCGTAATTTACACTTCTGGTTTTACGAATGTATTACAATTTAAAATACACGATAAATAATATGATACAGTGAACATCAGACTTACATAAAGCAATAGTGACTGTTTTCCAAGCAAGAGTATCTGATGGGTTATGTATAATGTATCGTTTGCTGTCTTCATTACTTAGAGTGACCTGTTCAGCAAATTAGTATACAGCTGATGATTTTAAAAACATACATTTTCTTAAATAAGATAGGTGGGTTACTGAGTATCCAGTTTTTGTAATTATTAATATCTAAAAAGATGGTACATTAGCTTTCTCGGCCAAGGAATTCTCTCAGAATTTTTTCAAGGTTTATGCAATGTCTTGTGTGGGGTTTCGGAAGTGAAAGTCTGTTTGAGCTTTTAGCTCTCAGAGTAGATAATCTCACGTGCACTTCATAGTGCACAGTTCGCTACTACTGTTGGGGTCGGGGCAAGGTCCTAGGCGAAACCCCACATAAGACACGTCATATACTTAGAAAAATTGCTGAGTTTTCGTTTATATCTCACCCATAGCTAACAACAATTCTTCTTATTCCTTTTAATATTTGTATTACCAGATCATCTATCGCCATGGGGCTATGTGATTTAGATTTAGTGCCTACAAAGATGTCTATAACAAAACCAGAATATTCATCCGTAAAATTTCCAAGAATCTGTTTATTTACTAGAGGTAGATTGTAGTTATTATCCTCTGAATAGTTACTTTTATTAAGCCTATCTAGTTTAGTTTTGATATAACCAATAAAATTATTAGTTTTAATCTCATACAAATTATAATCTTCATCTGTATGGAGTAATTAAGCATGATCAAGGAATGTTTTTTTTACATATTCAGAGTGGAATTAATAAATGAGTGTTTCTGACAATTCCAGAATGATGTAAGCAACTTTCAAACGATTCATTACTATTACAACTAAATCCTCTTGAATAGTTGAACAGCAATGGAAGTGAGGCTGACTTATTAAGTTATTCGCACCATACCGTTTAACACCATTCTCCAACTTTGTTATCAGCTTCAAATCAATCTACTTATCAACGTACTCCATAATCTTTCCAAAAATACAATAAGGGAAAAATTTCACTGATTTACTTATAAGCAGTGTGGTGTCCATTAAAATATAATAACATCGCGCACGTAATGACGAAATGTAATTAAGTAAACAAACACTTGAACGGGATACGATAACTAATATTATGGCAAATGAAAGAGTACACAACGATAAAATAATTCAGAAGTGCTGAAAGTGTCTTCCTGCATGTGGAAAACACCACACGTAGAAAGAGGTCAGACCGGCATCAATGTAAGGGGAGATGATGGGTGAAGTACGATAGTTTCACCGCCAGATAGCGCAAGTGGGTAAGAAGAGACTAATAAAAGAAATACTACCATAGGTGCCAATGGCCTAAATTGATAGATACCATCAACAAGCTGTTCCGCAGCGTAAACCAACAAAGTGGAAATCTGATATTCTACGGATCGCAGCGTGGAATGTCAGAAGTCTGAATGGTACTGGAAGGTTATAGAAACTTAGAAAGAGGAATAGAGAGAACGAGGATGGATTTAGTTAGGATAAGTGAAGTGCGCTTGAAGGATAAAACAGGATTTTGGTCAGGTGACTATAGGACCATTAGAAGTAAATCAAACAAAGGCTACGCGGGGGTTAATTTCATATTGCCTAGAAAACTTGGAATGCGGGAGGATTATAATGAGCGATATATAGAAAGGGATTATTGTAGCTAAAATCAATTCAAAAACCTACGTGTACCACAGTGATGCAAGTCTATATGCCTACCAGTCAAGCTTATGATGAAGAAATTCATATAATCTAGGAAGACATAGATGACATTCTGAGATATGTCAACGGTGACGAAAATGTTCTAGTAATGGGCAATTGAATAATGTGGTAGGAAAAGAACGGGAAGGGAAGATAGTAGGATAATTTATATTTAGTGAAAGGAATGATTGAGAAATAAGGCTGACGGAATTCTGCACCGGGCACGAGTTGGTCATAGCTGGCACTAAATTCAATAACCACAATAGAAGAATATACGCATGGATGAGAGCAGGTGATATAGCACGTCCCCAAATCGAATTTGTTTTGGTCAACCAGATTCCAAAATAAGATTTTGGATTGCAAGGTGGGCAATATATAAACTGAGAGATAAGGAAGTGAACGTAAGATTCAAGAAGTGCATAAGAGAAGGACTAATGAAGAACGTACAAACACAGTTCAAAGACAAAAAAAAAATTAAATAACGAAAGCCCCCCCCAAAAAGTATTGTTAGGAAATAATAGGTAGAAAACCGTGGATCACTCAGTATAAACTAGAATTAATGGATGAAAGGCGGAAGCACAAGAATGAAAAATATGAAAATTGAGACGTCTGAAAATTGTCTGAAAACAGGAAAAGTAGTGACAGCTTATCGAAATATTCAGATGAAAAACAGATAGAGAAGAATAGGTTAAGAGACGGAAAGGTTACATAGAGCATATGGATAGGAGTAAATATTTTGAGAATCATGTCATGGAAAGGGATGATATTGATGAGGATAAGAAAGGATATTTAATTTAAGAGATCTATATTTGATACAACTCTAGGAGGCTTTTACGCACCAATAAGACACCAGAAATAGATGATAAAGCTGTCCAGGTTATTTCGTTTGGACGTAGGATTTATGAGACAGGAAAGGTACTCTCTGATTTTAAGAAGAATGTTATCATCCGTATTCCGAAGAAGCTGATATATGGAAGATTAACGTACAATTAGCATGATCGCTCAAGCTTCAAAGTCCTGACTACAATAATTTACAAGAAAAACCGAGTTGGGTGGTGTATGTGGTCTCCGGAGAAACGCAGCAACAAGGGAAGCTCTAATAATTCTTCAACTGAACTTGGAAGGTGGAATAAGGAAAGATAAGAGACAGTTCATGGCACTTGTAGACATAGAATAGGATTTTAATAGCGACGATTGGAGTAAGTTGTTTGATATTGTGAAAAGGATTCGAAGATAGTACAGGGACAGGAGTGTGATCTTCAAGCTGTACTGGAAGCAGATGGCAGTGAATGGCATGAGAGAGAGGATTTTTCATTCAGTAAAGAGTAAGGCAAGGCTGCATCTTATCACCCATAATTTTCAATCTAAACATTGTACGAGCAATGAGGGGAATTAGAAAATTGAAGTGGGAGTAATATTAAAGGGGTAATAATCTCTATTCCAAGATTTAATATTAACAATATGATCACAGCCGATTTATTAGAGGATAAGCATTTATTTTTATAAGGTATGTACTCTCTCTTGAGGAAGAATATCATGATGAAAATCAATAAACGGTAAAAGGAATAGAATTCAGACGCAGAAAATCTCAAACCCCTGCTTACGTCTAATGGGCAGGTAAAAAGCTAAACGAAGTGGGGAACTTTTGCTATTTACGAAATTAATAACCACAGTGATAGACGAAGAAGATATTAAAAGTAGGTACGCTCGGGCGAAGAAGGCATTTATACAGAGAACAATAGTGAATAAATTAAATATAGATTTCGGTATAAGAAAGTCTTTCTGAAACTATTTTTTCTGGGTCGTGGCGCACTAAGGAATTGAAACTTGAACTGTTGGCGGAACAGAAAAGAGGAGAATAGAGGCTCTTGAAATGTGGTTTTACAAGAGAATGATGAGTAGAGAGAGTAACAAAAAAAAGAAGTATTAAAGGGAGGTGCAATTGGAGAGTGGAGTTTGGTTAGTAGCTCACATACCTTACTATGACACCCAGGAATAGCAAAGTTAGTAATGGAAGGAAGTGTCGAGGAAAACCAAGGTTAGGATATGTTTAACAGATTGCCACGGATGTAAGGTGAGGTAATTATGTAGCGATGAAACGGTTAGCTCCTGACATGAATTGGGCATCCAGCTGCTATGATTAGAACGCGTGTCTTCAAATGACTATTCGCTAATGTGACTTTGCATCTACTGCATCAATATATGGCATTTTATCACCATGAATTAAAATGTGATAAGCTGATCCCTTTCACGTAAATTTGGCTTCGCATGGACTACATATTGCGTCCGATAGCGCATGTTCGATTTGACGATCGCTTGGTATCGATATCGACTGGTCATAAGTTGCGCCGGAACAGCGATGTCACATTCCCCGTGCTCGCAAATGTAATGCAATCTCCTTGATGAACACACACTTGACTTGGTCTCGCCATAAATACACATTTGGGGAATTTATCATTTTTAGCATATTTTGAAGATATTTGTAGCAATTAATTTATTTTGGAATATCTGAGAGTATTTAAAACATTCGATAACATAAATTTCGTACTGGTGATTGGAAAGCTACATGGAACTCGCGTGTGGAGATTAGACCATGAAGCTAGGTGGCAATAATTTGAATCATTAATTTGAAGAAATTGAACATTGCAGCCAACCTGGTCTTGAATAAATGTACAACATATTAGCTTTGGTTGTTTTGTGTTAACGTAATCGTGGACAGGGGAGCAGCTGTGGTCCCTAAAATTATTATAGAAGCAGATTTTCTACACATTCCAGTCCATGTTTTCGTATTCTACATTAAACCTATCAGCACGCTTAGAATCATGCTGGCAGAACTGTTGTATATCGGTTACTGAAAATTTACCTACATTTGCAGGTACCATATGTTGGGCCTATGCAAAGTTAAGAATTGTTGGCCTGGATACTTTCTGATATATTGAGATTAGGATAAGAATGTACAAAATGATTTTTTGAACAGTTGGCAGCCCCGTTGACGCTAGAAAACGCATATTCATATCTTCTTCAGTGAGCAAATCACATACCAAATAAGGTTGAAATCCAATAGATAGTATGGTAGGTACATGCATTTAAAGATTAGACTTATCAGCAGGCATAGAATCATGTTGGCAACGCTCTCAAGTATGGTATCCCGTAAAGCAGTCTGACGTAATATTATCAACATGTCTGCCAATTTTGGAACAATTCCCTTGCATATCTTCCGAGATATCCAACATAGACCTCAACTTTCAATTACCACTTTTCAGCAGTTGGGAGCACTGATGCCATTTTCAAATATGGCCGAGAGTTATTCAGGCATAGGTCTTCACTCACTCAAAATTTGGTTTCGATAGCTGCAGTCGTTGAGGAGTGAATAGGAGAACAAACACACATACAGACAGACATTTGCCCTGATCGATCTCATAAGTCTACTTTCTCCTCACAATTTCAAAATGTGAAATGTAGGATAAACGTATGCGACATACATTACAGTGCAATTGGCTAAGCTGCAGTGTTTGCAACCGCCGTTAGCCGGAACAGAACTAATCCATACGATTAGGAGGCAGTACCCGATGGACTTAAGAAGGCCTTAATTGCATCAGGTGCTAATACGTTCGTGGATTGTGATCGAATTCTTAGAAAGCTGGATAATAGTCATGAGCAGTTCACTAATACGAGACACCGGGGAGAGACCCGTGACGTGTTTGTGATATATGTGGATCTGACCATCTGCCGAAGTTCCAAGAACGAACTATTCACGTAATCAAACAAGGACCTGACAGCAGAACATTCCAGAGGAAAGAGTGGACTCGATACTAGCGGAATTGCCGGTATGAAAATAACTGCAACCGAAGATAATACGAGAATCGGCAGAATTATCAAAATTATATGCCCAGATGGAGTCGTGACGATTATGATAATGACAATAATCGAGGGTTCAACAGGAGAACATACCGTGATAACCAGAATGTTGTGATTGACCTAGACAGGCAAGGTAGGGGAGCAGTAACCAAGTTATACCGGTGGCTAATGTGGAGAGAGACATGAGGGAAGAAAAGTTCCAAGAGATCACAGATAGGATGGACAGAGCTAGAGATCAACGCATTGAACAACCAAGAAGTGGATGGTATTAGTGGCCATAACACTAACGATGAACGAAGGATCCTATGCAATTGACTGATTTGACTGTCATTGTGGCTTAAATCAACAAGTTGCCTGTACATACATTTAAAGTGCTATTATGAAGACTAAAGTTCCTATTGATGAAAATTGGTTGACCAGGGTGCGGATAAAGCCAATAGCGCATGTTCGATTTGACGATCGATTGGTATCGAGATCGGCTGGTCATGAGTTGCGCCGGAACTGCGCCGAGCTCAGCGAAATCACATTCCCCGTGCTCGCAAATGTAATGCAATCTCCTTGATGGACACTCACTTGCCTTGGTCTCGCCGGACATTAACATTTGGGGGATATTATCATTTTTGGCATATTTTGAAGATATGTGTAGCAATTGGAAAATTATAGAATTATATTTTGGAGATTTTGAAAATATAAACATTGACTAACTTCGCGGATATGCGAATATTGATTTTTAAATGCAGACATGATTCAAGTTGTAGCCGCTTGAATTCGGCTGTCTTCTACTCCCTTTACTACGACTGTCTGTTCTCGTGCCGAGTAGACGTAAAAGTGTTTTACTGATTTGAAAAATTGTGATTTGCATCCATCGAATGAGTATCTGAATTGTAGAAAGTGAATCGTTAATATTCCTGCCTCACTTTTAACCAGTGAAGAACTATCTATTAGTGGAAATAAACAGTGAATCGAGTGTAAAATATATTGCATAATTTACATGTGCAGGTCTTAAAACCATAGATAGATAGATAGTTTTATTAATTCCATTTTATCAAATACATGTATACAATACATTTTTGATATAGGACACATCAGAATTTACATATATAAAATAAAAGTACTAATAGGTATATACAGTAATACTATAACTATTTATAACTTATTATAAAAACAGATCTTAAGAGATACAATCTTATTGGACAACTATTTACACCTTATTCTATTATCATAATATGTAAACTTAATTCTATAAATACAACAACTTACAGCTAGGTATTACAATTAAAATAGAATAGCAAAATATAATTATAGATTTCATCGTTTTGTATACACTAAGATATTCAACTACAGAGTAAAAACAATGGCACTGCAGATAAGCATTCAACATTCTATCAAAGGTTTTTATTTTTGGGGTTAGTTTTATATACTTGGGTAGTTTATTGTATAATTTAACTCCTGATTGAAAAGTTCCTTTTTGATATATGCGTGTGTGAGTGTGTGTGAAATATGAATGTTTTGATTTTGTCTTGTGTTATGCCTATGAACATCATTGTATGTTTTAAGAAAAACATCCTTATTCATTAAATTCTTTTTACAAAACTTAATACTTTCAAAGATATATATACAGGGCAGAAGGAGAATGTTTAAATCTTTAAACAGAGGTCTACATGATTCTCTAGTGTTTACATTTGCCATAATTCTAATCGCCCTCTTTTGTATCCTAAACGTGCTTAGTACATCTGGCGACATACCCCAAAATATGACCCCATATCTTAAGTATGAATGGAAATAAGCAAAATAAGTATTTCTTAATGTGTGCATGCTAGTGCAGTTTTTCAAAATACGTAATGCAGAGCACATCGAGTTCAGTTTAGTATTTAGATATTGTATATGTTTATTCCATTTCAAGTCATGTTGTATCCATAGTCCTAAAAACTTTGTTTCTGATTTATTTTCTATTTGATGACCATTTAATGTTATATTGGGCTTCGCAGGATTCCTATTCTGTATAGTGTGGAAATTTAGACATACTGTTTTTTATAGTTGATTATGAGGCGATTATCTTGTGACTATTTGGTTCTCTCTCCTGTAACGGAGTCAGCAGACTGCTGTATGACCTGTTTAGTTTCACCTTTTATTACGAGTGTTGTATCGTCCGCAAACAAAATTTCCTTATGTGAAAGAACGTTCTGTGTTATATCATTGTTATATAGAACCATGGGCATAGTCGACCACATGGTCGCCAGGATAACCATATAAATGTGGTAGAAACATTTAAAACCACGTCAGAACAGTAAGAATTATTGTGATATAAAATTGTAGGACCTGAACCATTGCAAAATTATAATTATTGAAGGGTGTAATACTTCGTAAATTGTGCACAGTTTTTAGCGAGAAAAATTATCGTATAACCAATATTCATAGCTTCAGCATTACAGGTCATGGTATCATTTTTTACGCCAGGGGTATGGCACTTTTACCTAGATATCGTATCGTTTCCACATGCCAGGAGAATTGGAAGTGTTTTCTCTGCATAGTTCAAGCTGTTTGTGGCAAGTCTAAATGTTGTTCTGTAAGCCGAGTGGGCCAACATGTGTTTCCAAAGGTTAGCCAGAGAACAATGTTATTTGAGAGCAATGACATAGCTGCACGATTAAGAAACTTCATGTAGCCTTGTGTCTCAAAGTATTGTGAAGGCTGTGAGACTCAGTCAGATTGAAGGTTACGAGATGCAAACCTGTTTTGAAGAGCACACCAGCGCGAGGGTGTAGGCCATTTCATTTGTTTGGTAGATTTACAAAGACGACGAATTGACACTGGTAGAATTGTATTTCTGTAAGTGGGAGGCTGCTGGTTCATAGTAGGTCATTTTTAAAAGCTCGTAGAAGCAATTGGCAATCTAGAGTGAAACAGTTTAGTATTGGATGATGACACGTTATGATTAAATGTCTGAATGATAAACTCAGAATTTATGAACATGAACAAACAGCTGATAGGCAGATATCCCATTTTTGGTCAATAGCAGAGACGTTTGTATCAATTAGTAACCATGCAATTGTGCTGCATTTTATTATACAATTAAGGGCGTGACTTAGATTGTTCCTATTTTTGGAGCTGAATTATTTGAAGAGGGCCCGTGTAGGACTTTTGTCCTGTCGACTGTTTTAGTCTGACCAGCCGTATTGATGGCTTGACAAGAACTTAAGGTGGTTGAGTTACAACTCAGAAGTTGCCAATTTTTGTGAACTGAGTTTCAAAGGTACGCAATGGTTACTTAGATCATTTCATGGTCAGTACAATTACAGTTACACCTTCAGGGATAAATTGAAATTGAAATTAAATCTGCTATTAATATTATGGTGATAGGAGTTTGGTAATAAATTGAAACTAAATAGTTTTTGAAAACTTAAATAATACCGAAATGCTAAACTTAAATTTCTTTTCTTGACCGATAATATTAGAACGTGCTTTTCTTCGACTTATTTGTATACACCTTTGACTGAAGCCCTATTGTGAGACGCCGATCATTTAACGACGTGCTAATCGCTACCCTTCGGTTGTTAAATAATTACGCACCGTGTGTCGTGATGTTTCATCATAGCAGTTGCCGACATAACTTTTTTAACCCCTCGCTCTATGACCATTAGCCACAAAGAGTGGGGATGTGTGCAGTCACGGGCGCCGATTGCGAAGCTTATAGGAGGGTTTATTTTTATTGTGATTAATTTGTGTTGTATAAGTTATTTTTGATGCATTAGGATATGATAGTCTTTAGCATAGTATTTTTATATTTTGCTGATGTCAAGTAGAAATAGCTAGATAGATAACTTTAAAGAAAATGATGGAGGTGGCACCACCGTATAGTAGCTATTGATATTTTCACTATTAAAAGTATATTGGACTCTTGCATTGTCAACGCTGAAATTCTTGTTTTTTCGTAGATTCACAGATGTTATTATACTATTTTATATTCTCCACTGCATTGCGTAGGGGCTTGTCACGTGTCACACTCTTAGTTAGTTTGCAATTAATTCCTTTCTGTGGATAGAAATTGGAGAGGTTCAATTTAGATTTCAGTTAGGAGCAAATTATTTTTCTTGGCAGATTATTTTGGACTAGCCAATTTTTACAACTCCGAAGTAGGCTAGGGAACTGTTTTCTTTCATGAATAAATTTAGGGCGATTATAACTTAAGACTGGCCCAACTTTTTCATAGATTTGTTTTTTCCTGGAGATGTGTTCTTTGGGCTAGTTCCTTAACAATACCTCTCATAATCCCGAGACACCCTAGACTAATTTTATCGTGCGTATCTAGTCTAGACGTATCCATCCTCTCCATTTGTGTGTTGGTTGGGGGAGGGTCTTGGAATGGCTGTTTCTGACCGACGGTCCCCCGTATGTCGTGCCTAACGGGCACAATATGAAAGTTATCACGCCTGTATGGTTAAGGGTGAGGATCTAAATCTTGCTTGAGAATAACCATACCATTGCATGTGGTGCATCGCCAGGATCGCTATTAACCCGATGAGTGCTACGCCCGTCTATAGACGGTACATCTTCTTTCAATTCACCGTTCGCTCTGGAGTACCGAGTCGATCTCTGGCATGTTCTGCCATCCGTTGAGCATTATGTAGTACTACTTGAATTTGTAATTTTCATTCCGGAAGTAATTAACAGGCAAGTTGTTCTCACCGCACCACGTTGAGATTTAAGAAAATGAAACCTTGAATTATTAACCACTAGCAAGGCGCAACATGTGTAATTCTTAGTGTGGGCTGTAAACCTCGTATGGGGATGTGAGATTTTCGAAGTGAAATGCCATGTCTTGTGGTTCGGATTCCACGTCAAAAGGTGGTCCCGTGGCTCATAATCACAAGATTCACGGTGACGTAAAACTACAATTATGCAAGTGTGGGCACACAAATTTTATTTTGAAATCTCTGAATAACCAAATGAATTTTTACGTAACTTATATAATTTGAATTTTGTTTCATAGAAAACTGAAACCTATATACATTTTAAGCCTGCTACCTTCCTGGTAAGGTAAACATTAAGGTTTCTACTATTTTTATATACACATCTGAATAAACTTAACACTAATGCAGCAAACAGCTGATTGGTAACTCAGCACTCGGAAGGTTAATATGTCTCAAAATTTCCTCTCAAGGCAAATTTGACTTCACAAATGGCTTTTCTCCGTTATGCATCACTATGTGTCAATTAAAAGAACCACTGTTGGTAAATTGGGCTTTGTATAAGCTACATGCACCCAGACCCGTTGAGTTTGAGTAGCGCACCTGCCTCTCACCCGGAGGTCCTGGACTCCGTCCGGCATTTTAGAAACTGACGCGAGGGCTGGAACGGGGTGCTGTGGGCATCAGGAGGACAATTGAGTAGCTGTCAGACAGTGAGGCAGCTTTCCTGTCACGAAAACCAAGATTAACGGCCGAGGGAATCCGATACGCCGACCACGCGTCACCCCATTATCTGCACGATAAATGGCTGGGCAGCCAATTATGGACTATAGAGCCAGGGTTTATTTTATACGCTACATACATATGACTTCTTCTCGCAATGGAATTGCTGGTGAGCCTTCAAAGATCCTCTGTTGATAATTGTCTACGGAAATGCTACAATCAAAGGGGCTTCTCTCCACTATGGAATTGCATGTTTGTAATAATGTTTCCTTTTCTTTAAATTTGGCTTCGCATACGTTAGATACATATGGCATTTTTCCGCTATAAATTTGCATTTGAGCCTACAAATTACCTTATGATTGAACTTGGTTTCGCAAATATTAATTCGCATGGCTATGGATTAGCATATGTCGCTCTAAATGTCCCTTTTTTGTTTGGTAAACGTGGCTTCTTCCCGCTATGCATTTTAATGTGTGCATAAAAACGTACTTTATTTCTTAACTTGGCTTCGCATACCCTACATTTATATGTCCTCTCGCTGCTATGGGCTAGTACGTGGACTTTCAGGTGTCTCTTTTGGTAGAGGTGGCTTCGCATAAGGTACATATATATTGTTTCTTGCTACTATGGATTAGCTTGGGGCCCGTCAAATGACCTGATTGTGTGAACTTGGCTTCGCACACGTTACATGTATATGGTCTGTCGCCGCTATGGATTAAAACATGTCTCTTCAGACTTTTTTTAGGGGTAAATTTGGCTCCGCACTCGGTACAATCGACCGGCTTCTGACCGCTATGAAATTGCATGTGTTCATTCAAACTCACTTCCCGCTTAAACATAGTTTCGCATGCGCTACATCCGAATGGTCTCTCGCCGCTATGTGTTTGCATGTGTACCTTCTAACTTTCATAATGGTTAATTCGGAAAGTGCATACATTACATGGATATACCTTCTCGACACAATGTACTAGCACGTAAATCCTCAATGAGTCTATAGGGGCAAATTTGGCTTCGCATATGCTACATGCGAATTTCCTTTTGCCGGTATGGATTAGCATGTGTGTTTTCAACTTTTGTTTTAACGTAAATTTGGCACCGCATACATTACTTGCATCTGGGTTCTCGCTACTATGTACTAACATGTGTGTCTTCAAGTGCCCTTTAAGTGGAAATTTTGCTTCGCATATGCTACATGTAAATGGTTTCTTGCCGCTATGAATAAACTTGTCTTTTTTCCTTGTATCTGTCCCCGAAGATGTAGCCCCACTACTTGAAAATGGAGTGTTACCTCTATGACTTAAAATGATTGCCTTAAAAGTTTGTTTTATAGTAAATTTCCCATTAGTTGCAGTGTTAGTATATTGCCTTCCACGATTATTTGTAGCACAAATCACCCTTCCAGCGGAATTCAAAATATCTGGACATATCAGTCTGAAACAGTTAGTACTAAGAGTATAATAATAATATTGTCACGATATATAGATCTTAGTAGTGAAATTATAGTAAGAGCAACTTTGATTAATATTACTACCAGGTAATTAGTCATCAAGAATTGAAGCGAGTGCGGGAAAATACGTCTATGATACATTGTGTGTTAATGGATTTTAGACGTTTGTTCCCACACACACTACAATTACAAGGAACTGGTTCCGTTTTCACTCCTCATTAATATGTATTTCTTACAGTCTGAATATTTTACAATTTTATACATATTTCACATACAATATATTGTGTCTTGTCGGAGAGTATTAGGATTGTATCTTATCTACAACCATCTTCCAATCTAAAGTCGTTTTCACCGGCCGAGTACAATAGAGGAAAGGGGGTTAAGTTTCCACTCTGCTTGAATTTCGGCTCTGGATACCGGATGCGTATGTTAAAGTAATAGCATCAATTCTTGCACATAATTGAGGTGAGTTTTCACTCAGCCGGCTATGATGCTTAGAAAAAGAATACGTAATTGTTGTAGTGTTTGTTATTGATTTTGTTGTTGTTATTGGCGCAGTTGTGTGAGATGCAATGCAGCACTCCATTTCTTACATTCTTGATATTGAGCAGTTTTTATTAGATAATGGGATGCAGCACACTGTACTTTTTTTCTGTAATGCTTGTTTGCATATAGTTACTACGTCTTCATACATGTAAACTTGTGGAAATCTGTACTCAAGTGTTGCAATATTCACAACATTTCATATGGTCGAAATCTCATTGGGTGGTGGCTGAACTTAACGTAGTGTATTATTTTGACACTATTGCAATTTTCTCTCTATTCGTTTTTCTGTTGGCTCAACCAATATTATGGGGGGGATGATTCATGGTGTTTTCTCCCCTCCTCCTAGCTATGCATTTTAGAATTGGGAGGCTTCTGCACGTGCATTAACCCTCGCTCTAAGCCACCGAACTGTCATATGAAGCAGTCGTGTGTTTGGGCGCTGGTCCACATTTAACAACCAACCATTGTAAATACAACTCAATGTTTATTTAAATGACTATCGTGTGAGTATTTCACCTTGTATCCATCGATATATTAATTTTCGTATGTACTTTTTCATGCACTGTTGAACATTATCCGTAAATCAGCATTCCGTTCCATTCAATGTCATGATATATGGTGAGTTATCTGCTTTGTTTATTGACGTTATCCATTACATGACTTTATAATATTGAAACTCAGTGTTGTACATCAACCCCTTATTATTCCCGTTACAACGGGGTCGGGAATGAGACGCGATTACTGTCTTGGTGGCGGATGGTTTATACGGCTTGATGCCCTTCCTATCGCCAACCTCATGAGAGGAGTTAATGAGAGATGAAATGAATGAAGATGAATGAAATTAGGAGAGGATGTGTCAGGATACGGCCGTGGCCTATCAGAAGGTACCGTCCCAGGATTTGGGAAACCACGGAAAAGCATTTCAAGGCTGACGGTGGGGCTCAAACCCACGACTACCGAGTCCACAGAGAGCATGGCCTCATGGCCTAGCGCTGCGCTTTAACGAGCATAGGTAGTGCAGTAGGTAATATTGAAATTCTAAGATTTGAAAATAATACTGTGCGGTTTTTCTTTTTTGGTTAGAAGCCTACATTTCTCATTTTGTAAAAAGTATTTCCGTGAATAACTATACAGCCTATTTTCATACATCCTACTCAATGTCAATTGCCTCTATCAACATACAAAATTTCAGTTTGATAGTTGAAATAGATCCGTAAATATTGACAACCGTCTAAATATTTCAGATGGTCGCCATGTTGCATCTTTATTTATGTACTATTACATGAAGATTATTGTGTACGTGTGGTATACAAACTTCAATCGCAAGATTAGGACACATGAAGTAAAAACAAGATTTTAAAATTTCGCACAGCTGCCATCTTGTGGTTATGAAAACAATTGAAATAAACTAGAAGCCAGTGGATTAACATTTGTATAAGCATTTACTGTACAAAGTTCCACTGCGCTCGGATGGTTATATCGCGAGAAACGTCCACTTAAATATGTATAATTCGCGTCACCGCCATGTTGGATTGGTGCTCACCAGGTTATTAAAGTCCAATAGATGAACCTATGATAATAGCCTCTATGATCATTTAAAAAATCAGTTTGATTGCTGTAAATGATTCGTAGATACAGAGAACCATCTAAATATTTCGGATGCTCGCCATTTTGGATTGCTGTATGTATCGGCCATATAGTTATGTACCATAAACAACAATTCTTGCGTAGCTCATTACTCAAATGTTCATATCAATTGCGTGATTATGACACATGAAACAAAAATTTAATTTTGAAATTTCGCACAGCTGACATCTTGTGGTTATGAAAACAACTGAAATAAATTAGATACCAGTGGATTAACATTTGTATAAGCATTTAACGTGCAAAATTTCACTGAACTCGGATGGTTAAATCGCGAGAAACGTCCATTTAAATACGTATATTTCGCGTCGCCGCCATGTTGGATTTGTGCTCACCAGGCTACTGAAAGTCCTATAGGTGAACTTATGTTCATAGCCTGTATGAACATAAAAAAATCAGTTTGATTGCTGTAAAAGATTCGTAGATATTGCGTACTGTCTAAATATTTCGGATGCTCGCCATTTTGGATTGTTATATGTATCGGCCATAGAGTTATGTACTGCCCCCGTAATTGAATTATGTAGAGACCACGGTGGCTATATTTGAAATTATAAGGAGAGTTATGGTTGTCATAGTTATGACGTGGGTAGTCATGACGTAAGAACGGATGACGTAAATGTTATGCCAGCAAGCTACTTGAGCTGAGATTCTCAGTGACGTCAGCATTTAGTCGAGAATGTTCCAAGATTTACGACGCAGTCGCAGGAAACGAGGAATTCTGCTGAGGAAGAAACTATGCTATTGGAGGGGAGGCTTGAACCAATCAACGATAGTTTAAAGGAAGACGGAGATTGCTGAAACAATGGTATTTTTATTACTTTTGGAATGCAGAATTGTGGAAATCCATTTGCAGTAAAAGCATTGATTTGGAATTTTGGTGAAATTTATTTTCAGTTTTTGAATTTTGAAAATCCGTCATGTATTAACGAAGTTGGAACTTCTAGCGATGACGCAGTACCACGCTTTGGAAGGGATGGAAACGCCCCTCGTGAAGTTAATAAAAGGGCTTGCGCAGAAGAGAGGAGTCTCTTTCGTTCTCTGATCATTCTGAGATCTCATTCTCAGATCATCGAAGTATATTTGTGAAAGTTCTTTTCTTATACATTCATTATAGTGAGACGTCGAAGTGAACAGCAGTGAAAAGAATCGTCTTTATAACGCGTGGCGAGGCCACTATATTAACGAGATCCAAGTCAAACTAGGTGAAGTTGAAACGGACCTTAGAAAGCTTCTACAAGTTTAGCTTTGAACAGTTAGCGGTCACCGATAAGCTAATTGTATTGTGCAGTGCTACATGCAGTTATAATGAAAAGCTGAACAATTTCGACCGATTAATTTGAAAGATATTAGCAGTTTTATACGACTGACAAAAGTGATTATCTCGCCACAAGAGAAGCACTTTTGTATAGCCAGAATCAACGCAACGGCTGACGCTGCGAGTGGAATAGAAAGACTTCAGATTGCTTGGTTACACAACGCTACAGTATAATGGAGCAATTTAATACGGCAGTTTGTTCTTCTAACACTACAACCGCAGAGCAGATGGAGGGCTAAAGGGCTTATTGCAATTGGGACATATTTCAACGGAGTAAGATAGCGACATGGAATTTCGCTAATTGCTATTCCACACAAGCGAACATGCGGTGAATACCATCTACACCCATGTTTCGTAATTAAAGGCTGAATACCATCGAACAGCCATAGAAACAATTTCATACTCTGAATATGAATAATTTCTTCGGAAATTTCTACAAAACTTCATGACGATTGTCTACTGGAACTTCAGGGAATTTTTCAAGAGAGGTCAGGGTGGACCCGACTCACAAAGAAGATTATTGCCGGAAGGATGTCTATTCGTCTTCAAGGAGCAGAGCGATACACGGAGAAGGAAGCAGTTCGATTCTCCGAGGGTGCTATTTCCTATTTCGAGGATGGACCTCAACTTTAACTTGGTGAAATGGATCCATCAGCAGTCTTCTTTGGGGAATTTTCCTCTGGAACGTCAATCGGCAGATAAGGTAGTCGTGAACGTTTATTGTATTTGAGTTTATTAATGATGTTTGAGCAACCATTTTTCCCATATTTTTATCCTCATGTATTTTTGCCCTATTTTCTTGTTGAGATTCTTATTCTCAGTACACCTTGATGAGTTTTGCATTTTTCGACGATTTATTAAGACATTGTTATGTCATGGGCATAGTTAATGATTTTGAATCAGTTGAGACTGATATTTAGAATTTTCAGTAATTAATATTTTTTTTGTAGTCACGATTTGACTGTAAGTTAATGATTTTTATGGCAGATTTAAATTCAGACAGCGTGTCATTTTATTAAAGTAATTCTACCCCAGTTTAATTACTTTGACCAATTTTCTGTCATCATCAAGAAGGAAGAACATTTAAATGATTTTAGAGCGTTAAAATCTCTTACGTTGTCGACGATCTTGGAAATACTAGTCGTTATTTGTATTGATTGCAACACAGACATTTATCGTCAGTTATGAATGATCATTGCATCATAGACACTTTTGTGAAAGATTAACTTTAATAATGAATTATTGAATGCATTAAAGTCAAGAACTTTTGTTAGGAGTTTTTCTCAATTAGAGATTTATATAACGATGTTTGCATTCCCCAGTCTAATTGGATTCTATTCGACTACTTTGCATTTTAGTCGCACTTTATTTGATGATAGTATTTTCATACTACAATTTTTTTTTAGGATGTTAATCTTAAATTTTGATAGACCAGACAGGCGTATATAAGCGTATTCACTATTAAATTTGTTTGTGATTGGCAAGTTTTGACTTCATTTCGGTTCATGAATGAAATCCACGAAGGTTATAGAAAAACAGTTTTGAAACAATTAATGATTATAAAAATTTTTAAGTGGAACTATGAATGTATAATCGCTAGTGCAGCGCGTGTTGAAAGTCGCTGAGGTATAATGCCCTTGAATATGAAGGAAGTTCCCACAGGAATAAATGTTAAAGAATTATTTGTGGAAGTTTTGTAAGTTATGTGGAAGTTTAATGCCATATAGATTAATATATGATGATTTTGGGCATATTTTTTAATGCAGTTTGTGCATTAACTTGTTAGCGAAGGATTTTCGGCTGGAGTAAGATTGTCATAGTTCGTTGAAAATTAATCAAATGAATTACTGTTATAATTAACACGAGTTTTGAAAGAAATTGAGATAAGACTTTGAATGAAGGTTGCCGTCACAAATCATTATTAAAACCTTTATTAAACCAGATTGTGACATTAACATGTATAACTAACCTTCATTGGTCGATTATATTAAACACGATTATGAAAATTACCAACCGAATGAACATGTGGTTAATGTATTTCTTAAATTAATAATTTAAACAATTTAAATGTTAATATTGTAAATAATTGCTGTAAATATTTTTGAAAATAATGTGGAACGAGAGTGATGTTAAAGGCGTGCTTATAATATTTTTATTGTCTTTGACAAATATTATAAACAATTTCTAATTGTTATAAATAATTTATGTGATTTTGTTATAAACATTTAAGAGCTAATTAAACATTTGGATTGAACTTAACAAATTTAGGGAATTAACATAATGATTCAATAGGATGTGAGCAAAGTACTTGAAAGATTTGCGTAAATATAATGTGAGTTGTCTTGTAGACATTTAAAAGCTTGAGAGAGCAAGCTGTACTCTTACGTAACTTAGCACGTGAGAAGGGAGTCCATTCAACCAGTATGCAACAGGTTCGAGGGTAGCTCGCAGCTGGGCCAACATCTGGTTATCAGTGTGAGGTCGTCCGCACTCCGGCCTTGCGACTATAAATACCATTCTCATGTTTATTAAAAGGAAACCAAATGCTCTATATATGTCACACCCTGACGTCCTTCTCCAATCCAATAGTGTTATGAATATTACGTTATTTGGAGCTCTTGGGAGCTAAAATGTTTTATATCATGTTGTATGATAATTTTTGCAAGTCCTACTGGAGGACGTAGTCAGATTGACTTGGGCTACTGATAGCCACGTTTATTGTGTTGTGTTATCAAAATCATACCCCTTATTAGAAATAAAGCTTTTGTACAGTTCAAAGTTCTCGTCTTCGTTCTTGGTTCATTTTTAAATGTCATGGTGGAGGTTATTGTGTGAACAGACTTTTAGTGATCCTGTTGTCAACTCAAACCCCGAGATAATTAAGAGGTAAGTAACGGTAAGTATGAGCCCCCCTCTATTTTGGTGTGTTCCACAATGATTTCCTGTGAACTTCTGTGCTCTTATCTCGATAGTATCTGTCAGTGCCATTTTCCTTGATGTAACTGTGCCGGTGCAATTGATAATTGGCAATCCGATTGAGGGGGCGGATATCTGATAGCCTACTATCCAGGTAAACGGGGACAGAAAGATTGGCGCCCAACGTGGGGCTCGATTCAACAAAACTGGATTACCAGGTTGAACGCCAGAAAGAGTGGCAAACCTAAAACGTGAGGTTCGATTAGACTCAAATAAAGAGGTTGATTCTTTGTTAGATGTCTAGGCCAATTGTAGTATTTAAGAGTGTGATTATATAGGAATTAAATGTTGTATTGTATTAGGAAAATTACACTCAGAAAAGATCAGATCTTATACAACTTGAGAGAGGTTAAATGGGCAGAAAACTTAGAAAAATCGCCTATAATCTGGAATCTTATTTTATTTGACCGGCTTATGACATTTCAGTCATATTAAAGATAAAATTAAATTATTTGGATTGTAAATGTAAATTATTTGTGTTAGGATATTTTAAAATGAGCCAGGGAAATTTGAACATGTGCTTGAGTCTGTTTCAACATGAAGTATCTTCGAAGATTAATTATAAGGTAGTTATAAGTTAGATTTAAGACAGAAAATTGATCAAAATGATATATGGTGAAAAGTGTTGCTCAAATGTTGTTATTTTGCTCTTTTGATGTATGTCCCTACAGCAGTCCATTTTTGAATAATATTGTAATGGCAGATGAAAGTTTGAAGATGATGTTAGCGGAGATGTCTGCTAATATGAAGCAGATGAGTGAGAGTATGAAAGAGATGGAAGCTAGGAATACTAGTCGAATGGAGGAGAATGCTAGTAATTTGAATAGTAGTATGAAGGAGATGGAAGCCAGGAATACTAGTCGAATGGAGGAGAATGCTAGTAATTTGAAAGCTAGTATGGGTGAAAGTTTGAAGGGTATCCAAACTAGTGCTGCTAATTTGGAGGATAATATGTCGCGTTTACAGATTAATACCCTAGGAATTGAAAATACTGTAACTGACATCCGCACAGATGTATCTAATGTGCATAAAAATGTTGATGATGTTAAATTTGATGTGTCTAAGGTACAGAAAAACCTTACAATGTTAAATCTAGATGTAGCTAATGTCCGAGGGGATATTTCTTGTGCTAGAGCCGAAGTTGTTGTTGTCAAAAACGATGTTGCGACTGTCCAAGACAAGGTCGAGGAAGTCCAAAAAGAAATTCAAAAAGCTAGAACTGATGTATCCAATGTTCAGGTAGACATTAATAACGTTCGTGCGGATATAACTGAGGTGCAAAGTGACATAACTAAGATTCAGGTAGAGGTCAACACAGTTTTCGTAGATATGACTAAAGTCCAAACTGATGTAAATAAAGTCAGGGAAGAAATCGAAAACTCAAAAACTCTTTGTACGTGTAATATAACTGCATTAGCGACTAGACTAGTTGATGAATCAGTTAGAACAGCAACGTCTTTAGCAGAGTTGAAGTATGATGTAGAGGTCATGAGAACCCAGGTATTAGACCACAATAGAGTATTAAAAGAGGATATCGAAGTAGACATAGCCGAAATGTTAACAGCAAACGTAGCGGTATGGAAAGACGAGTGGAATAAGTCAAGTGGGGAACATGTAACCCAAATTCAGGAAAGGATTGAAAGAAAACTTGCCAGTACGCAGATAGAAATTAACAATGAAGTAGTACAGATTAGGAAAGATTTAAGCGTCAGGATAAATTCGTTATCCGAAAAACAAGTTGACGATAGAACACAACTAGATCAGGATATGCAAACTTTAAAATCTACATTAGAGGATCAAATTCATAAAGTTGTCTCGGATGTAAATGAAACGACGAGTAAACTGAAAAATTTGAAGTTAGGAGAGGCTAGTTTAATGGAAAACTACAAAGAAGAGATAATCAAGAAAGTCTTAACAGAAATCACTGACAAGGATACAGAAGGCTTAGCTTGCGAATTGAATAGGAATTATGCTAGAAGACATAACCTAGATCCAGAAGAAAGAGACGTGACTCCTGAAGAACGTGTATCCAGATTCAGAGAGGAGGATGACGAGAGGAATATGGAACCTGAGTGGAACTATCGAGATAGTGGGAAAAACTATCCGGATTCATATCCGAGGAACGTGACGGTCATTAGGAATTTCGAAGACAAACCACAAAAATTCAGTAACACTGATAGTTTGACACCTATAGAGTATGTAAGGAATCTCAAAGATTATTTCATCGAAGCTCACATTCCCAGAGAGAGAGAGATGAAGATAGTAGAGAGATATCTGATTGGAGGACCCCTTGAATGGTTTTGCGCATTTAGATACACATTCAGTAACTTTGACGAGTTTGCAGAGGCATTAATCAAACGATTTTGGTCCATAGAAGCGCAGAATTCGTTAAGAGCGGAGGTGTATTCAAGAAAATACTCAGGTACTCTTCCAACGAGGTACGCTGATTTCTTTACGAGTCAGTTGTCCCGCTTGAGATTTTTGCAACCCCCATTGTCCACGGAGCAACTAATAGATGCGATTTCTCGTATGCTGCCAGTTGAGGTGAGAAGACTTATAATTTCGTCCAACATCAGGGATTTATCCAGCATGGATGAATTACTAAGAAGGTTAGACTACACAAGTCCAATGCCTAACGTAATACAGAAAGGTCAAAGGCAGGAGTTTAAAGAAATCAATACGGTATATATGGACCAAGTCCAACAAACTGACAAGCCAGAGCAGGAGAAAACTGACAATGTAGGTCCTCACAGGAATAATCAGTTTAGAAATTACAGATCACAAGGTTACCGACCGTATCAACAGAGAAGAGGTTGGAACTACAACCGAGGAAACTACAATGGAAGAGGCAGATATTACAACAATAATGGGTATAACCGTAACTATAATAGGAATAACCAAAACCAAAATAGAAACCAGAATACTCAAGGTCAGGTTATGACACCCGATCAATATCAGCAAAGAGAAAAGGAAAGCCAGCAATACTTAAAAGAATTAAGGGATAAAGAAGCTGACAATCAAAAGAAAAGGCAGGATGTTGTAATCGATCCTGGGCCTTCTACGAGCCAGCAGAATTTTGAGGTCGGTAACACAAAAAAAAAAACGCCGATTTCTCAACGTCAGTGAGAACCTGTAAATACATTGCCACACCACACCTGATTACGATTAATGAGATATACGAAGTTACCGATGAAGATTTACTAGAAGAGAGGGGTATTGTTAAAGAGGAAAGACCATGTGCCTTACCTATTATTGCTGTACGAATAGATGGACAGCAGTACAAAGCCCTGATGGACACTGGTGCTATTATTTCCATCATTTCAGAGGAATGTTATCAAAGTCTGCTAAGAGGAGAGAACATGACAGTTCTACCTGTTTCTACCGTCAAAGTGAGAGGGATATTCCAAGATAAGGCAGTGAAATGCAAGATTCAAGTGTTATTGAACTTTGAGATCAATGGAAGGAATTATGAACAGATCTTCATTGTGGTGAGCAAGATCAATTTTGATATGGTGCTTGGAATCGATTTTATATCGAAAGTCGGAGCTATTATTGACATGAAGAACAGAAGTATTAGCTTTAATGATGGGTACATAATCACAGAAGAGATAGAAGAACAGGACGTGAACAACAGTCTGGGAATAGACCTTAGGGAAGAAATTTTGAATACAATAATTAATGAAGTGGAAAATTTAGAAGAAATACCCAGTAGAAAAACTGAAGGATTTGAAGAAATTCAGGGGGAATTTGAGGATCTGATAAAGGAATTCCAAGATATATTCGATGAAAAGCCTGGATTGATTAAGGATTATAAGTACAAGATAAGGCTGACAGATGAAACCCCTTACCAGAAGAGAATATACCCCATTCCTGAGAAATACTATCAAGAAGTACGAGGGTTAATCAGAAAAATGGAGGTAGACGGGATTATTAGAAAACAGGCGTCGTCTTATATAAACCCCATCACAGTAGTGAAGAAAAGTAATGGTCAGATACGTCTTTGTCTCGATGCCAGGACCATTAACTTGAAGATTCTTCCAGAAAATGACAGACCACCCAAGATTAGAGATCTGCTTCGGAAATTCAAAGGAAGAGCTTGTTTCAGCGTTCTTGACTTGACGTCTTCATTTTATCAAGTTCAACTAGAAGAGGATAGTATGCAGTACACTGGATTCCTATTTGACCAGACGTCATGGGTCTTTGCCAGAATGCCTTTTGGAATGGTTAACAGTGGACCAGCACTTATTCGAGCACTTGATAGTAAGCTCACTGACGAAGTGAAAGAAAATGTAATCTGCTACATTGACGATTTAATCGTATCTTCACCCAGCGCCGCAGAACATTTAGTGCACTTGAGAAAGTTGTTCGAGAATTTAAGGGAGGCCAATATCAAGGTGAACTTTGGAAAATGTCAATTCTTGAAGAAGGAGATAAATTATTTGGGGCATACTATTGATAAAGATGGATATCATCCAAACATGAAAAAAGTAGATGCGATCACGAGATTTCCTAAGCCAACTAAGGTAAAACAAGTCAGAGAATTTGTAGGTGCATGCCAATTTATTAGCAGCCACTGTCCAAGATACTCGGAAATTATGGCTCCTCTGTATGACTTACTCAAGAAGAACAACAGATGGAAATGGAGTACCGCTGCAGACGAGGCTTTTGAGAAAGCAAAAGAGATGCTCAGAAATAATGTGAAACTGGAGTACCCAGACTTTGAGAAGGTGTTCTATATTGAGTCTGATGCATCGAGAATAGGCATTAGTGCAGTCTTATACCAGAAAGACGAGGCAGGCAACAAGCACTACATTGCGTTCACTAGTCGGAAGTTGAAAAAGCACGAGGAAAACTACTTCACGACAGAGCTTGAAGCGTTAGCTTTTGTGACAGCTTTACAAGCCTGGAAGAAAATCCTGCTGGGACATAAGGTCATCATTATTACTGACCATAAAGCACTACAGTTTATGTTGCAAACTGACATGTCAAGTGATAGATTGACACGTTGGGCTTTGTTCACCCAACAGTTTAACGCTACTATCGTCCACCAGCCTGGGAAAGATAACTTACTGGCTGATGCTCTATCACGTAACCCTATTAAAAATGTGCAGATACACCATGTACAATTGGAGCAAGAAGATGAAGAAACCGTTAGGAGGTTAGCCCGAATCGGTGTGTCACAGAAGAGACACGCTCCAATAAGGAAAATGTACAGGTTCCTCAAGGGTTACATGGACAATACAGATGTTGACTATGAAGCTACACGGAGAAATTCACGACACTTTGTCTTGAGTGGAGACATCGTATGCAAGTATGCTGACCCTGCGCATACAAAACTCCGAATAGTCGTGCCACCTAAACTTGTTGTCAATTTAGTGTGGGTAGCTCATCATGCAACTGGACATGCCGGTTTAGATAAAACTCTTAATACACTTAAAGAGAGATTTATCTGGACTAACATGCGTTCCAGTATTGCCAAGGTCATTAGATCCTGTGACAAATGTCAAAGAGCAAAGTATGCTTCTGCTTTACTAAAGGGAAAACCGAAGGCGATGATTCCTTCTAAGCCAAACGAACTTATGGCGACGGATATATTTGGCCCCTGTCCGAAGGGATACCAGGGTAACCAATACTTGTTGGTGACCGTGGATGTTTTCTCAAAATTTGTTACAATGAGTCCCATGCAGAAAGCTAACACGAGGAACGTAGTAAGCAGACTGGAAAATGCTGTATTTCCTAAAGCTGGTATACCGGAATATCTACTGTCAGATCATGGAACGCAGTTTACGTCCGTGGAATTTGCAGCGGATATGGAAAGGCTTGGCATTAAGCACTTATTTTCAAGCGTGCGTTACCCTGAATCGAATTCCTCAGAAAGATATATGGCTGAATTTTCGAAATTCTGTCGAATTTTCTGTCCAAATGATCATTCTGGTTGGGTGAGATTTGTACCCCTTATTGAGGAATGTCTGAACTCTACAGTGCAGGAGAGCACAGGAGAAGTGCCAATGCGACTTCATCTAGGAAGAAACCCAGAAAGGCCGTGGGATAATCTTTTCAACCACATACCGAGAGATCCCGACATAGGAAGACAGCAGAGGATTGACAAGGCAAAGGAACAACTCCAGAAAGCAGCAGAGAAACGATTGAAGAGAGTAGCTGGAAAACGTTTTGGTACACCCTTTCAAGTTGGAAATCTTGTATTATTACGCAGACCTGTCAAGGCTGATATGACCAAGAAAATCTACCCCAAATTTGGATTAGTGTTCCTGGGGCCGTTTAGGATTACGAACGCTTATGGAAACAACTGTTACGAACTCTACGATGACGAGAATAATGTCGTTTACGGCAAGTTCAATGCTGGAAATTTAAAAAAAAAAATACTATCCTAGAGTAAGCCAGTAATAATTCAATTTCGTGTTCAAGAGAGTTGAGATACTTGTAACACTGAGTTTAAAAACAATTTGCAACTGTTTTTAAAACGTGGTGAGAGGAGAATGCCCCCGTAATTGAATTATGTAGTGACCACGGTGGCTATATTTGAAATTATAAGGAGAGTTATGGTTGTCATAGTTATGACGTGGGTAGTCATGACGTAAGAACGGATGACGTAAATGTTATGCCAGCAAGCTACTTGAGCTGAGATTCTCAGTGACGTCAGCATTTAGTCGAGAATGTTCCAAGATTTACGACGCAGTAGCAGGAAACGAGGAATTCTGCTGAGGAAGAAACTATGCTATTGGAGGGGAGGCTTGAACCAATCAACGATAGTTTAAAGGAAGACGGAGATTGCTGAAACAATGGTATTTTTATTACTTTTGGAATGCAGAATTGTGGAAATCCATTTGCAGTAAAAGCATTGATTTGGAATTTTGGTGAAATTTATTTTCAGTTTTTGAATTTTGAAAATCCGTCATGTACTAACGAAGTTGGAACTTCTAGCGATGACGCAGTACCACGCTTTGGAAGGGATGGAAACGCCCCTCGTGAAGTTAATAAAAGGGCTTGCGCAGAAGAGAGGAGTCTCTTTCGTTCTCTGATCATTCTGAGATCTCATTCTCAGATCATCGAAGTATATTTGTGAAAGTTCTTTTCTTATACATTCATTATAGTGAGACGTCGAAGTGAACAGCAGTGAAAAGAATCGTCTTTATAACGCGTGGCGAGGCCACTATATTAACGAGATCCAAGTCAAACTAGGTGAAGTTGAAACGGACCTTAGAAAGCTTCTACAAGTTTAGCTTTGAACAGTTAGCGGTCACCGATAAGCTAATTGTATTGTGCAGTGCTACATGCAGTTAAAGAGAAAAGCTGAACAATTTCGACCGATTAATTTGAAAGATATTAGCAGTTTTATACGACTGACAAAAGTGATTATCTCGCCACAAGAGAAGCACTTTAGTATAGCCAGAATCAACGCAACGGCTGACGCTGCGAGTGGAATAGAAAGACTTCAGATTGCTTGGTTACACAACGCTACAGTACAATGGAGCAATTTAATACGGCAGTTTGTTCTTCTAACACTACAACCGAAGAGCAGATGGAGGGCTAAAGGGCTTATTGCAATTGGGACATATTTCAACGGAGTAAGATAGCGACATGGAACTTCGCTAATTGCTATTCCACACAAGCGAACATGCGGTGAATACCATCTACACCCATGTTTCGTAATTAAAGGCTGAATACCATCGAACAGCCATAGAAACAATTTCATACTCTGAATATGAATAATTTCTTCGGAAATTTCTACAAAACTTCATGACGATTGTCTACTGGAACTTCAGGGAATTTTTCAAGAGAGGTCAGGGTGGACCCGACTCACAAAGAAGATTATTGCCGGAAGGATGTCTATTCGTCTTCAAGGAGCAGAGCGATTCACGGAGAAGGAAGCAGTTCGATTCTCCGAGGGTGCTATTTCCTATTTCGAGGATGGACCTCAACTTTAACTTGGTGAAATGGATCCATCAGCAGTCTTCTTTGGGGAATTTTCCTCTGGAACGTCAATCGGCAGATAAGGTAGTCGTGAACGTTTATTGTATTTGAGTTTATTAATGATGTTTGAGCAACCATTTTTCCCATATTTTTATCCTCATGTATTTTTGCCCTATTTTCTTGTTGAGATTCTTATTCTCAGTACACCTTGATGAGTTTTGCATTTTTCGACGATTTATTAAGACATTGTTATGTCATGGGCATAGTTAATGATTTTGAATCAGTTGAGACTGATATTTAGAATTTTCAGTAATTAATATTTTTTTTGTAGTCACGATTTGACTGTAAGTTAATGATTTTTATGGCAGATTTAAATTCAGACAGCGTGTCATTTTATTAAAGTAATTCTACCCCAGTTTAATTACTTTGACCAATTTTCTGTCATCATCAAGAAGGAAGAACATTTAAATGATTTTAGAGCGTTAAAATCTCTTACGTTGTCGACGATCTTGGAAATACTAGTCGTTATTTGTATTGATTGCAACACAGACATTTATCGTCAGTTATGAATGATCATTGCATCATAGACACTTTTGTGAAAGATTAACTTTAATAATGAATTATTGAATGCATTAAAGTCAAGAACTTTTGTTAGGAGTTTTTCTCAATTAGAGATTTATATAACGATGTTTGCATTCCCCAGTCTAATTGGATTCTATTCGACTACTTTGCATTTTAGTCGCACTTTATTTGATGATAGTATTTTCATACTACAATTTTTTTTTAGGATGTTAATCTTAAATTTTGATAGACCAGACAGGCGTATATAAGCGTATTCACTATTAAATTTGTTTGTGATTGGCAAGTTTTGACTTCATTTCGGTTCATGAATGAAATCCACGAAGGTTATAGAAAAACAGTTTTGAAACAATTAATGATTATAAAAATTTTTAAGTGGAACTATGAATGTATAATCGCTAGTGCAGCGCGTGTTGAAAGTCGCTGAGGTATAATGCCCTTGAATATGAAGGAAGTTCCCACAGGAATAAATGTTAAAGAATTATTTGTGGAAGTTTTGTAAGTTATGTGGAAGTTTAATGCCATATAGATTAATATATGATGATTTTGGGCATATTTTTTAATGCAGTTTGTGCATTAACTTGTTAGCGAAGGATTTTCCGCTGGAGTAAGATTGTCATAGTTCGTTGAAAATTAATCAAATGAATTACTGTTATAATTAACACGAGTTTTGAAAGAAATTGAGATAAGACTTTGAATGAAGGTTGCCGTCACAAATCATTATTAAAACCTTTATTAAACCAGATTGTGACATTAACATGTATAACTAACCTTCATTGGTCGATTATATTAAACACGATTATGAAAATTACCAACCGAATGAACATGTGGTTAATGTATTTCTTAAATTAATAATTTAAACAATTTAAATGTTAATATTGTAAATAATTGCTGTAAATATTTTTGAAAATAATGTGGAACGAGAGTGATGTTAAAGGCGTGCTTATAATATTTTTATTGTCTTTGACAAATATTATAAACAATTTCTAATTGTTATAAATAATTTATGTGATTTTGTTATAAACATTTAAGAGCTAATTAAACATTTGGATTGAACTTAACAAATTTAGGGAATTAACATAATGATTCAATAGGATGTGAGCAAAGTACTTGAAAGATTTGCGTAAATATAATGTGAGTTGTCTTGTAGACATTTAAAAGCTTGAGAGAGCAAGCTGTACTCTTACGTAACTTAGCACGTGAGAAGGGAGTCCATTCAACCAGTATGCAACAGGTTCGAGGGTAGCTCGCAGCTGGGCCAACATCTGGTTATCAGTGTGAGGTCGTCCGCACTCCGGCCTTGCGACTATAAATACCATTCTCATGTTTATTAAAAGGAAACCAAATGCTCTATATATGTCACACCCTGACGTCCTTCTCCAATCCAATAGTGTTATGAATATTACGTTATTTGGAGCTCTTGGGAGCTAAAATGTTTTATATCATGTTGTATGATAATTTTTGCAAGTCCTACTGGAGGACGTAGTCAGATTGACTTGGGCTACTGATAGCCACGTTTATTGTGTTGTGTTATCAAAATCATACCCTTTATTAGAAATAAAGCTTTTGTACAGTTCAAAGTTCTCGTCTTCGTTCTTGGTTCATTTTTAAATGTCATGGTGGAGGTTATTGTGTGAACAGACTTTTAGTGATCCTGTTGTCAACTCAAACCCCGAGATAATTAAGAGGTAAGTAACGGTAAGTATGAGCCCCCCTCTATTTTGGTGTGTTCCACAATGATTTCCTGTGAACTTCTGTGCTCTTATCTCGATAGTATCTGTCAGTGCCATTTTCATTGATGTAACTGTGCCGGTGCAATTGATAATTGGCAATCCGATTGAGGAGGCGGATATCTGATAGCCTACTATCCAGGTAAACGGGGACAGTACGATTAAGGGAAAATTATTGCGTAGCTTCATTATTCAAACTTTCATTTCGATTGCATGATTACGACACAAGAAATAAAAACTTAATTTTAAAATTACGCACAGCCGCCATCTTGAGGTTATGTAAACAATTGAACTAAATTAGATAGCAGTGCATTACAATATGTATAATCATTTACTGTGCCACATTTCACTGTGCTCAGGGAGTTAAATCACGAGGAAAGTCAATTAAAATGTTTCAAATTCGCTTGGCCGCCATGATGGTTTTGTACTTTACAGGTGTTTGAAAGTTACATAGATAAACTTGTACCAGTGCCCTTTATCACCGTACAAAATTTCAGGTGATATCTGTAATCGTTTCGGAGATATATAATGCCGGTGAAATATTTCGCACAGCCGCCTTTTGAGGTTATGTAAACAATTGAACTAAATTCGATGCCAGTGCATTACAATGAGTATAAATATTTGCTGGACCAAGTTTCATTACGTTTGGATGGTTAAATCGAGAGAAAAGTATATTTAAATGTCTCATTTGTGCTTGGCCGCCATGTTCGTTTTATAATAACAAGGTTTTTGAAAGTCTCATAGGTGAACTTCAAGTAGTGCCCTTTATCACCGTACACAATTTCAGGGTGATATCGGTAACAGTTTCGGAGAAACTGTATGCTAGTTAAATATTTCGCACAGCCGCCATGTTGGATTGGTGAGACACAATAAAATTGGAAGGGCACGTTCGGGGTCGGCCAGAATCTTACCGAGTTTCATTGAAATCCCTCCAGCCGTTTAGAAGTTATTAGAGGGACACACTCACACACACACACACCATCACACACACATGCCCACACACACGGACAAAAGGTGATCTCATAAGCCAATTTTTTCATAAAATGAAAATAGGCTAAAAATGAGGGAAAAGTAGACTTATGAAATCGATCCGGGCAAATGTTTCTCTGTCTGTCTGTGTGTACCACCCCTATCAAATCCTGAACGGCCGCAGCTATGGAAACCAAATTTGGTATGAGTAAAGATATATTCATGAATATCTCATGGCCATATTTGTGAATTAAGCAATCACTACCAACTGCTGAAAAGTCACAATTGAAATTTAAGCTCTATGTAGGATATCTTGCAGTGTATGCATGGCAACTGCTCCAAAATTAACACTCATATGGATAATATTTAAGCAGATTAATTTACAAGACCCTTACATAACGGTGTTGCCAACCTTATTCTATGTCTGTTTAGAGGTCCATTCCTTATAAGCATGAAACTTCCATGCTATCAATTGGATTTCAACCAATTATCGTACCGTGATTTGTGCACCGGAGCATATATTAATATAAGTTTTCTATATTGTAAACAGGGCTGCCTACTAATGAAAAATGCATTCCATAATTTTTATCCTAATTTCAATATACCAGAAATGATGCAACCCTACATTTCTAAGCTTTCCATACATATAGTACCTGCAAATGTAGATTAATTTTCGATAACCGATATACGACAGTGCTGCCAAAATGATTCAATCCATGCTGATAGATTTCATGCTTAATCACATGCAACTTCCATACTAATAAATTAATTTCTGTCAAAATTGGCACAATCAATGATCATAATACTATCTATTGGACCTCAACCAAATTTTCCATGGGCATTGTGTTCCGTAAGGGATAGGACTTAAAATAATCAGAGTCACCAGGTCTGCCAACTGTTGATATATGGTGCCTTTAATTTTGAACCATAGTCTCAGTAGATTAGAGAGTATGCAGGCAAACATATCTTAATTTTGCAACTTTAAGAACACAATATTCAGGTTTAAATTTGGAGCAACCAACACATGGCAATGTTGCCAAAATGCGTGCCGATATGTTCAATGTATAACTGCACGTAAAATACCTACTGACGAATGGATTTCATCCACATTGAGTATGTGCAATGTATGCTTTAGGATATACAATTGTGCTTAATATAAGAAACAGCAGGGCTGTAAACTGTGTAAAATAATCTCTTTTGCCCTCTAGATTCAATTTCTTGGAATATGTGTACGGAACACACTAAAAATTAAGTAACCTGTAAGTCCAAGATGCTTTAGTCATATTTAGAGTAAGACGTCAATGTTGTAACCGAACTTTCGTTAGGTTAGAGAGACAGTTATTATTTTATTTTTTATCTGGTTGCCAGCCATGACCACGATTGGTAGTCCACCACAGAGAATCTCATGAGATATGCTTTGAGATTCTTTGCTGGTGGGTAGCCAAGTGGGTGGACCAGGTGGCCTTGGCTGTTATTGGAAAGGTTCCTTGACATGGGCAGGTTGCCATGGAATCTGCTGTTTATAGGTAGTGCCTGGCAAGATGGATGCTGCCAGGCTGGATGGAAGCTAGTTGTTTTTAATAATTTGTGAATGGATTTAAGATAGTGTTGAGGCGATGAGATATGGAGTTGATCTGATAAAGTTTGTTGGAATGAAGGGAAGAGATCAATGTTGTGATGTGAACATGCATTTAGCTAGAGGAAAATCAAGTCAGGAATGACATATGAATTGCAGGAGTGTGAAGTGTTTTTAATTTAATTTGTCCATGCAGTTTGACCAATATTAAGGGTTGTGTTACCCACAAAAGGTGGAATAATAATAATAATAATAATAAAGGAGCACAAGAATATTAAGCTGTGTGAGAGATGCAGGTTATGAAGATTGCTTATATGTAGACAAGGTATTAAAAGCATTGTATTTCTGATTTCGTTATGTCCAAAACATCATCTCGACCCAGAGATTATTAGAATGAAATATAGTTACATTGATTGCCCAACGGTGTGGCATGCTGCTGTTGATCGACGCCTAACCAACAAATAAAAATAAAAGTTTCATTGGCGCCCAACGTGGGGTCCGAATAACGAAATAAGAAATATGGAATCTGAAATGATGGCCATGTTGGAGACGCTTTTGCTCCGCTACGAAAAGTATGAAGGGATAGAGGAGAGGATCACCTCCCAGGTTACCTACCAGATGACCTCCCAGAAGACTTGACAAGGTCAAAGAGCAGTTGGCTAGCATATGCATTGTGGAAGAGAAGTTGAGAAAGTAGAACCTGTTAGTGTGGATGTGGGGGAAAAGAATGAGAAGAAGGAGCAGGAGGAAGAAAAAGGGAAGTTGGAAGGACAGATTGTGGAGTTGATATGCATTGTGGAAGAGAAAGTTGAAATAGTAGAATCTGTGAGTGTGTCTGTAGAGGAAGAGGTGAAGATTTAAGAAATACTTGATGATAGGGGGCGTAAGAAAAATATTCAAGAAGTGGTCAAGATAAGGCGCGGTTGTAGAGGAATATATTGGATAGTCAATAGCAAGCGAAGAAGAGAGAGCAGTTGTGGAGGTATACACAGAGGTCGCCGCCGAAGTAAAAGAAGAGGACGTCAAATAGAGGAGGAGAATAAAACTGAAGGCAAGGAGGAAGATGAGATAGAACATACCGTGAAGAAGCGTAGGAGGAGAAATATGAGGATACGCAGGAGAGCTAGTTGGAGGAAGAAATGGACCAGATGGAAGGCATAGCGAAGGAGTAAGAAGAGGAAGAGATGTCAGGCAGATCGAGATAAGAGAGTGAAGGATCAGAAGAAGAAAAAGGAGAAGATAAATGGGATAAAAGCAAAGAGAAAGGTAAAGATAAGAAGAAAAGAATTGCTGAGCAAGAAAAGGCAGATGAGGAAAAGGAGGGGAAGGGAGAGGAAGGAGAAAATGATGGCGTAAGGCAAGTGGCTGACGCACAAAGCAGACCGTGCGCGTGCGCAGGCCCTGCTGCAGGCTCGCATGGCCCAAGGCATGAAGCTGCCTGCAACGGATGACCGCAAGTTTCCTCGACCTGGCACCAGGATACCGCCCAACAAGACCAAGCAGCAGCAAGCGACTGCCGACCAAGAAGGACAGAAGGTGGAGGTGAAGAATGTGGACTAGGTCCCCTGCCGTCAGAAGGCAGCACGGAACACAAGAAGGGTGACGAAGTGGAAGGAAGTAACATGAAATCTGCGGCGCAGAAGAAGAGAGAGAAGGAGGAAAGGGAGGAGCAGAAGAAACTGGAACAGAAGAAGGAGGCAACCAAGAAGACTGAAGGAGCAGGCGAGACAAAGTCGGAAGACAGTGAAGCAGACGAGGAAGACCGAAAGCATAAGAGAAAGAAGAAGAAAGGAAGAGACTTTATGATGATGATGATGATGAAGACGAAGATGATTATGATGACGGCACAGACAGGTCTGATGACGATTCTGCCGTTCCTTCTGACAACGATATTGTTGACGGATTTTTCCGATGGAGCGGGAGTGTCTGATGGACTCGATGAAATGGCTTCGGCTGCTCTATCGGAGGAGAATATTTGTGCTGGTGGTTCTGGTGAACTTAGAAATGGTTGTTTCGGGGTGCCAATGGTCTTTTTGAGGATTATGTAGCCATTGAGGTGGAGGATAACGATGCCAATTTGGCGGATCTAAAGAAGATGATGTATATTTGTTCTCTTTGTGTCTTTTTGTTTTTGTTAGTGTTAGTTTCTTGTTATCTGTTTCTATGGTTGAGAATGAATCTCTAACCTTCGGTTAGAAATTCTTTCTCAAAGGGGGCGTTTTCTGTAACCGAACTTTTGTTAGGTTACAGAGACTGTTATTATTTTTTTTTTTTATCTGGTTGCCAGCCATGACCACGATTGGTAGACCACCACAGAGAATCTAATGAGATGTGCCTTGAGATTCTTTGCCGGTGGGTAGCCAAGTGGGTGGACCAGGTGCCCTTGGCTGATATTGGAAAGGTTCCTTGACATGGGCAGGTTGCCATGGAATCTGCTGTTTATAGGTAGTGGCTGGCAAGATGGATGCTGCCAGGCTGGATGGAAGCTAGTTGTTTTTTAATAAGATGTGAATGAATTCTTGGTAGTGTTGAGGCGATGAGATATGGAGTTGGTCTGATAAAGTTTGTTGGAAAGAAGGGAAGAGATCAATGTTGTGATGTGAATGCATTTAGCTACAGGAAAATCAAGTCAGGAATGATATATGAATTGCAGGAGTGTGAAGTGTTTTGATTTAATTTGTCCACGCAGTTTGACCAATATTAAGGGTTGTGTTACCCACAAAAGGTGGAATAATAATATTAAAAAAGGAGCAGAAGGATATTAAGCTGTGTGAGAGATGCAGGTAATGAAGATTGCTGATAATTAGACAGACAGGGTATTAAAAGCATTGTATTTCTGATTTCGTTATGTCCAAAACATCATCTCGACCCAGAGATTAGAAGGAAATATACTTACGTTGATTGCCCAACTGTGTGGCATGTTGCTGGTGGTCGACCCCTAACCAACAAACAAAAATAAAAGTTTCAATGTATGTGCTACCAACAATTCTATGTTAGCACACAAGATCAATGATTAGCTACATATACTGCTCAAAAAAATTAAAGCACCACTTTTTTCAAAGGCCACCAAATTTGGAAAGTTGTCTGCACAAGGTCGAAATCTCAGTATGACGTTTTCCCCGACGCCTACCAAGCACATGCTTCAGCACAACTCCCCATTTTGTGTAGTTTCGGGATAGCGGCCCCTAAACCAGCCCATTTTTGAAAACCGTAAATTGAAGTTTGCGAAAAACGCTGTAGGACTTGTCGCAGGTTGCCATAGCAGTCAAAAATGAATGAGTCTTGCTCTTAAGGTTCCACGAACACGTTGAAATCGTTACATTTGACGTTTGGGCATTTTCAACCCCCTTCATCATCCCCTAAACATGGACTACCATAGGGGGCGCCTGAGAAGGTACCGGATGTGTTTAACCACCTGAAAACCTGCACACCGTCCTCAGTTGCTGATTGCAGTAAGTTTTTAAGGCCTCCGGCAATGTTCACCCCTCCTAACACCCTCAACTGGCAAGGGACCAAACCACCCCGTCTTGATTCACCCCTAAGGAAGGTTTAAATCCAGATTTTTATCAGTGCTGCTAATGGGGGGGGGGTCTTCCCCTAACGTTTTAAAATAGGACCTGTGCCTGTGTCGCCACCCCTTCCCTTGCTACCCCCTTTTGTATGATTTTTCGAATCAGGCCCTTTTTAAGGGCTGAAATGAGGTCTTAATCGCCGAAAGGGCTGTAAAGGTCCTTAGAAGTAGTGGTGACACGAAATCAACCCCTTCCGAAGTTTGATTGACATTCCATCCCCCAAAGTTGACATTTTTGCACCCTCAGCCCTCCCTGTCTGGACGCGTAACGCGTCATCGCAGAGTTTTCAGAGTTGGATCAAAATGAAGCGTATGGCCTGAAATGGAGCCCAAAACAGCAGGTTGGATGGAAATTCATCGATAGGGTGGGAAACGGGACCAAAAAAATTTCAAAAAAGTTAACAGCCTCTAGTAAGTACACCAATGCATAGGCAACCCACATCACGTCAAATATTCTCCCATTGCCAAACTTCGTAACCTATTGCCGATCATAGGCAACCCACACGCACGGACGTGATGTGGGTTGCCTATGCATGGGCGTACTTACTGTAGGCTGTACACTTTTTTGAAAACTTTTGGTCCCGTTTCTCAACCTACCGAAGAATTTCTATACAGCCTGCTGTTTTGGGCTCCATTGCAGGCCATAAGCTTCATTTTCATCCGACTCTGAAAACTCTGCCATGACGCATTACGCGTCCAGACAGGGAGGGTTGGGGGTGCAAAAATTTCGAATTTGGGGGACGGAATGTCAATCATCGATCGGAAGGGGTTGATTTCGTGTCACCACTACTTCTAAGGACCTTTACAGCCCTTTCAGCGATTAAGAAGTCGTTTCAACCCTTAAAAAGGGCCTGATTCGAAAAATCATACAAACGGGGGTTGCAGGGGAAGGGGTGGTGAAAAAGGCACAGTTTTTTTTGAAACGTTAGGGGAAGACCCCCTCCCCCCCATTAGCAGCTCTGATAAACATCTCGATTAAAACCTTCCTTAGGAGTGAATCGAGAAGGGGTGGTTTGGTCCCATGCCAGTTGAGGGTGTTAGGGGGTGTGGACATTGCCGGAGGCCTTAGGAACTTACTGCAATCAGCAACTGAGGACGGTGTACATGTTTTCAGGTGGTTAAACACACCCGGTACCTTCTCAGACGCCCCCAATGGTAGTCCATGTTTAGGGGATGATGACGGGGGTTGAAAATGCCCAAACGTCCAATGTAACGATTTCAACGTGTTTGTGGAACCTTTAAAAGCAAGACTCATTCATTCTCGACTGCTTTGGCAACCTGCGACAAGTCCTGCAGCGTTTTTCGCAAACTTCAATTTGCGGTTTTCGAAAATGGGCTGGTTTTCGGGGTACTACCCCGAAACTACTCAAGTTGGGGAGTTATGCTGATGCATATGCTTGGTAGGCGTCAGGACAAACGTCATACTGAGATTTCGAGCTTGTAAGTCAACTTTTCAAAATTTGGTGGCCTTTGAAAAAAGTGGTGCTTTAATTTTTTTGAGCAGTATATAAATCCCATACTAACAATTGTATTTCATCCAAATGTCGTATGTGTAATGAATGTCTTAAGGGATCTAACTCGGCATACCTTTGAAGTCATCACGCCTACCATCTGTTGATAAATGTTCCCCATAATTTTGAACCCTAGTCTCAATGCATGCAGACAACAGTACACAATTCGGCACATGTGTATAAGAGGTATTTTTGCAGATTCATTTCGAACAACCCAGGCGTGCCAACATAATTCTACCGGTGTGGATAGGTTCAATGTTTAAATTCAGGTAACTTCCATAACATTAATGGAAAACTTACAAATGTTATATATTGTGTGTTGTAAGGGATATAATAGTGCGCACTTTGTTGGGCAGCAGAATTACCAACTGTCTCTAAGCATTTGAGCTGTATCCGAGAATCCATGGAAATAAACTATTTCAAGTAGACTGCAGTGTTCTATTAGGCAACAATATATCAGGTATAATTCTAAAATGCCATAAATGCCAAGTTAATTTCGTCATTACTCTAGATAGATGTATATAAGAAAATTAGGCTCTTTAGTTCATCACGATACGAACTGTTTTTGAGAATGTTGGGTCTTTGCCGAACTGCCACAAGCAGAGATGTCTTACTGTTTGGATTGGTCACAGCTGAGCTGTTTGTGAGATCATATCCTTATTGTTTGGTTTCCTGTCCGTATAATGTTCTATTTTGTTTTTCGATTACATGATATAAGGTTATTGATTATTACGTCAGTTACGTGATCTACATTTCTCCTTGCGTTTCGTGTGTCGTGCAAGACCGACATCCTTTTTTGCTAAGCATATTACACAAGTATACTTTAATTTTTTATTGCATCCATTGTTTGAAGTCTCTGAATGAGAATGGATAGTTTTTGGGCAGCTAAATAAAAAGTTGATATCATTATCCATTTGTGTAAGAACTTGAAGAAAAAAATATCATCAAAGACAAATATAAAAACAGGATAACTTATTCAAATCCAACATTTTAGTATCCATACATAAAAACAATATTTTTAGCCTATTTTCATTTATGAAAAAATAGGCTTATGAGATAACCTTTTGTCAGTGTGTCTGACTGTGTGCGTGTGTGTGATGGTGTGTGTGATTAATTTTCGTGTGTTCCCCCTTTAATAACATCTAAACGGCTGGAGAGATTTCAATGGAACTCGGTAAGTTTATAGCACTATCCTGGGCGACCCCGACCGTGCCCTTCAAATTTTGTTACGTCTCACCAATATAACATGGCAGCTGTGCGAAATATTTCACCAGTTTTCAATATCTCCGAAACTATTACCTATATCACCCTGGAATTTTGCACGGTGATACAGGGAAGTACTAAAAATTCATCCATATGACTTTTGAAAACCTAGTAGCAACAAAACAAACATGGCGGCCAATCGAAGTTGCGACATTTAAATAGACGTTTCTCGCGATTTAACTAACCAAACGCAATGAAACTTTGTACAGTATACGTTTAAACACATTGTAATACACCGACATCTAACTTCTTTCAATTGTTTACATAACCTCAAGATAGCGGCAGTGCGAAATATTTCACCGGCATTCTATATCTCTGAAACTATTACCGGTATCACCATGAAATTTTGTACGGAGATAAAGGGCACTACTGTAAGTTCATCTGTGAGAATTTAAAAAACCTTTTAACCTCCAAACGAGCATGGCGGCCAAGCGAAGTTGAAAGTTTTAAATAGACTTTTCTCGCGATGCAATCATCCAAACGCTATGAAACTTCGTACAGCAAATGTTTATACACATTTCAATGCAATGGTATCTAATTTAGTTGAATTGTCTACATAACCTCAAGATGGTGGCTGTGCGAATTTCGAAAATTAAGTTTTTATTTCTTGTGTTCTAATCATGGGATCGAAATCAACATTTGCATAATGAGTGTACACAATAATCATCATCTAATAGTACATAACCCTATGGCCTACATATATTAGATCCAACATGGCGACTATCCGAAATATTTAGATGGTTCTCAATATCTATTAATCTACTACAGCAAACAAACTGACATTTTGTAAGTGTATAGAGACTATAAGCATAAGTTTACCTATGGGACGTTCAATAACCTGGCGAGCACAAATCCAACATGGCGGTGACGCAATATTTAAATATTCAAATGGACGTTTCTTGCGTTTTAACCATCCGAGCGCAGTGAAACTTGATACGGTATATGCTTACACAAATTTTAATCGACTGACATTTAATTCATTTAAATTATTTTCATAAACACAAGATGGCGGCTGAGCGAAATTTTAAAATCCCGCTTTTATTTCTTGTGTCCTAATCATGCGATTGAAGCTTGAATAAAACACCTACACAATAATCTTCATGTAATAGTAAATAAAGCTATGGTCTATAATCATCATCATTTATTGCATTGAACAGGCCATTGAGGCCTACAGCAGAATAACAAAAGGAAAAGATAAATATTAGAAATATTACAAAAAAAATATTACAAAGGGAAAATTATTACAAAACACAAAAAGGATCCAATAAAAGGAAAGTCAGTAAATCATGAGAGGAGGTATTTGCTGCAGATGGCACTCCATCTTTTCCTGTCTCTAGCATCATCCTCCACAGCTGTTGGTTCCACTTCTTGAAGGATCGTCGTCACTCGATCATTCCTTTGTGTTCTTGGGCGTCCTCTCGGACGTTTTCCCGTGGGTTGAGTTTGGAGGACTCGCTTAGGAAGGGATCCGTCCGCTCGTAAGATGTGTCCAAACCATTGTAGTCGCCTCTGTCCCATTATCCGTCCAATGTGTGACTTTCCAAACCTCTGGTACAGGTCTTCTTTCTTTCTTCTCTCCCATTTACCTTCCATGTTATTATAGACGGGCCCATATGTCTTTCGAAGTACCTTTCTTTCAAAAGCACATATTGAATCTTCTGTCGTTGCTGATGTCGCCAAAGTTTCACAACCGTATAAAAGTGCTGGGCTCACCAGTGTCGTGTACAGATGGACATTGTTCTTCTGAGATATCAGACGAGATTTGAAGATATTGTTCAGACTAAAGAACACGCGATTAGCACTTGTTATGCATTCATGTACTTCTTTCGTCACTTCACTTTTGTTGGTTAATATTGAGCCCAGGTACTTGAACTCTTCAACACGTTCGAATGTAGGTCCGTCTACAACAATGTAAGGAGGGAGAACGCGACGAAGTGATACTCCAAGAGATTTAGTCTTGTCCACTTTCACCTCCAGCCCAATTTTCCCTGCATTTTTGAGGAATCGGGAAGTATCAGCGCACATTTGCTCTAGAGTGTCACCAAGGATCACAACATCGTCAGCAAATGCTAGACTTGTATCTGCTTCCACCATCTCCATATCTCTGGTTCAGCAAGTGTCACGGCTTACTTTTTCCAAGGCCAAGTTGAATGGTATTGGCGCCAATGGATCTCCTTGTCTCAATCCATTTTGGATAGTGAAAGGTGGTGATAGTTGATTGCCAAACCGTACTTTAGAAGTTGACTGGGAGTAGCAGGCTGCGATTAGACGGATGTATTTCGATGGGATGCCAAGTTCATCTAACGTTTGCCATAGTGCAACGCGGTCAATGCTGTCATAAGCTTGCCGAAAAACGATGAAGATGAGGTGTAGTTGCCGATCAAACTAATAGAATTTTTCTATCAGCTGCCTCAAAGTAAATATGTGGCCGATGGTAGACCGTCCAAGGACGAACCCACATTGATATGAGCCTACAATTCCTACAGCCAGTGGTTCCATTCAGTTTAACAGCAGTGTTGTAAATACTTTGTATCCAATTTCAAGAAGTGAAATTCCTCGGCAGTTTGATACTTTGGTAGCATCACCCTTCTTGAAGATTGGACATACAGTTGCTCCCTTCCATTCTTCAGGAATTACTTCTGCTGCCCAGATGGTGGATATCAATCGTTTCAATGCATCCATCAGTGCTTGTCCTCCCAGGCGAAGCATCTCTGCTGTGATACCACTACCTCCTGGGGCCTTGTTGTTCTTGAGTAATTTTAGGGCAACAATGATTTCTTCCTCTGATGGTTCAGGGACTTCTACTCTATCAAAAAAAGGCTCCCGCCTGAGATGTCACCGTCAGTGGAAAGTCCCGATTCAATAGGTTCTCAAAATGATCTTTAAATAGTTTTGCCTGTTCTTCTGGCGGTACCACTTCACCTGTCCCATTCGTTAGAACCAAAGTACGATGTCGGTATACACTCTGGCAAAACTTGAGGCTTGGAAAAAAAAGCGTGATGACTTTGCTTCTTCTACTGCTTTCAACAGTCCTTTATGGTGTTCCCGTTTCTTCTTTCTTATGATTTGTCCGTGTTACGCCTCGCTTCACAGTAGGCTACCCTTGCTTCTTCCGTGAGTTTTTCTAACCACTGTATTCTCTTCGCTGATCTCATCACAACAGATCCTCGACATTCTCCATCGAACCAAGGTTTACTTCTGCCTTTTGGATGGCAAGCAAGTTCTTCTTTTGCACTCTGTGACACTGCATTCCTCAATACCAACCATGTGTCTTCCACGTTGGTAGGGTTCTCCGATATTGTGAGGTTTTTAGCAATTTTATCTTGATAGCGTTATCTCACTTCTGCATCTTCCAATTTATCCTTGTCAAAACGGGCCATCATTTCAGGATTTCTTCGCCACTTGGTAGACAGTTTCAGACGTAGTTTGATTATCACCAAAAAATGATCGGAATTCATATCTGCCCCGCGAAAAGATCGCACATGTTCGACACTACCATGATGTCCCCGGTCAACAAGCACATGGTCGATCTGATTCATCGTATTTCCATCTGGGGATATCCAGGTGACTTTATGTACTACTTTGCGGGGAAAGTATGTGCTTCTGATGGTCATTCTCCTTGTTTCGGCGAAGTTTATTAATTTAATACCGTTGTCATTGCTTGTTTCGTGGATGCTGTCAGGACTAATCGTTGAACGATACTGTTCTTCTCTTCCCACTTGGGCGTTGAAGTCTCCCATTATCAAGTGAATTTATGTGTTGGTAGTTAGTCTACTACATTCTCTAGTTCCAGGTAGAAATCGTTCTTTACTTCATCGTCAGCATCCTCTGATGGAGCATGACAGTTCACTAGGCAGATCTTACATGGTTTAGCGTCTAAAATCATCCAACAGATGCGGTCATTTACTGGAGCCCATTTGTTGACAGCCGATATCATTCTATTGTGAACAGCAAATCCAACCCCCGAAGTCCGGGCCTGACTTTGCTCATTGCTGTTAAAGAGCGTGTGAGTATCTCCAATCTTCATAACACCCTCAGGAAGTCTCGTTTCTTGAACTGCTGTTACTGGGCATTGATATTATAAAAAAAATATATAAAAATCGAGCATGAAGACCATCCAAAATATTTAACGGTTCTCAATATCTACGAATCTATTACAGCAATAAAACTGACAATTTTTATGTTGATAGAGGCAATTATTATAAGAAGAATATATGAAAATAGGCTATATAGTTCTTCACGGACCTACTTGTTCCTTATTATATTGTCCACTTACTCATTCGGATGATTTCTACTTGCATCACTCTCTTCATGGGTTTCTCCTTTTATAACCTAGCGACAAAAATATCATTAATTTCAGAACTATCATCTTAAGCTTGTACACAATCAGTAAAAAATAATGTAAATTTACAGCACAGCTCAACTTGAAGAAAGAATAATATACATGTATAAGCTGCCCAACTGACTGATATTACTCTCTAATTCTGCATAAAACAAGTCTTAACCAGATCCATAACTTATCAAAGCCATCACTACTTTATAGGTCTAGTAAATATAAGTGTGATAGAAAATGGGGTGAGCAGTGCTTTAAAGGAAATAATATGTGTTCTCGTTGGAAATAGCATTTTTGTGAAGTTTTTCTACCTTTTTTTCTTTGCATTTTATGGAAGCCTGGTCCTTTTTTCATGAAGAATACATGTAATTTATATACATTTAAGAAAAGCAGATGACCTTCAGAGAGGTTTAAAACCATATGTGCATTGTCTTTGAACTGAGAGTGGGCGTGGCATCTTGGCAGGTAAAATTTCAATTCAATTTCTTTTGGACAGTCAGTTTGAATTTAGCGCCCTTAGTATGTATGTTAGTTGCCTGAATTGAAACGTAGTTCGAGTTTTTATCACCAAATGTCCTTCATGTAGCATTCCCTCCAAAAGGAAATGAGCCTACACAAAATATAAACTGGTTCAAATATAAGAAATTAGGCGGGAAGGAAAAGTTGACTGGGAAACTCATAGATGAAATGAAGAACTATTTATGGATAGCTCTACGTTCAAACACCAGCAGTACTGATGCCATGAGAAATGCTATTCGGGCTACTCTCTACCACTTGACTGGGACTCGAAATCGTCCCACGCATCACAGGTGTCCTGTTGGTAGTGACAGCTGGTGTGCATACCAGCGGGCAAAGGCCAAATACAAACTGGAAGGATATAAGCATAAACCAGGCATTTCTCTAGAGATTCTTCATGCTGTAAAACCATTATATGAGAGACTGGGCGACCCATCTATGTTGTCCAAGTGTCTACATGGCCTAACACAGAACAGCAATGAGTATTTCAATGGAATGGTGTGGCGATGGTGTCCTAAAGAAACTTATGTGGGGCTAAACACCCTCAGATTGGGAGTGATGCATGCTGTGTGATATTTCAACTGTGGAAATACTGCAGACATAGAGATTTTGACTACAATTGATATACATCCTGGAATTACACCATGAGAGGAGCATTGGAGATTGATCAGGATCGGATAACGAAGAGCTCTTACCACTCTACCTCCCAACAGAAACAGAGGAGAAAGTATCCCAGAGAGAGGAGGAAATTAAAAGAAGATAAGAACACTAACAAGGAAGGAGAGACTTATGGAGCTGGACTGTTTTAAAGAGCCAAGTTGGTGTGTAGAATGTGAGTCTTCAAAACATATCATTGTGCAACTTCTTCCTTGATTTTCTAAAAACTAGTTTTTTATGCAAATTTCCAAATTACAACATGATACCTCATTCAGTGTTTGACCTAATATACTGAATAATATGTCAAATTAAGGTAAGACGCTGCCAAATGTTGTACACTAGGATCTTTGGGATAATTTGAAAATCCGAAATGCGGCCCGCCATTAAAAACATTTCTATAAGAAAAAAAATAGAAATAACATGAAATTAATTATCAGTCTCTGAATTAAAATATATCATATCTGTAGAATACAAAATTAGGTATTAAGGTGGCTTCAGCAGATATTATTTTTTGACGAGATACAATGCTTTGAAAATTTTCATTTTTTAAAATTTTCAGCACTCCAAATGTTTTAGTTAATGTGTATAAATGCAGAATCCGCCATATAAATTTCAAAACGAACAAATAAGAACAGTAAACGTTTACTTGCAACGTCAACACATACCTTAGGAGTGAAGAGAAAATATGTATTAAAGGATTTCTATCAGTAAAACTATAAGGGGCTTTTACCTTACTAGTCCAACCTCTTGTCCCATTTCAGCCACATGCACGTCACTTATAAGTGGCTTGGCCCTAAATAGTTCTGCCATATATATCACTCACAATATTCTACAAGAACATTTTCACAAAACACAGCATATTTTTAGATTATGGCTGCTAAATTTGTGAAGTAAGTGCAACTGGAGAGAGTGTATTGTAGACTATTTAACATACACTACATAAAGCAGTATTCACATTATACATCAACAGCAGTTAGTAGCGTCACAGGAATAACCTTCCCGTTTGTCCGCGCTGCCAACAAAGGTGAAATATAATGCGACAAGCCAAGATGTGTTCTCTTCTTAACACCGGCCTAGGTGGTGCTTGGATTTACTCGTAAACCTTTCTGGTTCTTGTAGCAATATACAGGCTGTTTCTTGTTCTTGTAGCTAAACATGTCCAGCAACAATATACAGCGTGTTTCTTGTTCTTGTAGCTAATCATGTCCAGCAGCAATATACAGGCGGTTTCTTGTTCTTGTAGCTAATCATGCCCAGCAGCAATATACAGGGTTTGTTTTGTTCTTGTAGCTAATCATGTCCAGCAGCAATATACAGGGTGTTTCTAAATTGGCATTACAAACTTTGACGATTAAGTTTAGCATAGGAACCATAACGCTACCCGCAAATCACTAGAGCACATGTTCACAGCTCTGACTGACTCCTGCTCCTGGCTCCAATTACACAATACAGACACCTATCCCTGGTCCTCCAACATAATCCTCGGATTCCATATGGGGCTCGTAAATTAAGGGTTTCATGTGACCCCACAGGGAGTAGTCTAGCGGTGTCAAGTCGGTTGAACGTGGAGGCCATGCAATCGGACCACCTCGAACTATCCACTGTTTCCCAAATCTGTACCCGGAAGCTCGATTGATTTATTCAAGGTTTAACATTCCTTTTTCATATTGAAATTGTTTATTTTGTCGTGCTTGTGAGAAAGATGGTATGATTGCGACCACTAAAATGTGTGATATATACATACGGTGTAGGAGCTCCGGCGTTCTTATTGTTATTTATGTATATAGATGTGTGTTTGTTACTTTAAAATTAACCGTTTCCTTTATTGTAATTCCGGGTATCTAGTATTTTATCTATTGTCAGATATTTGTATTTTTGTCAGCTTAGTAAAGATCCGAAAGTTGCCTTTAAAGCCTATGTAACTCCTGCCTCTTATAGTACAAGTGACGTATCTAGTCTATTAAAATTTTCTAGGTTCAGAATCTCACTGAGGAATTTTAATAATTTATTAGTTATATTAGCCTTTCCGTCCACCACACTTCGGTGAACTGCGACATCATATATTCTCGTTTGTTTTGATGGTCATTCTTATTTCTTTTCCAAGGCATACTGGTCCTGAATCAATTGTCTTTTATCATAGCCCGCGAAGTAAACAGACGTGTGTGATTTTGGTCTTGACCAACGTTTTGTAAATTGTCCATGCAAATTAAAGCGATTTGGTGTAAGGTATTATTATAAATTCATTAACCGAAGGAAATTATTTTCGGTAAACGGCAATGGTCTGTAATTGCATTTTGAAGATATTATTAAAAATAAAAAGTCTTCTCTCATGTTCGATTCATGTCCTGTCATTGACAGTGATTTATCTTTAATATTATTTTGGCGTTAAATTAAATTAACGTCAGTATATGCTCGTGAAGGACTTGCCCCTACGGGCGTTCACATCAGTGAGAATAGGTAATATTCAGGATAGGGTTATTGCTTTTTGGTTTTCGTAGTTGCATCACTTCTCCGTCTTATTTTATTTAATGTAAATTTATTAGTTGGGATGTTTTAAGTAATTAAATAAAATTTTATTCTAATTTACTCCCCAATCTTGGCAAGTTTTATTGTTCAAGGCTTATGGAGGGTACTAGGGGTAATAGCTGTAGGGCTTATGGAGGGTACTAGGGGTAATAGCTGTAGGGCTTACGGAGGGTACTCGGGGTAATAGCTGTAGGGCTTATGGAGGGTACTAGGGGAGTAGTGTGTTTGTAGCGGTTCTATATCCTCCTCCTCCTCACCCTCCTCACAAGATGGCGGCGGCACGATATCTCTCGAACACATGGTCGGATTTTGACGAATGAGGTGTTATTGAACTCGGGCTGATGCCCCCTTTCCAATGGACAACATATTTCCACCCCAAAATAAAACCTACCCCTACTAGGGGGGTGAATTTTTTTTTAGAAAATCTCTCTTTCCAAGTGCGACATGTGAGAGTCTTAATGCCAATATGGAATGAAACGTTGTTCTATACAAGATACATGTATTCGGTGGAAAGCCACTATGAATTAACATGCTTGTTTTTTGTTTTTTACGCATGCCCACTCATAGCTTTTGTAAGAGGGTGGGGGAGCGGATCCCTGTGGATGGGTTATTGTTGACGGGTCCTTGTTGACAGGTCCTTGTGGACGAGTCCTTGTTGACGAGTCCTTGTGGATGAGTCCGTGTGGACAAGTCCTTGTGGACGAGTCCTTGTTGACAGGTCCTTGTGGACGGGTCCTTGTTGACGAGACTTGTGGATGAGTCCCTTTGGACTGATCCCTTTGGACCGGTCCCTTTGGCCTGATCCCTATGGACTGACCCATGTATTTATTTAAATTATGCTAAAGGGCCTAACTACATTTATGTGTAAAGCAGTGTGTTGAACTGACGTTGTTCGCCAGCCCTCACTACAACAATCTGATAACGATATGAAAGGAATTGATTAACCAGACATGAGTTAACTACCAATGAAACACTTTGGCGACTCTGCTTGTTATTGACCAGTGAGTAGGGTCTTAGAAAAACTGTTTGCTATTTTGGGTTATATGCAAAAAAAATGCTTTGACCTACAGAGCGACTATGTTTGCTAAACAAGACATTATACCAGATACGATTAGGATTCTTATGTAGCTCCGACAAGGAAAGCATTTCTACAGAATCTGTTGACGTTGAATATAGATTTAGGTATTAGGAAGTCATTTTGAAGGTCTTTGTCTGGAGCGTGACACTCTATGAAAGTAAAACTTAGACAATTGGTATAGCAAAGAAGTGGTGAATTGAAGTGTTTGAAATGTGCTGTTACTCGTACAAGAGAATGATGAAGATTAGATGGGTAAATAGGGTTACAAACAATGAGGTATTAAGACGAGTGGGGGAGAAGAGATGTTTCTGGCGACTGTTAATGAAGAAAAGAGATAGGTTGGTAGGACACATACTAAGACACCCAGGAATAGCAAACTTAGTTATGGAAGAAAGGCTCGAGGACAAGAACTGTAGGAGTAGACCAAGAATATGTTAAACAGATAGCCTTGAATGTAGGGTGCGGTAGCTATATAGAGATGAAACGATTAGCTCAGGACAGATAGGCGTTGAGATCTGCATTAAACCAGTCAAAAGACTAAAGACTCAAACAACAACATGTAAGTTCACCAAAATAATGTTGTGTAACGATAAATGTTAGTCAACGAACAGTAATGCATTACTAAAACCCATGACACGATACCTAAGAGCTTTTCTAAAATGATTTTAAAATGCCTTTAACCCTATATTAAACACCCAGTTCGCAATACTCATAACTGCAATGTTATGGTAAAACAAAACAAAATCTATATTTCAAAACAAGCAAGTGGTTTATTCAAAGTATACTGGAAAAAGTTTTGTAAACACTGAAGTCCACAAGACTAATTAAATTTGTAACTGTCAGGTTGGCCGAGTGATTAAGGTGTTTGACTTAAGATAAAATTTCCTGTATAAGGAAGCAAGGGTTCGAATCCCTTACCTGACATAACTATTGCCTTAACATGGCTTGGCCACGCTGTATTATTATGATACTCGGTACACAAACCATAGATATAGTGTATTGTTTAAGCCCACTCTCTTTCTGAACATAGTCAGAGACTGTTGATGGTTAACAATTGTATTAATAGTGGGACATGGGGATAGCAATTAAGAAAAACAGACAATACCCATACGATATTTTTATTAATTTCATTTTATAATAGTTACACGACGACTTGTTTTAAGAATATTTTTATGATTTTTCCTTAATGCATGCATTTATTGAAATATCCCAAAACGGCAAGGTTACTGATTTGAGTTTTATAAACTAACTAGCTGAAGTACCCGTGCTTCGCTACGCGTCATAAATAAAATAAAATGTGAAGGTGACAGTTAAAACAGGGGATAGGCGAGGTGCTGCGCAGAGGGAGATTAAGGATGGAACATTTTGTCCAACTACACCTTTCGGCGTTGACCGTGTTTTATAGCACAAATTTAGGTTTTACTCGCTAACGGTTGGAGATACCTTTCGGACAGGAAATGTAAGTTTAAACCTCGTATATGCCATCAAAAGTTTGCTATTTCTTAGCGTTCTCTTTTTATTTGAAATGGAAATATGAAAGTTTGAAACCAAAGGGTGTAGTGACGTCACTAAAATGGTCGCCATCTTTAAATAGTGCAAAGTATTGAAAACAAAAGTAACCTATATGTTAACCAGGTAAATCAGCTACTTCCATGTAAAATTCATGTAAATCGGACCAGTGGTACTTGCGTGATTGAGTAATACACAGACACACACCATTTCATTTTTAGCTTCGATTCGCTCGGGTCATAGTCATGTCATATTGTTATTCAATGAAATGCAGGTTTAACCCCGTTAACACCCCTTTAGAACCTGAATATCCAAAAATCCCTCCTTAGTAGACGTTTTCGACACACAACAAACATATCCCCAAAATATCATTCTGCTAACATTAATAGTTTGGTTTGGTCGATGAGAGTGAACATACAAAAATCCTTCCTTAGTGGACGTTTTTCTTCCAGAATTTCACCCCTCCCCTTAGGCCCCTTAAATTGGATTTATGAAAAAACGGCCGAACACCTATTTATTTTATTTTTTATTTATTTTTAAGCTGATTGATTTCCTCCGAGTTTCAAACTCCTCGCCTATGTCGTTTAAGAGATACACGCTCCGTTAAGAATCTTTCAACCCCAACTTTTCATCCCTTTCACCTCATAATATACACTACATCGAAAAACCATTAGACATGTGTCAGCTTATTTTTAATGATTAGTATATATGCCAAGTATCACATCCCCAAATGAAACCACTCGTGAGATATTGTTATTCAATGAAATGCACGTTTACCCCCCTTAACACCTATTTAGAACCTGAATATTCAAAACTCTCTCCTTAGTGGACGTTTTCGACATACAACGAACATATCCCCAAAATTTCATGTTTCTAACTTCAATAATTTTTGCTTGGCGATGATGAGTGTGTGAGTGAGTGAGTCAGGATATTTTCTTTCATTTATTTTTGATAATTTACTATTTACTTATTTAAAGCTGTTTTCGCCCTGAGTTTGATGAGTGAGCAAGTGAGTCAATCAGTTAGGACACTTTCTTTCCTGTTTTTTTCCCCAGACTTTCACTCCTCACCAAGGGCCCCTTAAATTGGATTTATGAAAAGACGGTCGAACACCTATTTAATTGTATTTTAAGCTGTTTTTCCCGCCGAATTTCAAACTTCTCGCCTATGTCGTTTAAGAGATACACGCTCCGATTAGAATCCCTCAACCCCCAATTTTCACCCCTTTCACCTCATAATATACACCACATCGATAAACCCTTAGATATATGTCTGATTATTTTTAATGATTAGTTTATATACCGAATATCACATCCCCAAAGAAACAACTCATGAAATATCGTTATTCTTTAAAACCCGAATAAACAAAATCATTCCTTAGTTGACGTTTTCGACATACAGCGAACATATTCCCAAAATTTCATTTTTCCAACTTTAATAGTTTTCGCTGGGCGTGATGAGTGAGTGAGTCAGACAGGACATTTTCTTTCAATTATCTTTTTTCAGATTTTCACCCCTCGCCATGAACCCCTTAAATTTGATTTATGAAAAAAAAATGTCGAACAGCTATTTACTTACTTTAAAGCAGTTTTTCTCCCTGAGTTTGATGAGTGAGTCAGTCAGATAATCAGTTAGGATACTTTCTTTCCTGTCCCCCCCTAGAATGTGACCCCTCCCCATGGGCCCCTTAAATTGGAATTATGAATAAACGGTCAAACACATATTTACTTACTTTTTATGCTGATTTTTTTCCCGCTGAGTTTCAAACTCCTCGCCTATGTCGTTTAAGGGATACACGCTCCGTTAGGATTCTTTCAATCCCCCCTTTTCACCCCTTTCACCTCATAATATACGCCACATCGAAAAACCCTCAGACTCGTGTCTTCTTATTTTTAATGATGAGTTTATGTGCCCTGTATCACATCCCCCAATGAAACCAATCGGGAGATATTGCTATTCAATGAAATGCAGGTCTACCCCCTTAACACCCCTTTAGAACCTGAATATACAAAAATCCTCTCTTAGTGGGCATTTGCTGCCCTTGGGGAAGCAGCATACCAAATTTAATTCCAATCCTTTCGGTGGTTTCAGAGATTTCGTGATGAATGGATGAGTGAGTGAGTGAGTGAGTGGTATGTGACAAATATATAGTAGAAGATAGTGTCAAGTCTTTGTTATGCTAAACTCGGTTGACAGTGCTGTGTGAGTAGGTGAGTAACTAACGGGATTTCAAGTAAAGATGCTCATTTTCTATACCGGTAGTGCAGAGCGCAACTGGCATCCAGACGGCCGTGTCTCGACTTGAGCTATGTTGCCATGGAAACTATCTGCCTTGCCATTCCTTCATGAGTATATTTTATGATTTGATTAGCCTGTGCTTGAGTGCAAAAGAGCCGAAATCAGAAGAATGAGAAAGAGTATCGAAAATTCATGTAGCCAGCGGTTCCTTCTGGGTCCCAAACTATGTGTATGAAAAATTTGGTTGAGATTGGTGGAACGGTGTAGATTTGTATACGGAACCAACCCACCCACCCACCCACATACATACATAAATACAGACTTTCACTTTTATATATAAGATAATGGGATTTGGACTCATAAGGTGTTCTATAACTTGACATGACGCTTTCTTTATATGGCTTATGAATTTTCCCAAAAAGATTGAAAACAACAAGGTCATGGACTTTTGTTTCTCTTAATATATTGCAAACCCATAATGTTAGATGTTTATGGTGAGTGATGAAACATAGCTATGTAGAGAAAGAATTACTGTAGGCTTCACGTATGGTGACTGACAAGTCTTTGACCATTGAAACTTGTTTTTAAACCTGACCGCAGTACATAGGGAGTATATGTTTCAGGCATGACATGACAAACGGTGTGTACAAATTCAATTTATCGATTCAAGAATTAAGAGTAGACTATCTTTAATTGATTAGTTAAAGAGGGTAGCTAAGAAAACAAGATGGTGATTACACTGAACCAAACCGAACCAATACAATCCTTTTTGAATGAATAATGTTACTTGCTAACCATTTTGTGCTGCAGTGGCAAGCACTTTTGGCTCTTGCACTAGAGGGCTTAACTCGATTTAACATTAAGGCTTAGAACGAACCAAACTAAGAAATATGGTTATAGTGGTGCAGTGGTTAAGCTGTTATTCTTTGACTAAGGTAGACCAGGGTTTGATTTTAGATTAATACGCATGTCAAAAACATATAAAAAAGCAGGGATAATGTTTTAAGTCTGATTACACTTGTATATTTTTTCAAATTATTACTTGGATTACAAATACAAAGGAGGACTGGGTTCAATATACAGTTAATGCAAGTAAGATTTTGTATTTGTTTTTTATTATAGACTTCAGATTTTAGAATTTACATTTTACATTTTAGATTGTACAAAAAGACCAAACCATAATGTCATTACTTTAAATGTTCGGTAACTAATTATTAAAGAAAAACATATAAGGATTTGTATTACTTGGAATTATGTTTTCTATACTACATTTTATTTTGGTTTTAGATTTTAGAAATGTGATATTGGATTTTAGATTTTAGGTAAAGACCAAACTAATATTGACTATTCATTAGACACTGGTATGTAGATAGAAAGATGATTAGACTATATGTTAAGATGAATTTTTAGGTGTTGTCTGGCCTTGCAATAAGAATTGACTAACCAGACATGAGTTAACTACCAACGAAACACTTTGGCGACTACGCTTGTTATTGACCAGTGAGTAGGGTTTTAGAAAAACTGTTAGCTATTTTGGGTTATATACAACAAATGCGTAGACCTACTGAGCGACTATGTTTGCTAAACAAGACATTATACCAGAGATGATTAGGATTCTTATGTAGCTCAGGCAAGGAAAGCATTTCTACAGAATTTGTTGACATTGAATATAGATTTAGGTATTAGGATGTAATTTTTAAAGACCTTTGTCTGGAGTGTGACGCTCTATGAAAGGGAACCTTGGACTATTGGTGTAGCAGAAAAGTGGAGAGTTGAAGTGTTTGAAATGTGGTGATACAGGAGAATGATGAAGATTAGATGGGTAAATAGGGTTAAAAACAAAGAGGTATTAAGACAAGTGGGAGAGGAGAGATGTTTTTGGCGACAGCTAATGAAGTAAATCGATAGGTTGGTAGGACACATACACCCAGGAATAGCAAGCTTAGTTATGGAAGAACGGGTTGAGGACAAGAACTGTAGGGGTAGACCAAGGATAGAATATGTTAAACAGATAGCCTTGGATGTAGAATGTGGTAGCTATATAAAGATGAAACGGTCAGCTCAGAACAGGGAGTCATGGAGAGGTGTATTAAACCAGTCAAAAGGCTGAAGACTCAAACAAAATGTAGAGCTTACCAAAATAATGTTGTGTAATGGTAAATACTAGTCAACAATCATTAATGCATTACTAAAACCCATGACACGATACCTAAGAGCTTTTCTAAAATTTATTTTAAGATGCCTTTAACCCTATATTAAACACCCAGTTCTCAAGACTCATAACTACAATGTAAAGGAAAAATAACAACAACAAAAAAAAAACATTTAAAACGAGCAAGTGGTTGAGTCAATGTACACTGGAAAATTTTGTAAACACTCACGTGCACAAAACAAATTACATTATTAACTGTCAGGTTGACCGAGTGGTTGATACTCGATACACAAACCATAGATAGAGTGTATTGTTTAAGTCCACTCTCTCTTTCTAAACATAGCTAGAGACTGTCAATGGTTAACAATTGCATTAATTGTGGGGGGATGTAGTGATAGTAATTAAGAAAAAGCAGTCAATAACCATAAAATATTTTTATTTAATTCATTTTATAATAGATACACACTGAATACAACTCTCTCTATTTACCATTGTTTGATATAGATTTTTTAAACACACAACGCTTGTTGTAGATCGTTTTATAACTTTCTCCAGGTACTCTTGTTCTTAAAAACTGGGGAAGTCGCAGTGGTTTTATAACATAAAACCCTCATCCTTTTCTTTTTCATCATCATCATCATCATCATCTTCATTATGAATATTATCATTAAAATTATAATAGTCATTGTCACCATCATTATCATCATCATCATCCTCAACATCACTAGAACAATCCAATTCCTCTTGTTCCTTTTCCACAGGGACCTCTTTTAAAGTCTGCGTTGCTTTTGATAGTGTTAGGGGTTTCTTAGACGTTGACAACTGTCCTAACATGACTTTTTGAGGACATGATAAGTGATTTTGAACAAACACTGCACTATCTTGAGCAGCAATATTTTTTCTTGGACTTGCTCTTTTACCTTGGTTAGAGTATTTTGTCCATTTAAATGTGTATTAATTTGAGATTCACAATGATGCTCGTTTGAAGTAAGTACGTTGGAGTCTTTTGTTTTAATCATTCCTTGACACTTTTTAGATCGTTGTTTTGAACATCGCCAAATAACAGTTCCATTTTTATTGGTTGTTTTTACAATATATGTATATCCTTTATACTAGGCACATGGCTTACCATGGCTGGTTGTTGAGACTTCCATATTAACTAATACACATTAATTTAATTTTAGTAAAGTCACTGTAGTAATAATAACAGTAAAATAAATGAAGTGGATTGATATTTTTTAAAGGTGGAGTTTTCAAAGTACTGTCAAGAATAATAATCACATGAACAAATTTTAGACTACAAGTGATTAACACACACATTGCTCAATGTCAAGATTTATACTGAACACAAATTATAGTGATTATGATTTTTATTGACTGTAATTGATAGTAGCCATGGTTAGTAGAGGCAATGTATACTGGGTGCGTACTATAGCACGCTCAATTTATAGAAGGTACGATTAGTAGACGCGTTTGATACTGGGCGCGTTTTATAATGATTATGATTTATACTGAGCGCGATGTTTTACTAGAAGCGATTTTTACCAGGTGTAATTGATAGCAGTTCTAACTCAACGCAATTGATAGTAGGCGTAATTTATAGTAGGTGCAATTGACAGTAGGCGCGATTGATAGTAGGCGCGATTAGTAGTAGGCGCAATTGGTAGCAGGCGCAATTGATAGTAGGCACAATTACTAGTAGGCGCGATTGGCAGTAGGCGCATTGGTAGAGGGTGTAATTCCTAGCAGGCGCTATTGATAGTAGGTGCAATCGACAGTAGGCGCAATTAGTAGTAGGCGTGATTGGTAGTAGGTGCAATTGATAGTAAGTGCAATTAATAGGCGCAATTGATAGTAGGCGCGATTGATAGTAGGCGCAATTGATAGCAGGCGCTATTAGTAGACTCGATTGATAGTAGGCGCGATTGGTACTGGACGTGATGGTAGTAGGTGCAATTGATAGTAAGTGCAATTAATCGGCGCAATTGATAGTAGGCGCGATTGATAGTAGGCGCAATTGATAGCAGGCGCTATTTGTAGAAGTGATTGATAGTAGGCGCGATTGGTACTGGACGTAATTGATAGTAGGCGCTATTGATAGTAGGCGCGATTGACAGTAGGCGCAATTAGTAGTAGGCACGATTGGTAGTAGGCGCAATTGGTAGTAGACGCAATTACTAGTAGGCGCGATTGGTAGTAGGCGCAATTGACAGTAGGCGCGATTGGTAGTAGGTGTAATTGCTAGTAGGCGCTATTGATAGTAGGTGCAATTGACAGTAGGCGCAATTAGAAGTAGGCGTGAATGGTAGTAGGTGCAATTGATCGTAAGTGCAATTAATAGGTGCAATTGATAGTAGGCGCGATAGTAGGCCCAATTGATAGCAGGCACTATTAGTAGACGCGATTGATAGTAGGCGCGATTGATAGTTGGCGCGATTGATATTAGGCGCAATAAATAGTAGGCGCGATTAGTAGGCGTGATTGATAGTAGGCGCGATTGATAGTAGGCGTAATTGATAGTAGACGCGATTGATAGTAGGCGTGATTGGTAGAACTTGAGGTGATAACCCCTTTTGATTGATCCCAGTTGATTTGTCCCTTTGGACTGGTCCCTGTTGACTAGCCCCTGTTGACCAGCCCCTTTGGACGGGTCCTTTATGAAGGGAGTCATTTTTGACGGGTCCCTGTGTATGGGCCCATGCATTTATCCAAATTATGTCAATGTCACTTAACCTAACCTTGTCACATGACCTGTTCTACAAGTTTAGACTTGCTTTGAGACTGGCTATGACGTCACAGATGAATGGCGGTGGGAGGCTGGACATTCCTTTTTATTACACAAAAACATTCTCCTTAAAGTGAGAGAAAAAGTGGGTGCAAGAGTGGGTGCAAGAGTGGATGCAAGAATGGGTGCAAAAGTGGGTGCAAAAGTGAGTGCAAAAGTGAATGTAAAAGCGGGTGCAAAAGTGGGTGCAGTTTATAGTAGGCACGATTTTTACTAGAATGTGATTTGAGTAAATGTAATTTCTAAACCGAAGTAGTGAGTAGTCAGTTGGTTTTGATCTATGCAAGCGTAAACGTGTCTCATACACTGATGATGGATACTCAAGGCTTTAAGGTCAACGAAAACAAGTACAGTATATATTTAAAGAGGTGGCTATTATTGATTGCACAAAACTGAATCTATTTTTGAAATTTTGACAAAGGGCCTAAGTGCCCTTTTATATATCTCGCGAACCAATAAGACTAGGGCATTGTATGAGGTATTGTTAGACCTTTCGCCGAAGACTGCTGGTAAACACCTATGTTCCCACGGCCTTTTTAAATATGGCGGCTGACCCATGAGGGGTATTAAAAAGTATTCCAAGCGGCGCTTGTCGATAGGCAAACCAATCATCAAAGAGGGGTATGACAGACCTTGAGGCGATAACCCCTTTTGATTGATCCCTGTTGATTTGCCCCTTTGGACTGGTCCCTGTTGACTAGCCCCTTTGGATGGCTCCTTTTTGAAGGGAGTCATTTTTGACGGGCCCCTGCTGACGGGTCACTGTGGACGGGTCCCTGTTGATAGGTCCTTTTGACTATTCCCTTTGGACCGGTCCCTTTGACATAATTTAGATAAATGCATGGCCAACCCATAGGGATCAGTCCAAAGGGAGCGGTCCAAAGAGATTAGTCAAAAGGACCTATCAACAGAGACCCGTCCACAGGGATCCGTCCACAGTGACCCGTCAGCAGGGGCCCGACAAATATTACTCCCTTCAAAAAGGACCCGTCCAAAGGGGCTAGTCAACAGGGAACAGTCCAAAGGGGCAAATCAACAGAGATCAATCAAAAGGGATTATCGCCTGAACGTCTGTCATACCCTTCTTTGATTATTGGTTTGCCTAACGACAAGCGCCGCATGGAATACTTTTTAATTACCCCTCGTCGGTCAGCCGCCATCTTTAAAATGGCCGTGGGAACATAGGTGTTTACCTGCAGTCTTCGGCGAAAGGTCCAACAATACCTCATACAATGCCCTAGTCTTATTGGTTCGCGAGATATTAACAAAAGTGCACTTAGGTCCTTTGTCAAAATTTCAAAAATAGATTCAGTGTTGTGCAATCAATAATATCCACCTCTTTAAATATATACTGTACTTGTTTTCGTTGAACTTAAAGCCTTGAGTATCCATCATCAGTGTATGAGACATGTTTGCGCATGCATAGATCAAAACCAACTGACTACTCACTACTTGGGTTTAGAAATTACATTTACTCAAATCACATTCTAGTAAAAATCGTGCCTACTATAAACTGCACCCACTTTTGCACCCGCTTTTACATTCACTTTTGCACTCACTTTTGCACCCACTTTTGCACCCACTTTTGCACCCATTCTTGCATCCACTCTTGCACCCACTCTTGCACCCACTTTTTCTCTCACTTTAAGGAGAATGTTTTTGTGTAATAAAAAGTAATGTCCAGCCTCCCACCGCCATTCATCTGTGACGTCATAGCCAGTCTCAAAGCAAGTCTAAACTTGTAGAACAGGTCATGTGACAAGGTTAGGTTAAGTGACTTTGATATAATTTGGATAAATGCATGGGCCCATACACAGGGACCCATCAGAAATGACTCCCTTCATAAAGGACCCGTCCAAAGGGGCTGGTCAACAGGGGCTAGTCAACAGGGACCAGTCCAAAGGGACATATCAACAGGGATCAATCAAAAGGGGTTATCACCTCAAGTTCTACCAATCACGCCTACTATCAATCGCGTCTACTATCAATTACGCCTACTATCAATCGCGCCTACTATCAATCACGCCTACTATTTATTGCGCCTAATATCAATCGCGCCTACTATCAATCGCGCCTACTATCAATAGCGCCTAATATCAATCGCGTCTACTACCAATCGCGCCTACTGTCAATCGCGTCTACTAATAGCGCCTGCTATCAATTGCGCCTACTATCAATCGCGCCTATTTATTGCACCTACTATCAATTGCAAATACTACCAATCACGCCTACTACTAATTGCGCCTACTGTCAATTGCACCTACTATCAACAGCGCCTACTAGCAATTACACCTACTACCAATCGCGCCTACTGTCAATTGCGCCTACTATCAATTGTGCCTACTACCAATCGCGCCTACTAGTAATTGCGTCTACTACCAATTGCGCCTACTACCAATCGCGCCTACTACTAAGAGCGCCTGCTATCAATTGCGCCTACTGTCAATCGCGCCTACTATCAATAGCGCCTACTATCAATTACGTCCAGTACCAATCGCGCCTACTATCAATCACGTCTACTAATAGCGCCTGCTATCAATTGCGCCTACTATCAATCGCTCCTACTATCAATTGCGCCTATTAATTGCACTAACTATCAATTGCACCTACTACCAATCACGTCCAGTACCAATCGCGCCTACTATTAATCACGTCTACTAATAGCGCCTGCTGGCAATCGCGCCTACTATCAATTGCGCCTATTAATTGCTCTTACTATCAATTGCACCTACTACCAATCACGCCTACTACTAATTGCGCCTACTGTCAATTGCACCTACTATCAATAGCGCCTACTAGCAATTACACCCACTACCAATCGCGCCTACTGTCAATCGCGCCTACTACCAATCGCGCCTACTAGTAACTGTGCCTACTATCAATTGCGCCTACTACCAATCGCGCCTACTACTAATCGCGCCTACTATCAATCGCGCCTACTGTCAATTGCACCTACTATCAATTACGTCCAGTACCAATCGCGCCTACTATCAATCACGTCTACTAATAGTGCCTGCTATCAATTGCGCCTACTATCAATCGCGCCTACTATCAATTGCGCCTATTAATTGCACTTACTATCAATTGCACCTACTACCAATCACACCTACTACTAATTACGCCTACTGTCAATTGCACCTACTATCAATAGCGCCTACTAGCAATTACACCCACTACCGATCGCGCCTACTGCCAATCGCGCCTACTACCAATCGCGCCTACTAGTAATTGTGCCTACTATCAATTGCGCCAACTATCAATTGCACTTACTATCAATTACGCCTACTATCAATTGCGTTGAGTATGAACTGCTATCAATTACACCTGGTAAAAATCGCTTCTAGTAAAAGATCGCGCTCAGTATAAATCATAATCAGTATAAAACGCGCCCAGTATCAAACGCGTCTACTAATCGTACCTACTATAAATTGAGCGTGCTATAAAACACACCCAGTATACATTGCCTATACTAACCATGGCTACTATCAATTACAGTCAATAAAAGTCATAATCACTATAAATTGTGTTCAGTATAAATCTTGACATTGAGCAATGTGTGTGTAAATCACTTGTAGTCTAAAATTTGTTCATGTGATTATTATACTTGACAGTACTTTGAAAATTCCACCTTTAAAAATATCAATCCACTTCATTTATTTTACTGTTATTATTACTACAGTGACTTTACTAAAAATAATTAATGTGTATTAGTTAATATGGATGTCTCAACAACCAGCCATGGTAAGCCATGTGCCTACTATAAAGGATATACATATATTGTAAAAACAACCAATAAAAATGGAACTGTAATTTGGCGATGTTCAAAACAACGATCTAAAAAGTGTCAAGGAATGATTAAAACAAAAGACTCCAACGTACTTACTTCAAACGAGCATCATTGTGAATCTCAAATTAATACACATTTAAATGGACAAAATAATCTAACCAAGGTAAAAGAGCAAGTCCAAGAAAAAATATTGCTGCTCAAGATAGTGCAGTGTTTGTTCAAAATCACTTATCATGTCCTCAAAAAGTCATGTTAGGACAGTTGTCAACGTCTAAGAAACCCTTAACACTATCAAAAGCAACGCAGACTTTAAAAGAGGTCCCTGTGGAAAAGGAACAAGAGGAATTGGAATGTTCTAGTGATGTTGAGGATGATGATGATGATGATGATGATAATGATGGTGACAATGACTATCATAATTTTAATGATAATATTCATAATGTAGATGATGATGATGATGATGATGATGATGATGATGAAAAAGAAAAGGATGAGGGTTTTATGTCTATAAAACCACTGCGACTTCCCCAGTTTTTAAGAACAAGAGTACCTGGAGAAAGTTATAAAAGGATCTACAACAAGCGTTGTGTGTTTAAAATATCTATATCAAACAATGGTAAATAGAGAGAGTTGTATTCAGTGAGTATCTATTATAAAATGAATTTAATAAAAATATTTTTTGGTTATTGTCTGCTTTTTCTTAATTACTATCACTACATCCTCCCACTATTAATGCAATTGTTAACCATTGACGGTCTCTAGCTATGTCTAGAAATATAGAGTGGACTTAAACAATACACTCTATCTATGGTTTGTGTATCGAGTATCATAATAATACAGTATCTCTAAGCTATGTTAAAGCAATAGTTATGTCAGGTAAGGGGTTCAATTCCTTGCTTTCTTGAATTGAAAATGTGAACATAAGTCAAACGCCTTAACCGCTCGGTCAACCTGACAGTTAATAATGTAATTTGTTTTGTGCACTTGAGTGTTTACAAAATTTTCCAGTGTACATTGACTCAACCACTTGCTCGTTTTTAAATGTTTTGTTTTGTTGTTGTTTATTTTTCAATACATTGTAGTTATGAGTCTTGAGAACTAGGTGTTTAATATAGGGTTAAAGGCATCTTAAAATAATTTTTAGAAAAGCTCTTAGGTTTCGTGTCATGGGTTTTAGTAATGCATTAATGTTTGTTGACTAGTATTTACCATTACACAACATTATTTTGGTAAGCTCTACATGTTGTTTGAGTCTTCAGCCTTTTGACTGGTTTAATACACCTCTCCATGACTCACTGTCCTGAGCTGATCGTTTCATCTCTATATAGCTACCACACTCTACATCCAAGGCTATCTGTTTAACATATTCTATCCTTGGTCTACCCCTACAGTTCTTGTCCTCAACCCATTCTTCCATAACTAAGCTTGCTATTCCTGGGTGTATGTGTCCTACCAACCTATCGATTTAGTTCATTAGCTGTCGCCAAAAACATCTCTCCTCTCCCACTTGTCTTAATACCTCTTTGTTTTAACCCTATTTACCCATCTAATCTTCATCATTCTCCTGTAACACCACATTTCAAACACTTCAACTCTCCACTTTTCTGCTACACCAATAGTCCAAGGTTCCCTTTCATAGAGCGTCACACTCCAGACAAAGGTCTTTAAAAATGACATCCTAATACCTAAATCTATATTCAATGTCAACAAATTCTGTAGAAATGCTTTCCTTGCCTGAGCTACATAAGAATCCTAATCATCTCTGGTATAATGTCTTGTTTAGCAAACATAGTCGCTCAGTAGGTCTACGCATTTGTTGCATATAACCCAAAATAGCAAACAGTTTTTCTAAAACCCTACTCACTGGTCAATAACAAGCATAGTCGCCAAAGTTTTTCGTTGGTAGTTAACTCACGTCTGGTTAGTCAATTCTTATAGCAAGGCCAGTCAACATCTAAAAATTCACCTTAATATATAGTCTAATCATCATTCCATCTACATACCAGTGTCTAATGAATAGTCAATATTAGTTTGGTCTTTACATAAAATCTAAAATCCAATATCAAATTTCTAAAATCTAAAACCAAAATAAAATATAGTATAGAAAACATAATTCCAAGTAATACAAATCCTTATATGTTTTTCTTTAATAATTAGTTACCGAACATTTAAAGTAATGACATTATGGTTTGGTGTTTTTGTACAATCTAAAATGTAAAATGTAAATTCTAAAATCTGAAGTCTATAATAAAAAACAAATACAAAATCTTACTTGCATTAACTGTATATTGAACCCAGTCCTCCTTTGTACTTGTAATCCAAGTAATAATTTGAAAAAATATACAAGTGTAATCAGTCTTAAAACATTATCCCTGCTTTTTTATATGATTTTGACATGCGTATTAATCTAAAATCAAACCCTGATCTACCTTAGTCAAAGGATAACAGCTTAACCACTGCACCACTATAACCATATTTCTTAGTTTGGTTCGTTCTAAGCCTTAAAGTTAAATCGAGTTAAGGCCTCTAGTGCAAGAGCCAAAAGTGCTTGCCACTGCAGCACAAAATGGTTAGCAAGTAACATTATACATTCAAAAAGGATTGTATTGGTTCGGTTTGGTTCAGTGTAATCACCATCTTGTTTTCTTAGCTACCCTCTTTAACTAATCAATTAAAGATAGACTACTCTTAATTCTTGAATCGATAAATTGGATTTTGTACACACCGTTTGTCATGTCATGGCTGAAACCTATACTCCCTGTGTACTGCGGTCAGGTTTAAAAACAAGTTTCAATGGTCAAAGACTTGTCAGTCACCATACGTGAAGCCTACAATAATTCTTTCTCTACATAGCTATGTTTCATCACTCACCATAAACATCTAACATTATGGGTTTGCAATATATTAAGAGGAAAAAAAAGTCCATGACCTTGTTGTTTTCAATCTTTTGGGGAAAATTCATAAGCCATATAAAGAAAGCGTCATGTCAAGTTATAGAACACCTTATGAGTCCAAATTCCATTATTAGTTTATAAAACTCAAATCAGTAACCTTGCCGTTTTGGGATATTTCAATAAATGCATGCATTAAGGAAAAATCATAAAAATATTCTTAAAACAAGTCGTCGTGTAACTATTATAAAATGAAATTAATAAAAATATTGTATGGGTATTGTCTGTTTTCCTTAATTGCTATCCCCATGTCCCACTATTAATACAATTGTTAACCATCAACAGTCTCTGACTATGTTCAGAAAGAGAGTGGCCTTAAACAATACACTATATCTATGGTTTGTGTACCGAGTATCATAATAATACAGTGTGGCCAAGCCATGTTAAGGCAATAGTTATGTCAGGTAAGGGATTCGAACCCTTGCTTCCTTATACAGGAAATTTTATCTTAAGTCAAACACCTTAACCACTTGGCCAACCTGACCGTTACAAATTTAATTAGTCTTGTGGACTTGAGTGTTTACAAAACTTTTTCCAGTATACATTGACTAAACCACTTGCTTGTTTTGAAATATAGATTTTGTTTTGTTTTACCATAACATTGCAGTTATGAGTATTGCGAACTGGGTGTTTAATATAGGGTTAAAGGCATTTTAAAATCATTTTTGAAAAACTCTTAGGTATCGTGTCATGGGTTTTAGTAATGCATTACTGTTCGTTGACTAACATTTATCGTTACACAACATTATTTTGGTGAACTTACATGTTGTTGTTTGAGTCTTTATTCTTTTGACTGGTTTAATGCAGATCTCAACGTCTATCAGTCCTGAGCTAATCGTTTCATCTCTATATAGCTACCACACCCTACATTCAAGGCTATCTGTTTAACATATTCTTGGTCTACTCCTACAGTTCCTGTCCCCGAACCTTTCTTCCATAACTAAGTTTGCTATTCCTGGGTGTCTTAGTATGTGTCCTACCAACCTATCTCTTTTCTTCATTAACAGTCGCCAGAAACATCTCTTCTCCCCCACTCGTCTTAATACCTCTTTGTTTGTAACCCTATTTACCCATCTATCTTCATCATTCTCTTGTACGAGTAACAGCACATTTCAAACACTTCAATTCACCACTTCTTTGCTACACCAATTGTCTAAGTTTTACTTTCATAGAGTGTCACGCTCCAGACAAAGACCTTCAAAATGACTTCCTAATACCTAAATCTATATTCAACGTCAACAGATTCTGTAGAAATGCTTTCCTTGTCGGAGCTACATAAGAATCCTAATCGTATCTGGTATAATGTCTTGTTTAGCAAACATAGTCACTCAGTAGGTCAAAGCATTTTTTTTTGCATATAACCCAAAATAGCAAACAGTTTTTCTAAAACCCTACTCACTGGTCAATAACAAGCAGAGTCGCCAAAGTGTTTCATTGGTAGTTAACTCATGTCTGGTTAATCAATTCCTTTCATATCGTTATCAGATTGTTGTAGTGAGGGCTGGCGAACAACGTCAGTTCAACACACTGCTTTACACATAAATGTAGTTAGGCCCTTTAGCATAATTTAAATAAATACATGGGTCAGTCCATAGGGATCAGGCCAAAGGGACCGGTCCAAATTGATCAGTCCAAAGGGACTCATCCACAAGTCTCGTCAACAAGGACTCGTCCACAAGGACCTGTCAACAAGGACTCGTCCACAAGGACTTGTCCACACGGACTCATCCACAAGGACTCGTCAACAAGGACTCGTCCACAAGGACCCGTCAACAATAACCCATCCACAGGGATCCGCTCCCCCACCCTCTTACAAAAGCTATGAGTGGGCATGCGTAAAAAACAAAAAACAAGCATGTTAATTCATAGTGGCTTTCCACCGAATACATGTCTCTTGTATAGAACAACGTTTCATTCCATATTGGCATTAAGACTCTCACATATCGCACTTGGAAAGAGAGATTTTCTAAAAAAAAAATTCACCCCCCTAGTAGGGGTAGGTTTTATTTTGGGGTGGAAATATGTTGTCCATTGGAAAGGGGGTATCAGCCCGAGTTCAATGACACCTCATTCGTCAAAATCCGACCATGCGTTCGAGAGATATCGTGCCGCTGCCATCTTGTGAGGAGGGTGAGGAGGAGGATATAGAACCGTTACAAACACACTACTTAGGGGTAATAGATGTAGGGCTTATGGAGGGTACTAGGGGTAATAGCTGTGGGGCTTATGGGGGTACTAGGGGTAATAGCTGTAGGGCTTATGGAGGGTACTAGGGGTAATAGCTGAAGGGCTTATGGAGGGTACTAGGGGTAATAGCTGTAGGGATTATGGAGGGTACTAGGGGTAATAGCTGTAGGGCTTATGGAGGGTACTAGGGGTAATAGCTGTAGGGCTTATGGAGGGTGCTAGGGGTAATAGCTGTAGGGCTTATGGAGGGTACTAGGGGTAATAGCTGTAGGGATTATGGAGGGTACTAGGGGTAATAGCTGTAGGGATTATGGAGGGTACTAGTGGTAATAGCTGTAGGGATTATGGAGGGTACTAGGGGTAATAGCTGTAGGGCTTATGGAGGGTACTAGGGGTAATATCTCTAGAACCTTTGGGATCCTTTTGTCCTAATTCCTTAGGCATTATTTCATCTGTCTTCGAAGGTGCACTGTGAGTTCACATCTGGACATCTGAAAACCCAGGAGTTGGTGAGCATTTGTTTGTAACAGGTATATCCAGACGAACCTGTGCAACTGTGAGGGGGTGAGCGGAGTCACCTATGTTTTCACCATCTTGGTAGTAATCTTCAGGCGAGCCCACCATCGTTACCTATCCTGACACACCCATCAGGTGATCAATGACGTACATACTCTCGTGTGCTGTGGTCAATATGCATTTATGTTCTTACAATTAGTTTCTCCATGTGGCTCTAGAATATTCTCTCTGTTATTCATATCGGCAAGTATTTCGTTACCTTCATGCTTATGGCGTCAACTTTAAATATTTCCCCAATTGCCTGGAGATTAAGTGACAAGTCAAGGAAGATCAATAATACAACTGTGGAGGAAGTCAAAACCATTCCCGCACAAATTCCCGCATGATGGGATCTCGTACCACTTCTTTGTTTTGTATACAGAAATTTAGTCGACCACGGATCATTTGGTATACACGAACCATGAACATACTGCAATTTCTTCATAGAAAAATACAAAAGTTCACAACAGGTAACAAATACAACATGATTGTGCTAAGGATATGCTGACTTCACATAAAGAACCCTTCACCTTTAAATACTAAGAATTATCTTCCTTCATCTCAGTGGATGGAGTAATGGCATGCATACAGGGAGGTCATGGATTAGAGTCCAGCACAAGTCGGACAATATAATAATATACCCTCCATCTACATGTCTTGAACTATCCATACCATACCCAACCTAACAACTGACAGCTTCCTTTCATCATCAGTACGGTATGAATACACGGTCCCTTAATTGCAATGGTGAGAAGAAGATGGCCATCAGGTCATATAAGGAGCAACAAGTAAGGTACTTATCTCTTTCAAATCTCCTCCACTCACTAAGGATGGTCTTTCTATTGCGATGAATGGAACAACCTCAGGTAAAGAAAATTCTTCTATCTTAATACCCTCAATGAGATCAGTATCTTCCTGCAGAGAAATTACTTGTTTAACAAACACGTTCCTTTGCATAGGAGGAATTAAATCATACACAGGTTTCCGTCACCTTCCAAACACAATGCGACATACAACAACTAGATCAGAAATTTCGTACAGAATAGTAGTTGTGTTTTAGAGTTAACATCCCAGACTTGGATAACTTCATCAGCTGATCTCCATATATATTGTCCCCCATTCACTCGTTCAGAAACCGCGCCAAGATCCGAATGTCAGACCACGTGACCAACACCGAGTCATTCTCCGAGATTGCAAGCGGAGTACAATTACGAAGACAGCGCATGGAAAAAAATTACTTCTGAAGGATGTGAAATGACCAAGCGAGGCCTGAACTTCATTGGAATCACGAGAAACAAAATTAATGTTATAACGATGGACAATATAAGAAATTGAGTTAGAAATTGATATACAATACTGAGATACACTATATGTAGAAATATAAAATACTTGGAACAACGCGAAAGAAATTAGGCAGCGCGAGAAACGGATTGGCTACAAAACAGAGTAGCTACACTACGCACAACTCAGAACTCGTTGAATGCGTTAGAGTGTGGATGCGCAGATTCGTGCTTCAAACTCCTTAGTCATTTAGTGGATAGAATGGAGTATAAGTTGTGAAATGAAGTAGAGAATATTACTTACTAGCTGTACCCGGTATGCGTTGCAATGCCAATCAAAGAAAGTGTTGGGGTTTTGACTTTGTTAGTTGCAGTGCTTTTGGATTCCCCAAATTTTCTTCTTTTTCCGTTAACCACCTTTAAACTATTATAAAAAATAATTTACTATCTCAGAAACATTCACGGGAGCGCGATCAACAACTCACGAAAGTTACATCGCAATGAAATGAATGGTATATGAACGCATACGGGACTTCTTAAAAGATTAGAGCGCCGTCACCCATTTGTTGCATATACTCGTACGCTACCTATTGTAAAATGGATTTACCAACTCGAAAACTTTCCTGGCGTGTACACAAAAACAAATCAAAGTTTCATCGCAATCGGATGAATGGCATATGAACGCATACGGGATTTTGTTTAAACGATTCGCGCCGTCACTCATTTGTTGAATCTCCTTGTGCGCCACCCATTGAAAAACGGACTTACTAATTCATGAACCTTCGCAGGACTGTACTCAGCTCTCCAAAGTTTTATCACACTCGGATGAATGGTACATGATCGCATACGGGACTTTATTGAAACGATTCACGCGCTGTCGCTTATTAGTTAAATCTACCCGTTTGCTACCAATTGTAAAATGGATTTACTAAATCAGAAACCTTCCCTGGAGTGTACACAACAACTCACCAAAGTTTCATCTCTATCGGACGATTGTATATGAACGCATATGGGTCTTTGTCGAAACACTTCGCGAGTTGTCGCTCATTTGTTGAATCCATTCGTGCGCTACATATTGTAACATGGATTTACTAAGCTAGAAATCTTCCCTGAAGTGTACACAACATCTCATCCACGTTTCATCGCTATCGGACAAATGGAACATGAACGCATACGGGACTTTGTTGAAACAATTCGCCCGTCGTCGCTCATTTGTTGAATCTACAAGTACGCTACTTATTGTTAAGTGGATTTACTAAGCCAGAAACCTTCCCTGAGTTTATACGACATCTCACCCAAGTTTCATCGCATTGGGGTGAATGGTATATGTGGGACTTTGTTGAAACAAACGCACGCCGTTTTGTTGAAGTTACTCGCGCGTCATCTATTGTTACTTGGATCTACTATGCCTATAACTTTTCCTGGCATATGCACAACAACTCACCGAAATTTGATTGAAATCGGATGAATTGTATATGAACGCTATCACCAACACTCATTTGTTTAAACTACTGGTCGCTATCTATTGTTAATTGGTTTAACTATGCCTATAACCATCCTGGAAGTGTGGCAAACAACCCACCAAAATTTGGTCGCAATCGGATGAATTGTAGGCTATATGAACGCATCGCCAACACTCATTTGTTTAAAATACTCGCGTTCTCTCCATTGTATTGGATTGACTATGCCTATAATGATTTCGGAAGTGTTCACAACAACTCACCAAAGTTTCATAGCAATCGGATGAATGGTATAGGAACGTATACGGGACTTGGTTGAAACGATTCACGTGCCGTCGCTCATTTGTTGAATCTACTTGTGCGATACCTATTGAAAAGTGGATTACTAAGCCAGAAGCCTTCCCTGATGAGTACACAACATATTACCCTAGTTTCATCACTATCGGACGAATGGCACATGAACGCATACGGGACTTTCTTGAAACGCTTCGTGCGACTTCGCTCATTTGTTGAATCTACTTGTGCGCTCCCTATTGAAAAATGGATTTACTAAGCCTAAAACTTTCCCTGGAGTGTACACAACAACTCACCCGAGTTTAGTCGCTATCGGACGAATGGTATATGATCGCATACGGGGCTATGTTGAAACACTTTGCGCGTCGTCGCTCATTTGTTTAATCTACTTGTGCGATACCTATTGTTAATTGGATTTACTAACCCAGAAACCTTCCCTGAAGTGTACAAAACATCTCAGTCGAGTTTCATCACTATCAGACGAATAGTATATGAACGCATACGAGACTTTGTTGAAACGCTTCGCGCGTCGTCGCTCATTTGTTGAATCTACTCGTGCGCTACCTATAGTAACATGGATTTAATAAGTCAGAAACCTTGCCTGTAGTGTACATAACCTCTCGCCCAAGTTTCATCGCTATCGGACGAATGGTATGTGAACGAATATTGGTCTTTGTTGAAACGCTTCGCCCGTCGTCGCTCATTTGTTGAATCTACTTGTGCGATACCCATTGTTAAGTGGATTTACTAAGCCAGAAACCCTCCCTGTAGTGAACACAACATCTCACCCAAGCTTCATCGCTATCAGACGAATGGTATATGAACGCATACGGGACTTTGTTGAAACGCTTCGCGCGTCGTCGCTCATTTGTTGAATCTACTCGTGCGATACCTATTATAACATGGATTTACTAAGCCAGAAACGTTGCCTGCAGTGTACACAATTTCTCACCCAATTTTCAACGCATTGGTATGAATGTTATATGAACACATGTGGGACTTTCTTGAAACAAACGCACACCATTTTGTTGAAGCTACTCGTGCGCCATCTATTGTAGATTGGATTTACTACGCCTATTACTTTTCCGGGACTGTGCACAACAGCTCACCAAAATTTGATCGCAATCGGACGAATTGTATATGAACGCATCGCCATTACGCATTTGTTTTAACTACTCACGCGCTATCTATTGTGAAATGGATTAACTATGCCTGTGATCATCCCGGAAGTGTTTACAACAACTCACCAAAATTTGATCGCAATCGGATGAATGGTTTATAAACGCATAAAAGACGAACACACACACATTCCTTTTTATATATATACAAGCTGTACCCGACATGCGTTGCAATGCCAATCAAAGAAAGTGTTGGCGTTGAAATTCTGTTTCTTGAAGTGCTTTTGGATACACAACATGTTAACTGCCTCTAAGCTATCGTAAAATGGATTTTCTAATTTAGAACCATTCGTGGAAGCGTGCACAACAACTTTCAAAAGTTTCATCGCTGTCACTCATTTGTTGAATCTACTCGTACGCTACCTGTTGTGAAATGGATTTACTAAGTCGAAACCCTTCCCTGGCGTGTACACAATAACTCATCAGTGATTCATCACAATCGGATGAATTGTATATGCACGTATACGGGGTTTTGTTTAAACGATTCGTGCGCTGTCACTCATTTGTTGAATCTACTCGTGCGCTACCTATTGAGAAATGTATTACTAAGTCGAAGCCCTTCCCTGGCGTGTACACAATAACTCATCAAGGTTTCATCGCAATCGAAGAATGTTATATGAATGCAATAGGGGATTTTGTTGAAACGCTTCGCGCGTCGTCACCCATTTGTTGCATCTACTCTTGCGCTACTTATTGTGAAATGGATTTACTAAGTCCCCTTCCCTGGCAGGTACACAATAACTGATCAATGTTTCATCGCAATCGGATGAATAGTATATGAACGCATACCTGATTTTGTTTAAACGATTCGCGTTCCGTCACTCATTTGTTGAATCTACTCGTGCGCTACTTACTGTAAAATGTATTTACTAAGTTAGAAACCGTCACGTTAGTGTCCACAACATCTCACCCAAGTTTCATCGCTATCGGACTAATGGGATATGAAGACATAGGGGACTGTATTGAAACGCTCCGCATGTCGTCGTTCATTTGTCGAATCTACTCGTGTGCTACCTACTGTGAAATGTATTTACTAAGCCAGAAACCTTCCTTGGAGTGTCCACCATATTTCACCCAAGTTTCACCGCTAACGGCAGAATGGTATATGACCTTATACGGGACTTTTCTGAAACGCTTCGCGCGTCGTCCCTCATTTGTTGAATCAACTTGTGCGCTGCATATTGTATAGTGGATTTACTAAGCCAGAAATTTTCCATGACGTGTACACAACATCTCACCCAAGTTTCATAGCTACGGACGAATGGTACATGAATGCATACGGGACTTGGTTGAAACGCTTCGCGTGTCGTCGCTCATTTGTTGATTCTACTCTTGCGCTACATATTGTAATATGGATGTACTCAGCCAGAAACCTTCCCTGGAGTGTACACAACATCTCACCCAAGTTTCATCGCAATCGGATGAATGGTATGGGAACGTATACGGGACGTTGTCGAAACGCTTCGCGCGTAGTCACTCATTTGTTGAATATAAACGTGCGCTTCGTATTGTAAAATGGATTTACTTAGCCAGAAACCTTTCCTGGAGTGTACACAACAATTCACCAAACATTTATCACTATCAGACGACTGGTATATGACTTTATACGGGACTTTGTTGAAACGCTTCGCGTGTCATCGCTCATTTGTTGAATCTACGCGTGCGCTACCTATTGTAAAATGGATTTACAAAGTCAGAAACCTTCCTTGCAGTGTACTCAACATCTCACCCAAGTTTCATCGCAATCGGACGAATGGTATATGAACGCATAGGAGACACACAGACATACCCACAGACAAACTATCACGTTACATTGATTTTTAGCCTATTTTCAATTTTGAAAAAATAGGCTTATGAGATCACCTTTTGTCCGTGTGTGTGTGCGTGTGTGTGTGTGTGTGTGATTCGTGTGTGTGTCCCCCCTAATAAAATCTAAACTGCAGGAGCGATTTCAATGAAACTCGGAAAGTTCATAGCACTATTCCCGGCGACCTCGACCGTGCCCTTCAAATTTTGTTACGACTCACCAATCCAACATGGCGGCTGTGCGAAATATTTCACCAGCATTCAATATCTCCGAAACTATTACCGATATTACCCTGACATTTTCTATGGTGATAGAAGGAACAACTATAAGTTCACTTATGTGACTTTTGAAAACCTGGTAACTACAAAACCAACATGGCGGCCAAGCGAATTTGCGACTTTTAAATAGACGTTTCTCGCGATTTGACCAACCGAACGCAATGAAACTTGGTAGAGTATATGTTTATATACATTGTAATGCACCGACATCTAACTTCGTTGAATTGTTTACATAATCACAAGATGGCGGATGTGCGAAATATTTCGCCGGCATTCTATATCTCTGAAACTATTAGCGGTATCTCCCTAAAATTTTGTACGGAGATAAAGGGCACTACTGGAAGTCCATCTATAAGATTTTCAAAAACCGGTTAACTAGAAAACGAACATGGCGGCCAAGCGAATTTGAACATTTTAAATAGACCTTTCTAGAGATTTAATGTTCCAAGCGCACAGAAACCTGGTACAGGAAATATTTATACACATTGTAAACCACTGGTATCTAATTTAGTTCAATTGTTTACATAACCTCAAGATGGCGGCAGTGCGAATTTTAAAATTAAGTTTTTATTTCTTGTGATGTAGTCATGCGATCGAAGTGAAAGTTTGAATAATGAACCTACGCAATAATTTTCCTTTAATGGTACATGACTCTATGGCCTATACATTTAACAATCCAACATGGCGACCATCCGAAATATTTGGACGATACTGAATATCTACGAATCTATTTTAGCAATCAAACTGCTTTTTTTAATGTTCATAGGGGCTATGAACTTAAGTTCACCTATAGGACTTTAAATAACCTGGTGATCACAAATTCAACATGGCGGTGACGCGAATTATAAATATTCACATGGACGTTTCTCGCAATTTAACCATCCGCGTGCAGTGAAACTTGGTACAGTAAATCTTTATCCGAATGTTAATCCACTGGCATCTAATTTATTTCAATTGTTTCCATAACCTCAAGATGGCAGCTGTGAAAATTTTTTATATCTCCTTGTTTTTTCTTGTGTCCTAATTATGCGATTGAAGTTTGAATACTACACGTTCACAATAATCTGCATGTAACAGTACATAACTCTAGGACCTACATATATAAAATCCAACATGGCGACCATCCGAAATATTTAGTCGGTTCTCAATATCTACGAATCTATTACAGCAATCAAACTGAAATTGTGTATGTTGATAGTGGCAATTAATATAAGTAGGATATATGAAAATAGGCTGTATAGTTCTTCACGGAACTACTTGTTATATATATAGATAGATAAGATAAAGGTATGTCTGTGTGTTCGTCTTTTATGCGTTCATAAACCATTCATCCGATTGCGATCAAATTTTGGTGAGTTGTTGAAAACACTTCCGGGATGATCATAGGCATAGTTAATCCATTTCACAATAGATATCGCGCGAGTAAACAAATGTGTAATGGCGATGCGTTCATATACAATTCGTCCGATTGCGATCAAATTTTGGTGAGTTGTTGTGCACAGTCCCGTAAAAGTAATAGGGGTAGTAAATCCAATTTACAATAGATGGCGCGCGAGTAGCTTCAACAAAATGGCGTGCGCTTGTTTCAAGAAAGTTCCACATGTGATCATATACCATTCATCCCACTTCGTTGAAACTTGGGTGTGAGGTTGTGTACACTACAGGCAAGGTTTCTGGCTTAGTAAATCCATGTTATAATAGGTAGCGCACGAGTAGATTCAACAAATGAGCGACGACGCGCGAATTGTTTCAACAAAGTCCCGTATGCGTTCATATACCATTCGTTTGATAGCGATGAAACTTGGGTGAGATGTTGTGTACACTACAGGGAAGGTTTCTGGCTTAGTAAATCCACTTAACAATAGGTACCGCACAAGTAGATTCAACAAATGAGTGACGACGGGCGAAGCGTTTCAACTTAGTCCCGTATGCGTTCATATACTATTCGTCTGATAGTGATGAAACTTGGCTGAGACGTTGTGTACACTTCAGGGAAGGTTTCTGGGTTAGTAAATCCACTTAATAATAGGTATCGCACAAGTAGATTAAACGAATGAGCGACGACACGCGAAGTGTTTCAACATAGTCCCGTATGCATTCATATACCATTCGTCCGATAGCGACTAAACTTGGGTGAGTTGTTGTGTACACTCCAGGGAAAGTTTTAGGCTTAGTAAATCCATTTTTCAATAGGTAGCGCACAAGTAGAAGAAAGTCCCGTATACCATTAGTCCGATAGCGATGAAACTTGGGTAATATGTTGTGTACTAAGCAAGGAAGGTTTCTGGCTTAGTACATCCACTTTACAATAGGTAGATTTACAAGTAGATTCAACAAATGAGCGACCGCACGCGAATCGCTTCAACCAAGTCCCGTATGCGTTCATATACCATTCATCCGATTGATATGAAACTTTGGTGAGTTGTTGTGAACACTTCCAAAATCATTATAGGCATAGTCAATCCAATTTACAATGGACAGCGCACGAGTATTTTAAACAAATGAGTGTTGGCGATGCGTTCATATAGCCTACAATTCATCCGATTGCGACCAAATGTTGGTGGGTTGTTTGGCTCACTTCCGGGATGGTTATAGGCATAGTTAGTCCAATTAACAATAGATAGCGCACTAGTAGTTTAAACAAATGAGTGTTGGTGATGCGTTCATATACAATTCTTCCGATTGCAATCAAATTTCGGTGAGTTGTAGTGCATATTCCAGGAAAATTTATAGGCATAGTAGATCCAATTAACAATAGATGGCGCACGAGTAACTTCAACAAAATGGCGTGAGTTTGTTTCAACAAAGTCCCACATGCGTTCATATACCATTCGCCCCAATGCGATGAAACTTGGGTGAGATGTTGTATACACTCAGGGAAGGTTTCTGGCTTATTAAATCCACTTAACAATAGGTAGCGCACGAGTAGATTCAACAAATGAGCGACGACGCGCGAATTGTTTCAACAAAGTCCCATATGCGTTCATATGCCATTTGTCCGATAGCAATGAAACGTGGGTGAGATGTTGTGTACACTTCAGGGAAGATTTCTAGCTTAGTAAATCCATGTTGCAATAGGTAGCGCACGAATGGATTCAACAAATTAGCGACGACTCGCGAAATGTTTCGACAAAGACCCGTATGCGTTCATATACAATCGTCCGATAGAGATGAAACTTTGGTGAGTTGTTCTGTACACCCCAGGGAAGGTTTCTGATTTAGTAAATCCATTTTACAATTGGTAGCAAACGGGTAGATTTAACTAATAAGCGACAGCGCGTGAATCGTTTCAATAAAGTCTCAAATGGGATCATATACCATTCATCCGAGTGTGATAAAACTTTGGAGAGCTGAGTACAGTCCTGCGAAGGTTCATGAATTAGTAAGTCTGTTTTTCAATGGGTGGCGCACAAGAAGATTCAACAAATGAGTGACGGCGCGAATCGTTTAAACAAAATCCCGTATGCGTTCATATGCCATTCATCCGATTGCGGTGAAACTTTGATGAGTTGTTGTGTACACGCCATGAAAGGTTTTCGAGTTGGTAAATCCATTTTACAATAGGTAGCGTACGAGTATATTCAACAAAAGGGTGACGGCACTCTAATCGTTTCAGCAGTCCCGTATGCGTTGATATACCATTCATTTCATTGCGATGTAACTTTCGTGAGTTGATGATCACGCTCCCGTGAATGTTTCTGAGATAGTAAATTATTTTATTATAATAGTTTAGAGGTGGTTAACAGAAAAAGAAGAAAATATTGGGAATCCAAAAGCACTGCAACTAACAAAGTCAAAACGTCAACACTTTCTTTGATTGGCATCGCAACGCATGCCGGGTACAGCTAGTATATATAAGATAAGATTTAGTGTGGAATACGCTGACGTTATGCGTCGGACAATTTAATACGAAGATTTGTGTATATATTGAACTTTACGAACTGTTAAGTGCATGGTCAATGTGCAAGAATTTGAGCACAAGTGATAAAATTGGAATGTTGACACGTCAGAGATGAAAAATTGTTCAATATTGTTGTACTGCATAAATAAATTGTGGAGGCTTGGATAGCACAATTACTCCGATAAAATCAGCTATAAGTGACATGAAGTATACATGAGGTTGAGCATATAAAGTGCACGAGAAAAATGTATGGAAGTGCTACAATACTAGATTCTCTGATAAATCTGAAAGCAAAGCAATTATATACTACAATTGAAGCAAGAGTAGAAGCTGCGATCCAATTATTATGAAACTTCACACTATACAGAAGATGCATGTGCTACTTATAATTCCAACTAACACCAACTTCCATATGACATAGAGAAGGGGATTTTCTAGTCATTATGGCAAATCCAATTCAAGTCAGGAAGAGAGTAAACGAGATGTGAAGGGTCACCTTCAGTATATGGAAATACTGAATTTGGACGGTACAGATGTAACAGATGTCGAGTATAATCGAAGGAGCGGTGCTCCAGTGACCGTGAAAACTTGTTTGAGGTGCAGGTGTTAGAATGTTTATATTGTTTTGAAATACAACCTTGTGAAGGTTGGAGAGAGCCGATATTATGAAAGTAGAAATATATATGAATAACAATCCAAGGCCAGTCGAATATTGACAGATCTTACGGCACAAGAATGGAGGCAGTAAGCGAAGCCAAACATCCGAGGTTACAGTACATTAAAATGAGCTGGATGGAAACATATTCGCTAGGTTCGAATGCAAGTGTTCCATCTCCAAATATGAGTTCTTTGTGCTTATGTTTGGTACACATTAGTTGAGGTTGCATGTTTCCTTCATTTTCTTGACAGCTGCTGCCATCTATGAGAAATTTGTCAAGAGAAAATAACACTGATGGTCATTTGCGAACAATTCAAACTTTCAAACTCATTTATCTCAGAACTAGCTAAAGTGGATATGGAACACTTACATTCTAACCTAGCGATATGCTAGTACAATTTCTATGAGATGTAATGTTATTATTGAAGACAGAGGTTAAACAGTACGTTACGAACATCATGTTTTACATACAATAATCAGATTATTAGAGGAGATTCATTAAATGAAATTGCACTACATGAGTCAGACATCTGTTTTCAGGATATGATAAATGATTATGAAGCTATAAGAGCTTACGTTGGAAATTGATAAAGAAGTTGAATGTGCAAGTGAGGAATTATACCTGGTTGAGGAAATGTAGCCACAGACGAAAAGTTATAAGTGATTACTGTTGAAGGTCAGATTAGCTTTCAGAGTTGTCATTGAAGTATTGCAGTGTTAAGTGGAGGAATACAGGGTGTTTATTAATAATAAACAATATTAAAGAAACGCATAGGGAATGAAAGGAACGTAAATCTACCATTAAATAAGACAAGATGACGTAGTTCTTTTTGTATAAAATTGAAATTAAATATGACAAGCAGCTCCCATAAATGAAATTCAGCACACATAAGAATAACGAATTAACCATCACTAGCTAAGGATTAAGAATACCATAATAAACTAGAGAAACATTCTTAGACATTTGTAACCTGAATATGGGACATATCTGATTGCAAGACGATTTTCTGGAGGAACAACTGATGAACTGTCAACAATACAACAACCCAATTGAAATCATGGTAATTCTTGTATCCTTGTTAATCATTTGTTCATTGTATAGCTTAGGTATGAGTTTCAGGTGTGACGTTTTGTAGAATACTTTACACAGGATTTAGCTAGCTTAATTAAATTAAATGAATTTATATGGCGGATGTGGTTTTATCGTAACTTAGAATATTTTTATTCTTCTTTATTTGTCGGATGTTACTGAACGTTGTGGAACAACAGGTGATAAGCCATCTGCTGCCGAAGATAGCAGCAGTGTAATTAAATCTTATAAGTAATTGACATTTGTATTTGCGTAGGGACAATTTTTGTACCATTTCCTAGCTGGGGTTTTCGCGACGCTTCTTTTCATAGGACTTCTGTAAGGGCAACATGGACAGTAATGTAAGATGGAATTAATTTCCACGAGAGTTTATTTCCTAGTTAGCTTGTGGACCAGCCACCGGGTCCCCAATACACAGTAGGCTAGTGATCTTTACGGGCACAATATATTGTATATCCCTGGTGTAGTTCTCACTGCAGTGACGGTGAGTACAATTCCATAGCTTCGCCCCACTGCTTGCTTATGGAGTCCTTCAATAATGTATGCGCTAGCATAAAACAAATGCCTTTATGAATGGAGCTGAGCTCATTTTAAATATCATAATACTCCGAGATCCAGGCTATGTGGTCAGGGTACTTCCACGCTCTGAAGACAAGTGGGTTTGAATCCCACCGTTGGCCATATTTGAAATGATTAAGCATTTTTCACATTTTAAATTCCAGGCAAATGCTGGATCTACAGCAATAGGTCGTAGACACTTCCTTCCAAATGAAACAGTACATATAGGTAACATAGTAGGTCAAATCTTTAAATATAACCGAACATACTGAGAAATATCGCACATGATGGACCATTGAGGGTAAATAACAAGAACATCAAAGAATAGACATCAACAAAACACAGCCGATACCCTACTCTTCACAAATGACTGCAAGATTTTCAAGGAAATTAAGACACCAGCCGACGCCGCACTCCTTCAGGCCTCACTTAACGCTATCCGACTGGATAGAAAACAAACCCAGATAAATGCAGCTCTTTAACAATTACCCTACGCAATTCCCCAGTACCTACAACATATTCGCTACTTGACAGGCTCATTACCACAGTTGCGCATCAGTGAGATCACGGGGTCATATTCGACAACCAGCTAAGATTTAAAGAACACATACAATATTCTTCATCCAAAGTCATGAAATTCCTTGGCATACTCTACCGCTTCTCAGAAATATCAAATCCCACAGCTCTTCGCCTCTATTACCTCTCGATAATCCTAACTACTGCTCTCGAATTTCGACAACTTCTTACCAGTCAAACATAGCTAAATTAAACAGAATTCAATCCTACTTTGCTGCCATTGTAATGAAGAGAACAGCTTACGCTGGCGTGCATGCCGCATCCGACAGCGTACAGTCGGAGAAGGACATGTTGGTTGATGGGTGCTATTCCAGCCACAGAATGAATACTGGGCATGTAAGCATATCGTACAACTGTGATCTATTTACAAAGTGTGTATGACAGGCGAACGCAAGCAAGCACAGGGACGGTGGATGATTTAAATGGAATAAGATAATCACCTCGACTTCAAAGGAACATAACGAAAGCTATAATTGCCACTGATTTGAGTGTACAGTACATACTACTGTATGAAATAAACATAACACAGGACACCTGAAGAGCTCCTGATAGAAAAGCAACTGAATAATGCCCGAGGTAGACTTCATTGGAAATGATCTTAAGGGCGAGGGCACGGGAACATAACGTATTGTCAGTGCAATTGGTGTGACGCTGACATTTTGCATTTAGAGAGTTCGGCAAAGCCACTCGTGGTCAATCGCTAGTTGACTGGAGGCTGAATTATCACAAGAACAATGAAGATACGATATCTACTTACAATTATTATTTTCTAGAATATTCTCTTTCTACTGCTTCTTCTTTCTTTCTTCCGAATTTGGCCGCCTGTGGACCGCATGGAACCTAAGGCTTTCTGGTTAATCTCCTCTTCTCTTCCCAAAACCTCTTCATTCGTTCACTTCTGATCTTTCGCTCCTCCTCGAATATTATCAGTTTGGCTCTAATTTTAGGTGTTTTCTCCTCGAACATCTTGATGTTGTCAATTCGGTTTCTGAACTCTTTTCTGTTGTGGATCACATCCACTGTGAGTCCACTTTCCTTGGCGTCTCTTTTAACCCCTTCTACCCTCTTAGTTGTAGCCTTCAGCTCTGTAATATACTTGAATATCCTCTTAGTCAGTCGGTTCTCGTCCATTCTCACCAAATGTCCGTAGAATTTCAACCTTCGCTTCCGCATTGTGACAGTAATTTTTTCAGTATGTTTATAGAGGTCATCATTCCTTCTGTTCTTCCACGTCCCGTCAGAAGTTTTCTGTGGTCCTAAAATTTTCCGCAAAATTTCCCTCTCCTTTTTTTCCAGTTCCTGAAGATCCCCTTTTTTATTCAGTGTCAAGCACTCCGAGGCGTACAGACCCTCTGGCTTTACTACTGTGCTATAGTGTCTGAGTTTTGCCTTGTAGGATATTGCACGTTTGTTGTATCTGTTCTGGGTTAACCTATAAGTCAAATCCATTTTTCTAGCTCTTGCCCTATTTGCTTCTTTATCCAGCCCATTGGGTTCTATCCATTCACCTAGATATTTAAACTTCTCAGTTCTTTTGACAGTCCCATGTTTCACTTTTATGTGTCACTCTCCAAGGTGTCTGTACTCCATGTATTCTGTCTTTTCATAGGAGATTTTAAGATCCGTTTTCTCAGCGATTTCGTGCAGAGTATCCAGCATTTTTGGGCATCATCTCGGCTTTGGGCTAAGAGGGCAAGATCATCAGCAAAAGCCAAACATTTAATTTCCAGGTTCTGTCCTTTCCTTCCCAGATGTATCCCCCTTACTCCTTTCATGTCCAAAGCTTCCTCCCAGGTTCTCATGATTTTCTCCAGAACAATGTTGAAGAGGATAGGTGATAAGCCATCTCCTTGTCTGACCCCTGTTTTTATTTCAAAAGGATCAGAGATTTCTCCGAAGAACTTCACTTTTGACATGGTATCCGTTAGAGTTTGTTTGATTATTTCTCTCGTCTTCCTGTCAATTCCGAACTCCTCTAGGCTGTTAAATAAAGTCTGACTGTCAATTGAGTCGTACGCCTTCTTGAAGTCAACGAATATTACTACAGTGTTCTGGCTTCTCAAAGCTCTTGATCTGAGGATGCTCTTGAGGTTGAATATTTGTTCTGCGCACGATCTCCCCTTTCTAAAGCCAGCTTGATATTCACCTATGAGGTGGTCTGCTTGTTTTTCAACTCTGTTCAGCAGTACTTTGGAGAGTATCTTGTATGCGACTGGAAGTAGAGAGATTCCTCTGTAGTTGTCGATGTTCGCCCGATTACCTTTCTTGTGAAGTGGGTGTATAAGGGCACATTTCCAGTCTTTCGGGATCATTTCAGTTTTCCAGATGTCTTCTATGATGCCGTGTATTTTTTCTGCAGCCATTTCTCCTCCGAACTTCCACATTTCTGCAGCGATGCCATCTTCGCCTGGTGCTTTGTTGTTTTTAAGCTCGTTTAGTATGCGCTTTACCTCATCTAAACTTGGTGGGTTGGAATCCGGGTTCTCATAGGATGGATTCTGAGTATTCAATCTTTCCACAGGTTCTTCACAGTTCAGCAGCACTTTGAAATAGTCGGCCAAAAGTTGACAGTTTTCCTTGTCGTTCGTAGCTATACTACCATCTTTCCGTTTGAAGCACAGACTTTGTGACTGATATCCATGTAGTTCCTCTTTGAAGGTTCTGTAAAACTCTCGCGTGTTGTTTTTTCGAAAATCTTCTTCTATCTTTTCCACCCTACTTCTGTCGTAGTTCCTCTTCTCTGATCTTATGATCTTAGCAGTTCTCTTCCTTACTTCCCTGAAATCTTCCCACCTCTCCTCGGTCTTGTTGGAGTGCCATCTCTTCCAGGCTTGTAGCCTTTTGTCAAGAGCTTCGTCACACTTTTCATTCCACCACCTATGTTTTCGTTTCCTCGCTGGATTTCCCAAACCATCAGCTGCTTTGGTCATTGCTTCTCTGATCTCTTCCCAGCTGTTCATGTTCAGCTTTGATAGGTTTTCGCAGTATTTTTCCTTGTTCTGTTTCAGAGTCTCTGTATTAATTCTGGGTTTCCTGTTGGTTCTCGGTTTGGGCTTGTTTGGCTGGAATTTTACTTTAATCTCCGAGAGGTAGTGATCCGAGTCGATGTTTAGGCTTTTCCTTACTTTAACATTCAGGATTTCCTTTCGGGTTTTGGTCGTTATTGCGACATGGTCGATCTGGAACTCTCCCAGCATCGTGTTAGGACATACCCAGGTTTTCTTCTTGCTCGGGAGTGCCTTGAAGTATGTGGACATGAGTTTCAGGTTGAAATGTCTGCAAAACCCGATTATTCTTTCTCCATTTCTGTTCGTTCTTTTATGTGCTGGATAGTCCCCCATAATTTTTCTATATCTTCTCTCTTTGCCTATCTGGGCATTGAAATCGCCAACCAAAACTTATACGTGATGTTGTGGAATTTTGGAAGTTGTGTCTTCGAGAGTTTGCCAAAAGTTATCCACCTTCTCAGGATTTTTCTTGTTATCTTCATTAATAGGGGCGTGTGCGTTGATAATTGTATATGCTTTATTTCCAGATCTAAAGGAGAGAATAGAAATTCTCTCGGATGGTGAGGTGAAATTGATGATGGACTCAGTGATGTTCCTCTTAACTACGAAGGCCGTACCTAAGATCGTTACATTTGATTTGTTTTTTATTGCAGGTTTTCCCTTGTAGATTCTGTAACCCTCAGATTCCATGGGATTTTCGTCTAGGATACTGCTTCATATCTTCAAGTATTTTGTATTTTATAACCTTATGGCCATGTTGATAATCATAGAAAATTCAAGGTGAACAAGCATGGTGATCACTGCATTCCTGCAATTGCCTGGATTTAAAATGACAAGCCAAGGAAGACCACTAAGAAAAAAATTAGGGTGGAGTCAAAACCGTCTCCCCACTAATTCCCGCATGAAAAGATCTCGCACCATTCCTCCGTTCAAAATATAGTAATTAAGTCGGCCCCGGAACTTTTGGATATCTATACCATTAAAATACTGTTATCCATTCAAATATACAAAGTTCACAACAGGCAACTAACAACACGTGGTTGTGCTAAGATATGCTGGGTTCACATTATGTACCTTTCACTTATAAGAATTAAGATCTATCCTCAATTAGCTCCGTAGATAGATCAATGGCACTTTTTGTCGTTCTTTCACTTGCCATGGCACACGCCACCAACGTATGGTTATGCATAACCAGCTTCCGGCTTAGTATTCAGGTAATGAAAGCAATAGGAACTATGTACTACAATTTTCCTTGCATGTAACAAAGCAAATTATTGTTGTTAGGAGAAATAAAAGTAGTAAAATGCACCAAGAATGATTTGATCTTCAGTTGTGTACAATGAGAAAGCACTGCGTGACTGGCTGCGTGGCTCAGCGGTAACGTTCTCGCTTGCTGGGCATTACGTTGCAGATTCGTGACCTGGCGCAGTCAGCTGGCATTTGAGGGTGAACAAATGAGAGTGAGGCGTGTCAGTAGATTTACTGGCACGTTAAAGATCCCTTTCGGGGCAAAATTCCAGCACCCCGGCGTCTCTAAAAGCCACAGTATTTAAAAGAGACGTAAAACCAATAACAGTACTATCATTATTCCTTATGTATTAATGATGCGAAGTCTCAGCTAACGTTGTGCTGCATACAACACTCGTAGTCTCTAAATGTTGCAGATTTTCCCGTCAATTTACAACAGATTATGTTTGACATTTATTTCAGATCGTGTCGAAGAGAGTGTTTCTCCAAATGGAAGATCGTACTTAGCTGTATGCACGCCCTATAATCTTGGCAAGGTTGTTTTCTTCACAGAGCAACTTTACACCGTAGTAGGCACGCAGCTTTTTGTATTTAGTTTTCCGCCAACTTGTCTTAAATTATTGACTAAAATACATCTAAAAGCAGACAATCTATACCTCCATTAGCAGGTTTCGGTCTCCATAATTCATGCAAAATGAGGTTAGTTTGTCTAATTGAGGCCATAAACTCCCCTACCCTTTCAGTGATTACACTATCGTACTTTACATAGACTAGGGTAAAGAAGTAAATGAGCAAGTTTTAAAAATTCTGTCGCCAGTTGTTTGATCTTGTAACTTAAAATCTTCCATGTTTTCTAAGGTACTGAAAACTAGGCACAGTTGGATTTTAAGATGGAACTGCATGTGCAATCAAATATCGCTTTCTTGCAATACATGGAAGATGTATATAATTATATAATGTTTATTGGTTATATGTTAATATATAGTCTATTAAAATGATAATGATTAAATAAATTAGTCGAAAAAGGACATCGGAAAGAGCTAATGGATGTCACAGCCATGCCTTTGGAGGACACCATAGGGCAGTGGTAGCAAGGTCATGAGATTACCAGAAAAAAGGGAAAGAAAGATTAAAGTCTGGAGACTAAAGGAAAAGGAGGTTGCAGAAGAGCTTAAGAGAGAATTGCAAGAAGAGATACCAAGGACGGATATTACCCATGTGGAACAAGAATGGGAAAAGTTTAAGAGTGCATTTGTAAACAGTGCAGAGAAAACATGTGGAAGAACATCAGGAAAGGTACGGGAAAAGGCGACAAAATGGTGGAATGATAGAGTGAAAGAAAAGGTAAGAGAGAAGAAGAAACCTTGGAAGGAATGGAAAACAAAAAAGACTGAAGAAAGTAGAGTAAAATATATAGAAGCAAACAGAGATTGCAAGAAAGTAATTACAGAGGAAAAGAAGAAAAGCTGGGAAGAATTCACTCAGGAAATAAGGGAGGATTTACATTGATGAAAGAAATTGCTGTTTGGAATTATAAAAAGCAGAAGGAATGAAAAACAAAGAAGGTGAAATATTGACAAAACCAGAAGAGATAACGGACAGATGGAATGAATATTTCAGCGAGCTGTTGAAGGTGAGACGCCAGGCATGCGGAGAAGTTACGCAAACAGCCAAAACGGTGGAGGAAGAAATAGAAGAAGAACCAGACATTACTATGGCAGAAGAGGAATGGGCAGTTAGGAAGATGAAGATGGGGAAAGCTGTGGGAATAGACGAAGTGGCAATAGAAATTATCAAGACGGCAGGACCAGTGGCACTGCAGTGGACATACAGCCTTCTCAGGTGTGTGGGGAGAGAGGAGAAAGTTCCTGGAGCCTGGAAAAAGGGAATAATATTGCCAATATTCAAGAAAGGAGACAGGAAGGTGTGTGGTAACTACCGAGGAATCACCATCATCTCGCATGTTGACAAAGTAATGGAAAGAATCCTAGAAAAAAGAATTAGAGTAAAGGTAGAAAGCCTAATAGAGGAGGAGCAGTTTGGATTTAGAGGGGGCAGGTCAACAGTGGAACCCATTTTCATTCTGAGACAGAACATTGAAAAGAGTTGGGAATATGGGAAGGCTATGGTAATGACTTTTATTGAACCAGAAAAGGCCTATGATAGCATCCCTAGAACAAAAGTTTGGGAAAGCATAACAAATAGGGGGATAGGCAAGGAACTGAGAGACATGATAAAAGGAATGTGCATGGAGAGCTACAGTAGTGTGAAGACTAGAGTCGGGACATCGGAATGGTTTAAAATTGACACGACTAAAGCAAGGAAGTGTGTTGTCACCATTATTGTTCGTAATGGTGATGGATGACATCATGAAGGCAGCAATGAAAGAATATAGTGGGGCAAAGATGAAGGTATTGTTGTTTGCAGACGATGTTGTGATCTGGGGAGAGGATGAGATGGAGGTACAAGAACAGTTAGACATATATATGAAAATATTGAGCAATGGGGATTGAAGATAAATGTGGAGAAGAGTAAAACAGTGGTGGTGAGTAGAGATAAGAAAGAAGGAAAAGGAGTAATCAAAGTAGGAGAAAAGGAATTGGAAGTGGTGAAAAACTTCAAATAATTTGAAAGCGAACTGACTGAAGATGGAAGACTAGATTTGGAAAATAGCAGAAGAATACAACGCGGGAGTGCTTTCTAACAACAGGTTCGGGGAGTAGTATGGAACAAGGATATACCAATTAAGGCTAAAGACGTTATGTACAAAGCATATTATGTTCCTATAATGACATATGCAGCTGAAACTTGGACAATGACTAAGAGGGATGAGAGCAGAGTACAAGCAGCAGAGATGAGATTCCTGAGAAGTATGGTCCAGAAAACGAGGAGGGACAGAGTGAGAAATGAAGATATATGGAAAGAACTGGGAGTACCGAAACTAAATGACAAACTGGAGCAAAACAGATTGAGATGGTTGGACATGTCAAACGGATGAATGAAGTAAGGCTACCAAGACGAGCACTGGAACGACGGATGACAGGGAAGAGAGGACGAGGAAGATCAAGAATGCGTTGGATGGACTCGGTGGAGAATAGTATTAGAAAACGGAACCTGGATTGGAACACTGTGTCGGAAGAGGAATTGTGGAACGACAGAACAAAGTGGAGAGGTACCATATTTGCCCCCACCCAGTGTCAACTGGAAAAGGGGAAATGAAGATGACGATGATGATGAAATAAATATTAAAGAAGAAAGGAAGAATTATTGGTAAATGTTACCGGCACGGCGTATAGCATATAACTCATAGCTTTCGTCTCATTTTAGCATATAAACAGGTGAGTTAATGCACAAAATACCAACATAACAACTGGAGAGCAACTGATTATAATCTTCTCATATACGAGATATTTATTTGGCACCATCTTAATACAATAATAATCCAAGATATGTTAGACCACTGCCGTATGAAATGTGCGAATTGAGCACTTATGTAGGCAAGCTGTTTGTTATGGTCCTTTCTAATGCGATGTTTCACTTACTGCTCTTTCAGGAGACACTAGTGTTTGGAATATTCAAGAAAGGCCAACCCTCTAGTTCTTATTTCATAAACACAAAACAATAAAAAATAATAATGAAAATAACCACGGAAGGTTCATTGCCAATGAAAATCAAATGGAGATTCGCGGACCGGAAGTTCGCTATGCAAAAGCTTCGGAGACATTTTAACTCGTGTCAACTCTATAGGGAGGCCATGGGTCCGAGTCACCACAAGTGAGACAATATCGCCCTACCTCCCATTTACACATTTTATACTCTCCGTACAATACACAACTTAACAGCTAACAGCATCAATTTGTCATCAGCACGGACCGAATACACAATCCGTTAATCCGTAAACATCATTGGTGAGAAGACGATCGCGTACAGGTCATGTCCTTTAAAAGATGCAACAAGTAGTAACTCAATAAGGTACTTACTTACCACTTTCAATTCTCCACCACTCACTAAAGATGGAGTTTCTGTTTTGATGCAAGGAACAAACTCTGGTATGGAATCTCCTTCTATCTTGATATACTAAGTGAGATTAGCATCATCCTGCAGATAAATTACTTATTTTACATACATGTTCCTTCCCATTGTGTTCCTTTGCTATTTGCTTGATTATTCTCATTTCCTTATTATAATTGTCTTTCGACATGGGTATGTTTAAAGTCCTGTGCACCATTGAATAGAACCACGCTAATTTATGCGTACTGGGGTGATTGGACTAATTGCCAATTGCATGCGAACTTTGTGTGGGTTTTCGGAATAGTAACACAACCGGAAACCATCTGCACAGCAGTAATCTAAATAAACAAGACACATATTCAAAGTCAGGGGCATATTCCATTACGTGCCACGACATAGGGTGTCAAGCTAATAACATCGGACAAAGTGGAAGACGAATGGATACACGTTACAATGAACAAAGCAATGCGATTAAATAAAGGGACACACACGGCCGTATGCCAACACGTTTGTGAAGTGGGACACAGTTTCGCTAATATTGAAACTGACTTAAAAATAATTCAACACGAACCGAAAGGTAGAGGTCTTGATATTGAGGAAGCAATCAAGATACACTTAGCCAAATTAAGCAACCCCAATAAATCTATAGGAACACACATTCATGGAGGGTTCACCCCTCTTCACTTTACTAGAAAACACACCTCGTCGGAAACAAGACACAACATAAAGATGTGGCCAAGCTAGATAAGGGATTAATAAGAAAACATGTTATTGGTTCAGGATGTACGGTGTATCTTTTTCTTGAATAAGCCAAGGCCGGTAGTATCGGCAGTATTACAGGTGCCGGGACATTCTCATTACACCGGGCAGCACTTATATGGCTTTTGAGCTTATGCGTGGCGAGGATGAAACCAGATCTTTGATAGTTGAAGATTTTCCTCAATACAGTAACATACACCACATTAGGGAGACTAGACTTGGCCATAGCCTGTCACATTTGTGCGAAGTACACGCAAACTTGGGAATGCGAGAAGGGAATTGCCCAGGAAGTTCCCCCAGTTGAGAGTAGATAGTACCCAAGATAACTGCTCTCACCAGGACAGCGCAAGACATCATCAGATAAGTATACATCCTGTATTGACCTTTCAACCACAATCACATATTCACTCCAAACAAGCAAGTTTGGAGATCAATCACCCATTCCAGTATTTTACCAAAACATCACATAGACCACAGCTAACAAATATTGACGAGTTAATTATCTCAACTCATACTGAAACTCAATAAGTGTACACATTGTAAATATTTTCACCCATACTTTCTGACATAAATGTTAGGTCCTAAGTGTAATTGATCTGATGATGATAGCTTGACGATCGAAACTGGTCATCCAAGTGTATTGGTAAATCTCATGTAATTTTCTTCAGGATTAGGGAATAATCCATCTCTTTCGGGAAAAATCGCGTTGACCGACTGAAAAGCATCAAACATTCGTGAATACCAAGTTACGTATATCAAAACTAAAACTGAACAGATTCTGGTTAGCATACCATTTACCATTAAGTCACTAAACTTTACTTATCATGTCCAACACTAAAATCGCAATGTTACAACATAAATGTATCAAAATGCAACTGTTATATCCCGTTAACGAGCACTCTGGTGGTGGTCGCGGAAGTTATATAAAGATAGACTCTCCCTGACTTTTTCAAACACCAAGGCACAACAGTTGTCATGGTGCTATTGATACAGCCTTTATTATCAAGGAAGACTCCTCCTTGGTTATCATATCATATGTGCATTAGAGTAGAGATAAATATATAAGGATTTAACTATTTATTATTTGTTCTTGCTTCGATTATATTAAGCGTGCATTCGACCACTGAAATACATAACAATTGGCGACGAGAATAAAAAATAAATAAATAACAGCAATACAATGGATGCAGACCAATTTCGACTACTGCTTGAACTGATGAATCAGAACCATCAAAATTTCCTCTATCGTATACTTCCAACTCAAACTACTCCGAAAACCTCTAAATCTAATCCTCTTGTACAAACAGCATTGATACCTCCGTTCGAGAATTTTGACAGTAAAAAAGAGAGCTCCAAATATTACCGTCAACGATTTGAAAACTATCTTATAATGAAAAATGCATTTCAAAATAAGAATTACTGCACACAGATGTTACTCAATTCTATTGGATCTTCGAATTACAACACGCTAGCAGCACTTGTAGCTCCACAACTTCCGAATGAACTATATGATGACCTAATCGAAGCATTAGAAAAGCATTTATGCCCAAAGAAGAATGTACTTGTAACACAGCACAGGTTCCTTTCAACATATCAAACAGGTACACAATCCATTTCAGATTACATTGCAGCTTTACGTAGGGACATTATTGAATGCGAATTTGTATCCCCTTGCGACTGCAAAATTTCCATTGCTGACATATTTTTACGAGCACAGTTCATTAGAGGTCTACGATAAAACTCGATTCAAGAGCAACTCTTACAGTCAGATATTTCGATATTTGAAGAAATAGCAGCAAAAGCTATCGCACTAGAAGCATCAAAAATCGACAGCCGTGAATTTGCAGCAAAAGAATCTCCTTCAAACCCTGCAACATCAACCAGTAACTCCATCAATAAGGTAACACGAAATCAGCGTACCTCCAGAGATGATTCAACAACAAAATTTCAACCAAACTCTAAAGAAAGGCAGAACCAGCCAAATCATCGACCGAAATCTAAGCCTAGGATCGGTTATAGAAAGCTTGGAATAGAAAATGTATGCTTACGTTGCGGCCGTGACAACCACACAGCAAAAAATTGCCGTATCTCACCCCATAACCTCAAATGTAACTCATGTAATAAGTCAGGCCACATCTCCAAAGTATGTATTTCAACTCTGCTAGAGAAGAAAAGGACGAACAGTGACACCACAGAATCCACAAACAACATCACAGAAGAATATATAGTCCGGAAATATATTAATAATATCGTGGACATTTACGAGCAACACAGCACGAATGACAAAGCTTAATTCTATACAACCGTACTTATCGAAGGAATACGTCAGAAATATGATGTGGATTTCGGAGCAGGATACACACTGTTGCCAAAGAGAGAATTTGATCAACTATGCCTTGATGCTGAAGTTCAACCAGCTAACATTGCATTTCTGTCGTACACACATGATGTGTTCCTACCTGAAGGACGCATAAAGGTTAAAGTCGAATACAATTCACGTCAGTCGACCGAAGAACTCTACATAGTTCCAGATAAATTCGAACCCCTATTGGGAAGAGAATGGATCAGACATCTGAAAATTGATCTCGCTACTGTTGATCATGGAAGATGTACCGATACAAACATCAATCAAGCTGATATGATTAAAACAGCTGAAGATGCAGTTCAAATGTTCCCGGAAATATTTGTGGGAAAGGTGGGAAGAGTGCAGAGCATCACATGTTCAATAAAGCTCCGACCGGAAGTCAAACGTTGCTATTCGAAGGAGTGTGATGTCTCGTACGCTCTTCGAGCCAAAGTCGAACAAGAGTTGGACAACCTAGAACGCGATGGTATCATCACCAAAATCTCGACAAGCACTGGGGATCTCCTCTAGTTGTCATTCCAAAGCCAGAGGGCAAAGTGCGACTGTGTGTTGACTACAAAATAGGTGTCAACAGAAGGCTGATAGATTCTAACTACTCGATTCGAAGAATCGACGACATGTTGAACAATCTTCGAAATTCTAATTGCTTCTGTCGTCTCGATCTTTACAAGGCATACTTACATTTGGCCGTGAATGAAGAAAGTGCAAAGCTTCAAACTATTACTACGCATCAGGGCATGTAGAAAGTAAATAGATTGTCTTTTGGAATTAAGACTGCACCTGCTGAATTCAACAGAATAATCGACCAAATAATGAATGGCCTTCCAAAGACCATGTCTTAATTTGATGACATCATCAAACATGGAGAAACACTGGAAGAGTGTTCTAGAAACCTCCATGCATGTCTCCAGAGATTACGTAAGTTCGATCTGCATGTCAACATGCAAAAGTGTGAATTCTTCACTACAAAAACAGAATATCTTGGACAAGTTGTAGAACACAACAAAATATCTAAATCCGAAACAAAGACCTAAGCAATAAATGAAATAACTCGACCCAAGACTGCAGATGACATTCGAAGTTTTTTAGGAATGGTAACTTATTACTCTCGATTTATTCCTGACCTTTCCACAAAAACATATCTTCTCCGAAAACTACTTCGAAAGGAAGAAAAATTTAAGTGGACAGCAGCATGCGAAGCAGCTTTCATAAACCTCAAGAATGAAGTTTCAAGTGATCAGGTGCTTAGTCCATACGATCCAAAATTGCCACTCGTTGTAGCGTGCGATGCCAGTCGAGTGGGTGTCGCAGGAATCTTGTCCCATGTAATTGATGGTATTGAAAGACCTATAGCATTTGCATCCAGATCACTGACGGATACAGAAATAAGATATAGCCAGTTGGACAAAGAAGCTCTGGCGATAATGTTCTCTGTTCATCATTTCTTCGCTTACATTTATGGAAGAAAATTTCAACTTATTACAGACAATAGACCTCTTACAAGAATTCTACATCCAGTTTTAAATATTCCAGCAATGACTTCAGCAAGATTACTCTGCTATGCATCTTTCCTTCAGGAATTTGATTACGAAGTGAAATACCGAAAGGCGGATGATCATGTAAATGTGGACTGTCTTTCACGAGCACCGAATCCAGAGCATAAAACTTCCATCGAACAAGTATTTGACAACGAAGTTTTAATGTTGTGTGATCAGATCATTTATCAGATTTCGAGCGAAGCAATAACCCCTGAAAACCTGATCAAAGCATCTCGTGAAGACGATGAACTCATCCAAATTCGAAATGAACTCAATTCTACCATAAATACAGATTCAAAGTATACCATTCAGGACGAACTCCTCTTCAGGGACCATCGGTTAGTTGTTCCAAGTCAGTTACGATCAGCGGTGTTGAACGAACTACACCACACACACGTTGGAATCGTTACGGTGGAACAGCTAGCACGGAGATATGTTTACTAGAAAGGGATCGACAGGGACATTGAACAATTGGTGAGATCCTGTGAAGCTTGTGCACTGCTAAAGAAAAGCCCTGCAAAAGTACCTGTGCACCAGTGGGATGAACCAAGAGAAAACTTTGAACGAGTACACATTGACTACGCGGGACCGTACAGAAACCTCCATTTCCTGGTTCTTGTTGATGCCAAATCTAAGTGGGCAGAAGTATGAACTCACACAAGTGCACCTACATCAGAATCGACAATTGAAGCCCTTAGTGACATTTTTGCTACACACGGATTTCCAACAGTTCTCGTGTCAGACAATGCTACAATTTTTACCTCAATGGAATTTAAAGACTACTGCATTAAGAATGAAATTATTCAGAAATGTAGTGCTCCACATCATCCATCAACCAAGGGATTAGCCGAAAGATACGTGCAAACATTAAAAGTGAAGCTGAATGCCATGAACAATTCAGATGTCACTACGATAGCAATTACAAGAAATCATGTTCGGGTATCGAGCAACTCCTGTAGCCTGCGGGAAGTCCCCAGCAGAGCTATACCTGAAACGAACCATTAGAACTCGTCTAGATGCACTTGTCCGGAGTCACTACAAAACTCAACAATGTGACTCAAATGAACAGGCAGTGCAAAGTTCTACTCGCAAGTTTTCAGAAGGAGAAAGAGTACAAGTTCGCTGGTACCCACAAAACAGAAAACCTACCTGGCGATTTGGAGAGATAGCAAAATGTTTAGGAAAACTACACTACATTATTCTCCTCGGCGATGGATCAAACATTAAACGGCACGTAAATCAAATGAGAAGGACTATGGTTCAACCGAAAACCAAAACCCACATACCATTCGCCGCGGACGTACAGGACCAACCTTCAACCCCCCAGTATATTCCTCCAGAGATCATATTCACAGACTTCAACAACCCAGTGAATTTCAACCCTAATCCAGAAGCCGAGCCAGTCATGGATCATCGAGTAGGAATGCATATTCGACATTCTGAGCGTCCCAGACGACTACCAGCTTTCCTCAGTGACTACGTGCAATGATTTTCTTTTGCCCAGGGAAGACGAGCACTCTGGTGGTGGTCGCGAAAGTTATATAAAGATAGACTCTCCCTGACTTTTCCAAACACCAAGGCACAACAGTTGTCATGGTGCTCTTGATACATCCACTATTATCAAGGAATACTACTCCTTGGTTATCATATCATGTGTATTAGAGTACAGATAAATATGTAAGGATTTAAGTATTTATTATGTGTTCTTGCTTTGATTATATTAAGCGTGCATTCGACCACAAAAATAAGTCACTAACCCTTGCTTATCATGTCCAACACTAAAATCGCAATGTTACAACATACACGTATCAAAATGCAACTTACTATGTTAGGGAATTCATGTGCATGGGACAACAAGTGTGGTTCAGTCTTGATCAATCGTTCTTGCTCCATTATGATCACGAAACTAGAACAGAGAAAGAGCATCTAGGAATTAAATAAAGACATAACATATTCCAGTACGCCAAATCTGTCCCATATTTAACAAATCAAATGAGGTATTCTCAAATTTCTCAGTGATACGGAGCGGTTATATGTTTGTCAACAACAGAAAAGCATAAACGTTTACTTGTTGACCGTCCTGGTCGAATAAGTTGGTACTATTGCAATTGAATAACTAATGGTGCCTGTAAAGCAGGGAAATAAATACCGCAATCCTTCATTCGGTTTCCTTATTCCTTTAAACACACAAACTAGATTTGCGGCAGGTAGATTAAATAATATATTGTCAGACGATAACGTAATGGCGATAAAAACTATCAAAACGCTCAATTAGGCACAGGAAAGTGGACTTAATGTACTGCAGAAGTATTGAGAATTGTCCCTAAAACATACAGGTATTTAGAAGGCACAATATTAATAATTTCCTCCTTGTGTTACAATACACCCAGTTCAAACTAGATACATTATCAACTCGATCAATCATGAGGGTAATCCAGTATGAAGGCTATGTTGTCGTCATACTGTTGTTCCTAGTTACACAGACACACCTCTGCATCATCGACAAATAGATGTAGTAAATTGAGTGTCACTGACAATCTGCACTGGGCCCTTAAGTATTTACTTATCTTAACCGAAGTTTTGTCTTGTCCCTACCGAACATACAATTCTCAAAACGTAGATTTGATACGCATGTTAATTAATAAAAATACGCTCACATCTCGCACGAACTAGACATCAAAGATACTAATCCAGTGACAGAATCACTATGTGGTACCTGTCAACTACTATAATTTTGGAAAGTCTTTTTAGTAAGTTATAGGCTACCTACTTTTTGTTATCATTACGTACAGTAGGTAGCGGGTACGACCCGAATTTTCTCAACGTAAATAGAAAATTATTTCATATAGGTCATGTCAGAATGATGAGTCATATACAGGAATTAGATGATTACTTTCCTACGTAGCCTACATTACGTGTTCAAGGTAATAGAACTGTAACCCGCTATGCTAGAAAAAAAAAGTACCCTCAGATATGGACCTCGTGCGAATGAACGTTGCTGCACTCTGGCGGCAAGCCGCTCAAATATTCTCTAGGACTAGTGTGAGAACGTGATTAGATTATGATGCGGAAAGATTTCTAGTTCAAGACGGAAAAAGTTCTACAGAGAGGGGAGCAAATGTAACTACACATACAGAAATATCCACCTGGAGCGTAATTCTTCGTATTCAGCAACATCCTTAATTGTGGTATTTGTAGTCGGGATTTTTATAAATAGAACACGGTTAAGAGATCCTGACACACCCAGACACTGTCTTATATGAAGCCAAACTAATCAGATCAGCGTGAACGAGGGGAGGATAGCAGATTAGCTGCGGGAAGAGTGGTTGAAATGAAAAATGACAGAGAGTAGCCCAGCACTAGTGGAAGTAATGCCATGCTCAGCTGGAGTCCCGTGGTCACCAACCCACGTCCTGCTATTTGTGAGCCGTAACGCGAGAATATCGACAAATATCATGACCATAAATAGTGATAAGACTGAGGTGAGCTTGATGTCACCACCACAGCTAACATTGCACGTGTTGTCATCAATCACAACATCAATAAGGGCACCCAACCTACATAAGAGTGAGACAGTCCTGACCTAGCAATATTCTATCCGGTTTGCAGTAGTACCGGTATCAAGTTTTTTTGAAATCCAGCTCCTCTACGCAGTATTCGTGGAATAAACAACTCCCGAAGTGCCCTGCTCATTATTTGTGCCCGTGTACTTGCGTGTGTGTAGAAATCGTTTACAAGCCTATGTTACTAGGAACCATTCCGGTATTTTCCCGGGGAAATCAAGAAAAACAACTCGGTCTATAGGATACCTGGGGTGGGAATTGAACCGACATCCTCTCAGCTTTATTTCTTATATCCTTATTGTTATCAAACGGCCATACATGTAGCCTCGCAGGTCTGAGTGTACCGTGTTCTAACCCTCAGACACTCTCGTTTACATTATTCCACGGCAATGTTCTTAGGTTTTTCCCATTGTTGCAGTAAGGAAGACTTAATGATCTCTCTCGTAATGTGTTCAAAACATTTTGAAACCTACAAAGGATTACATTTTGAAAGACACGGTTTACATCCACTCTCAGGGGGTTGAGATTTCTTATTGCAATTATTCTGTTAAATTAATATTAAAAACAAGTAGTTCCGTGAAGAACTATACAGCCTATTTTCATATATCCTACTTATGTTAATTGCCTCTATCAACATACAAAATTTCAGTTTAATTGCTGTAACAGATTCGTAGATATTGAGAACCGTCTAAATATTTCAGATGGTCGCCAGGTTGGATTTTTATTTTTGTACTATTACATTAAGATTATTGTGTACGTGTGGTATTCAAACTTCAATCGCATGATTAGACAACAAGAAGTAAAAACGAGATTTTAAAATTACGCACAGCAGCCAACTTGTGATAATGCAAACCATTGAAATAAATTATATGCCAGTGGATCAACATTTGTATAAGCATTTAACGTGCAACGTTTCACGGCACTCGGATAGTTAATTCGCGAGAAACGTCCATTTAAATATTTATACTTCGCGTCGCCGCCATGTTGGATTTGGGCTCACCATGTTCCTGAAAGTCCTATAGGTGAACATATGTTCATAGTCTCTATGAACATTAAAAAATTCAGTTTGGCTGCTGTAAAAGATTCATAGATATTGAGAACCGTCTAAATATTTCGGGAGCTCACCATTTAGGAGTGTTATGTGTATAGGCCATAGAGTTATGTACTGTCCCCGTTTACCCGGATAGTAGGCTGTCAGATATCCGCCCCCTCAATCGGATTGCCAACAATCAATCGCACCAGCTCAGCTACATCAATGAAAATGGCACTGACAGATACTACCGGGGTTTGAACACAGAAGTTACCAAGAAAAATTATTGTGGAACACACCAAAATAGACGGGGTTTCATACTTACTGTTACTTACCTCTTATAAATATCTCGGGGATTGGGTTGACAACAGGATCTTTAAAGTATGCTCTCACAATAACCTTCACCATGACATTTAAAAATGAACCAGACCGAAGACGAGAACTTTGAACTGTACAGAAGCTTTATTTTCAAATAAAGAGTATGATTTTCACAACTCAACAAAATAAACGTGGCTATCAGTAGCCTATGTCAATCTGACTACGTCCTCCTAAAGGACTTGCAAATTTATCAAACAATAGGTAAGCTCTCATGAGCTCAAAATAACGTAACATTTTCAAACACATTTGGATTGGATGAGGAAGTCAGGGTACGACATGTATAGAGCATTTGGTTTCTTTTAATAAACATAACACTTTTATTAATAGGCACAAGGCCGGAGTATCGACCTCACCCGCTGACAACCAGATGTCTGGCCGGCTGGTCTACTCTTTAACCTGGCTCACACCTGTCAAATGGGGCGCACTCCTCACGCCACACTTGCATAAGAATTCAGCTCCTTTTAAAGCTTTAAATGTCTACAAGACAACTCATACATATTGACGCAAATCTTTCAAATGCTTAACTTACATCCCACAGGATTATTTTAACTATCCTTAAACTTGTTAAGTTATCATCCAAATGTTTAATCAGCATAGTTTAGAGTATCAAACACACTCTTAAATGTTTATAACAAAATCACATAAATTATTTATAACAATTAGAAATTGTTTATAATATTGTCGAAAATAATTACAAAAATTTTAAACACGCCTTTAACATTACTTTCGTTCCACATTATTGTCAAAGATATTTAAATTTATTATTTACAATATCAACATTTAAATTATTTAAATTAATAATTTAAGAAATACATTGAACCACATGTTTTATCCGGTTGGTAAATTCATAATCGTGTTTAATATAATCGACCAATGAAGGTTAGTTATACATGTACATGTCACAATCTGGTTTAATAAAGGTTGTAATAATTTTAATTATTTGTGACGGTAATCTTCATTCAAAATCTTATCTCAAATTCTTTCAAACTCTTGTTAATTATAACAGTAAATTCACTTGATTAATTTTCAACGAACTATGACAATACACTCTAGCGGAAAATACTTCGCTTACAAAATAATGCATAAACTGCATTCCAAATAGCCCAAAATTCATCATATATTAATCTATATGGCATTAAAACTTCCACCGAACTTACAAAACTTCCACTAACACAATCTTTATCATTATTAATTACTGTGGGAATCTCCTTCATTTATTTAAGGGCATTATACATCAGCGACTTTCAACATGTCCGCTGCACTATCGATTATACATTCATAGTTCCACTTAAATTTTTTTATATCAATAATTGTTTCAAAACTGTTGTCATTTAAACTTCGTGGATTTCATTCATGAATCGAAATGAAATAACAATTTGCCAATCACAAACAAATTTAATAGTGAATACGCTTATATACGCCTGTCTGGTCTATCAAAATTTAAGATTAACATCTTCAAAGAATTGTAGTATAAAAATACTATCATCAAACAAAGTGCGACTAACTGCAAAATAGTCGAATAGAATCCATTTAGACTGGGGAATGCAAACATCATTATATAAATCTCTATATGAGAAAAAACCTAACACAAGTTTCACGAATTTAATGCATTCAATAATTCATAATTAATGTTCATCTTTCACAAAATTGCCTAAGATGCAATGGTCGTTCATGACTGACGATAAATGTCTGTGTTGCAATCAATTCAAATAACGACTAGTATTTCCAAGATCGTCGACAACGTACTGGATTTTAACGCTCTAAAATCATTTACATGTTCTTCCTTCTTGATGATGACAGAAAATTGGTCAAAGTAATTAAACTGGGGTAGAATTACTTTAATAAAGTGACACGCTGTCTGAATTTAAATCTGCCATAAAAATCATTAACTTACAGTCAAATCGTGACTACAAAAAAAAAATTACTGAAAAATCTAAATATCAGTCTCAACTGATTCAAAATCATTTAACTATGCCCATGACATAACAATGTCTTAATAAAACGTCGAAAAAGGCATAACTCATCAAGGTGTACTGAGAATAGGAATCTCAAACAAGAATATCGGGCAAAATATACATGAGGACAAAAATATGGGAAAAATAGTTGCTCAAATATTGCTAAGAAACTCAAATACAATAAACGTTCACGACTACCTTATCTGCCGATTGACGTTCCAGAGGAAAATTCCCCAAAGAAGACTGTTGGTGGATCCATTTCACCAAGTTAAAGCTGAGCTCCATCCTCGAAACCAGAAACAGCACCATCGGAGAATCGAACTGCTTCACGAAGACGATCGACATCCTTCCGGCAATAATCTTCTTTGTGAGTCGGGACAACCCTGACCTCTCTTGAAAAATCCCTGAAGTTCCAGTTGAAAATCGCCATGAAGTTTTTGTATAAATTTCCGAAGAAATATTCATATTCAGAAAGTATGAAATCATGTCTATTGCTGTTTGATAGTATTCAGCCTTTACTCACGAAACATGGGTGTAGATGGTTATTTACCACATGTTCGCTTGTATGGAATAGCAATTAGCGAAGTTCCATGTCGCTATCTTACTCCGTTGAAATATGTCCCAATTGCATTAAGTCCTTTAGCCTTCCATTTTCTCCTCGGTAATAGTATTAGAAGAACAAACTGCCTTATTAAATTGCTCCATTATATTGTAGCGTTGTGTCACAAAAGCAATCTGAAGTCTCCCTATTTCACTAGCCCTGTCAGCCGCAGCGTAGAGTCTGGCTATACAAAGTGTTTCTTCTGTGGCGAGAAAATCACTTTTGTCAGTCGTCTAATATTGTCAATAACTTCCAAAATACTTCCTCGAAATTGTTCAGCTTTTCTACAGTCTTTACTGTAGCAATGCACAAGAGAATTAGCTAATAGGCGACCGCTAACTGTTCACAGCTAATCTTGTAGAAGCGTTCTAAGTGTCGTTTCAACTTCACCTAGATTTACTTCACAGTAAACCTGCACTGCTTGTATGTTCGACTCTCGTTTCATGCAGTGGCTTCGCCACGCGTTACAAAGACGACCTTTTCACTAATAAATTCACTCGACGTTTCACTGAAATGACTATTTGAGATCTGACGATAGATTTATAATCTGAGAGAATGAGGAATGAGGCTCCTCTCTTCTGCGCAAGGCCTTTTATGAACTTCATGAGGGGCGTATCTATCCCTTCCATCGCGTGTTACTACGTCATCGCTAGAAGTTCCAACTTCGTCAATACATGACGGATTTTCATAATTCAAAAACTGAAAATAAATTTCACCAAAATTCCAGAACAATGCCTCTACTGCAAATGGATTTCCACAATTCTGCATTCCAAAAAGTAATAAAAATACCATAGTTTCAGCAATCTCCGTCTTCCTTTAGACTATCGTTCATTGGTTTGAGTCTCCCCTCCAATAGCATAATTTCTTCCTCAGCAGAATTCCACGTTTCCTGCGACTGCGCCGTACATCTCGGATCCTTCTCGAATAAATGCTGACGTCACTGAGAATCTCAGCTCAAGTAGCCTGCTGGCATAACGTCTGCGTCATCCGTGCTTACGTCATGACTACCCACGTCATAACTATGACAGCCATAACTTTCGCTATAATTTCCAAAATAGCCACCGTGGTCTCTATATAATTCAATTACGGGGGCATTCTCCTCTCACCACGTTTTAAAAACAGTTGTAAATTGTTTTTAAACTCAGTGTTACAAGTACCTCAACTCTCTTGAACACGAAATTGAATTATTACTGGCTTACTCTAGGATAGTATCTTTTTAAATTTCCAGCATTGAACTTGCCGTAAATGACGTTATTCTCATCATCGTAGAGTTCATAGCAGTTGTTTCCATAGGCGTTCGTAATCCTAAACGGCCCCATGAATACATTTCCAAATTTGGGGTATATTTTCTTGCTCATATCAGCCTTGACAGGTCTGCGTAATAATACAAGATTTCCAACTTGTAAGGGTGCACCAAAGCGTTTTCCAGCTACTCTTTTCAATCGTTTCTCTGCTGCTTTCTGGAGTTGTTCCTTCGCCTTGTCAATCCTCTGCTGCCTTCCTAAGTCGGGATCTCTAGGAATGTGGTTGAAAAGATTATCCCACGGCCTTTCTGGGTTTCTTCCAAGATGAAGTCGCATTGGCACTTCTCCTGTGCTCTCCTGCACTGTAGAGTTCAGACATTCCTCTATGTTCCTTAATCATAAATCTGGGTTGTGTGTGGTTAATGTATTCTCTCCTCTCTAATTTCTCTTCTGTCCAGTATTTCTATTTTCTAAGTTCTGCTGGCTCGTAGAAGGCCCAGGATCGATTACAACATCCTGCCTTTTCTTTTGGTTGTCTGCTTCTTTTTCCCGTAATTCTTTCAAGTATTGCTGGCTTTCCTTCTCTCTTTCCTGATACTGATCGGGTGTCATAACCTGACCTTGAGTATTCTGATTTCTGTTTTGGCTCTGGTTATTCCTGTTATAATTTCGGTTATAACCATTATTGTTATAATATCTGCCTCTTCCATTGTAATTTCCTCGGTTATAGTTCCAGCCTCTTCTCTGTTGATACGGTCGGTAACCTTGCGATCTGTTATTTCGAAACTGATTATTCCTGTGAGGACCTACATTGTCAGTTTTCTCCTCATCTGGCTTGTCAGTTTGTTGGACTTGGTCCATATATACAGTATTTATTTCTCTAAACTCCTGCCTTTGACCTTTCTGTACCACGTTAGGCATTGGACTTGTGTAGTCTAACCTCCTCAGTAATTCATCCATGCTGGTTAAATCCCTGATGTTGGACGATATTATTAGTCTTCTCACCTCAACTGGCAGCATACGAGAAATCGCATCAATAAGTTGCTCCGTGGACAATGGGGGTTGTAAGAATCTCAAGCGGGATAATTGACTCGTAAAGAAATCAGCGTACCGCGTTGGAAGAGTACCGGAGTATTTTCTTGAATACACCTCCGCTCTTAACGAATTCTGCGCTTCTATGGAACAAAATCGTTTGATTAATGCCTCTGCAAACTCGTCAAAGTTACTGAATGTGTATCTAAATGCGCTAAACCATTCGAGGGGTCCTCCAATCAATTATCTCTCCACTATCTTCATCTCTCTCTCTCTGGGAATGTGAGCTTCGATGAAATAATCTTTGAGGTTCCTTACATATTCGATAGGTGTCAAACTATCCGTGTTACTGAATTTTTGCGGTTTATCTTCAAAATTCCTGATGACCGTTACGTTCCTCGGATATGAATCCGGGTAGTTTTTCCCACTATCACGATAGTTCCACTCAGGTTCCATATTCCTCTCGTCATCTTCCTCCCTGAATCTGGATATACGTTCTTCAGGAGTCACGTCTCTCTCTTCTGGATCTAGGTTATATCTTCTGGCATAATTCCTACTGGTTTCGCAAGCCAAGCCTACTGTATCCTTGTCAGTGATTTCCGTTAATACTTTCTTGATTAACTCTTCTTTGTAGGTCTCCATTAAATTAGCCTCTCCTAACTTCAAATTCTGCAGTTTACTCGTCGTTTCATTCACATCAGAGACAACTTTATGAATCTGTTCCTCTAATGCAGATTTTAATGTTTGCACGTCCCGATCTAATTGTGTCCTATCTTCAACTTGTATTTCGGATAGCGAATCCATCCTGACGCTTAAATCTTTCCTAATCTGTACTACTTCATTGTTAATATCAATTTGAGTACTGGCAAGTTTCCTTTCAATACGATCCTGAATTTGGGTTACATGTTCCCCACTTGACCTAATCCACTCTTCTTTCCATATTGCTACATTTTCCGTTAACATTTCTGCTATGTCTAATTCAATATCCTCTTTCAATACTTTATTATGGTCTAATACTTGGGTTCTCATGACCTCTACATCAAACTTTAAACCTTCTAAAGACGCTGTCGTTCTAACTGGCTCATCAACTAGCCTAGTCGTTAATGCACTTATATTACGTGTACAAAGAGTTTTCGAATTTTCTATCTCTTCCCTGACTTTATTTACATCAGTTTGGACTTTAGCAACGTCTACGAAAATTGTGTTGACCTCTACTTGAATTTTATTTATGTCACTTTGCATCTCGTTTACATCCGAATGAATGTTATTAATATCAACCTGAACATTGGACACATCAGTTCTAACATTTTGGATTCCTCTTTGGACTTCCTCAACCTTGTCTTGGACAGTCGCAACATCATTTTTGACAACAACTACCTCAGCCCTAGCACAAGAAATATCACTACGGACATTAGCAACATCTAAATTCAACATTGTAAGATCTTTATGCACATTAGCAACATCTATTTTAACATTGGACACGTCTGAGCGGATGTCAGTTACAGTATTCTCAATTCCTTGGGTATTAATCTGTAAACGCGACATATTATCCTCTAAGTTAGCAGAACTGGTCTGAAGAGTTTTCATATTCTCCTCCATTCGACTAGCATTCTCCTTCATACTTTCATTCATGCTAGCTTTCAAATTACTAGCATTCTCCTCCATTCGACTAGTATTCCTAGCTTCCATCTCCTTCATACTCTCACTCATCTGCTTCATATTAGCAGACATCTCCGCTAACAGCATCTTCAAACTTTCATCTGCCATTACAATATTATTCAAAAATTAGACTGCTGTAGGGACATACATCAAAAGAGCAAAATAACAACATTTGAGCAACACTTTTCACCATATATAAATTTGATCAATTTTCTGTCTTAAATCTAACTTATAACTACCTTATAATTAACTTTCGAAGACACTTCATGTTGAAACAAACTCAAGCACATGTTCAAATTTCCCTGGCTCATTTTAAAATATCCTATCACAAATAATTTACATTTACAATCCAAATAATTTAATTTTATCTTTAATATGACTAAAATGTCATAAGCCGGTCAAATAAAATAAGATTCCAGATCATAGGCGATTTTTCTAAGTTTCCAGCCCATTTAACCTTTCTCAAGTTGTATAAGATCTGATCTTTTCTGAGTGTAATTTTCCTACTACAATACAACATTTAATTCCTATATAATCACACTCTTAAATTCTACAATTGGCTAAGACATCTAACAAAGAATCAACCTCTTTATTTGAGTCTAATCGAACCACACGTTTTAGGTTTGCCAATCCTACTGGCGTTCAACCTGGTGATCCAGTTATGTTGAATCGAGCCCCAACGTTTTAGGTGCGCCAATCCTTCTGTTGACTCAGCCCCACGTTCTGGGGTCGCCAATCCTTCTGTCCCCGTTTACCCGGATAGTAGGCTGTCAGATATCCGCCCCCTCAATCGGATTGCCAACAATCAATCGCACCAGCTCAGCTACATCAATGAAAATGGCACTGACAGATACTACCGAGGTTTGAACACAGAAGTTACCAAGAAAAATTATTGTGGAACACACCAAAATAGACGGGGTTTCATACTTACTGTTACTTACCTCTTATAAATATCTCGGGGATTGGGTTGACAACAGGATCTTTAAAGTATGCTCTCACAATAACCTTCACCATGACATTTAAAAATGAACCAGACCGAAGACGAGAACTTTGAACTGTACAGAAGCTTTATTTTCAAATAAAGAGTATGATTTTCACAACTCAACAAAATAAACGTGGCTATCAGTAGCCTATGTCAATCTGACTACGTCCTCCTAAAGGGCTTGCAAATTTATCAAACAATAGGTAAGCTCTCATGAGCTCAAAATAACGTAACATTTTCAAACACATTTGGATTGGATGAGGAAGTCAGGGTACGACATGTATAGAGCATTTGGTTTCTTTTAATAAACATAACACTTTTATTAATAGGCACAAGGCCGGAGTATCGACCTCACCCGCTGACAACCAGATGTCTGGCCGGCTGGTCTACTCTTTAACCTGGCTCACACCTGTCAAATGGGGCGCACTCCTCACGCCACACTTGCATAAGAATTCAGCTCCTTTTAAAGCTTTAAATGTCTACAAGACAACTCATACATATTGACGCAAATCTTTCAAATGCTTAACTTACATCCCACAGGATTATTTTAACTATCCTTAAACTTGTTAAGTTATCATCCAAATGTTTAATCAGCATAGTTTAGAGTATCAAACACACTCTTAAATGTTTATAACAAAATCACATAAATTATTTATAACAATTAGAAATTGTTTATAATATTGTCGAAAATAATTACAAAAATTTTAAACACGCCTTTAACATTACTTTCGTTCCACATTATTGTCAAAGATATTTAAATTTATTATTTACAATATCAACATTTAAATTATTTAAATTAATAATTTAAGAAATACATTGAACCACATGTTTTATCCGGTTGGTAAATTCATAATCGTGTTTAATATAATCGACCAATGAAGGTTAGTTATACATGTACATGTCACAATCTGGTTTAATAAAGGTTGTAATAATTTTAATTATTTGTGACGGTAATCTTCATTCAAAATCTTATCTCAAATTCTTTCAAACTCTTGTTAATTATAACAGTAAATTCACTTGATTAATTTTCAACGAACTATGACAATACACTCTAGCGGAAAATACTTCGCTTACAAAATAATGCACAAACTGCATTCCAAATAGCCCAAAATTCATCATATATTAATCTATATGGCATTAAAACTTCCACCGAACTTACAAAACTTCCACTAACACAATCTTTATCATTATTAATTACTGTGGGAATCTCCTTCATTTATTTAAGGGCATTATACATCAGCGACTTTCAACATGTCCGCTGCACTATCGATTATACATTCATAGTTCCACTTAAAAATTTTTATATCAATAATTGTTTCAAAACTGTTGTCATTTAAACTTCGTGGATTTCATTCATGAATCGAAATGAAATAAAAATTTGCCAATCACAAACAAATTTAATAGTGAATACGCTTATATACGCCTGTCTGGTCTATCAAAATTTAAGATTAACATCTTCAAAGAATTGTAGTATAAAAATACTATCATCAAACAAAGTGCGACTAACTGCAAAATAGTCGAATAGAATCCATTTAGACTGGGGAATGCAAACATCATTATATAAATCTCTATATGAGAAAAAACCTAACACAAGTTTCACGAATTTAATGCATTCAATAATTCATAATTAATGTTCATCTTTCACAAAATTGCCTAAGATACAATGGTCGTTCATGACTGACGATAAATGTCTGTATTGCAATCAATTCAAATAACGACTAGTATTTCCAAGATCGTCGACAACGTACTGGATTTTAACGCTCTAAAATCATTTACATGTTCTTCCTTCTTGATGATGACAGAAAATTGGTCAAAGTAATTAAACTGGGGTAGAATTACTTTAATAAAGTGACACGCTGTCTGAATTTAAATCTGCCATAAAAATCATTAACTTACAGTCAAATCGTGACTACAAAAAAAAATAATTACTGAAAAATCTAAATATCAGTCTCAACTGATTCAAAATCATTTAACTATGCCCATGACATAACAATGTCTTAATAAAACGTCGAAAAAGGCATAACTCATCAAGGTGTACTGAGAATAGGAATCTCAAACAAGAATATCGGGCAAAATATACATGAGGACAAAAATATGGGAAAAATAGTTGCTCAAATATTGCTAAGAAATTCAAATACAATAAACGTTCACGACTACCTTATCTGCCGATTGACGTTCCAGAGGAAAATTCCCCAAAGAAGACTGTTGGTGGATCCATTTCAACAAGTTAAAGCTGAGCTCCATCCTCGAAACCAGAAACAGCACCATCGGAGAATCGAACTGCTTCACGAAGACGATCGACATCCTTCCGGCAATAATCTTCTTTGTGAGTCGGGACAACCCTGACCTCTCTTGAAAAATCCCTGAAGTTCCAGTTGAAAATCGCCATGAAGTTTTTGTATAAATTTCCGAAGAAATATTCATATTCAGAAAGTATGAAATCATTTCTATTGCTGTTTGATAGTATTCAGCCTTTACTCACGAAACATGGGTGTAGATGGTTATTTACCACATGTTCGCTTGTATGGAATAGCAATTAGCGAAGTTCCATGTCGCTATCTTACTCCGTTGAAATATGTCCCAATTGCATTAAGTCCTTTAGCCTTCCATTTTCTCCTCGGTAATAGTATTAGAAGAACAAACTGCCTTATTAAATTGCTCCATTATATTGTAGCGTTGTGTCACAAAAGCAATCTGAAGTCTCCCTATTTCACTAGCCCTGTCAGCCGCAGCGTAGAGTCTGGCTATACAAAGTGTTTCTTCTGTGGCGAGAAAATCACTTTTGTCAGTCGTCTAATATTGTCAATAACTTCCAAAATACTTCCTCGAAATTGTTCAGCTTTTCTACAGTCCTTACTGTAGCAATGCACAAGAGAATTAGCTAATAGGCGACCGCTAACTGTTCACAGCTAATCTTGTAGAAGCGTTCTAAGTGTCGTTTCAACTTCACCTAGATTTACTTCACAGTAAACCTGCACTGCTTGTATGTTCGACTCTCGTTTCATGCAGTGGCTTCGCCACGCGTTACAAAGACGACCTTTTCACTAATAAATTCACTCGACGTTTCACTGAAATGACTATTTGAGATCTGACGATAGATTTATAATCTGAGAGAATGAGGAATGAGGCTCCTCTCTTCTGCGCAAGGCCTTTTATGAACTTCATGAGGGGCGTATCTATCCCTTCCATCGCGTGTTACTACGTCATCGCTAGAAGTTCCTACTTCGTCAATACATGACGGATTTTCATAATTCAAAAACTGAAAATAAATTTCACCAAAATTCCAGAACAATGCCTCTACTGCAAATGGATTTCCACAATTCTGCATTCCAAAAAGTAATAAAAATACCATAGTTTCAGCAATCTCCGTCTTCCTTTAGACTATCGTTCATTGGTTTGAGTCTCCCCTCCAATAGCATAATTTCTTCCTCAGCAGAATTCCACGTTTCCTGCGACTGCGTCGTACATCTCGGATCCGTCTCGAATAAATGCTGACGTCACTGAGAATCTCAGCTCAAGTAGCCTGCTGGCATAACGTCTGCGTCATCCGTGCTTACGTCATGACTACCCACGTCATAACTATGACAGCCATAACTTTCGCTATAATTTCCAAAACAGCCACCGTGGTCTCTATATAATTCAATTACGGGGGCAGTACCATTCAAGGAAAATTATTGCCTAGGTTCATTATTCAAACTTTCACTTTGATCGCATGATTACGACACAAGAAATTAAAACTTAATTTTAAAATTTCGCGCAGCCGCCATCTTGAGGTTATGTAAGCAATTGAATTAAATTAGATGGCAGTGCATTACAATCTGCAAAATCAATTACAGTACCACATTTCACTGCGCTCAGAGAGTTAAATCACGAGAAAAGTCTATTAAAATATTTTAAATTCGCTTGGTCGCCATGTTCGTTTCGTACTTTACAGGTTTATGAAATATACATACGTATACCTGTATCAGTACCCTTTATCACCGTACAAAATTGCAGGGTGATATCTGTAATAGTTTCGGAGATATAGAATGTCAGTGAAATATTTCGCAAAGCCGCCATTTTGAGGTTATGTAAACAATTGAAATAAATTAGACTCCAGTGCATTACAATGTGTATAAACATTTGCTGTACCAAGTTTTATTACATTTAGATTGTTAAATCGCGAGAAAAGTCTATTTAAATATCTCAACTTCGCTTGGCCGCCATGTTGGTTTTGTAGTCACCAGGTTTTTGAAAGTCTCATAGGTGAACTTCTAGTAGTGCCCTTTATCACCGTACACAATTTCAGGGTGATATTGGTAATAGTTTCGGAGATATTGAATGCTAGTGAAATATTTCGCACAGCCGCCATGTTGGATTGGAGAGACGTAACAAAATTTGAAGGGCACGGTCGAGGTCACCGGGAATAGTGCTATGAACTTCCCGAGTTTAATTGAAATCGCTCCAGCCGTTTCGATTTTATTAGGGGGGGACACACACACGAATCACACACACACGCACACACACACACACACACACACACACACACACGCACACACACACGGACAAAAGGTGATCTCATAAGCCTATTTTTTCAAAATTGAAAATTGGCTAAAAGGAAAAGTGGAAAGTAAAGTTGTACGTTGATAATACTATTCTAAATTCATATATATGATTAACAGTGCAAAAAGTAAGGCACCTCATCTCAAATTTAACAGCATGAGATGGTTGATTAATGCTAGTTTCTAGCAAACACCAACTGTATATTTATGTCTCCTCCCAACTTTAATTTCACAATGAACTCTCCTGCTTTCTTAAGCTGAGAGGCTGTGTAATACGACGTATCCCTCCGAATATTCCCTAAACCCTGATAAATTTCCAAGGATGACGACATTTCACCATTAAATACCTTATTTTACTGTCCTACTTGGTTCTCTAGCACGAGCCGTCACTCACGCTACTCCTGCAGACTCAGTGAGCGAGTTGCCGCTAGGGGAAGCTAAAATATCGCCAATCGCACAAGGTCAATAAAATTCATGTTACAGGCTCCGCCATCATTCCCCAGGGAGGTACAATTTGCCATGCTGCATCAATAAAACAGTAGCGTAGCCAGGATCGACAAATGGGGGTCATAGTTATTTCGAAGCCAAATAATAAAGCATTCTTTGTCAACTTCACTCCTTCACCCACGTCTTATAATCCATCAGAAGTTTTCACTACTTTTACAATGAAGATTACTGGAAATGTATTATTTATGATTCACAAACTTTTCTGGTAGTTATTAGAAATTCCTTGCAATTTGAATTGTCACTGCTGCACCGGAAATATTTATATTATTACGTAAGCAATTCATTTTTCGTCTTGTTCATTTGATGAACGCCACCATGACACATTGACGTCATACCCGTTGCCAACTTGTCTGATACAAAATACACCTCACGACACGTGAATAATGAAATAAAAGGCAAAACCATTGGCCTGGATATAGATTATTGATGCGTGACTACCCCCACTGTGCGTGACAAAAACCAGGGGTGTTTATATTAGCTAACCTTTATGAGTCTACACGAAAACAATTGGTCTGCCGTATGCGTATAGTACCGAATGCATGGGGCTGGTAATAGGGTACAGGATGCTTAAAATTGCAGAATCAACTGGAATTTTGCATATATAAGTCGTGTTCATATTTGGGAAGGTGCGGTGGGTCACGGACTGCGGAGCAGTCAACATCTATTGCTACATCATCTCCAGATACTTTCTCTACTATAAATTCAGGTAATTTGGTTAATTTCAGTACCGTACTTTGAGAATTTTGGAGCGAAACGTACCAATTCCGATGTCTTACCGAAATTCTTGCCAAATTTCCTGATCCGTATCGGTTACATTCTTAACTGTCATATTTTGCTTAACAAGTTTCTTTTAACATGTGTGCAATGAGTTGTGACGTGCCAAATTTTTGCTCTCAGATAATTCGAATTTTAGACAATTAACTGTTGTTCAATGATGTGCAATCTATTAGATAAATTCACAAGAGGGATCATCATCAAAGAAGACATCAAGAGAGTCGCAACAGAGAAGGTGAATAATAATTTATAAGCAGAAAAAAAAGACCAGGCTTCAAAAAGAATTTAGTGTGGTCTGATAGAGCAAATTCCAGTCAATAAAAACTCGATCAATTGGAGAACAATGTATGTGAACGTCCTCGCACACAAGATGCACACATAGCAATCCTGCTTCGTATGAAACATATCCTTACCGGAGAATAATTCAATCTCTGTCGGAAACATATTTTTACCGGATCGAAATCAGTTTTCTGTTACAAATGTAGCAAATGAAGCATCACAAAGAAGTATATCCATACTGCAACGAGACCAATCCCCAGTTTCATCAAAAAGTCTGCCCCCTCTGTCACTGAGAATGCCGGAAAAAGAATCCTACAGAGTTCTACAGAAAATGCAAACGCAGCACAGAAGAAGATGGGGACTCAGCTACATGCGAGGAATGTGAAAGGAGGGAACATAAGGAATGTGTGGGTCTGACGCATGGCGAACTAGACACCCTTACGAGAGCTAACTGCAGACTCACGTGGATATGCTAGGAATGTAAACCAATGCTGTGGAAAGCAGGGGAAAAAGACGACCTCATACAATGCCTATTCAGCTTTATAGAATCCATGCAAGCATCCATAGAGCAAATTAAACAAAACATGGAAACCACACTCATAGAAAGAGTACAAGAAGCGGTAGCCAGGGAGATGGGAAAACCTCTCTCCCCCCGGCAAGAACCAAAAACAGCAGCCACAATAAGCCGGACGACCATAGAAAACAGGAGCATTTCATGCAGACGCAAGAATAGAAATTAGCAAAGCTACCAGCGGCAAAAAACACGATCAAGCCAACAGCCACACAAAACACGCTAGAGGTAGCAGCCACGCAAAACAACCAGAACGCCCCCCAATATAATCAGACCAGTCTCCATCTAAACGAGGCTTCGACCACCAACGCGCACCACACAGAGACCCCGACATCCGGAACGAGGACAGAGATGTCCCCTGGTCAGTTCAATTTCAAGTATTTCCAACTTTGCCTACCAGATGCCACTGCTTCTGACACTGGCGGCGAATGTTGGAACATGAAAGAGCGTTTCTAACCAACCAAATATAACCTACAAATTTGGCTATACACAACCATTTGTAGTGGTAGGTTCTTTTACATGCCATAAATTTATGACATGGGCCCGCCGGCTTTACTTCCCCTCCGAGGGAAGGCATACTGAACGATTTGAACGCTCTTAAAAATCCGACGATTTCGGCCTGGTTTGCACCCGCATCCATGACATAGCATTTCAGCATGCTACCGACTACTCCACTGAAACCGATATTCATGTTTAGTAACAATTTTAATCTCACTTGTGGCTATAATACAAATTAATACAATGAACTTGGGACTTACGGTGACAGAACCGCACTCCCCAAGCAATGATATTATTGTGTTAGGGATAATGTATATTTCATTATATTCATTATTTTGAGCGACTTTGTGAATCCGATTAATACGAAACATTTTTTTACAGCAGATGAATTACACATTATATTTACTAGACAGTAGTAGTCTTACATAATAAATTATACTTCCGGTTTTACGAATGTATTACAATATAAAATGCACGATATATAATGTGATACAGTGAACATCAGACTTACATAAAGCAATAGCGACTGTTTTCCAAGCAAGAGTATCTGATGGGTTAGGTGTAATGTATCGTTTGTTGTCTTCATTACTTAGAGCGACCTGTTCAGCAAATTAGTATACAGCTGATGATTTTTGCTTTTAAAAACATACATTTTCTTAAGATATGTGGGTTACTGAGTATACAGTTTTTGTATTTATTTATATCTAAAAAGATGGTACATTAGCTTTCTCGGCCAAGGAATTATCTCAGAATTTTACCTAGGTTTATGCAATGTCTCGTGTGGGGTTTCGGAGGTGAAAGGCTGTTTAAGCATTTAGCTCTCACAGTAAAAACTCTCAGGTGCGCTTCATAGTGCACAGTTCGCTACTACTGTTGGTGTCGGGGCAAGGTCCTAGGCGAAACCCCACATAAGACACGTCACATACTTAGAAAAATTGCTGAGTTTTCATTTATATCTAGCTCATAGTTAACAATTTTTCTTTTCTTTTAATATTTTTATTACCAGATCATATATCGGCATTGGGCTATATGATTTGGATTTGATGCCTACAAAGATGTCTATAACTTCACCAGAACATTCATCCCTAATCTTTCCAAGAATCTGTTTGTTTACTAGAGGAAGATGGTGGATATTATCCTCTGAATAATTACTTGTATTAAGCATATCTAGTTCAGTTTTGATATCACCATAAAAATATTAAGCTCATAAATAAAAGAATCTCTGTCTGTATGGAGTAATTCAGCACGATAAAGTTAGTTTTTCTTTACATATTCAGAATGGAATTAAGAAATGAGTGTTGCTGACAATTCCAGAATGGTGTAAGCAACTTTCATACAATTCATTTGTATTACAACTAAATCCTCGTGAATAATTGAACAGCAATGGAAGTGAGGCTGACTTATTAAGTTATTCGCACCATACCTTTTACCATAATTCTCCCACTTTGTTATCAGCTTCAAATCAACCTACTTATGAACATACTGCATAGTCTTTCCAGAAATACAATAAGGAAAAGATGTCACTGATTCACTTATACGCAGGGTGGTGTCCATTGAAATATAATAACGTAGCGCACGCAATGACGAAAGGTATCTTATATTACGGAAAATGAAACAGTACACAACGATAAAATAATACAGAAGTGTAGAAAGTATCTTCCTACATGTAGAGAACACCAAACGTAGAAAGAGATCAGACCGACATCAAGGTAAGGGGAGATGATGAGTGAAGTTCGATAGTTTCACCGCCAGATAGCGCAAGCGGGTGAGAAGAGACTAATAAAAGAAATACTACCATAGTTGCCAATGGCCTAAATTGATAGATACCACCAACAAGCTGTTCCGTAGCATAAACCAACAAAGTGGAAATCTAATATTCTATGGATTGGAGCGTGGAATGTCAGAAGTCTGAATGGTAGTGGAAGGTTATAACACCATAGAAAGGGGAATAGCGAGATCGAGGAAGGGTTTACTTAGGATAAGTGAAGTGCGCTTGAAGGATAAAACAGGATTTTGGTCAGGTGACTATAGGACCATTAGCAGTAAACAAACAAAGGCTACGCGGGGGTTAGTTTCATGTTGACTAGAAAACTTGGACAGCGTGAGGAATATAATGAGCTATATATTGAAGGGGTTATTGTAGCTGAAATCAACACAAACCCTACGTGTACCACAGTGATGCAAGTCTATATGCCTACCAGTCAAGTTTATGATGAAGAAATTGAGATATTCTACGAAGACATAGATGATATTCTGAGGTATGTCAAGGGTGACGAAAATGTTCTAGTAATGGGCAATTTGAATGCTGTGGTAGGGGAAAAAACGGGAAGGGAAGATAGAAGGAGAATTTGTATTAAGTGAAAGGAATGATTGAGAAATTAGGCTGACGGAATTCTGCAGCGGCCACGAGTTGGTCGTAGCTGGCACTAAATGGAATAACCACAAAAGAAGAATATACGCATGTATGATACCAGGTCATACAGGACGTTTCCAAATCGAATTTATTTTGGTCAATCAGATTCCGAAATCAGATTTTGGATTGCAAAACCTATCACGGTCCTGGCGTAAACTGTGACCACAATCTGGTTGTTATGAAATTCAGATTAAAGCAGGAAAAACAGAAGAAAATAGGTGGGCAACATATAAACTGAGAGAGAAGGAAGTGAACGATGGATTCAAGAAGTGTATAAGAGAAGGACTAACGAAGAACCCTACACACAGTTCAAAGGCAAAAGAATGAAATAACGATATTTCCCCAAAAGATATTTTTAGGACAGAATAGGTAGAAAACCGTGGTTTACTCAGTATCAACTAGAATTAATGGATGAAAGGCGGAATCACAATAATACAAAATATGAAATTGGGAAGGCAGAATTCAGACGTCTGAAAATTGTCTGAAATCAGGAAAAGTAATAACAGCTTTTTGAAAAATTCAGATGGAAAACAGATAGAGGAGAATAGGTTAAGGAAAAAGATGAAATTGATGAGGATGAGAAAGGAGATATAATTTAAGAGATCTAAATTTGATACATCTCTAGGAGGCTCATAAGTATCAACTAATCACAGAAATAGCTGATAAAGTTGCTACATTGCATAGGTAATGAAAAGCTGTCCTGGTTATTTCGTTTGGATGTAGGATTCATGAGACAGGATAGGTACTCTCTGATTTTAAAAAGAATGTTATCATCCGTATACCGAAGAAGCTGACATATGGAAGACTATCATACAATCAGTGTGATCGCTCAAGCTTGAAAGATCCTGACTAGAATAATTTACAAGAAAAACCGAGTTGGGTGGTGAATGTGGTCTCCGGAGAAACGCAGCAAGAGGGGAAGCTCTAATAAGGCTTTAACTGAACTTGTAAGGTGGAATAAGGAAGGATAAGAGACGGTTCATGGCACTTGTGGACATAGAATAGGATTTTAACAACGACGATCGGAGTAAGTTGTTTGACATAGTAAAATGGATTCGAAGATTGGAGGGCGATCTTCAATCTATACAGGAAGCAGACGGCAGTTATATGGGGAGAATGACAGAAGAAAGGCTTTTTATTCAGTCAGATGTAAGGCAAGGCTGCAACTTATCACCCATAATTTTCAATCGAACCACTGTACAAGCACTGAGGAAAATTAGAAAATTCAAGTAGGAGTAAAAATCAAGGAGTAATCATCTCATTTCCGAGATTTAATTTTAACACTATCATCACAGCCGATTTATTAGAGGATAAACATTTATTTTTAAAAATTATGTTGTCACCCTTAAGGAAGAATGCAGACGAAGAAAATCTCAAGCCCCTACTGACGTCTATTAGGCAGGTAAAAAGCTAAAAGAAGTAGGAGACTTTTGCTATTTACGAAATGAACAACCACAGTGAGAGACGAAGCAAAGAAGATATTCAAAGTAGGTTCGCTCGGGCGAAGAAGGCATTTATACAGAAAACAATTGTGATTACATTAAGTATAGATTTAGGTAAAATAAAGTCTTTTTGAAACTATTTTTCTGGGGCGTGGCGCACTAAGGAATTGAAACTTGTGCTGTTGGCGGAGCAGAAAAGAGGAGAATAGAGGCTCTTGAAATGTGGTTTTACAAGAGAATGATGAGTAGAGAGAGTAACAAATAAGGAGGTATTAAAGGGAGATGAAATTGGACAGAGGAGTTTGGTTAGTAGCACACATACCTTACTGTGACACCCTGGAATAGCACACTTAGTTATGGAAGGAAGTGTCGAGGAAAACCAAGGTTAGAATATGTTTAACAGATTGCCTCGGATGTATGATGAATGTCTTGACTTACTTGACTTGTGTTCCGTTTTGGTCTCTTCTCCTGGCAATCTCTTTAGATCTGCCCAGGATTTGCCTTCTTCCCTCATCTCTTCCTCCACGCTTCACCTTAGGTCTTCCCCTCTTTCTTGTTCCATCTAAGTGCTCCTTTACCTATGGCATCCTCTTTTCTTAGACAGTGACCTATCCATCCCCATTTTTTCTTTTAATCTGATGTTTTATGAGGGTCTCTCCTGTCCTCTTCAAGGGTTCCTCGTTTGTAATGTTCTCTGGCCAATGTATCCGCAGGATTCTTCTGAGGCAACGACAGAATGTCCATGAGTGGAAATTTGTGTATGCAAATATCCTTTGTTACCTGAAATTGGCCTCTAGCTGCTTTGATTATAAAGTGTGTCTTAAAATGAATGTTAAATAATTTGTATATGCATTTTCTGAATCAATATATGATATTTAATGGGCATGAATTAAAATGTTATATGCTGCTTTCTTTTAGGGAAATTTGACTTCGCATAGCCTACATATTACGTCCGATAGCGCATGTTCGATTTCTGAGAGTATTTAAAACATTGAATAACATCGCGGATATGCGAATAATGATTTTTAAATGCAGACATGATTCAAGTTGTAACCGTCTGAGTCCCACCGTCTTCTACAGCCATTACTACAACTGTCTGTACTCGAGCTGGGTAAAAGTGTTTTACTGATTTGAAAAATTGTTATTTGCAATTATTGAGTGAGTATCTGAATTATAGAATTCCTGCTTCACTATTATGCAGTGAATAACTATCTGTCAGTGGAAATATAGGCCTACAGTGAATCGAAAGTACATGATTTTTTATAATTAAAATGTGCAGGTTTAAGAATCAAGGACTTCGTCGACCCCAAGACCTCCAGTTTATCCATATAAATGTGGTAGGAGCATTTAACACCACATTAGAACAGTAAGAATTACTGTGTTTTAAAATTGTAGGACCTGAAATATTTCAAAATTGTTATTAGAGAAGGGTGAAATACATAGGTTCAGTGGCAGAACTGCAGAACCAATTTATTACGTCCGCGTGGTGTAAAGCCTGTGTCTTGATTTTCTATTTAATAAAACTAAAATAAACTCTGTGAAACACGCTGCATTTTATCAAGATGTCTATGGTGGAAAACGGAGACGTAACCCACGTTGACCCATTCTTTTCACTGGGATGAGCGATTAAAATGAGGTATGCAGCCAAAGATTGGGAGAGTCGATGATTTTAGGAATATGACGTCCATGGTGGCCATGATTGAGTTTTCCATCCTAACTCGTCATTTCGCTATGAGCGGGATACGAACGTCTACTCCAATCAGCAAAATGTAAGTACGCTTCATGCTTCAGTAGAATTATTGTGAAGGCTGAATGAAGTAGATTAGAACAGAAGATTATACTATGCACAATTATAGGTAGGCAACTTGTTTAGTAATTAGCATTACAGGTCATTGCATCATTTCTTTACGCCAGGGGCATGTCTAGACATAGTATCGTTTCAACATGCAAGGAGAATGGCAGTGTTTTCTCTGGATACTTCAAGCTGTTTGTAGCATGTCTTAATGTTTTTCTATAATCCGACTTGGCCCAACGTGTGTTTCCAAAGGTTAGCTAGAGAAGAGTGATATTTGAGTGCGATGATATAGCTGCACTATTAAGAAACTTTATGTAGCCTTGTGTTTCAAAGTATTGGGAAGGCTACGAGACTCTGTGAGATTGAAGGTTACGAGTTGTAAAACTGTTATGAAGAGCACACCAGCGTGAGGGTGTAGGACTTTTCATTTGTTTGGTAAAATTTAAAAGAAGAATTTACACTGAAAGAATTGTATTTCTGTTAGCGGAAGGCCGCTGATTCATAGTAAGTCCTTTTTAAAAGCTTGTAGAAGCTATTGGTATTCTATAGTGGAGCAGTTTAATAATGGGTAATGACACATATGATTGTATGTCTGAATAATTGACTCAGAATTTTGAACATGAACGAACAGCTGATTGGCAGATATCCCATTTTTTGGTCAAATGGAGCGGCTTTTGAATCATATTGGAACCATGCTATTGTGCCGTCTTTTAGCAGACACTTAAAGGGGAAGTTGTTGCTCATATTTTTCGAGCAGAATTATTTGAAGAGTGGCAGTATAGGACTTTTGTCCTGTCGACTGATTTATTCTGACGAGCCGTATTGATGGATTGACAAGCACTTACGGGTGTTGTGTCGCAACTCATAAGTTGCTAATATTTGTGAACAGAGTTTCAAAGGTATGCAGTAGTTACTTATATGGATTCTTTTACACATAGATATACTTGACGAACTTAATGTTTAGTAAAATTACAGTTCCACCTTCAGGAATAAATTGAAATTAAATCTGCTATTAATAATAAAGTGATAGGAGTTTGGAAATAAAATGAAACAGACTAATTTTTGAAAACTTAATTAATACAGAAATGCTAAACCCAAATTTCTCTTCATGACCAATAGTATAAGAAGGTGCTTTTCACCGACTTATTTTTAAACAACTTTGACTACAGATCTATTGTGAGACGACGATCATTCAACGACAATTTAATTGCCAACGCAGTTGCCGACATACCTTTTTTCCATCGCATGCTCTTTGACCATTACCCACAAAGAGGGGCGATTGCGCAGCTTATAGGAGGGTTTATTTATATTGTGATTCATTTGTGCTGTATTAGTTATATATTTTATGAGGTAGGATATGATTGAGCTTAAGCATTGCACTTTTATATTTTGCTAACGTCAAGTAGGAATAGCCATATAAATAACGTTAAAATAAATGTTGGAGGTGGCACCTTCGTATAGTAACTATTGATATTTTCACTATTAAATGTATATTGGGCTCTTGCATTGTCAACGCATAAATTCTTTGGTTTGCCGTTGATTCATGGATGTTATTATTACTATTTTATATTCTCCATTGCAATGTGGCTTGTCACGTGTCACACTCTTAGTTTGCTATTCATTCTTTTATGTGGATAGAATTAAGAGAGGTTTTATTTAGGAGCAAATTATTTATTTATTCATTCTGGAAAGATTATTATGGACTAGCCAATTTTGACAACATCTCCGAAGTAGGCTAGGGATCCGTTTTCTTTCATGAATAAATTTAGAGCGATTATAACTTAAGACTGGCCTAATTGTTTCATAGTTCTGTTTTTCCTGAGATGTTTTCTTTAGGATAGTTTCTTAACAATACCTCTCCTAAACCCGAGACACCCCAGACTAATTTTATCGTGCGGAGCTAGTCTAAGAACGTATCCATCCTCTCGATTTGTGTGTTGGATGGAGGAGGGTCTTGGAAGGGCTGCTTATGACCGACGGTCCCCCGAAACTCTTGTTTAACGGGTACAGTATGAATGTTATCACGCTTGTGTGGTTAAGGGTGAGGATATAAATCTTGCTTGAGAATAAACTTACCATTGCAAATGGTACATTTACCACGATCGCTATTAACCCGATGAGTGCTACGCCCGTCTATAGACGGTACACGAGAACTCTTTTTTCAATTCACCGTTCGCTCTGGAGTACCGAGTCAATCTCTGGCATGTTCTGCCATCTGTTGGCCATTACGTGGTACTACTTGAATTTGTTATTTCCATTCCGGAAGTAACTAACAAGCAAGTTGTTCTCACCACGCCGCGTTGAGATTTAAGATAAAGAAAACCTTGAATTATTAACCACTAGTAAGGCGCAACATGTGTTATTTTTAGTTTGGGCTGTTAACGTCGTATGGAGATGATGCAAGTGTGGGCACGGAATAACCAAATCAATTTTTACGTAACATATATAATTTGGATTTTGTTTAATAGAAAGCGAAAACCTATATACATTTTAAGCCTGCTACCTTCCTGGTAAGGTAAAAATTATGGTTTCTACAAATGAATCAGTCATTTAAGAAAGAGCACATGTACAAATTGTCTTTTTTTTTCTTTTTTGCATAATAACTTGCTTCTCATCCTGGTGCATCTTGTCACAAAAGGAAGGGAATTTATCCAACTTGTAACATGTTGATATTTAAGTTCACTTGTGTGTTGCATGTAAGGCATTTAAGAAAGGGCTCAAATCCCTGGATGATAACCATTCCTTGAATGACTTCTTTGCATACAGGAAGGAACATCTGCATGCTCTTTGGTCAAACAGATGAGTGCACCTTTATTTGTTTACTATGCTTTATGTTTTCCACGAAGGCAAAGCTCGTAAAGGTGCCAATGAGTTGTGCAGCTTTTTGTGATACTATATTCAAAAATGTGTACAAAGAGTGTGAAGGAACTTTGACTGTTCTCGGATGGACCTGTAGGACAGAAAAAAATCATACTGTGATCCGATTATGTGCAAAACTTGTTGACATGAAGCTATTTGAATCCATTCACCATTACTTCCCTTTACGAGGGCACTCATTCAATACCTGAGATAGAGATTTTCCTATCATTAAAAGATTTGTAAACAAAAAATCGAATTTATGATGTGAAGCAATATTGTGAGATCATCTTACGGGCACCTAAACGTCATGACAAGTTCACCATCATTCTGGTGGAGTCGATTGATATTCTTAACTTTGCTGCATGGTGGCCAACAGTTTATAAGAGGAGAAGATTGTAAGATGAATCTCGAGGAAGGGTGTGTGCCTAACAACTTGAAAATACGTTTCCGGCCAGCATTAGTCATGCACTTCCTTTACTCTGCCAATGATCCAGGAACCGTGCGGACAAAACACTTCATCAACGGTCTTATTGACTACACCTTCTGTTTGCATCTAGACAGCAATGTCAAGCTTCCTACCGAACTAACATACGTCGAACCAATTCCTATAGAGAAGAACGAGATGAATAATCTAAACCGTCTAGACGTGTACATTCCGAAGGAGTAAGACACTTTTTCGACGAAATACTTGCGTGGCCAACTGTTCGTGGGACTGACGATGATTGTGATTGACTGCCCTCATTCAAATGATTATTATTGTAGAGCAACGAAACAGTGTGTCTAAGTTATCGGAATAAACTATGTGTTTTTGCTCCAAAACTGATGTTCATTCAGCAATCATTATAGAAAGGGCACTTATCCATTAATTTCATCTGTCAATTCCCACAAAGTCCTTCAACTTTACTTCATATTTTATCAAGTAACCTATCCACAACAATCAACACTATAGGTCAAAACACATACATTTAACGTAAAAGGCAAGACTGGCTTCTCAATCAGTTTTTTGCTCCTCCTGAAAAGTTACATTTCTGGATATATGCCCTTTCTTAAATGACTGACTCAATTTTAATTTTCACATGTGAATGCACTTAACACTAATGCAGAAACAGCTGATTGGTAACTCTGCACTCGTAAGGTTAATGTGTCTAAAAATTCCCTCTCAAGGCGAATTTGACTTCACAAATGGTTTTCTCCAATTTATATTACTACTTATGTGTCTATTAAAATATCCTCTGTTGGTAAATTTAGCATTGCATACGCTATAAGCAGCCAGCCTCGTGGTGTTGGGGGCAGGGCACCTGCCTCTCACCCGGAGACCTCGGTTCCGTCAGGCATTTTAGAAACTGACGCGAGGGCTGAAACATGCTGCACTCAGCCTAGTGAGGACAAATGCGTAGCTGTCAGAAGGTAAGGCAGCGCTCCTGTCACGAAAGCCAAGATTAATGGCCGAGAGGACCCGATGCGCTGATCACGCGTCACCCCAATAACAGCAGGCTAAATGGCTGATCAGCGGTCGCTTGATAGGCCTAGGCCCTTTATGGGCAATAGTACCATGGTTTACTTTACACGCTACATGCATACGGCTTTTTTCCGCTATGGATTTGGATGTTCGTCTTCAAAGTTCCACTGTTGTTATATTCGGCTACGCATATGCTACATGAATTTGGGTTCTTGCCGCCATTGATTAACATTTGTTCTTTCACACTTCCTTCTGCTTAAACTTGGCTTCGCACACGTTACATGCATATGGCTACTTACCGCAATGGATTTTCATGTGTGCCTTCAAACTGACTTTGTGCTTATACTTGGCTTCACACACGTTACATACGAATGGTTTCTCGCCGGTATGGATTAGCAGGTGTCTCTTCAAACTTCCTTTTTGGCTAAACTCTGCTCCGCATACGTTACATGAATATGGCTTATCGCCGCTATGAGTTAGCATGTGTCTTTTCAAACTTCCTTTATAAGTGAATTTGGCAGCACATACGTTACATGCGTATGGTTTCTTGCCACTATGTATCAGCATGTGAACGTACAAACTTCCTTCTCGTGTAAACGTCGCTTCGCATACGTTACATACTTTTGGTTTCACGCTGCTATGGTTTACGATGTGTGATTTCAAAATACTTTCAAGTTTAAACGAGGCTGTGCATACATTACATTCGAAAGGCCTCTGGCCGCTATGGATAAACATGTGCCTCTTCAAGCTTTGTTTACGAATAAATGTGGCTTCGCATTTACTACATGCGAATGACTTCTTGCCGGTATGGATATGCATGTGTAAATTCAAATTAACTTTTTGCTTAAACATATCTTGGCATATGTTACATACAAACGGTTTCTCACCGCTATGGATTAGCTTGTGTACCTTCAAATTTTCTTTATGTTTAAATTTGGCATTGCATAAATTACATGCATGTGGTCTCTCACCACAATGTACTAGCATGTGTCTCTTCAAAGTCCCTTTAAGAGTAAATGTTGATTCGCATAGACTACATGCAAATGGCATTTCACCGCTATGAATAAGCATGTGTCTCTTTAAATTTACTTTCATTGTAAATGTCGCTTCGCATACGGTGCATGAGTATAATTTCTCACTAAAAAGCCTGTGTGTTTTCAAGCGATCTCCCTTCGAAGAAGTAGCTACGCTACTTGAAAATGGAGTTCTACCTTTATGACTTGAAATGCTTGGCTTCAAATGTTGTTTTAAAGTAAATTTTCCATTAGATGCAGTGTTAGGATATTGTCTTCTACCATTATTTAAAGCGCAAATCATCCTTGCAGCAGGATTCAACGTATCTGGAGATATCAGCCTGAAACAGTTAGTACTAACAGTCTAATAATAATATTCAAATAATATTGTCAAGATATAGAGATCTAAGTAGTGAAATGATAGTAGGAGAAACTTAACTTAATATTACTACCAGGAAATTAGTCATCAAGAATTGAGGCGTATGTTAGAAAAGACTTCTATTTTGCATTGTGTGTAAGTGGAATATAGACGTTTGTTCCCACATAGGCTTCAATTACAGGGAACTGTTTCCGTTTTCACTCCTCATTAATTTGTATTTCATACAGTCTGAATATTTTTTAATTATATACAGTGAGTTCCTCTCATGACTTGGCCGGCCAGCACACCGAGCTTATCTGCCTCCCGTTGACTCATCACAACCCGCTCGGCATAGCATAGCAATAAGAACAGAACAGCACTTGACTCACTAGGCCAGAACTGCAAGTGCGTGCTGTGTAACAGGAAGTGACGAGTCAACGGGAGAGAGATAAGCTAGATGCACAGGCCGGCCAAGTCATGAGAGGAACTCACTGTACATATTTCACACACAGTATAGACTCTTGTCGGAGAGAATTGGGATAGTATCTTATCCCCCACAATCTTCCGAACTAAAGTCGTTTTTACGTGCCGAGTACAATAGAGGGCAGGATATTAGGTTTCCACTCTGCTTGAATTTCACCTCTGGATACCGGATACTCATGTTAAAGTAATACGGGCAAATGTCTCTCTGTCTGTCTGTGTCCCACCCAATCAACTCCTACATGATCGCAGCTATCGAAACCAAATTAGGTATGAGTAAAGATATATACCTGAATATTTCAAGGCCATATTTGCAAATTAAGTCTGCACTACCAACTGCTCAAAAATCGCAATTAAAATTTGCGCTCTATGTTGGATATCTCGGAAGGTATGCTTGTGAACTGCTCTAAATTGAACACACATATGAATAATATTGTGTCAGATTAATTTACAAAATCACATACATAACAGTGTTGACATCATTATTCTATGTCTGTTGATAGGTCCAATACTTACATACATGTAACCTCTATGCTATCAATTGGATTTCAACTAATTATCGTACAGTGATTTCAGCACCCGAGCAGATATTAATGTAAGTTTTCTTTAGTGTCAGCAGGGCGGCAAACTAGTGAAAAATGCACTCTATAAATTTGTATCCTAATCTCAATGTACCATAAATGATACAGGTCAACGTTTCTAAACTTTTCAGACTTATAGTACCTGCAAATGAACATTAATTTTCGATAACCGATATACAACAGTGCTGCCAACATGACTCAACGCGTGCTGATAGGTTGAATGCTTAATCACATGTAACTTCCATACTAATGAATTAATTTCTTTCAAAATTGGAATATATATAAATCATAATATTTCAATTTAGGTTTGTGCATTCCATATATGGCAGTGTTGCCAACCTGATTTAACGCATGCTGATACATTCAATGTTTAAATACATGTAACTTGCATACTATCCATTGGACCTCAACCAAATTATGCATGTGCATTGTGCAGCTTAAGAGAAGGGACTTAAAATATATTCAAAGTCACCAGGTCTGGCAACTGTTGACGTATGGTGCATTTAATTTTGAACCATAGTCTCAGTAGATATGAAAGTATGCGGACAAACAAATATAAATATTGCAACCTAAATAACACAATATTCAAGAATAAATTTGGAGCAACCCACCCAAAGCAATGTTGCCAACATGATTCTATGTTTGCCTATAGGATTAATGTATAACTGCACGAAAAATCCATACTAACGAATGGATTTCATCCAAATTGTTTCAGTGCAATGTATGTTCTAGGATATATAATTGTGCTTATTATAAGAGTCAGAAGGCTGTAAACTGTGTATAATAATCTCTTTTGCCCTCTAGAATCAATATCTCGGAATACGTGTGTGGAACACACTACAAATTAAGTAAACTGCAAGTAAATCGTCAGAGTTACGGCTACCAACATAATTCTATGCTAGCATACCAGATCAATGATTAACTACATATAACTTCCATACTAACAAGTGTATTTCAAGCAAATGACGTATGTGTAATGAATGTCTCAAGGGATCTAACTTGGCATGCCTTTGAAGTCATCACGGCTACCATCTGTTGATAAATGTTCCCCATAATTTTGAACCCTAGTCTCAAAACATGCAGGCAACATCACAAGATTTGGCACATGTGTATAAGAGGAATGTTTGCAGATTCATTTCGAACAACCCATGCGTGCCAACATAATTCTACAGGTAATGATAGGTTCAATGTTTAACTCCAGGGTGAATCTGCTCCGCAAGATTGCCGGTAGTTGTTGGGGTGCGGACGCCAACACTTTACGCTTTGCTGCACTCGCGCTTGTGTATTCAGCAGGTGAATACTGTGCTCCTATATGAGTGGACAGCGTCCACACAAAAAAGATTGATGTGCAGCTTAATGAGGCCATGAGAGTTATCACTGGGACTGTCAGATCTACTCCCATTCAGAGGTTACCTGTCCTAACTAATATTGTTCCGCAAGATCTAAGAAGGACAGCAGCTATGGTAAAGTTGATCAAGAAGATCACATCTCCGAAGAACTCTCCCTTGTACCATGCCTTACGAGATCCACCAACAGCTCGTCTGAAATCACGCAAGCCACCCTGGGTTGATTTGGAAAGTGTCAGTTCCTTCAACGTGACCTCCAAATGGCGACAGCGCTGGCAAGAGCATCCACCCAACAATGTTCATCTGGTTCAAGATCCGACAAGGAAGGTTGAGGAATTCCATCTCCCACGACAAACCTGGTCGAAGCTGAACCGCATTAGGTCGGGTCAAGGGAGGTGTGGTCACACCTTAAAAAGTGGGATTTATGTTCATCTGCTGCTTGCGACTGCGGAGCGGAAGACCAGACGATGGACCATATTGTTAAGGAGTGCCCCCTTAGAGCATTTGATGGTGATTTGAGGACTCTACACCAAGTGACTCCGAGTGCTCTGGACTGGTTGTCAAGTTTGGACATTTCCATTTGAATATATTTGAATATTTTGTATACTTGTAAAGCCATACGATATATATTATTTAATATTTCCAATTATTCCCCTTCAGGAGAGCGCGAGAACTGAGTCAATCACAGCTTCACTTCCTTTTCCTCTCTTCTCCTCTTCCCAAAACCTCTTCATTAGTTCACTGTGCTTTTTCTTCCTTTGCTCTGTCCATTTTTTTCCTGATGTCTCCTTCCTTGAAACTTGTACAATTTTCGTGTTTCTGATTTTATTTCTAAATTGTTCTCTGTCCTTAATGTCGTCTTCAGAGATTTTAAGTAATTCCATGTCTTCATGTACTTCTTTTATCCAACTGGTCTTTAATTTATTCGCATTCACGATATTGAAAATCTTCTTAGTGAGTCTGTTCTCATCCATCCTATATGGAAAACAGCGCCATGGATTTTCCTAAGAATTTTTCGTTCTTGTTTCTCAATATCATGAATTCTTGTCATTCCTCTAATGACGGTGGTTTCTGCCGCGTACAAGGATTCAGGCAAGACAACTGTGTTATAATGGCGCGATTTTGCATTGCGAGATACTGCTCCTTTGTTATAATGATTCCATGTCAGCTTGTACGCCTTCTGAAATTTTACTATTCTATCTGCATTAGAAACTGTGTTCAATTCTGTGGGTTGGATGGCTTCTCCTAAATATTTGAAGTAAGTGACCTGCGAGATATTTCCATATTGCGTTCGCAAGGTGTTGTTTCCTGTTGATTTGGTATCCATATACTGTCTTTTTTTCATAGGAAAAATCAAGTCCCGTTTTACTGGAGATTTCATGTAGTTTCTCTAGCGCCAATATGGCTTCATCCTTGTTGTTTGTTAATATGGCCAGATCATCTGCAAAGGCCAAACATTTCACAGTGACTCTTTTCCCTTTCTCCTTTCCAATTTGGATACCATTCACATGCTTTTCCCATTCTGTGATGATTTTGTCCAGTACGATGTTCAACAAGAGTGGTGATAAACCATCCCCTTTTCGAACTCCAGTAAGAATTGCAAAAGAGTTAGGGATTTCTCCCATGAATTTCACTTTTGAGGTAGTTCCCAATAATGTATCCTGGATGATGGCCCTGGTCTTCCTGTCAACTCCTAATTCTTCTAGTCTGTTAAACAAGGTTTGTCTGTCAACCGAATCGTAAGCCTTTTTGAAATCCACAAATGAGACTGTAGTGTTCCTGCATCGTCGGATGTGCAGTATGGTCTTGAGGTTCCAGATCAGCTCAATACAGGACCTTCCCTTACTGAAACCTGCCTGATATTCTCCAATATGGTGGTCCACCTGTGGCTCAAGTCGGTTCAGCAAAGCTTTAGAGAGAATTTTATAAGCGACTGGAAGAAGCGAAATTCCTCTATAAATATTCGGATCAGTTTTGCTTCCCTTCTTATGGAGTGGGTGTATCAAAGCACTCTTCCATTCGTTTGGGATTTTCTCTGTTTTCCAGACATCTGATATTATTCTGTGATTTTTGGTGTTATGTGTTCATGATCCAATTTCCAAACTTCTGCAATAAGTCCATCTTCACCAGGGGCTCTATTGTTTTTTAATGACTTGATTATGTCCACTATTTCTTCATGTGATGGTGGAAGTGAATCAAGGTTGGGCACTGGTTTTGCAAATTGAAGTTGTTCAGAAGGTGCTTCGCAATTAAGGAGTGTACTGAAATATTTAGCTAGAATTTCACAATTATTGTTCGTATTAGTTTTAGAGATCCATCAGGTCGTTGGAAGCATAAACTAGGAGGTTGAAAGCCAGCTATATTTTCTCTAAAGGTCTTGTAAACATTTCTGGTGTTGTTCTTAGTGAAGTTCTGTTCTATTTCATTTAGCCTATTATTATCATAATTGCGCTTTTCTCGGCGAATAATTTTAGAAGTGTTTTTCCGAACCTGCACAAATTCTTGCCATTTTTCTGTTGTTTTAAGACTATTGAAATTATTCCAAGCTTTAAATCTATATTCAATAGCATGATCGCATGTGATGTTCCTCCACCTATGTTTCCTCTTTCTCGGAGGTTGACCGAATTTTATTGCTTGTTTCATTTACTCTACAAGTTCAGACCAGCTCGTGGTATCCATTTGACGGATTTCTACAATGATGTTCATCTTGTTGAATTCAAGGTATTCTGGATCAGTTCGGAAAAGCTGGGTTCCCCTTGTCCTTTGTCTGTTGGGTTGAAATTTTACCTTGATCTGTAGTAAATGATGATCTGAGTCAAAGAATCCTCGCCTGGTTTTCACATTAAGGAATTCTTTAGCGTTCCTTCTAGAGATAGCAACGTGGTCAATCAAGAATTCTCCAAGTGTTTCATTGGGGGATATCCATGTTGTTAATTTACGCGCAGGCTTCTGGAATTGTGTTGACATAATTTGGAGATTGAAATTTTGTCAGAAGCTTATAAGGTGTTCACCATTTTTATTGGTTCTGTAATAATCCTCTACTTCTTTTCTTTCCCTAACTGCCCATTTTAATCCCCCAGTAGAATCTTGACATGATGTTTGGGAATTTTGTTTGTGATTTCCTCCAGAAGTTCCCAGAAGTCTTCTAATACATGAGGGTCTTTCCTGTTGTAGTCATTCGTTGGTGCATGCACGTTAATCATACGATATATACTCTATATATATATATACTTCCATAACATTAATGGATAACTTACAAATGTTATACATTGTGTGTATGCTGTAAGGGATATAATAGTGCGCATCTTGAGAGGCAGCAGAACTACCAACTGTCTCTAAGCATTTGAGCTGTATCTGAGAATCCATGAACATAAAACTATTTCAAGTAGACTGTAGTGTTCTAGAAGGCTACAATATTTCAGGTATATTTCTAAAACAACATAAATGCCAAGTTAATTTCGTCATTACTCTAGATAGATGTATATAAGCCAATCATTGTTATGAATCTTTTATTTTAATAAAAGTAGACTCTTTATTTCATCACAATACGAATTGTTTTTGAGAATCTTGGGTCTGAGATCAACGGCAACAAACAGAGATGTCATACTGTTTTGATTGGTCACTGCTGAGCTTTTTGTGAGATTATATCCGCAGTGTTTGGTTTCCCGTCCGTATAATGATCTAATTTGCTTTTCGAGTATATGTGATAAGGTTACCGATTATTTCGCCAGTTACTTGATCTACATCTACATTTCTCTTTGCGTTTCGTGTGTCGTGCAAGACCGACGTAGTTTTTCTGCTAAGCGTATTATTCAAGTATACTTGAATATTTTATTGCATTCATTGTTTGAAGGCTCTGAATGAGATTGGATAGTTTTTGGGAAGCTAAATAAAAAGTTGATATCATTATCCACTTAAGTAAGACCATGACAAAATAAATATGTTCAATGACAAATATGAAAGAGGATTACTCAATCAAATCCATTTTTTTTATTTTTTCAAACATTATGTCAATATTTTTCCTTATTATATTGTCCACTTACTCATTTGGATGATTTCTACTTGCATCACTCTCTTCATCAAGTGTTTCTCCTTTTATAACCTAGCGACAAAAAATTATCATTAATTTCATAACTATCATCTTAAGCTTGTACACAATTAGTAACAAATAATGTAAATTTACAGCACAGCTCAACTTGAAGAAAGGATAATATATAAGCTGTACAACTGACTCACAATTCTGCATTAAACAAGTCTCATATAATGTATAAAAGTGAAAGTCTTTATGTGGGTATGTATGCATGTATGTACGTATATATATTTGTTCCATAAACAAATCTACACCGTTCCACCAATCTCAACCAAATTTTGCATACACATAGTTTAGGACCCAAAAGAAACCACTGGCCACATGAATTTTCGATAGTCTTTCTCATTCTTCTGATATCGGCTTATTTGCACTCGAGAAACGGCTAATCAAGTCAGAAAATTAACTTATGAAGGAACGGCAAGGCCGGCCATCTCTATGCCAACTGTAGCACAAGACCGGTCCACCAAGTTTCCATCTATCTCGGTAGGAGGCCATGCCACTCAATTTTCTAAACAGCAACAGTACCTCAACAAGTGATCACCAGGTTTCCACCTGTCTCTGTAAGAGGCCATGCTACTCCATGTTCTCCATGACTACAGTAGCTCAAGACGTAAACACCAGGCCATGGGCCACCATGTTCTATCCAAACCACGATAAGAACATTAGAAATCTGAACGCCAAAAAAATCTGAATACGTAGTTTTTTTAATTTTATTAACAGGGGTCGATGTAGGGAATTAAAATTTAAAAAAACAAATACATCGGCTAACCCCGCACGCGGCCTAACATAACAACGGCTATACATAGCACGAAACTTAGTATTAAGACCCTAGAACTGCTGCAGGTTTATCCATCAAATGCTGCAGTACATTCCCATAAAATACACACTATGGGAATTTAGTATCTGTAAGCAAACTGTGTTCATGAATATAACTTATCATACATCTATATTATTTTTATAGAGGCGAATCATTCAGACTCATCAGTTTGAATTATAAAAAGTATTTTACCAAATATAAGAAATCAAATTGACTTTTCTGCTCTAGAAAACCATATTGCCAAGTTAAATGTTTGTCAGATACATCATAAATGAAAAGTTCACAGTTTTTTGTTACTATTTCAGGAACCAGTTTTAAATAATTCCTGCTATTTACTAAAAAAAAGCGCTCAATTTCTGAATCATCTACATAGGCTTGTTGGCTGCCATTTTGCTCAATGCATCTTCAATGTCAACATGAAAGTACTTCCACTTCTGCAGCCAAATAATAGCCTGCTTATTGTCATTTGTTTGCCAAAGAGTAACACAACGAAAGATAAAAGCATCGGGAACCAGTATGACTTGAAATTAGTGCCATCTGATGGCTAACAGTAGTACTATATTTGAATACCGAGAACGTCTTTCAGAGAGACGGTCGCACTTGATTAATCACCACACCGTCTTCCTGGAAGACGGTCCGCAGTTCTAGGGTTAAATACATCGGCTAACCCTGCACGCGGCCTAACGTAACAACGGCTATACATATCACGAAACTTAGTATTAAGATTAAATACATCAGCTAACCCTGCACGCGGCCTAACGTAACAACGGCTATACATATCACGAAACTTAGTATTAAGATTAAATACATCAGCTAACCCTGCACGCGGCCTAAGTAACAACGGCTATACATATCACGAAACCTAGTATTAAGATTAAATACATCAGCTAACCCTGCACGCGGCCTAACGTAACAACGGCTATACATATCACGAAACCTAGTATTAAGATTAAATGAGCTTAAAGGATTTTGTTATTGTCGATTGATTTAAGGGTTTAGCGACATCATGGTCATGTAGAGACATGAAGTTAAGTGTGTATGATTTTTTCTGATAACCTGTGTTACTGTGATGGCTGTAGTAGTATGTGTATTTTTAATTAAGGTGAGGATTAAAAAGGAGGTTGCTGTTGCCTTCAGTTAGAAAGTATCCTGGTATTTGCTTCGTGTAGAAATGGGAAAATACGGAAAACATCGTCCAAGTTTTGCCACGAGAGGCGCAGTTTACCCCCTTCCAGCTCTCAGAACAGAATTAAAATTTATTTCCAGAGCCGGATTCAAACTCGGCCCTCCAAGGCGACAGTCGAGAATGATGGCCGCTAATCCACTTGGTCGTCTAAATGTGACATTTTGGGACTAATTTCATACTCCTGATGCCGCTGGTGTTAAGGGATATTTTGATTCTTTACCTTATGACGGAAGGTATCACGTGCAATATATTGTATTGTAGTTATACTCTCCGTTAAGGTGTGTTCTACTACTAATCTGTTGACATTTATGTTTTCTTAATCCTAATGTTTTATGCTGCATTGTTTTAATTGTTGACAGCGGTAACCTGAACCGGCTATCTTTTGTATTACAAATCAGGAATACAGTAACTGTGATAAGACTTGACTAAGACTAACAGAACCAGAATAATTTGTAGCAACCAAAATGAAACAGTAACCTAAAATGATTAACCACACCATGAACACGTCCTCTTTTTTACTTAAGACATTGGGTTCAATTTAGAGGTACTACGGCAGCTCACTGTACACTCAATACGTCAAAAATGATTGTAAGAGGAAATGATGTGTACAGAACATTACCTACATCACTGCCCTCAACAGATAGAGTACCGTAGCAAACCTACAGGTAACTGACGTCACCAATAATTCTCATAGAAATCATTAGAAGCCATGACCAGGCTCCTTTGTACTTAAACATGGGTACTTTCAAATTACTAAGTAAATAATATCGTACGGTTTTCGTACATCAAAAACCTACATCTATACTAATATGTAAAAATGAGATGGTATGTGTCTGTGTATTACTCGATCACCAAAGAACCACTGGTCCGATTTACATCAAATTTTACATGGAAGTAGCTGATTTCCCTGGTTAATATATAGGCTACTTTTGATTTCAATACTTTGCACTATTTAAAGATGACGACCATTTTAGAGACGTCACTACGCCCTTTGCTTTCAAACATTCATATTTCAATTTTAAATAAAAAGAGAACCCTAAGAAATAGGAAACTTTTGATGGCATATACTAGGTTTAAAATTTAAATTACTATCAGAATGGTCCTTATCACTTTTCATTTATCTCCAACTGTTAGCGAGTAAAACATAATTTTGTGCTATAAAACACGGTCAATGCCAAGCGGTGTAGCGGGACAAAATGTTCCATCCTAACTCTCCCTCCGCGCAGCACCTCGCCTATCCCCTGTTATAACTGTCACCTTCGCATTTCAATTTATTTATGACCAGAAGCGAAGCACGGGTACTTCAGCTAGTAAGTTATAAAAGCCATCACTACTTTATAGGTCTAGTAAATATAAGTGAGATAGAAAATATGGTGAACAGTGGATTTAAGGGAAATAATATCTGTTGACGTTGAAAATAGCATCGTTGTGAAATTTTTCAAACATTTTTCTTTTTCCATTTTATGGAAGCCTGGTCTTCGTACTTTAAGAATATATGTAATTTATATACATTTTAGGAAAGCAAATGGCCTTCAGAGAGGTTTAAAATCATATGTGCATTGTCTCTGAACTGAAAGTGGGCGTGGCATGTTGGCAGGTAACATTTTAATTCAATTTCTTTTGGACAGTCAGTTTGAATTTCGCATCCATAGAATGTTAGTTGCCTGAATTAAAACGTAGTTCGAGTTTTTATCACCAGATGTCCTTCATGTAGCATTCCCTCCAAAAGGAAGTGGGCCTACAATAAATATAAACTGGTCCAAGATAAGAAATTAGGCGGGAAAGGAAAGTTGACTGGGAAACTCATAGATAAAATGCAGAACTATTATGGGATAGCTCTACGTTCAAACACCAGCAGTATTGATGCCATGATAAATTATATTCGGGCTACTCTCTACCACGTGACTGCGACTCGAGATCGTCCGACGCATCACAGCTGTCCTGTTGGTAGCGACTGCTGGTGTGCATACCAGCGGACAAAGACCGAATACAAACTGGAAGAATATAAGCATAAACCAGGCATTTCTCTCGAGATTCTTCATGCTGTAAAACCATTATATGAGAGACTGTGCGACCCATCTATGTTATCCAAGTGTCTACATGGCCTAACACACAACAGCAATGAGTGTTTCAATGGAATGGTGTGGCGGTGGAGTCCTAAAGGAACTTAGGAGGGGCTGGATACCCCCAGATTGGGAGTTATGTATGCTGTGAGCCATTTCAACTGTGGAAATACTGCAGACATAGAGATTTTTACTACAATGGACATACATTACACCATGAGAGAAACATTGAAGACGGATCAGGATCGGATACCGAATAGCTCTTACCACTCTACCCCCCCAATAGAAACAGAGAAGGTATCTCAGAGGGAGGAGGAAATTCAAAGAAGATAAGAACAGTAAAAAGGAAGGAGTGACTAATGGAGTTGGACTGTTTTATAGAGCCAAGTAGGTGTGTGGAATGTGTGTCTTCAAAACATATCATTGTGCAACCTCTTCCTTGATTTACTCAAAACTAGTTTTTTATGCAGATTTCCAAATTCAAAACAAGATATCTCATTCAGTTATTGACCTAAGATAATGAATAATATGTCCAATTAAAGGTAAGAAGCTGTCAAATGTTGTATACTAAGATCTTTGGGATAATTTGAACATCTGAAATGTGGCCCGCCATTGAAAACAATGTCTATAAGAAAAAAATATAATAAATGTGAAATTCATTACCAGTCCTCTGAATTAAAATATATATATTACATCTGTAGTATATAACATTAGGTATTAAGGTAGCTTCCATTTGATACCACACGTAAGTAGATCGTGTTATTTTTTTAAAATTTCTGCACTTCAAGTATTTAAACTGTAAACAAATGTTTGGTGCTTTTCAGTCGGTCAACACGAATGTACCCAAAAAGAGCTGGGCTGTGCCCTAATCCTGAAATAAATTACATGCGATTAATAAATGCACTAGGATGACCAGTTTCGATCGTCAAGCGATCATCATCAGATCCATCACACTTAGGCTATAACATCTATGTTTGAGAATACAGGTGAAAAATATTTACAATATGTACAATTATTTAGTTGCGGTATTGGAAATGCAACTGTCGGTGTATGCTAAATGTAGTATTTCTAATGTTAGGTGAAATTGTGAGGCCAGTCAGGCAAATCTTGAAGCCAAGAGGTTCAAAACACTCACGCTTAAACTCACGAACATAGACAAGTTAATTTGGTTCAACAAAAAATGTATAGAACTAAATCTCACCCATAAACACTTACCAATTAAAACCGTACCGATTACACCAGCCTCAATCATTTCAACTAAACAAGCTAAAGCGCTTTGGATAAAAAACGAACCAAGATTTGCATACATAAGAAAGCAAAAATCAACCAAGAACTATACGATATTCAATTACAACTAAGTAACTTCTGGCACGCATCCCAATGAGACAGTTTTACCGAGCACCTACATGACACCATCAAAATCAGAGCAACGAGGAAGCACGAAACGCTAGAATATAAACTAAGAAAACTAGGAGAAACACAGAACAATCAATCTAATGAACATCACACGAATAACAATGAATTCAATTTCCACAGCAGGGTAAACAACAGAACGAACGTAGCCTTTTCTCAAGGTGAAATGAATATGATAGACAAAGGTTAGAAATACAACTGCACAGACGCACACACGAACCATAATATAAAACAGTTAATCACAGATATCGAGTAGGCAGTCACAAGCTCCCAGCAGAAGACAGGGAATTAACCAAAAATCTTGCCACCAACGAAGCCAAAAAAATCCTCAAACGAGAGTGCAAAAGCAGTAACATTCAAAACAACAAACAACTAAAAGAAATAAAGTCATTGAAACAAAATATAAAAGAACATGACTTAATCATCACACAATGAGATAAGGGAAATACCACAGTAATTTTGAACAAAACAGAATACATTGAAAAAACAGTCGAATTCCTAAACAACAACGATATCAAGGAATTAGCAAAAGACCCCACCAACAAATTCCAAAAACAAATAAAAAGTGCATTAAAAGAAACAGAAAAGCTGAAAAATCAAAACTAATAAACATGAACCCCAAAATACCGTCATTGAGGGGAAAACCTAAAATACACAAAAAGGAGTGCCCAATGAGACCAATAGTCAATTGTAGGAATGCTCCTAACTACAAAATCAGCAAAGAGTTACTAAAAATCTTAAAACACCGCCTTTCAACGACAAAAACATCTCTGTAAAGAACACAACGGAGTTAGTAACAGCATTGAACACCCTACCAATGAAACCTAGCTTGAGGCTTGTATCTTTCGATGTAACTAACTAACTAACTAACATGGTGCAATCAACACTATCGAAAACAACTTAAAATCCAACAATTCGGCAAAAGATGCTGAAGAGATTGTGAGATTACTGAGGGTCGTCCTCAGCCAATACGTGCTTCAATTCGACAATATAATGTACACACCAACAGAAGGCCTAGCGGTGGGGTCACCACTAAGCGGACTAATAGCTGACATCTTCATTAATGCATTAGAAAATGAGTTCTTAGAAAAGACTTCAACAGAAGGAATAGTAATATGGAAAAAATACGTAGATGATGTAATTTGCATCTACGATACTGAACTAACAAGCGAAGAAACAATTCTCCAATCCATTAATAGCCTACACCACTCAATCAAATTCACTAAGGAATCCGGAGCAGACCGAAAAATAAATTATCTCGACATAACTATTGAACGTAAAGATAACGAACTGTCATAATCCATATTCCGGAAAGACACACAAACCTCGCATACAATCGATAATCAGTCTAATCACACCAGTACGCACAGATTAGCGGGGTTCAACTCAATGGTGCACAGGGCTTTAAACATACCCATGTCAAAAGACAAGTATAATAAGGAAATAACAACCATTAACCGAATAGCAAAGGAAAACAATTTCCCGCCAAGCAAAATAGACCAAATTAGAGCCAAACATAAAAATAAAGATAAAACAATTCCCAAACCGGACAGTAATGAGAAAAAATTTGCGCGCTTCAACTATGTGAATACGAACACACATCAATTCACTAATCTTTTCAAAAAGCAAGGCATAAAAATAGCTTTCACAACGAACAATACGACCGGGAGGCACCTGCAAATTAGAAATCTAAATAAACAAGACCCGTATTCAAAGTCAAGGTATATTCTATTATATGCCAAGACACTGGTTGTCAAGCTAATTACATCGGACAGAGTGGAAGACGAGTAGACACACGCTACCATGAACATAGGAATGCGATAAGATACGGAACACATTCAGCCGTATGCGAACATATGTGTAACACGGGGCACTGCTTTACTAAAATCGAGACTGACCTAAAAATAATTCATCACGAATCGAAAGACAGAGCTCTTGACATAAAGGAAGCAATCGAGATTCACCTAGCCAAACTAAACAATCCCAACAATCTAAATGAACACACTTTTATGGAGAGTTCACCCCTTTTCACTCTACTAAAAACACACCCTGTCGGAAACAAGACACAACTTAGCGATACAGCCAAGCTAGATAAAAGGGGGGGGGGGGGATAGCGGTGGATATAGGTAAATGTTATCTGGATCAGGTGTACTATGTACTATTTTCTGAAATAAACCTAGGCCGGTATGCGCGGCAGTATTAAAGGTACCGGGACGTCTTCAATAGACCGTGTACCGCTTAGTTGAATGGCTTTTTAGTCCACGCGTGGCAAAGACAGTTCCACGGTCTTTAATAGTAGTAGATCTTCCCGTATTCAATAACATACATTCTTACCTAGATTTGGCAACGTCACACAAATAAACATTGCACTGACCTCAGAAAGCACAAAGGAACAAAGGGGGGAGAGTGGACAGAGTGGAAGACGAGTAGACACACGTTACCATGAACATAGGAATGCGATAAGATACGGAACACATTCAGCCGTATCCGAACATATGTGTAACACGGGGCACAGCTTTACTAAAATCGAGACTGACCTAAAAATAATTCATCACGAAACGAAAGGCAGAGCTCTCGACATAAAGGAAGCAATCGAGATTCACCTAGCCAAACGAAACAATCCCAACAATCTAAATGAACACACTTTTATGGAGAGTTCACTCCTTTCCACTCTACTAAAACACACAGTGTGGGAAACAAGACACAACTTAGCGATACAGCCAAGCTAGATAAAAAGGGGGGGGGGAAATAGCGGTGGTTATAGGTAAATGTTATCTGGATCAGGTGTACTATGTACTTTTTTCTGCAATAAACCTAGGCCGGTATGCGCGGCAGTATTAAAGGTGCCGGGACGTCTTCAATAGACCGTGTACCGCTTAGTTGAATTACTTTTTAGTCCACGCGTGGCGAAGACAGTTCCAAGGTCTTTAATAGATGTAGGTCTTCCTGTATTCAATAACGTACATTCCTATCTAGATTTGGCAACGTCACACAAATAAACATTGCACTGACCTCAGAAAGCACATAGAAACAAACGGGGGAGAAAGGGAAAAACCAGTTTCGTCCAGTTAACACCCAAGTTAGTCGACCAAAACTGGTGCCAGAGTGAACACGAAACGGCTCGAAGTTCCAGTCAGGAAGACAAACCGGATAAGTATCAGCCTGTATTATTACAGCATAACCATAGTTGATTTTGTATAACCATTTTAGCATTTCACCTAACATTAGGTATACTACATTTAGCATACACCGACAGTTGCATTTCCGCACAAATTCCCGCATGATGGGATCTATTACCATTTCTTTGTTATGTATACAGTAATTTAGTCAACCACGGATCATTTGGTATACACATACCATGAACATACTGTAATTTCTTCATACAAGAATACAAAGTTCACAGCAGGTAACAAATACAACATGATTGTGCTAAGGATATGCTGATTTCACATAATGTACCCTTCACCCTTAAATATTAAGATTTATCTTCCTTCAGCTCAGTGGGTAGAGTAATGGCATGCATAGAGGGAGGTCATGGGTTAGAGTCCAGCACAAGTCAGACAATATAATACTATACCCTCCATCTACATGTCTTGTACTATCCATACCATACCCAACCTAACAACAGACAGCTTCCTTTTATCATCAGTACGGTCTGAATACACAATCCCTTAATTGCAATAGTGAGAAGAAGATGGCCATCAGGTCATATAAGGAGCAACAAGTAAGGTACTTACCTCTTTCAACTCTCCTCCACTCGCTAAGGATGGGCTATCTATTTCGATGAATGGAACAACCTCAGGAATAGAACATTCTTCTATCTTAATATCCTCAATGAGATCAGTATCTTCCTGCAGAGAAATTACTTGTTTAACAAACACGTTCCTTTGCATAGGTGGAATTAAATCATACACAGGTTTCCATCACCTTCCAAACACAATGCGACATACAACTAGATAAAAAATTCCGTACAGAATAGTAGTTGTGTTTTAAAGTTAACATCCCTTACTCGGGTAACTTCATCAGCTGATCTCCATATATATTGTCCCCATTCACTTGTTCATAAAGCGCCCCGAGATCCGAATGTCAGACCACGTGACAACACCGAGTCATTCTCCGATATTGTAAGCAGAGTAAAGACAGCGCATGGAGAAGTTACTTCTGAAGGTTTCTGAAGGCTGACGTTATGCGTCGGACAAATTAAAATGAAGATTTGTGTATTTATTGAACTTTGCGAACTGTAAAGTTCATGGTCCACATGTGATAAAATTGGAATGTCAACACGTCAGAGATGAAACATTGTTCAATAATTCTGAAAGCAAAGCAATTATTTACTACAATTGAAACAAGTGTGGTAGCTGCGATCCAATTATTATGAACATCACATCATACAGAAGATTCATATGCGACTTATAATTCCAACTAACACCAACTTCCACATGAGATAGAGAAGGAGATTTTCTGGTTATTGTGGCAAATCCAATTCCAGCCAGGAAGAGTCTAAACGAGATGTGAAGGGTCACCTTCTGGGTATGGAAATACTGAATTGAGACGGTACAGATGTGACAGATGTCGAGTATAAGTGGTGCTCCAGTCACCGAGAAAACTTGTTTGAGGTGCAGGTGTTAGAATGTTTATATTGTTTTGAAATACAACCTTGTGAAGGTTAGAGAGAGCCGATATTATGTAAGTAGAAATATATATGTTAAAGCTAGCTGAATAACAATCCAAGGCCAGTAGAATATTGACAGATCTTACTGCACAAGAATGGGAGCAGTAAGTGAAGCCAAAAATCCGAGGTTACAGTATATTAAAATGAGCTGGATGGAAACTTACTCGCTAGGTTTGAATGCAAGTGTTCCATCTCCAAATACGAGTTTTTGTGCTTATGTTTGGTATACATTAGTTGAGGATGCATGTTTCCTTCATTTTCTTGACAGTTGCTGCCTTCTAAGAGAAATTTGTCAAGAGAAAATAACATTGTTGGTCATTTGCGAGCAATTCAAACTTTCAAACTCATTTATCTCAGAACTAGCTAAAGTGGATATGGAACACTTACATTCTAGCGATATGCTAGTACAATTTCTATGAGATGCAATGTGATTATCGAAGACAGAGGTTAAACAGTACGTTACGAACATCATGTTTTACAAAGAATAATCAAATTATTACAGGAGGTTCGTTAAATGAAATTGCACTACATGAGTCAGACATCTGTTTTCAAGACATGATAAATGATTATGAAGCTATAAGAGCTTACGTTGGTAATTGATAAAGAAGTTGAACGTGCAAGTGAGGAATTATACCTGGTTGAGGGAATGAAGCCAGGCCATGTGGTCAGGGTACTTCCACGCTCTGAAGACAAATGGGTTTGAATCCCACCTTTGACAATATTTGAAATGGTTAAGCATTTTTAATTATTCTGAAAGGGAGTAGCAGCCTTTCAGAATAAATCAGTTCTTTACTTGTCTTATAGACGGTTAAGATATTGATAATATAAGCCAACTAATAGCTACTCTCCGTTCTGCTGCACGGCTGAAAGCAACGGGAAACTACAGCCGTAATGCTATTCCCGAGGATATGCACCTCCCTATGCATAATTATATGTGATGATGGCCTCCTCCCTTGTAAAATTTCAATCCGGAGGTAAACTAGTCCACCGTTCGGATCTCCAGGTGGCGACTACTCGAGAGGGGGTTAACATCACAGAAGTGACAAAGAGGAAATCTGACATTCTATGGATCGGAGCGTGGAATTTTAGAAGTCTGCTAGGAAGTGGAAGGTTAGAAAACTTAGAAAGGGAAATGGATAGGTTGAGGTTGGATTTGGTAGGGATTAGTGAAATGCGCTGGCAGGAAGAACAGGACTTTTGGTCAGGTGACTATAAGGTCATTAGCACTAAATCAAACAATGGCCAAGCAGGGGTTGATCTCATATTGAGTAGGAAACTTGCACAGCGGGTGGAATATTATGAGCAATATAGTGAACGGATTATTGTAGCAAAATTCAATACTAAACCTACGAGCACCACAGTGCTACAAGTCTATATGCCTACCAGTCAAGCTGATGATGAAGATGTTGAAAAGGTCTACGAAGAAATAGATGAAATTCTGAGGTATATCAAGGGTGATGAAAATGTTATAGTAATGGGAGATTGGAATGCTGTGGTAGGAAACGGAAGAGAAGAGAAGATAGTAGGAGATTTCGGATTAGGTGAAAGGAATGATCGAGGAAGTAGGCTGATGGAATTCTGCACCGAGCATGAGTTGGTCATAGCTAACACCTTACTCAGTAACCACAATAGAAGAACATACACATGGATGAGACCAGGAGATACAGGGCGTTACCAAATCGACTTCATTATGGTCAAGCAGAGGTTTCGAAACCAGATTTTGGATTGTAAAACATATCCTGGTGCTGACATAAACTCTGACCACAATCTGGTTGTAATGAAATGCAGATTAAAGTTGAAGAAACTGAAGAATAGTCGAAAGCCAAAAAGTGGGCGATAGACAGACTGAAAGTGAAGGATGTAAACGAAGATTCAATAAGAGTATAAAGGAAGGACTAATGAAAAACCCTAAACCAACTTCAATTGCAGACGAATGGGCACTTTTGAAGAATGAAATAATAAAATTCGCAGAAGAAAACATTGGTAGGAAAGAAAGAATAGGTAAAAAACCGTGGATCACTCAGGATATACTACTATTGATGGACGAAAGGCGGGAACACAAGAATGTAAGAGATGAAAAGGGGAAAGCAGAACACAGACGTCTGAGAAATGAAGTTAACAAGAAGTGCACGGAAGCGAAAGAAGAATGGTTGAAAGAGAAATGTGCAGGTATAGAAAATTGTCTAAAATTAGGAAAAGTAGACACTGCTTATCGAAGGATTAAGAGTACTTTTGGGAAAAGAAGACTGGGTGCTGTAATATTAAGGACACAAATGGAAAGCCCCTCACAGATAGGGAAGAAAAGGTTGAGAGATGGAAAGCTTACATAGAGTGTTTGTATATGGGAATGGAGATTGAAAATCATGTAAAGGAAAGGGAGGAGGAAATTGATGAGGATGCAAAAGGAGATTTAATATTGAGATCAGAATTTGACAGAGCAATGGAGGACTTAAGCAGGAACAAAGCACCAGGCATGGATGATATACCGATTGAGTTGCTACGCTGCATAGGAGATGAAGGTCTGATCAGGTTATTTCACTTGGTGTGTAGGATTTATAAGACAGGTGTGGTACCCCCTGATTTCAAGAAGAATGTTATTATCCCAATACCAAAGAAAGTGGGAGCTGACAGATGTGAAGATTACCGTACAATCAGCTTGATTACTCATGCTCCAAAGATCCTGTCTAGATAATTTACAAGAGGATGGAAAGCCAGATAGAAACGGAGTTGGGTGAAGACCAGTTTGTTTCAGGAGAAATGTAGGAACAAGGGAAGCTGTACTAAGTCTTAGGCTGATTTTGGAAGGTAGAATATGGAAAGATAAGAGAACGTTCATGGCATTTGTAGACTTAGAAAAGGCTTTTGATAACGTTGATTGGACTAAATTGTTTGACATTTTGAAATCTATTGGAATAAAGTACAGAGATAGGAGGGTGATCTACAATCTATACAGGAACCAGACAGCAGTCATTCGAGCTGAAGGACATGAGAGAGATGCTGGTATTCAGAAAGGTGTAAGGCAAGGCTGCAACTTATCACCCATACTTTTCAATCTTTACATTGAACAAGCAATGAAGGAAATTGGAGAAAAATTTGAAGTGGGAGTGAAGATTCAAGGAGAAATAATTTCAACTCAAAGATTTGCTGATGATATCGTCATCTTGGCTGACACGCCTGAGGATTTGAATTATTTTTTGAATGGTATGGACTCCGTCTTGAGAAAAGAATTCATGGTGAAAATTAATAAATGTAAAACAAAAATACTGGAATGCAGCCGGAATAAATCAGAAACCTCTATGGACATCAAATTGGCAGGTGAAAAGCTGAAGGAAGTAGGAGACTTCTGTTACTTAGGAAGCAAATGAACCAGTGATGGACGAAGCAAAGAGGATAAAAAAGTAGGTTGGCTCAGGCAAGGAAAGCATTTCTACAACATCGAACATAGATTTAAGTATTAGGAAGTCATTTTTGAAAGCCTTTGTCTGGAGCGTGGCGCTCTATGGAAGTGAAACTTGGACTATTGGTGCAGCAGAAAAGAGGAGAATTGAAGCATTTGAAATGTGGTGTTACAGGAGAATGATGAAGATCAGATGGGTAGATAGGGTTACAAACGAAGAGGTATTAAGACGAGTGGGAGAGGATAGATGTTTCTGGCGACTGCTAATGAAGAGAAGAGATAGGTTAGTAGTACAAATACTAAGACACCCAGGAATAGCAAGCTTAGTGTTGGAAGGAAGGGTTGAGGACAAGAACTGTACGGGTAGACCAAGGTTAGAATATGTTAAACAGATTGCCTCGGATGTAGGGTGTGGTAGCTATGTAGAGATGAAACGATTAGCACAGGACAGGGAGGCATGGAGGGCTGCATCAAACCAGTCAAAATACTGAAGACTCAAACAACAACAACAAGCATTTTTCACATTTTAAATTCCAGGCAAATGCTGGATATACTAGGCCGTAGACACTTCCTTCAAAATGAACCAGGACATAGAGGTAACACAGTGGGCCGGCCCTGCACCGTTTTTAACGCCCGAGTGCCTACAAGATATTCTTTACTTGATGGACCCATCACCACATTTGCGCATCATATTCAACAACCAGTTAAGATTTAAAGAACACAGGAGATGATTTGAAAGGAATAAAATAATTACTTCGACTACTAAGGAACATAACGAAAGCTATAATTGCCACTGGTTTGAGTGTACAGTACATACTACGGTATGATATAAACATAACACAGGACACCTGAAGAACTCCTAATAGAAAAGCAACAGAATCATGCCCGAGGTAGACTTCATTGGAAATGATCCTAAGGGCGAGGGCACGGGAACATAACAACGTATTGTCAGTGCGATTGGTGTGACGCTGACATTTTGCATTTAGAAAGTTCGTCAAAGCGCCAAAATTTTCCATGTTTTCTATGGTACTGAAAACTAAGCACAGTTGGATTTTAAGATGGAACCGCATGTGCAATCAAATATCGCTTTCTTGCAATACCTTTAAGATGTATATAATTATAAATTGGTTATATGTTAATATATAGGCAGTTAAAATTATAATGATTAAATAAATATTAAAGAAGAAAGGAAGAATTATTGGTAAATGCTAACGGCACTGCGTATAGTATATAACTCGTAGCTTTCGTCTCATTTTAGCATATAAACAGGCGAAGCTAATGCACAAAATACCAACATAACAACCGGATAGCAACTGATTATAATATTCTCACATACGAGATATTTAATTGGGACCAACTTAATACAATAATAGTCCAAGATATGTTAGACCAGTGCGGTTAGAAATGTGCAAATCGCACACTTATGTAGGAAGCTTTTGTTATGGTCCTTTCTGTTGCGAAGTTTCCCTAACTGCTCTTTCAGGAGACACTTGTGTTCGTAATATTGAACAAAGGCCAACCCCCTAGTTATTATTTCATAAAAAAAAAAACACAATCCGAAATAATAATGAAACTAACCACGGACGATTCATTGCCAATGAAAATCAAATGGAGATTCGCGTACCGGAAGTTCGCTAAGCAAAAGCCTCGGTGCCATTTTAAGTCGTGTCAGATCTATAGAGAGGCCATGGGTCCGAATCCACCACTAGTGAGACAATATCACCTCACCTCCCATTAACACATTTTATACTTTCCGTGCCATACACAACATAATAGCTAAAAGCTTCAATGTGTCATCAGCACGGTCTGAATACATAATCTGTTAATCCCTAAACATCATTGGTGAGAAAATGATGGCGATCAGGTCATGTCCTTTATTAGATGCAACAAGTAGTAACCCAATAAGGTACTTACCTCTTTCAAATCTCCACCACTCGCTAAAGATGGAGTTTCTGTTTTGATGCATGGAACAAACTCTGGTATGGAAACCTCTTCTATCTTGATATACTCAGTGAGATTAGCCTCTTCCTGCAGAGAAATTACTTCTTTTACAAACACGTTCCTTCGCATTGTGTTCCTTTGCTATTTTCGTGGTTATTCTCATTTCCTAATTATAATTGTCTTGTGACATGGGTATGTTCAAAATCCTGTGCTCCATTGACTAGAACCCCGCTAAATTATGCATACTGGGGAGATTAGACTAGTTGTCAATTGCATGCGAAATTTGTATGGGTTTTCGGAATATAGAATATGAAAGCCCATTATCTTTACGATCGGTAGTTATGTCATCATCATCTTGAACAGTTTTCAGCCCCAGGCTGGGTCTGTTTGGAACATATGCCTCGTCACTTAGTCCTTTCTTCCCACCACCTCTCCGTTGTCACTCTGGTCCAGTCCTCGCCTCTCTTCTTGACACATTCCTCCACTCCTTTTAGCCATCTATCACTTGGTCTTCCCCTTGGTCGTTTCTTCTGTATCTGCATCTCATGTATCCTCTTGGGAATCTTCTCCTCTTCCATTCTTTTTAAGTGTCCATACATCTCAATCTTGATGTCTCAATCCTACCCTGCAAGGGCTCGTTTTTCACTATTTCGCTTATCTTATCATTCCTCTCCCTGTCTCTTCTTGTTACTCCGATCCTACTTCGCAAGAACTTCATTTCACTTGCCTGTGTTCTGCTTATGTCACTTTTTTCATTATCCACGTTTCTGATGTATAGGTCAGTATCGGGATACAGTAGCTTCTGTATAACACTTCATTGCTTTTTTGTGGGACATCTTTATTCCACACTAAGCTCCTAATGCTTCTCAGAAATGCTCCTGTCTCTCTGCCATGTTCCGTAATTTCTTTGTCATTTCTCCCATTTTCCTCCACTATACTTCCCAAGTGCTTGATACTTTCCACACTATGTCGAGATAATTTATTTACCGATCAGTATCGGCTTCCTTAGTGAATCTGATAGAGTGTTGTAGGCTAGTAATAGTTCGGAGAATTGTTTCGTCATTTGTTAATTATAATAAGGAAATGAGAATAATTAAGCAAATAGCAAAGGAAAACAATTTTCTGTCCAGCTATATAAATCAAATTGTAGCCAGACATAAAAGCAAAACGATGCAAAACCCGAACAATTATGAGAATAAATTCGCGCGTTTCAATTATGTGAACGCGAATACATATAAAATCACCAGTCCGTTCAGAAAACAAGGCACACAAATTGCTTACACAACGAATAACACAACCGGAAACCATTTGCAAAACAGGCATCTAAATAAACAAGACCCATTTCAAAGTCAGGTGTATATTCCATTTCGTGCCAAGACACAGGGTGTTACATCGGTCAAAGTTGGAGAAGAATGGATACACGATACAATGAACACAGAAATGCGATTAAATACGGGACACACACGGCCGTATGCCAACACGTGTGTGAAGTGGGACACAGTTTCACTAATATTGAAACTGACTTAAAAATAAATCAACACCAACCAAAAGGTAGAGATCTTAATATTGCGGAAGTAATCGAGATACACTTAGCCAAAATAAGAAACCCCAATAAATCTATACGAACACACATTCTTGGAGAGTTCACCCCTCTTCACTTTACTAGAAAACACACCCCGTCGGAAACAAGACACAGCATAAAGATGAAGCCAAGCTAGATAAGGGATTAATAAGGGAACATGTTATTGGTTCAGGATGTACGGTGTATCTTTTTCTTGAATAAACCAAGGCCGGTATTAACGGCAGTACTACAGGTGCCAGGACATTCTCATTAGACCGGGCAGCGCTTATATGGCTTTTGAGCTTATGCGTGGCGAGGATGAAACCAGGTCTTTGATAGTTGAAGATTGTCCTGAATACAATAACATTCACCACATTAGGGAGACTAGACTTGGCCATACACTGTCACATTACAACATACACAGAAACTTAGGAATGCGAGAAGGGAATTGCACAGGACGTTCCCCCAGTTGAGAGTAGATAGTGCCCAAGATAACTGCTCTCACCAGGTCAGCGCAAGACACCATCAGATAAGTATACAACCTGTATTGACCATTCAACCACAATCACATATTCACTCCAAACAAGCAAGTTTGGAGATCAATCACCAATTCCAGTATTTTACCAAAACATCACATAGACCACAACAAACAAATATTGACGAGTTGAATTATCTCAACTCATACTGCAACTAAATAAGTGTACACTTTGTAAATATTTTCACCGATACTTTCTGACATAAATGTTAGGACCTAAGTGTAATGGATCTGATGATGATCGCGTTGACGATCGAAACTGGTCATCCAAGTGTATCTGTTAATCTCGTGTAATTTTCTTCAGGATTAGGGAATAATCCATCACCTTCGGGAAAAATCATGTTGACCGACTGAAAAGCATCCACCTGTCGTGAATACTAAGTTACGTATATCAAAACTAAAACATAAGAGATTCTGGTTAGCATACCATTTACCAGTAAGTCACTAAATGTTACTTATCATGTCCAACACTAAAATCGCAATGTTACACCATATACGAATCAAAATGCAACTTACTATGTTAGGGAATTCAGGTTCATGAGGCAACCAGTCTGGTTCAGTCTTGATCAATCGTTCTTGCTCCATTACGTTCACGAAACTAGAACAGAGAAAGAGCATGTAGGAATTAAATAAAGACATAACATATTCCAGTACGCCAAATCTGTTCCATATTTAACAAATCAAATGAGGTATTCTCAGATTCCTCAGTGATACGGAGCGGTTATATGTTTGCCAACAACAGAAAAGCATAAACGTTTACTTGTTGACCGTCCTGGTCGAATAAGTTGGTACTATTGCAATTGAATAACTAATGGTGCCTGTAAAGCAGGGAAATAAATACCGCAATCCTTCATTCGGTTTCCTTATTCCTTTAAACACACAAACTAGATTTGCGGCAGGTAGATTAAATAATATATTGACATGACAGACGATAGTAGTAGTCACGATATAAAACTATCAATACGCTCAATTAGGCTCGTGAATGAGGACTTAGTTTACTACACGGGTATTGTAAACTGCCACTACATAATAACATACAGTCATTTCGACGCCACAAATTATAACTTCCACCTTGTGTTACAATACACCCAGTTCAAAATAGATACATTATCGACTCTAACAATCATGGGGGTAATGCAGTATGTACTGCTCGGTTCCCAGCTCTGGGAACTTGCGGGATGAAGAGGAGGGCAGGGTAGGAGCAGGCGTGAATTGAGAAGCCTGTCGACAGCCCGCCGTATTACCTGACATACTCGTCTATTCCAATACTGCTAACATGGGTCTTTTCTGAAACCAGTGTGGCGTTGGGAATGAGTGACTGAGTCACCGACTAATGTATTTGCTTCTGTTACTACACAAGGACTGAGAAACCGCATCACTCGTCACCACCACTACTAATAGACTGCGATGCACATTCCTCTCAGGTCCACGCAGCTTAGACTCGAGCAGTAGGCTATGATGTTGACCGCGTTTTTTTTTTAAGCGAGAAATTGCAGCGCTGCATCAAGGGGAAGTAAATCGCTACATCACAACTACCTGTAAATAAAAACGGTACAGATGGCGCGAATTGGCGGTCGTTTTAAACGTGTTTCAGTCATTATTTCGAAATAAATTTAATGTAATTAATTATTTATAATTTATTTTGAATTGCGCATATGTTCCCAGCGAGATGTGTTTCCATTTTCATGAATTTATACACATTATAAATAACTTTCCTAGTTCGACTGTGTAAAGTTTCGGCACTCCCTAATTTAAAGCGAAACGGTGGCATTGCGGTACACTGAATATTATGCGTCTACTAGGAGACCAAAGTTATGATGAATGCATAGTTATATCGCTCAATAAACAATTTTGTTAATTACCGTACACTAGGATTTCACCTTGCTTGTAATTTTTAGGTTAGGCCTAGCCCATGTCATTCGAGTTGCCTTAGCCATTAAAGTCGCATTCAAAATGATCGTTCCTTCATATATCCCTTCCCTGACCCGTCCTGAAAAGAAAAGTACATGGCCATTGGCTGCATTAATAAAAAATAAATAAAAAATGATCGTTTTACGAATGAAGTAGCGTATAGATAGGCTAAATATTTCAGAACTTAAGGTTACCATATCTATAATAATCAGCATAACTTTTATGTGGCAAGGTAACTTGGATTTAAAAATTGCAAAATGGGATGACCAAGCTCTTGACTCCTTTTGCCTTCTTATAAATATTTCCTAACTAACCAACTGAGATGCTGCTAATGGAAATGTAGGCCTATCATTGTGCAATATTATATGCTACACCAATAGCCTGTGCATGTCACTAATGATTTCCCCAGGATAGTCACTTGTGGGTCAGTGTATAGCCTCTTCTGAATTATTATTATTAAAAGAAAAGCGCACAATGTGCAAATACATATTTGAACATATGATCAATTATGCTAATGCCAGTCTTATTATTGAGGTTGTCCTCATTTTGCAGTTTTGTGTGTGGTACCTTTCACAATGATCGTTGCACAGGTCACATACACAGTCTTCATTCGGTTGGTGCAAATTCTTGGTTTTGCAGAATCTATGGTGAAATCCATGGGTGGCGTAACGTGTTATTACGTGTCGTAGTTCGTAATTAGTTTGTTTCCACTCTTCCGTCATTATGGCATCTGTGGAGTAAAAGTTGGACCAAATGGCATTTCGTTTCTCATTTAAGGTTCGGCGTGCATTCTCATAGGCTTTGGTGTTTGGTAGGTAAAACTGTATTTTGATGTCGTCGATGAAGTAGTCCTCCTTAGTTTATACATATGTCAACCTTGAAGAGCAGACTTTCCAATGCCTAAAATCTTCTGAATTATGCAGTATGGTACATCTACTTACTTGTGCCAGGCTCCTCTTTCATCTTGCTGGCGATCTCCTTTGGTCAATGGGGGCAGAAGACCTCACTGTTCCACCCCTTTAAATAATAACTACAACTCCCTTGGTCATCTCTCATTTTCGTCAGACCTTCGAAGCCTAGGGAGTCTGTCATGGCCTTTCTCTTTACTCACTACCCCAATTTTTTTAAAGAGTCGAAATTCTTCCTTCTATAGCCTAACTCTACGCCAACAGGAAAGGGGGCCTCGATGTTACACTCCTTAAAACATTCATCCCCCACCACCACCTGTCCAGCTACATAATTTTTAACATGAGCCCAAATCTTTTCGATGGGATTCAATTCGGGGTGGTACGATGGTGGACGGAAGATAGGTAGCAAGCAGTGTATCGATTTGATACGTCTCATAACGTGGTTTATGGGATTTAATCAAAGCGTACAGTTGAGGTTTTATCATCTCTGTAGAAAATGGAATACCCTTATCGGTCAACCAATCCTGCATAACTGTTTTTCGGGAAGATGATGTGGGTACGCACTCACATTGGACATTATGGTACGAGGCATTGTCAATCACGACTAGAGAAATTTGTTGGCAAATTTGGAATTAATTTTTCTGTCAGATATTTTTCGTTATTTCTATAGTTCATCTCATCGTGATAGTCCCCTGTCCTTTTGTTGGATTTTGAAAGCCAACAAAGCATTTGGAAAGAAACATGCATCAGAACCGGCATATACCGCTATTAATTTTTGTCCTTTCGAGATAGGCGACTTCAGTCCATGAAGAGAACCGTCACTCCAAGCACTTGGCTTAGTGTGCGAACTATGCAAATATGTCTCATCAGTGTAAACAATAGGCCTACCCTGTTATCGGTACCGCCTTATGCTCTGTAAGTACTGCATGCGTTTTCCATAAGTATTCTACGCATGTCTTCTGTCTTCCTCCATCTGAAGCCTAGGCCTCGAACTATCTTGCTTAATGTTCGTACGCCACCTTTAAAATTTATAACCTCAATCAGTTTCCTACGGATCTTTTCCAGCGTTGGCCTCTCACCTTTGCTATAGTGAAAATTATGAATCGTATGCCTTACCACGCATTTATCAAAATCGTCTAACTTACACTTCTTGGCAGATTTTGTTCTTCTCTTTCCAGACGTTGAAAATGAATCCACTTCACCACTTTCAATTCTTTTGGCGCCTTGTATTATATTCCGCACTGACCTTTCCGACACACCTGATGCTTCAGCCACTTTATTTTGAATTGCGCATATGTTCCCAGCGAGATGTGTTTCCTTTTTCATGAATTTATACACATTATAAATAACTTCACTAGTTCGACTGTGTAAAGTTTTGGCACTCCCTAATTTAAAAGCGAAACGGTGGCATTGTGGTACACTGAATATTATACACAAATTTCAAGGCTTCAGGTATTCAAAAAACACACTTTCAGCTACGTAATATACATAAAATAGTAATAATACAAACGTGTGATGCCTCTTGCACTCTACGCTTCGTTTAAAGCTGTAGACCGTGTCTTGGAGCGAGCCGCATTGTTGAAGAATGGAGTGAGCAGTGAGCCCAGTAATCAGCATTCGGGGGACACACAGGAGCCCCGCAATGAGCATTGAAATACGCCAATTGATATTGGTCTCTGCTCATCGTTGAGTTTCGGCAAGCTCTTCTTGCGTCTGCTCTACTATTGTCATCGCACCAGGAGATGGAAGTTCAACACACTGTGACGGGGTGTGTGGGGGTCTTGCAGTACGTATGCGCGGCCCGCTTATTCTAAACCTAAATATATCGGCTTCCCGCATGCCAATGGTTATCACAGCAGATGACTCGCAGCCAGTGAAAAAGGAATGTGGTGAGTGAGTGAAGCAAGTAGTGGCCAACTTACTGTTTTTAGCCTATTTTCAATTTTGAAAAAATTGGCTTATGAGATCACCTTTTGTCCGTGTGTGTGTGTGCGTGTTTGTGTGTGTGGTGTGTGTGTGTGTGTCCCCCTAATAAAATCTAAACGGCACGAGCGATTTCAATGAAACTCGGTAAGTTCTTAGCACTATTCCGGACGACCTCGACCGTGCACTTCAAATTTTGTTACGTCTCACCAATCCAACATGTGGGTTGTGCGAATTATTTCATCAGCATTCAATATCTCCGAAACTATTACCGATAACACACTGGAATTTTGTACGGTGATAAAGGGAACTACTAGAAGTTCACCTATGTGACTTTTGAAAAACTGGTAACTACAAAACCAACATGGCGGTCAAGCGAATTTGCGACTTTTAAATAGACGTTTCTCGCTTTTTAACCAGCCAAACGCAATGAAACTTGGTACAGTATATGTTCACACACATTGTAATGCACCGACATCTAACTTCGTTCAATTGTTTATATAACCCCAAGATGGCAGCTGTGCAAAATATTTCACCGGCATTCTATATCTCTGAAACTATTACCGGTATCACCTTGAAATTTTGAACGAAGATAAAGAGTACTGCCGGAAGTTCATCTATGAGACTTTCCAAATCCGCTTAACTACAAAATGAACATGGCGGCCAAGCGAAGTTGAAAGTTTAAAATAGACTTTGCTCGCGATTTAATAACCCAAACGCAGTGAATCTTGGTACAGAAAATGCTTATACACATTGTAATGCAATGGTATCTAATTTAGTTCAATTGTTTACATAACCTCAAGATGGCGGCTGTGCGAATTTTAAAATTAAGTTTGTATTTCTTGTGTCGTAATCATGCGATCGAAGTGTAAGTTTAAATAATGAACCTACGCAATAATTTTCCTTTAATGGTACAATGACTCTATGGCCTATACATATAACAATCCAACATGGCGACCATCGGAAATATTAAGACGGATCTCAATATCTACGAATCTATTACAACAATCAAACTGAATGGGTTTATGTTCATAGGGGCTATGGACATAAGTTCACCTATAGGACTTTCAATAACCTGGTGACCACAAATCCAACATGGCGGCGACGCGAATTATAAATATTCTCATGAGCGTTTCTCGCAATTTAACCATCCGAATGATGTGAAACTTGGTACAGTAAATCCTTATACAAATGTTAATCCACTGGCATCTAATTTATGTCAATTGTTTCCATAACCACAAGATGGCAGCTGTTGGAAATTTTAAAATCTCCTTGTTACTTCTTGTGTCCTAATCATGCGATTGAAGTTTGAATACTACACGTACACAATAATCTTCATGTAATAGTACATAACTCTAAGACCTACTGTACATATATAGATATCTAACATGGCGACCATCCGAAATATTAGACGGTTCTCAATATCTACGGATCTATTACAGCAATCAAACTGAAATTTTGTATGTTGATAGAGGCAGTTAACATAAGTAGAATATATGAAAATAGGCTGTATAGTTCTTCACGGAACTACTTGTTGGAATGTGCGATACGCAGTGAGCGGGAAGACATCTGCAGTTCAATCCCAACTGCCATCTCCTGGCACGATATCAATACCGTTCGCCTTGCGAATATAGTTTGCATGACTGTGCGGATAGCGGATAATATTTAGAGTAAATTTGCGGATAGATTTTAGAATACAATGTTGAACTAGATTTTTAGTTCTTACTAAGAACTGCGTCTTTCACGTTTCTTGTTATTTCCCTATTTGCTTCCGGTTGGGTTGTACGAGAATGAGAAGTGAAAGAAGCCAGTCATGGAAATACCCTCAATTATTGTTGCCACGAAAAAAAGCTTTATACCTGCGCTTGCCTGCGTGGGTATATCCGATGACTAAGTAAGAGCTGTAATTAGCCACCCGCTGTTCCACTTACCATTGCTCAGAGGGACAAAACTCGGTCGAAGGTGGATGAGAAAGTGGGTTGTGCTTACGTTATTGATGGTGCAAATACCAAGATCTTTTTCCTGAGGCCTGCAGTGTGCTTACAGCGGAGCTCGTTGCCATCTATGAAGCTCTGCAGTTTGCACTACAGGATGCATGAATCCACTTTCTCCTGTGTACCGACTCTTTGAGTTCGTTGCAGTCAATTGCTACATGTTTCCCGCAACACCCCCTAGTGCAACGAATCCACGACCTACTAGCCGGGCTGTGCCACGCTGACACTCGAATCACCTTTCTGTGGCTTCCAAGCCACATGGGAATTGCGGGAAATGAGTTAGCAGATCAAGCTGCATAAGAGGCGGGATCACTACCACCTCGACCAATGGAGGTACCCGCTAGAGATATTCGCTCTCAGTTACGCCTACAAGTTCTGGTATTTTGGGAGAGTCAGTGGATAGCTGACCCACAGCCAAGTAAACTGAGAACGATCAAGGGAACTACTCGCGTGTGGCAGAGCTCTTTCCGGTCACGGAGAGAGTCCGTCATTTTGTGTAGGCTAAGGATAGGTCAAACAAGATCCACCCACTCGTACCTAATGAGAAGGGAGACCCCCCACTTTGTACCTGTGGAGCCGTTTGCATCGTGGCCCACATTTTAACCGAGTGTGTGGATCTTACTGACTTACGAAGAAACCTTGGTTTGCAGATGACACTCAAACTTATATTAGCCGATGACGCGGTGGCTGTTGATCGCGTTATCCGCTTTATAAGCGAGAGTGGGATAGGGCCAGCAATCTAAATTTTCCAGTGAATATTGACTCTACGACTTGTTCGTTTTTGAAAGATATTTTTTTGTTTTTTCATAATTTTTGTTTATTTTTATAATTATTATTTTTATTTAATATTTTGTTTTATTAAATTTAGGTCTTTTCAAATTTAGGTGTCCACCTCTAAATTTTAAATTCAATTCCAAATTTGTATTCTTTTAACATCACAGAAGTGACAAAGAGAAAATCTGACATTCTACGGATCGTAGCGTGGAATGTTAGAAGTCTGTTAGGAAGTGGAAGGTTAGAAAACTTAGAAAGGGAAATGCATAGGTTGAGGTTGGATTTGGTTGGGATTAATGAAATGCGCTGGCAGGAAGAACAGGACTTTTGGTCAAGTGACTATAGGGTCATTAGCACTAAATCAAACAATGGCCAAGCAGGGGTTGGTCTCATATTGAGTACGAAACTTGGACAACAGGTGGAATATTATGAGCAATATAGTGAACGGATTATTGTAGCAAAAATCAATACTAATCCTACGTGCACCACAGTGTTACAAGTCTATGTGCCTACCAGTCAAGCTGATGATGAAGATGTTGAAAAGGACTACGAAGAAATAGATGAAATTCTGAGGTATATCAAGGGTGATGAAAATGATATAGTAATGGGAGATTGGAATGCTGTGGTAGGAAAGGGAAGAGAAGGGAAGATGGTAGGAGATTTCGGATTAGGTGAAAGAAATGATCGAGGAAGTAGGCTGATGGAATTCTGCACCGAGCATGAATTGGTCATAGCTAACACCTTATTCAGTAACCACAATAGAAGAATATACACATGGATGAGACCAGGAGATACAGGGCGTTACCAAATCGAATTCATTATGGTCAAGCAGAGGTTTCGAAAGCAGATTTTGGATTGTAAAACATATCCTGGAGCTGATATAAACTCTGACCACAATCTGGTTGTGATGAAATGCAGATTAAAGTTGAAGAAACTGAGAGATCAGAATTTGACAGAGCATTGGAGGACTTGAGCAAGAATAAAGCACCAGGCATAGATGATATACCGATTGAGTTGCTACGCTGCATAGGAGATGAAGGTATGTTCAGGTTATTTCACTTGGTGTGTAGGATTTATGAGACAGGTGAGGTACCCCCTGATTTTAAGAAGAATGTTATTATCCCTATACTAAAGAAAGTGAGAGCTGACAGATGTGAAGATTACCGTACAATCAGCTTGATTACTCATGCTTCAAAGATCCTGTCTAGAATAATTTACAAGAGGATTGAAAGCCAGATAGAAAGGGAGTTGGGTGAAGACCAGTTTGGTTTCAGGGGAAATGTAGAAACAAGGGAAGCTGTGCTAAGTCTTAGGCTGATTTTGGAAGGTAGAATAAGGAAAGATAAGAGAACGTTCATGGCATTTGTAGACTTAGAAAAGACTTTGGTAACGTTGATTGGACTAAATTGTTTGACAATTTGAAATCTATTGGAATAAAATACAGGTATAGGAGGGTGATCAACAATCTATACAGAAACCAGACAGTAGTCATTCGAGCTGAAGGACATGAAAGAGAAGCTGGTATTCAGAAAGGTGTAAGGCAAGGCTGCTACTTATCACCCATACTTTTCAATCTTTACATTGAACAAGCAATGAAGGAAATTGTACAAAAATTTAAAGTGGGAGTGAAGATTCAAAGAGAAATAATTTCAACTCTGAGATTTGCTGATGACTTCGTCATCTTGGCCAACACGCCTGAGGATTTGAATGCGTTTTTGAATGGTATGGACTCCGTCTTACGGAAAGAATACATGATGAAAATTAATAAATGTAAAACAAAAATACTCTAATGCGGCCGAAATAAATCAGAAACCTCTATGGACATCAAATTGGCAAATGAAAAGCTGAAGAAAGTAGCAGACTTCTGTTACTTAGGTAGCAAAAGAACCAGTGATGGACGAAGCAAAGAGGATATAAAAAGTAGGTTGGCTCAGGCAAGGAAAGCATTTCTACAGAAAAGTAATCTGTTGACATCGAATATAGATGTAGGTATTAGGAAGTCATTTTTGAAAGCCTTTGTCTGGAGCATGGCGCTCTATGGAAGTGAAACTTGGACTATTAGTGCAGCAGAAAATAGGAGAATTGAAGCATTTGAAATTTGGTGTTACAGGAGAATGATGAAGATCAGATGGGTAGATAGGGTTACAAACAAAGAGGTATTAAGACGAGTGGGAGAGGAGAGATGTTTCTGCTGACTGCTAATGAAGAGAAGAGATAGGTTAGTAGGACATATACTAAGACACCCAGGGATAGCAAGCATAGTGATGGAAGGAAGGGTTGAGGACAAGAACTGTACGGGTAGACCAAGGTTAAAATATGTTAAACAGATTGCCTTGGATGTAGGGTGTGGTAGCTATGTACAGATGAAACGATTAGCACAGGACAGGGAGGAATGGAGCGCTGCACCAAAACAGTCAAAAGACTGAAGACTCAATCAACAACAAGGAGATGGTAGAGAACCAGCTCAATAAACGCATTAAGTGTCTAAGAGCCGGCAATGGTGGAGAATATACTAGTAAGGAATTTGAGTTGTATTTATAGGAGAACGGAATTATTCATCAAATCAATATCCCATATAGTCCTCAGCAAAATGGTATTGCTGAAAGGACTAACAGGACCTTGGCAGAGAAAGCTCGCTGCATGCTGTTTGAGTCAGGTCTAGAAAAGAGATTCTGGGCAGAGGCTATGAACACTACCATCTATTTCAAGAACCGATCACCCACAGCTGCAGTGAGGGATCTCGTACCAGAGGAGGCATGGTCTGGAGTAAATGTTGATATTTCCCAACTTAAAATTTTTGCCTGTAAATCACATGTTCATGTCCCTGATGTTAAAAGGCAGAAGTTTGAAAAGAAATCTTATGAGATGATATTTGTCGGTTATTGTGAAACACCGCCTTGTAAGAAAAAGTGACCCAAAGCATATTGTTGTAGCTAGGAGTGTTGTTTTTCTTGAAGGTCCATCATTCCAAGTGAATGCAAATAATCCAGTAATTAATGCTGTAAATGACATGTCAATATTGTCGGTGCCTGTAATTAATACTTTTGTTGTGGACCACAATTTTATGTTATGAGTGATGAAACTGAAAGGGTTGTGCGTGTTTCCAATGACACTACACCAGCTGCATTATCTGATAGTGATAGCAGTTTTGACATTTCCAACCTCTATATTGGTAGTGATGACAGCTCAATTGAGGATATAGTTAGTCGTGAGCTTGGTCCCCAGCATGACCGTCCTGATACAATGGGGGGCAGATATCCGAAGCGTACCAGAACGCCAAGGGGGATGAGGATTATGAATACTCTTTTCTGACTGTTGGGTCACAAGATCCTAAAAATTGTTCAGAAATATGTTCGAGGTCAGATCAGAAGCTGTGGAGAAATGCCATGCGAGAGGAAATGATGTCATAACAGTCAAACTTGGACATTGGTCGATAGACCATCAAATCACAGTGTTATTCAGTGTAAGTGGGCCTCCAAACTTAAGAAAGGACTGGATGGGTCCAAGCGCTACAAAGCAAGACTTGTGGCGAAATAATTCACTCAGGTCCGAGGTAGAGACAACGATCAGACTTTTGCACCTGTTGTCAGGCTCTCATTGTTAAGAGTCCTATTTGCCCACGCGGCCGAGTGAGACTGGAAAATGTGGACGTAACAACTGCTTTTTTAAATGGTGATTTGCCTGAAGCAATTTATATGGAGCAGCCGGAAGGTTTTTCTGGAAAAAGGCAATGACGGTAAAGTGTGCAGATTGCAAAGAGCTTTAAAGGGTCTCAAGCAAGCTGCCAAATCCTGGAATGATAAAATTCATGATTTTCTTATTCAACACAAGTTTCAGAATTCAGAGTATGATGCATGTGTCAACACTAAGAACGAAGGTAAAACATGTGAAGCGATTGGCTTGCATTTTGATGACTTCTATATTTTCTCAAACTGTAAGCAGGAAACTAAGAAAGTTAAGGAAACAATGTCTAAATATTTTAAAATAAGGGACTTGGGTCCTGTAAATGAATGTCTAGGCATGAGAGTGACAAGAGACCGGAAATCTCATTCAGTTAAGTTGGATCAAGAGAGCTATGCTCTCGACATTGTCAAAAACTATGGTATGGAGGAGTGTAAACCAGTGAAAACGCCCCTAGCACTTGGTGAAAAACTTGTTAGGCCAATAAATTCTACAAATCATCCACTGTATCAAGAATTGATAGGTGCCCTTATGTATCTGGCGGTATGCACCAGACCTGACATATGTTTTGCTGTTAGTTTTTAAGCCAGTTCAACTGTTGCAATGACGATGAACATTTCAATGCTGCCCTGAAAGTGGTTAGATACCTGAAGGGTACAATGGGCTTAGGACTAAAATATTGTAAAAGAGGTTGTAGTTTAACTGGATATGCAGTTGATGATTTTGCTGCTTGTGCTATTGATAGAAAATCTGTTACTGGCTATGTGTTCATTTAACATAATTAACAAATTTAACAAATTATGTTAAACTGAGCCATTAGTTGGCAGGTAGGAAAACGAAGATCTGTAACTATTGCAGATAGCACCACTTTTGCAGAGTATGTTTCTACTAGTGAATGTGGTAAGGATGGTGTGTATTTAAGAGGTCCCAATCAAATGTATTAAAATATTTATAGAAAACCAAAGAGCTATTAATATGTGTCTGAACCAGTCATCTGGCAGCAAAAGTCAGGTTCCATCAAATAAAGCATTGGGTGAAATGTGGTGTTGTCAGTGTACAATACTTTTCAACTGAACAGATGATTGCTGAGATGCTAACCAAACCACTTTCAAGAGCAAAACATAATTTTTGCATTGCATCTATGAGGATGGCAGATTAATTCATGAGTTGTGTGTACAAACAATCGATTAAGTGAGGCTGTTAGAATGTCTTATTATCATAAAGATAATCAATTGTTCTGTACAACATTAGTTTTTAATTTTAGTTAGTATGTTGGTAATGCTTGTTTTGCACTATGTTTTATTTACAGTGACTTTATGATGAGCAGTCTGTGACTTTCTGTTCCTGTTTGAATGTTTGGTCAACATGTATCTACACACTCGTGTCGAAATGTGCCAAAATACATCTAGTATTCAAGTATCCATCCGTGTGCCTTTTAATTGACTAACAAGTCTTCGTATTGAACCCTTGGGCCATAGGGTCCATGACGGTCGAATCCATGTCCTTAAGGAAGAAATGAAAGAAAAGTATAGTTTCTTAAAGGAACGGAGAGAGATTTTAAGCCAGGAATATAGCTTAACATTGTGCAAGCGACTAGGGACAGATGCTCCTTAGATGAGATCACCCCACTCGACATGCCAGAGAGGGCTGGTCACGAGTATTAATAACTGAGTGGAATCTTCCACCGTGATAGAAAGAGAAGCCTGAATCGGAATTCAAGCTGACGTGGCTGGAAATTGACAACGTCGCATATGCACCAGAAGAGGAATAATTAAAATTAACACGTTTACGAGCATAATAATGAGTAAACAAGCACAGTACAGTGAATCATTTTGAATGAGATATTTTTCAGTATAGAGAAACCATGTAATAATTGTGCAGAAATAAACTGCCGACGTAAGACGACGTCATCGGTGAATTACCTAAGCCTCTGTGGAGGGGAGAGACCAAAAAGAATGCAACACCCACACAATTGAGGACGAGAAATTAATTAATATCTCCAAATTGCACGATCGATTCTTAGGTGCAATAAGATCATTTGACATTGAGAAGACGAGCTTTCGGAAGGTATAATTTTTATATTTGTGGCACCATTATTTTAGAAGTTGACCACAGGAAAGGCTTGAGTCTTATTTTTTTGTAGTAAAACAGTATAAAGCTTCGGGCGTTTCCAAGCCAATCATGCAGTATTCAGACAGCCAGAGGGCACGTCACTGCGTCACATCGTATGCAGTCCTACGAGCATTCCGTGAGGGGAAGTGCTGCTCCACGACGTAGAAGTAATCATTCCGACAGTCCGTGAGGGGATGTAACTCTGCGTTACATTGATAACAGCTACCAGTACTCCTTGAGGGGAGAAAACGCTGTTTCACACCGCCGAAGGAAGATCCGATAGCCACAGGCGTCACAGTGGTAACGACTTGCTTGCCTCCATTAGGAGCATTTAAGGCGAAATTTTAAGGTATCGCCGCAGTGAAGTATTAGGAAAATCCTAATTATAGGATTTAGGCCCGACTGTATACAAGTTAAAGTGAAAATTCGCAAGTTATAGTCAGAGCAGGCTGCGAACGTCGGACTTAAAGGCGATAGGTCGTTAAATGTGCGAACGAACAGATCGTAACGTATGGAAGTATCGTACCAGACAGATAAACTGTTAGTTAAATTGAAGAAACCTAAAAAGGAAGAACAGAATACGGTTCGAAACGTAGGAGTGTTAAAACAGTTCAAATAAATAGAATAGGAGACTATAAATATTAGCTCCAGAAAGCAGGCGAACAATTCTAATAGTACTAGAATCAAGAAGTGCTAGCTGTTAGAAACTAAATCTATAGGTCTTAGAGGAGACCTCGATCCATATAGACTTTCGTTAGGATCGATAGACAGATCTACAGAGAAGCCGTTCAAGCTAGATCAATAGCCAGTTATCCAGGATAGGAATAGCAGAATTGAACTCCAGGGAACAGTAGATGTTTCGGGACTTTCGGATTCTTCAGAATAGGAAGCCGACATCGGATAAATCTCACCCTTGGAGACGGGAATTAAAGAAGATCACGTGTGATAGGCTCAGAAGTACGGCCTAGTGATCGAGTAATTGTGAAGTGTAAAATAATCAAGATTGTGTGTTAGATAATATTTTTAGTGTTATTATGTGTTCAAAAGGGACACACTAGTATATAAAAATGTCGTCAATATTAAGTGTTCTAGATATAGGTCAAAAAGTGTTTCTACGTAAGATGAATACCTTCAATATGGTGTAAAAAGTTCAAAGTGGGCCCCAAAAATGAAACACCACACCAGATTTAAGATCATGGGATGATCTGAAAATATGTAAGTACAAAATTCATTTTTATTTTGGTGTCAGAAATTGATTGTGTACAAAACCCACCAGAGTTTTTGAGTGAAAGGGATGTGTTTTAATGAATAAATACTGAATAATCAAGAACACGGTCTGAACAATAATAATAAAATAAATAGAGAAATTATGAATAATTATGTAAAGAATAAATCCCGTAGAGGTAATAGGTGAATAAAGGGTTAAAGTATTTAACAAATGTCATAAGAGCAAGCGAAATATCAGTTAAATATCATGAAAGACATTGAAATAAAGTAAAGTTGAGATATGAAAGAAATAGCTTTTGAGCTTATATAAAGAATAAAGAATAATAATAATAATTAAATATGGAAATGTTAAATAAAAATCAAATAAATTGATATGAACATAAGAACGTTAAGCTTTAACGTATGGGTAAGAAATGAGGTTAATTGGGATATTTTCAAACAGGGAGCGATTTATCGACAATGGAAAGATTAATATGTGAATTAAAATAATATGAATTGTTACTAAAGAGATTTATCAGTTCTTGGGAAGACATTTTCGGCTTAAAATAATGCATAGCGCATAATGAGCGCAAATATAATATTAAAGTGTCACGCTAGGAAAGCGTAGTGGTTAAATACTTGGTACATTACTTATGGAGGGTAGTTGATTGCAGTGAATTGATAATTGTGTAAGTCCTCTATTTGTGACATTAGTATCACGAGGCATTGTGTATGTATTTAAAAAGGGAGCTAATATATGGTATTATTGAGCGTATGTCATATGGGCCACGGCCGACTCTAAATCGCATTTTGTATAAGCCCTCTGTATGGGATTAGTTCCCGAGGCACCTGAAGAGATTCGAATGCAGGATCTTCTTATGATAAAAGCCCCTGAAATTCTCCGTCGTCGTATGTGTATTTAATCTTCCCAATCAATGAGGACCCTCTCATAATTAATAAATGCCAAGGATATGAAAATGGTCTGTGAACCAAAGAATAGTTGTTTGAATGTTACGGTACAATAAAGCCTGGTCTCCTCAGAACTGGATAGAATGGAAAGGTTTGTTTTGAAAGCCTTGAAAATAAGCTACTAAAATGTTGGGTCAGACGGGAAATCTCCACCACCCTAACAGGTCATAAATCGCACCCCAGTAGTAGAGACTAGCTCTTTTAAAGCGAGATGGAACAGAGACCGTCTCGTAAGCTGTTGTAAAGAGAGACGAATACACCAGGAGTGTTTAGAGTTGTAAACGACCCGGGCATTGAACCGAGGCCCTTAAAGATGGATATTTCGTTTGCCGGTTCAGATCGTAGTTTCTTATATGATAATGATCTATTAAGACATAAGAGATAAATAACAATCCCTATTGTAATAATGTAAGGACGTGGGATTCCACGAGTTGATTGAAGGCAACTGAGTTCGGGAGTAACTATAGTTTTTTTGACTGTGTCAAGTACCTTCACGCTCTGGAGTACACAATTGATTTTCTGATTACCTTAATATGTTTGTGAAATAAAGAGAGATGATAACAACTGAATGTGTGGACATGCCCAAAAATATTGAGTTAGATAATTGACCTATATTTTTAAATATAATTATATATTTGTTTTAAAGAATAAGAAAATATAAAAGACAGTGTTTGAGGTGTACAAGAATGACACCATAATAATGTAAATGCATGGAGCCAAAGAGCTCGGAGTTATGTAAACTTAATGTTAGTGCTTTATGGAAGTGAGACTAAGTAAGAATTGTTGGTTTATGTGGAAACCACAGGTTATGAATTCAATATTTGTTTATTTTATTTTGTGATCCCTTGTTCATTTGGAACAAGCAGTTGATATTTTGGTCAAGAATTAAAGTGTTAAAATGTTTGTAGCGCCATTAATTTTATTAATTAAATATGTTTAAATAGGAGTTGATTTTGTTGTTATTTTTGCAAGTGTATCCTCTAATTAATCCAAAATATGTGAGTCACAGAGTGGGGGAACTTACCACTGCCCCGAAATCCCGAATTGAGCTACGCTGGTATACTGTGATTGGCATATTTCATGCTAAATGGGCACAGTATTCAGAAACAAAACAGAAGGAACGCCTCCTTAACGGTGGTAATTGTAGTCAGCATTTTATAAATAGAACACCGACAAGAGGTCCTGACAGACCAAGACACTGTTTCATCATCAGCAGCAGCATCTTCTTCATTTCCCCTTTTCCAGTTGACACTAGGTGGGGGCAAATATGATTCCTCTCCACTTTGTTCTGTCGTTCCACCATTCCTCTTCCGACACGGTGTTCCAATCCAGGTTCCGTTTTCTGAACCAGTCATCTGGCGGCAAAAGTAAACACAAATACGATTCCTCTCCACTTTGTTTTGTCGTTCCACCATCCAACGCATTCTTTGGTCTCCCTCGTCCTCTCTTCCCTGTCATCCGTCGTTCCAGTGCTCGTCTTGGTAGCCTTACTTCATTCCTTCTACTTTAGATTTCGTCATGGTCCGTATTGACAAGAAATTATAAACCAATATAGTACAATTATTTCCGTCAATCAATACCAAAGAAATTATGTTTAACTGTATTAACACTCACATTCGTGGGACATGTTTCGGAGCCATGCTGCTCCCTTCTTCAGCCACTTCATCTCCTCAATGTCATCGTTCTCAAAGATATCTCATTATAAAAGATGCTCACACAAACAAACATTAAAAACAATAAAAACAATCTTAAAAAACACCATACTAAAAATGCACATATGTAAAAACTTATACAACTAGATCGAAACTCAGAATGACTGTCACCATATCCATGTAAAATAATAATTCCTCTTCTAGGTTTAAGTTGGTCCAATCGACTGTTTTGGTCTTAGATATCAATCACTGTACATAATACGGAGTGACTAGTCCTTTAACATATACGAAAATTGGAACATGAGCCGGTCAATGCGGTGAATTTTACGGACCATGATAGATATCGTAAATAATCCGTCACGTAGATGTCATTGGAAAAGCTGTGTAGAACAGAAGAAAACCCATGTCAACAGAGTTAAATTGATTTGAAATTATTCAAAAGAATCCATAAAAGCGCTAAAAGCAACACTCACACAAATCACGGTGAATATGCGTAAACATCCAGATCCGCTGTGCCTCCGTAACCAGAAAGTAAATGTTGAAAACTGTGAAAAGAAAAACGTATGTCAAAACTAGAACCTGTGTATTTGAAGGAAAATATAAGTTAGTAAACCAACCTCTTGTCCTGTACCGTGGGTCATAAGCAACAAGACTGTTCTAAAGTCGGGCAAGCGGGTCTGCATGTATGCTCGACTGAAGGTATATACCGTAACACGTGACGGGAGAGGAGAGGCAGCATTTGTTTACATCGCGATAACAGAGTGTTTAGGTGGCAGAAAAATAAAAATAACTGACTTATCTAGGTTGTATGGATGCCTACGATATCATTATTTTCCAATGACGTCTACGTGACAGATTATTTACGATATCTATCAAGGTCCTTAAAATTCACGGCATTGACCGGTTCATGTTCCATTTTTCGTATATGTTAAAGGACTAGTCACTCCGTATTATGTACAGTGATTGATATCTAAGACCGAAACAGTCGATTGGACCAACTTTAACGTAGTAGAGGAATTATTATTTTACATGGCCATGGTGACAGTCATTCTGAGTTTCGATCTAGTTGTATAAGTTTTCACATATGTGCATTTTTAGTATGGTGATTTTTAAGAGTGTTTTTATTGTTTTTAATGTTTGTTTGTGTGAGCATCCTTTATAATGAGATATCATTGAGAACGATGACATTGAGGAGATGAAGTGGCGGAAGAAGGGAGCAGCATGGCCCCGAAACATGTCCCACGAATGTGAGTGTTAATACAGTTTAACATAATTTGTTTGGTATTGATTGACGGAAATATATTGTACTATATTGGTTTATAGCCTTACTTCATTCATCCGTTTGACATGTCCATACCATCTCAATCTGTGTTGCTCCAGTTTGTCATTTAGTTTCTGTACTCCCAGTTCTTTCCGTGTATCTTCATTTCTCACTCTGTCTCTCCTCGTTTTCTGGACCATACTTCTCAAGAATCTCATCTCAGCTGCTTGTACTCGGCTCTCATCCCTCTTAGTCAATGTCCAAGTTTCTGCTGCATATTTCATTATAGGAACATAATATGCTTTGTACATAACTTATTTAGCCTTAATTGGTATATCCCTGTTCCATACTAGTCCCCGTACCTGTTGGTAGAAAGCACTCCCGAGTTGTATTCTTCTGCTAATTTCCAAATCTAGCCTTCCATTTTCAGTCAGTTCACTTCCCAAGTATTTGAAGTGTTTCACCACTTACAATTCCTTATCTCCTACTTTGATTACTCCTTTTCCTTTTTTCTTATCTCTACTCATCACCACTGTTTTACTCTTCTCCACATTTATCTTCAATCCTCATCGCTCAATCTTTTCATTTATTACGTCTAACTATTTTTGTACCTCCATCTCATCCTCGCCCCAGATCACAACATCGTCTGCAAACAACATTACCTTCATATTTGCCCTACTATATTCTTTCATTGCTGCCTTCATGATGTCATCCATCACCATTATGAACAATAATGGTGACAACACACTTCCTTGCTTTATATGAAGCCAAATTAATCAGATCAGCGTGAACGAGGGGAGGGTAGCAGATTAGCAGCGCGAAGAGTGGTTGAAATGAAATATTATGAGAGTAGCCCAGCACTAGTGGAAGTAATGCCATGCTCAGCTGGAGTCCCGTGGTCACCAACACACGTCCTACTATTTGTGAACCGCTGGGGAAGATTCACTGTTTTATGAAAATGAGGGATGTGAAGGAAGTGTGTTTAAATATGGATTATTATGTAACACGAGTATCCAAATATCATGACCATAAGTAGTGATAAGACTGGGGTGAGCTTGATGTTACCACCACAGCTAACATTGCACGTGTTGTCATCAATCACAATATGAATAAGGGCACCCAGTCTACATAAGAGTGAGACATTCCTGACCTAGCAACATTCTGTCCGGGTTGCAGTAGCATCAAGGTTGTTCTTTTAGAAATCCAGCTCCCCTACGCAGTTTTCGTGCAATAAACAACGCCTGAAGTGCCCTGCTCATTATTTGTGCCCATGTACTTGCGTGAGTGTAGAAATCGTTTACAAGCCCATGTTACTAGGAATCATCCCGGCATTTTCCTGGGGAAACCAAGAAAGACAACTTGGCCTATAGGATACCTGAGGTGGGAATTGAACAGTCCTCCTCTCAGCTTTATTTTTTATTTCTTTATTGTTATCAAACGGCCATACATGTAGCCTCACAAGTCTGAGTGTACCGTGTTCTAACCCTCAGACCATCTGGTTTACAATATTCTACGGCACTGATCTTAGGTTTTTCCCATTATTGCAGGAAGGAAGGCTTAATAATCTCCCTCGTAATGTGTTTAAAACATTTTGAAGCCAACAAAGGATTAAATTTTGAAAGACATGGTTTACATCCTCTCTCAGGGGACTGAGATTTATTCTTGTAGTTAATCTGTTAAATAAATATTTTAAAAATGGATAATAGAAAAAAAGTAAAGTTTTGCGTTGATAATACTATTCTAAATTACTATATTTTATGAGATGGTTGATTAATGCTACTTTCTTTCAAACACAAACTGTGGTACATTTATGTCTCCTCCCAACTTCTATTTCACAATGAACTTTCCGCCTTTCTTAAGCTGAGAGGCTGTGAAATACGACTTATCCCTCCGAATATTCCCTAAACCCTGATAAATGTCCACGGATGGCGACATTTCACCATTAAATAACTTATTTTACTGTCCTACTCGGTTCTCCAGCACGAGCCGTCACACACGCTACTCCTGCGGACTCAGTGAGCGAGTTGCCACCAGGGGCGCCAGTAGTTAAAATATCGCCAATCGCACGAGGTCTATAAAATTCATGTTACAGGCTCCGCCATCATACCCCAGGGAGGCACAATTTTCCATGCTGCATGAATGAAACAGTAGCGTAGACAGGATCGACCAATGGGCGGTTACAGTTATTTCGAAGCCAATTTTTACAAGTATTTCGTCCCGCGGGGGTAGCTTCAGTAATAGTGGATATCAAAGTTTCGAATCCCGGTACTGACAGTGGTTATCCTGAGTGTTTTTTCCACACTTCCTATAGGGAATTACCGGGATAGTTCCTTACTACAAGTCTACACCATCGCTGTCCCTGATACATTTACACACATTAATACATTCATCACAGCAATACAGGTTGCCAGACAACTTCAACACACACCCAACTATACGGGATGATCACCAAGATGTCTCATGCCCTCAAATGTATTATCAACAACTCTACAAGTGTTTCCATTTCTCAATGAGATTTTATTACACAAGAGTAGTTTTGTGTATTTTGGTCCGGGAGTTTTCGAGTAATATAATAGGCACAAAGGAAATAAAAAACAGTTCTTAAAAATTGAAGTTAATTTTTGACTGAAATGGTAAATCTATAACATTCCTGTTCCCCTGACAGGAACAAAATAAACTCGAATCTATCTTTGTTACCAATATCTCTCAACAAGAGAAGACATTTGCAGAAGTCTCAGCAAAAGTGGACATGTCCTCACGATGTATCATGTTGATTTATGTGTTATACAAATAGGCTCCTCATTCTTATGTTTATACAGTTTTTTCAACAAGATTCTGTGCTTTATATTGTAATTAGCCCTGAACGTCTAAATATCATTTTCGAAGATTATTGTCACCTACCAATTCCTTCTTAACTTTCCAATAAAGCTACATGCAGCCTGGAAAAGATTTAGTTGCTTTCACTACACATGCGACAAATTTCACTCATTCGTAACTGGGAGATAACCGTAATTCGGGGAATCACTCGACATACCGTATATTAATGTTTTATGAAGGAACTTGGCTGACGGCGATCTCATGCTCAAGAAGTTAATAACGATCCCACAATTAGTGTTAATGTACTGAACTCGAATTCAGCCTAGCTTAATGCATTGACAAAGCCGAGGAGCGAACCGACTTGCGAACCTGATGATGTAAGAAATGGAATTTGGAATTGGAACAATATTTTATTCACACAATTATTCTAGGAGGTGAATGAAATATAATGATGACTTTTTGGAAAATTTTGGAGCCTTTTGAAGGAATTAAATTTGGGAATATTTCAGTGAATATTATTTTAACCAAGGGAGAGTCCAATCTTCAGACACTGGAATATGACCAAGGCTTCAAGGTAGCAAGTCTAGGAACGGTTTTGGTTGGCCGAGGTGACAATAACAAAATTGTACACACGTCACTCTGATAAGAGGCCAGAACAATGAGTTTTTCTTGATAACTCAACAGACAATCAGAATGAACCACAACATTTTTGAGGGAATCGCTATTATATTAAATTTGCACATATAAAGCGATATTAGCACTACCACAGATGCAGAAGAGAAAATGATATTTTATTATTAAAACATAATTATATATTATTGGACAGGACAGAAGATATGAGCGAAATATAGTTTATTTGGACTGTGTGCGAGGCTAGAACTCCATTTTAGTCTGGCACGCGCGCTATTGTCGAGAGCGCAGAATTCATTCCTTCTTAGCGACGTTTAGAGAGAAGGCCTGTGTCACCGAGCGCTCCAGTGGAGCCCACATTATAATTGAAGCACGGCCAGGAGATTTGACTTGACCGAGAGGAGACACCGCATTTTCCGAGGAAGAAGAGGAGATGCCGGCACTCAACAATAAGCATTAACTTGCAGCTAGAAGCAGCATTTTAAAATACAACACATATCAGAAGAAGACTTCAATTCTAAAACATTATACTTCCACACAACGACTAGTAGCATAGTATACACCGGCTACTTCAACGAAACATTATTTCTACAGTATATTCATCACGCAGTTACAATGATATAGTCTACAAGTCAGGGGGGATGGCCCCATTCTACTACTGTTAAGCAGATTATCATGAAGCACTAAACAATGGAAGGAGGTTAATCTACATTCACGGAGTTGAAATTCACAGTGATCTAGACAACCATGAGTCGATGATTCTACTACTGCTATGCCATCATGCAGTTTCCTGAATTTTCCTACAACAATACTACAACAATACAACTTAAATATCTACTAAGAACTTGGGAGATGTCAACCAGAGACCTTCAACCTACAATGATGACGAGATGCTACACGAGGCCAGCGGACATGGGAGTTCGTTTTTTCTGGGTTCAAGTTACCAGACTTCTTGTCAAGAAGCTAGAAGATCCGTTAGCAGGATGCCAGCCCGCAAGCCCAGGTGTTCACACCACTGCACTGGAGGGAGCCGCTCAGTGACGGGCAAGCAACCAGCAGGAACTCGTTTCCAGGCGAATGGCGAACGCGTGCCAATCCGGGAGCGGAACATTTTGAATATCAGGCCAGGTATCACGACAGCAGATCACCAGAAAGGTAGAAAATTGATTGTTCTAATATCTCAGTAGTTTTATGTATTTTTGAGGGTAATTCAGATGTGACCAACTTATATGTAGATTTTCTTTACTCATAACCCATGCTATTATGTTGTCAATTTTAGAGATTTAACTGTAAATTTTGTCCTACGTCAGCGTGTGTCGTTTTTGACGTAATTTCATTTATATTTGGATTTTTGATATTCCTTATTTGAATTTTAAGAAAACGTATTAATTATGCTCACTTTGAAACGAAACTGTTTTATGGTTGGAATGCTTCGATAAAAATGCGTAACAACCGACAGAATGCGTCAATATTGATAAATTTCTTCGATATATAGGGAAAGAATTATTGTAGAATGCTCTACCATTTGTAATAAATATTCTAATGTGTCAGAATATAAATGCAATATTTATAAAAATATTCCTGGAGTAGAACAATTCCAATATCGGAATGTTATTGTAATACGACATTAGTATAGTCATTGATAATAATTATAACAGAGACATACATGGAATAGGATCATATTGTTGACTGAGTTAAATGATGCCTTTAATTAGCAACAATTATATTGAAATAATTGGGAAATACGAAACCACAGACCAGGTGATTTGCAGATCAACCTGAAGTCTTAGTTGAAATGAAACACGTGTGTAAATGAATAACTGATTCATTAAGGAATACCATAAAGGGAGGAAATGCAGTATTGTTATTAAAAAGCGAAGAAGAGCGGACTATTGTCTATTAATACTAATATTTTTTTGTAACGTGGAAAAACATTATGTTGTGAAAGATAATTAACGAAATGCGTTAATTAAAGTCAAATGGAATATTGTACAAGGATGTATTAAAGTGAACAAAATTTTATTAATGTTTAAGGAGCACGAATATAATTAGTTTGGAGAGGAGTTTGTTAGGAGTGCACCATGAACAGTATTTCACAGGTTCGTGTTTTACTTAGTAGGGTCAGTAATTCTTATACATGTTTGGAATATATTATGATGGGTTTTATTGAAAGAATAATGTGCATCATTATTTTTATGATTGTTGAAAGGAAAGGAAAGGAAAGGAATGTGTCGAGATATGTAAGCGTGTAGCTAACGCTCTTATAATATGTTGTTCATCGTATAAGAAAGTTGAGAAGTGTATTGCCGATTGGAGCAAAGTATTTGATACAGTATGTCAAAAAAGTAACTGACGTTTGGGTTTGCATTTCTGTTGTAGATGTCAGAGAAGTGTTATTACGAAATCCACGAAGTTTATTGAAAGTAACAGAGTAGTCCCGCATCGTTCTTCAGGCTTATCGTAATTTATTAATTGGTATGATATTACAGTGCAGTAATTAACTTAATCGTTCGTTACCAAAGTTCTATTGAGTGTGACAGAAACCAAAAAATACCAGTTAAGACACTGTGAACATGTATTTAAGAAATGTTTAAGAGAAACGAAAACGCAGTAAGATTGTCAGATCACGAAGGATCTTGTATATATGTTCTTTGAATACCGTGCTGGACATGGAAATTTCAACTTGTATAAATATTTTAATAATTTTAATAGTTTAATAATTTGATTCTTAGAACGTTAATATTTTTAAGACGATAAGTGTATTATATAGGGTAGTTTTTGTTATATAAATTTCATTTGCTTGAGAACAGCTGATGCTATCAGACTGCTCAGAGTAACCGAGTCACAGTTCGACTGTCAAGCGTAACTTCATAATTTTTATTCACGAATATTTATTTTTGTGTAACTAGAACTTTCATGGAAAGTCGAAAAATGGATAGAAGAACTATCTATTGATATTAATATTTTATTTTTATTTTAAATTAACTTATTTGATGATAGGGATGTTTTATGTAATCATTTTAGTTTAATAAATTTACCGGCACTAGTTTGTTTGCCTGCCCATTTTTTAGAAACTGATCATCATTTCATTTCGCAATCGACGTGCGATAATACTGCCAGTTAGTTACTAGAATTCACTTAGTCTCAACTTCACTGTTCACGCTCGAGAGTCGAGATTCTCGTCCTACCATCTTGTTATGGATATTTTTTTTGCTAGTAAATGTGTAACTAATTAGTAGCGTTATTGCATGACCGGTATGCGCCGAGGGTTTCCTAGTCATACACCTAGTAGGGAAGTGTTGATTTATCTAGCTGGGTATCGACGTCCTTACAATCCTTTCCATCTCTGCGGACATAAGTGGTGGCTATGCGAGATTCGGGCACAGTACCCATAGAATTTCCTAAGTCGTTATTAAAATGCGTTATGTTAAATTAGGTTAATTTCCATATAACTTCCCTCCTGCCAAGAAAAGAAAACAAAGGCTAATATTGTCCCGCTAGGTGGGATTAAAATTTATTTGGCAGTTTGAAATAAGCTATATTTCACGGGGGAAAAGTTGGATTGTAAACCCTGGGAGTATGGAGTTGTATTACAACAGTCTATAATACACAATCACGAAACTCGCTGCGTAACTAAATTGCTTCCCCTTGGTAGATGGAGCGACACTAGCGCTCGCGGCAACGCCCTTAGGTGCGTTATTCGCGGAACTGATGATTCACGTTTGTAGGGGTTTTATGAATTTTAACTCGCCTGAGTGATTATTTCCATTGTAAACATAAGTCATGTTAAATCACAATGTTGATATACTGTACACTTTTAATTCGTAGGAACAAAGAAAATTGCTTTGTGATTATTAGTTCGTTCCTCTGCAATTATCCCTTGATACAGGTGTAAGACGTATTTAATGGCTCTGACTTAGAATTAATAGACCATACTAGTTATTGGAGAAAAAATTAAAGTGGGAGTGAAGTTTCAAGGAGAAATAATTTCTCCTTGGAGATTTGCTGATGACATCGTCATCTTGGCCGACACGCCAGAGGATTTGAATGAGTTTTTCAATGGTATGGACTCCGTCTTGAGTAAAGAATTCGTGATGAAAATTAATAAAAATAAAATAAAACTATTGGTATGCAGCCAAAATAAATCAGAAACCTCTATGGACATCAAATTGGCAGGTGAAAAACTAAAGGAAGCAGGAGTCTTCTGTTACTTAGGAAGCAAAATAACCAGTGATGGACGAAGCAAAGAGGCATAAAAAGGTTGACTCAGGCAAGGAAAGAATTTCTACAATAAAAGGAATCTGTTGACATGAATATAGTTTTAGGTATTAGGCATTAATTTTCAATGCCTTTGCCTGGAGCGTGGCACTCTATGGAAGTGAAACTTCGACTATTGCTGCAGCAGAGAAGAGGAGAATTAATTTGAAATGTGGTGTTACAGGAGAATGATGAAGATCAGATGGGTAGATAGGGATACAAACGAAGAGGTATCAAGACGAGTGGAAGAGAAGTGCTGTCTCTGCCGACTGCTAATGATAAGAAGAGAGATAGATTGGTAAGACACATACTAGACTTCTTGGTATAGCACGCTTAGTTATGGAAGGAAGGGTCAAGGAAAAGAAATGCCGGGATAGACCAAGGCTAGGTTATGTTAAACAGATTGCCTCGGATGTAGGGTGTGGTAGCTATGTAGAGATTAGCCCAGGACGGGCAGGCATGGTGATCGGCATCAAACCAGTCAAATGATTGAAGACTCAAACTACAACACAGTTATACATTTATGTATTTGTTTCAATGATAGTCGCGGGCATCTTGACATACTATAGTATAAAACAAAGTCCCCGATTCTTGGATGTAATGGGTAAACTCGAGAACCACAGGATGGTTTTTGATGCGGTTTTCACCATTCCGTAAAGGATTTCTCGAGGAAGGTTTTTGTTGATAAATATTCATTTGTGAACAAAGGAAGCCGAGCAGTAACGATTTCAGTGAATCGAGTTGAATAAAAACCTGCCGTCCGTGCGCCTTTTAATCTTACGAAGCGTAAATCGTTAAAATATCTATATAGGCCTACTATGAGTGTGAGAATTGGTCAGAATGAAAAGTTCTAAAAAATTGACCGCGACAGCATATCTCCATGTTTAATACATCGCCAACTATAAGTGATTTTACGTCTTCATCTCTTCCAACAATCGAAATTAAGTGGAAATTTAAATTACTAGCTTCGGAGCGAGTTTACGAGCTAGCGAGCGAGCCTATCACCCAAGCTTCGTACAGCATCAACTGTCGAGTCGTGTCGAAGTAAGACTTTAGAGAGGAGTAGACTATTTGTGTTTGGAGTTTCGCTGTTCACCTCCGATTTTCTGAATTGCGTCTGGGACATGCCGTCCGTGCGCCTTTTAAGCTTACGCTGGGCAAGCCGTTGAAGATACCGGGCGAAGCCAGGGTGGGATGCTGGTATGGTATAATTGTAAATAGCTATGCTGTATCAAATTCTTAACCATATCAAAAGATAGTTCTTCGTAAAATTGAGTAACATTATAATTACAGTAATTAGTAAAAATACCGGTGTGATTTGTGAAGCGAAAAGTATAAAAAGATCTTAAGGTCTTAAATGGCTCAATTGGAAGTACCGGTATTTCGAATTTTTTCTGTGGTTTCGAAAATATGACACGCATGTCATACGAAGTTGGCATGTCAAAGAACCCATTTGAATTTAGTAGGCCGTGTTCGTAGTGGCAAAATTAATCTCGGGAGTTTCCGCCAATACAAAGTTCCTTATTTCTCTACTAGAAAGCGCTATATTGTTCAAGGAGCTCAGATATCTAACCTCCTTGACCGTCTTAGTGATTCAAGGAACAACGAAATTTGACATGCAAGCTACCCCCTGGGTGTCAAATTACAAAGCTTGCACCCGGCCACCAAGGCCATGCGATATTATTATTATTTCATTATTCCTGAATAGGACAATGTAAAACAATGTCAATTTTACAAATAATTTCAGCAATAACAATTGTGTACCGTATCTTCACAGCAGTCATGTGGGAGACCAGGTAATCATAAGAGAATTAATAAACACTGTACCACATCTAAGTTTGTGAGCATTATCCTGACGTCATAAATTGGCTTGCTTCAAAATGATTCGAGAATAAGTTTATATTATTGTACAAAATAGTCAATATTTGTATTCATTAAATCAGCTCTTTGACGATTTAAAAGCCATTTTCAACACCTGAAAATTAAAATATCGGCACGTGTTCTAGATTACATCATTTACGTTTACTTAGCCTATGTCTTAATTTTCATAATCCATTGACATTATTTATATTTGAATTCCGGCCAATGGCCATAGCAGAACGCCCGTGCTCCCTAATTTCAATTTAAAGTAGATTCACCCTCGGCTATCAGACGCCATTGTCACTGACACCTAGCGGCGAAGAACTTTGGAACTTGATAGAGCGTTTCTAACCATAGAGCCTACGATTTATGCCTACACACTACCATTGTAGTAGTAGGTTCTTTTACACGCCATACTATGGCATAGGCCCACCGGCTTCAGTTCCCCTCCAAAGGAAGGCATACTGAAGGATTTTAACGCAATTAGAAATCCGACGACTTCGGCTGGGTTTGCAACCGCGTCTATGGCATAGCAGTTCATCATGCTACCGACTACGCCACTGGTCGATATTCATGTCTATTAAGTAACATTCGTATTCTCACTTGTGGCTATAATACGGATTAATACAATGAACTTGGGACTTAAGGTGACAGTACCGTACTCCCCAAGCAATGATATTATTCTCACTTGTGGCTATAATACAGATTAATACAATGAACTTGGGACTTAAGGTGACAGTACCATACTCCCCAAGCAATGATATTATTCTCACTTGTGGCTATAATACAGATTAATAGAATGAACTTGGGACTTAAGGTGACAGTACCATACTCTCCAAGCAATGATATTATTCTCACTTGTGGCTATAATACAGATTAGTACAGTGAACTTGGGACTTAAGGTGACACTACCATACTCCCCAAGCAATGATATTATTCTCACTTGTAGCTATAATACAGATTAATACAATGCACTTGGGACTTAAGGTGACACTACCATACTCCCCAAGCAATGATATTATTCTCACTTGTGGCTATAATACAGATTAATACAATGAACTTGGGACTTTAGGTGACACTACCATACTCCACAAGCAATGATATTAATCACACTTGTAGCTATAATACAGATTAATACAATGCACTTGGGACTTAAGGTGACACTACCATACTCCCCAAGCAAAGATATTATTCTCATTTGTGGCTATAATACAGATTAATACAAAGCACTTGGGACTTAAGGTGACAGTACCGTACTCCTCAAACAATGATAATATTCTCACTAGTGGCTATAGTACAGATTAATACAATGCCCCTGGGACCTAAGGTGACACTACCATACTCCCCAAGCAATGATATTATTCTCACTTGTGGCTATTATACAGATTAATAAAATGAACTTGGGACTTAAGGTGACAGTACCATACTCCCCAAGCAATGATATTATTCTCAGTTGTGGCTATAATACAGATTAGTACAGTGAACTTGGGACTTAAGGTGACAGTACCATACTCCCCAAGCATTGATATTATTCTCACTTGAGGCTATAATACAGATTAATACAATGCACTTGGGACTTAAGGTGACACTACCGTACTCCCCAAGCAATGATAGTATTCTCACTTGTGGCTATAATACAGATTAATACAATGAACTTGGGACTCAGGGTGGCAGTACCGTACTCCTCAATCAATGATATTATTCTCACTTGTGGCTATAATACAGATTAATACAATGAACTTGGGACTTAAGGTGACAGTACCATACTCCCGAAGCAATGATATTATTCTCACTTGTGGCTATAATACAGATTAATACAATGAACTTGGGACTCAGGGTGGCAGTACCGTACTCCTCAATCAATGATATTATTCTCACTTGTGGCTATAATACAGATTAATACAATGAACTTGGGACTTAAGGTGACAGTACCATACTCCCCAAGCAATGATATTATTCTCACTTGTGGCTATAATACAGATTAATACAATGAACTTGGGACTTAAGGTGACAGTACCATACTCCCCAAGCATTGATATTATTCTCACTTGAGGCTATAATAAAGATTAATACAATGAACTTGGGACTTAAGGTGACAGTACCATACTTCCCAAGCAATGATATTATTCTCACTTTTGGCTATAATACAGATTAATACAATGAACTTGAGACTTAAGGTTACAGTACCATACTCCTCGAGCAATGATATTATTCTCACTTGTGGCTATAATACTGATTAATACAATGAACTTGGGACTTAAGGTGACAGTACCATACTCCCAGAGCAATGATATTACTCTCACTTGAGGCTATAATACAGATTAATACAATGAACTTGGGACCAAAGGTTACAGTACCATACTCCCCAAGAAGTGATATTATTCTCACTTGTGGCTATAATACAGATTAATGCAATGAACTTGGGACTTAGGGTGGCAGTACCATACTCCTCAAGCAATGATATTATTCTCACTTGTGGCTATAATACAGATTAATACAATGAACGTGGGACTTAAGGTGACAGTACCATACTCCCAGAGCAATGATATTACTCTCACTTGAGGCTATAATACAGATTAATACAATGAACTTGGGACTAAAGGTTACAGTACCATACTCCCCAAGCAGTGATATTATTCTCACTTGTGGCTATAATACAGATTAATGCAATGAACTTGGGACTTAAGGTGATAGTACCATACTCCCCAAGCAATGGTATTATTCTTACTTGTGGCTATAATACAGATTAATACAATGCACTTAAAGTGACAGTACCATACTCCCCAAACAATGATATTATTCTCACTTGTGGCTATAATACAGATTAATACAATGAACTTGGGACTTAAGGTGACAGTACCATACTCCCCAAGCAATGATATTATTCTCACTTGTGGCTATAATACAGATTAATACAATGAACTTGGGACTTAATGTGGCAGTACCGTAGTCCCCAAGCAATGATATTATTCTCACTTGTGGCTATAATACAGATTAATACAATGCACTAGGGACTTAAGGTGACAGTACCATACTCCCAAAGCAATGGTATTATTCTTTCTTGTGGCTATAATACAGATTAATACAATGAACTTGGGACTTAAGGTGACAGTACCATACTGCCCAAGCAAAGGTATTATTCTCACTTGTGGCTATAGTACAGATTAATACAATGAACTTGGGACTTAAGGTGACAGTACCATCCTCCCCAAGCACTGGTATTATTCTTACTTGTGGCTATAATACAGATTAATACAATTAACTTGGGACTTAAGGTGACAGTACTGTACTCCCCAAGCAATGATATTATTCTCACTTGTGGCTATAATACAGATTAATACAATGAACTTGGGACTTAAGGTGACGGTACCATACTCCTCAAGCAATGATATTATTCTCACTTGTGGCTATAATACAGATTAATACAATGAACATGGGACTTAAGGTGACAGTACCATACTCCCCAAGCAATGGTATTATTCCAACTTGTGGCTATAATACAGATTAAAAAGTCCTCTCGGCACGCCGGAAGGCGGAGTTAGATTTCACCGGACAAACTTGGGGATAGGCGAAAATAGGCAGAATATGCTGGTTTTCGTAGAAGGATCAGACCACATTTATTGCGTGAAAGTATTTTATAATTGGAGATTAATTAACTTTGTTTTTCGTCATTTTATGCATATTTTAAACATTCTATTGTCTTATGATGACGGTAACCTTCTTGTCATTTGGAGTCCATTTTTATACTTGTGGTCACACTGTCCTTATGCAAGGTTTCGACACTGATGTGTAACTATGTAACGGTCTGTTACTTCTTCACGCAAAGTTATATCTCCCGCAGAGATGTTGGTTGGTTCCTCAGTTCAGGGGCTGCGACAACGTGGTCATGTAACCCCGTGTACTTTGGGTGAGTGTAGAATCTGTCTGATAAACGGTGTGAATTGTGATGGCTGTATTAGTCTGTAATTCAGGTAAGGAATGAAGACTTCAGTACCATACTGCCCAAGCAATGATATTATTCTCACTTGTGGCTATAATACAGATTAATACAATGAACTTGGGACTTAAGGTGACAGTACCGTAAGTAGTGGAGTGAGGCCGATCCTAACTCAATCCAGAACCCTTTTTGCCCCACTACTAAGCCTCAGCCATGTTAAATATCTCTCGAACGCATGGTCCGATTTTGACAAATGAGGTGTCATTGGACTCGAGCGGACGTCGTCTTTAATATGGACCGCTCGTTATATATATATATTGTGACCGTTTAGTTGATGTCAACAACCACGATGACTCAACTAACGACACATAAATCGAATAAAAAGTACCGTGAGGATCAGGTGACCTTCCATAAAGGCTAAAGCGGCACGAGAGTCCGTAGTCCACAGGGATCGTGGTACATGGTGACGATGGTCATAGACCGCCTAAGGAAAGGTTCACCTTAAAACTAGACTGAGAAAATAAACATCCAGACTCATGTAAAACACCGTGAAAATTTATTAAAATTCACAAGTACAGCTGGAGTATGCAAACTAAGTGCTTCTACATTTACAAAGACAACGGTGAGCAAAGCAAAGTATTACATTTACTTAGGATGAGGCATCATCAAAGAAAATCCTATCCTTCATTTATTCAACACTAAAGCCTCACCCCATGGACTTCTATCAAACATGAATGCCATGCGGTCAATTGATCTGCAGTACGACTTTCTAAGTTCGTCCCAGTCCTGTCAATTTACCAATAATCAACATTAAGAACCATCATAAAATGGCGCCCAACTCATGTGCCGACGTTAACGTGGTGACCCTCAGTACCATGTTATTTTTTTGAGAATCTTATTAATTTGCGGACTAGCCGATTATAACCCTCCGAACTAGGCTAGGGGCTTGTGAATTTTAATAAATAAACAAAGATAAAGAACAGGTCCCCTACCTGAGAAGTTACTGAAAACCCTCGCGAAAGATCTAACTCACAATGATAAAGCAACAACAGCAACGCTAGGAATATGGTACGACGCAAGTCCCTAGTTCAAGTTACAAGATCAAGCTAATATCTGAATTTACATTTAACAGGGTAGCAAAACAAATCTAGGTTAGGATGGTACCATTTCGACATTTAAATTTAACATTAATTCAACTAGCTAAGTCCTATCAATTAACAAAATTTACGGCGATGACGTCCGTAAAAGAAAACAATCACATCCAAAAGCTAAGTGTACAGCCATGAAAAACAAACAATTTAATTATGCTTAATAACTATGTGCTAACAGCACACAATAAAGTAACATGTAGGGTTTAATACACTTGACATCATAAATTAATAACGAAATAGACACAGTAGTTTTTATTATAAATTCCTGCCTACACCTTGGTTTACTCTTTGTAAACCATAGTCATCTAATGTGTATAGGTACGGTGACGAATGCGCAGTTGAGACCACGTCTGACATCGCATGGCCTGAGCTCCACAAGCTACGAACTCTAGGTTCGCACATGCTTCAGGTCGCTACAAAAATGTCAACTGTCCTAGTCATTTCCTCACAAGGAAATTATCTTCAACTGCACGGCTATGTCAACAGTTCCAGAATGCAAAGAACAAAGTTAGATAGAAAGAATCGTTAGTTAGGCTTGTTTTACAACAATTATGCGTCTTATTAGTAGGATGTCGGTTTATAGGTTTATCGTAGGTTTATGGCGAATAACATTGACAATAGCCTGGGCACGGAGTGTCTCCAACTGAGATCATTCTCCACCAAAAAGCCTCGACTCAACAGTCGGAATATAATCAACGAGTATAACAACTCGGACACACAATAACACGGGTTACCAGCGGCGCTAAGCTTGCGTTCAATAACTCTGGGATAGGCCTGTACAACAGTCACCTTCCAATAACTTCTGGTCAACGGGATCATCCCCGGACAAAGCATACAATAACATCCTGCTATAACAGGGTAGACTTCACCATCCTATAGAAAACCTTACATAACTGTACCTGTCATACGACAATACACGCAACAGAGCGTTAAACTAACAAAAACCGATCCATAAAACAAGTGATCAAATACAAGAGTGGAAACTGATTTCCATAAGCAAAATAGCAATGAAAGGAAAAGCGAATGCAAATTGTACTCTGTCCTCGTCTATAGTAGTTTTGTCTCACAATAAAGCAGGCGTGCTCTAGGTCACTGGGTTACATAACCAGTTTATTCAAAGCCGGCGATTTAATCAATACAAAACCTGCACTTGGCCGGTTCATAAAAAAACTTTACCATAGGTTACGGATCTCTACAGAGTCCGTGTATCAAACGCACGCTATAAATCTGAGTATAGTAATACACTTCCGTCTTTCTACCAAAGACGTCTAAATGAAAGTAAACTTACAATAACTGAAGCTCTTTGCTTTAAAAATGCAACTCAGTAGTTGCTAGAACATCAAATAAAAACGTGTCTCACACGACACAAGAAAAATATGATAAATGTGGCACAGATTCACACACTAGATCTGCTTAATGATACGTTGGGAACCGCGTTCGATGCTAGGCAACGAAACATTCCTTCTAGTTGTTAGGTTCAAACATGACCAAGAATAGCTTCTGAGCTTATTCAAAATGAAATATAATGCATTTACAAACTGGTAGTTACTGTCGACTACCTAAATGATACGACCGTTCTAACGACAGTCAGGGGTGTAACAAAGGTTGGCTGCGAAGAATGCAGTCAATTAATAACCATGGCATCTGATTGCCATAACTACAGTCAGCAAAGACTTGAAAATTACCCCAAGTAGGGTTGAACAAAATAGCCTCAAAATGACTACGATCAGGTTCAGCAAAAAGGTAGGCATTGACGTTCCACGACGTTCACCAAGCTGCACCAGGGCTGACCAAAATGTCTGACCCCAAGGGTGTCTCACTCTAAACTGAAATAAATGACATCTAACTAATCTAGTTACATCCCTACCTAGAAAAATGGCTGACACTGAGTGTGGTTTATTCACAAACTACATTAAAACTACTATACCACCAGAAACTAGAACAAAGAAGGGGTGTGACAAAAACTCACGAAATGGAGGAGCTCTCACTCAGCTCTCTCTTCCACAACAAGGGTTGTACAAAAACCTCTCTGGCTCTCTGGATCGGTATCCTCCTCATCAGGATTCCCATCTGGACTCCCCCAAAGACCAGGGTTCGATTTGTCCCTGTCGACAACTTCGTGGATATGCCTGGAAATGGCATTTTGGCTCCTTCCCTCTCGTTCATCGTTCTGGAAGTTCCACCATCATGCTGGTTCCTGTAGAAACGTCACCCCCCCATACCGGGATGGTATTAGCCCAAGGTGACTGCTTCAACCATGGTGAGTATAAGTCCAATCACGTGGGTAGCGAAATAAGTTGCGTGATTATTCATCCTCTCACTTCCAAAATTATAATGTCCGTCGTGACTATTATAGGCTTCAATTATAAAATACGACACAGCCTTAATCTTGCAGATGTGGATTAGCATGTGAGCTAACACTATTTTATAATGCTGCACGTGCTAGTGACGCTTCTTTTGTATCACGCAGCATCCGTGAATTATACGACGTTTCAAAGATGAAATTTCCACTTTGGCAATTTAAATATCTCATACAATTATAATCACACTTATTCAGGATAATTGTAACACTATTACCTGTATATTTCCACTAGGCATCTGCCCTCCACATACGCGTGGGTAATATGTGATGTCACAGCAATGTTGTGCAATACACTATACTTGCCAATAATTATTTTCCAAGCTTCTTATTTAATTCACTGGACTTCATCGACAGTGAATATTAGTATTTGCTTGCTCGATGGCACCTTATAATCACTTTTAACGCTAAACAGCGGATATTCTTCTACGTCTCGTAGGACAAATGTAATTCCACGCCTACACAAGGCGGATTCTCAAGACGCAGTGCTCCGGTACTGGGTGTCTCTAGAAAGTAGGTCGTCAAAACGAAAACGTTGAGCGACTACTTACGTTCCTTTTTGCGTATCTGCAAGGGTATTACCTTACCTAAAGTAAAAATAAACATTCTCCAAAATGTTTTAATAATGCAGCATGACGAAATGGAATATTCTGAGTCTCGTAGGAAAGATAAAAATAATTAATAAGACCTCAGATAATAATTAGCAGTTTACACCAAAGTCAAAAGTGCGATTCACCGCTACTTCAAAGTATCGCGTGATCTCTCAGCTTCACGTGGCTTCCTGGGTGTGTTCAAAAGTACAACATCCCATCATAAATGCTCTGTCATAAAAAAAAATATCACATGAACCATAGCTCAGCGGGTTCAATATATATATATATATATATATATATATATATATATATATATATATATATATATATATTTAATTTTTTTCGTTTTCGAAAATAGGCGATAGTTTGAAAACCAAACATGATATAACGTTGTGCCATGGCTAAAACGAACGGCCTTTATAACCTTTATTTTTTTAAATAAAACTTTTTTATTTTTTATGTTTTTTTTGAAAACACTCCAATTTTGAAATTCCTATATTTTGGAAACTGGGAAGTTTACAAAAAAGTTTGTTTGACGTAAATCAATGGCCCGTACGCCCTCTACCGCCAAATAAATTTCAAGTCTCTAGAGCAAAAATTTTTAGTAGGATAGTAGAGTGGTGACACGGGTTCTACGGCTCTTCTTTTTGAACCCTCCTCGTATTTGCCCCGAACCTGATATCTCGCTAACCAATGGTCGGATTTGAACATACAGGGTGTCCTAGCACTCGTAGTGATGCCCCTTACTTTCCTATAGGCTCTTTATTAAATTAAAAGACCAAAACTAATAGGTAATTCGCTTTTAATATTTTCTAAACCCATGGTTGGATTTGAGTATATGGGGTGTCCCACGAATCGTGGTGAACCCCCCTTTCGTATGGACGTATTATTTCCACTCTAAAATAGTGCTAGGTTGTAGGTTCAGTTCTACTTAGGAAGTTGTGAGCCCCTGCGACCTTGGAATGGAAGAAGTCAATCTAGGAAGGCGTGCTTGGATTCGTTTTTTTGTCTCTTTGCGCTCTTTACGGAAATGTAGGTGTTGAAGGGGTGAAAATCTGGAAACATGTTTTTTTGGGAGGTAAAACCGTGATTTTAAACATTTTGCTATATCTCGCGAACCAATAATGCTAGAGGCGTGTACGACGGGTCCAAGGACTCGGGGTGACATCCTCTTTGCTATGGACCACTCGTTATAATTTTAAAAAAATATTGGAAACTCGATTTTGGGGTAAACACGTGTTTTTTGTGATTTTTGCCGATATCTCACGAACCAATAACGCTGGAGTCGTGTACGAGGTGTCCTAGGACTCGGGATAACGCCTCCTTTCAAATGTGGTAGATATTTTTTCCAAAAAATAATTCTTAAAGGGCCTAACGCCAAACATGTTGAAAAAACTTTTTCTTTTTCTTTACCTGTTTATAATGTTTATGAAGCGTGGTGGTTGAGAGAGACGATACGGTTGGGTGTGTGTGTGTGTGATTCAACGAACCTGTTGCTAACCACAAGGACCATGCTTAATAGAACAATCGCTATTTCGGCGGATCGGTTTATGACAGAGCGAAGTTTCGTTTTTTCTTATACTTTACCCCCGAAGATGATCTTTGACGTGTAAACGGTGTTGAGAACTTGGTTCTATGTTGGTCGAAGCGAGTAGAGAAAACAAACTTGCAGAGGAGAAGACGAGCAGAAGGTGAATGTCATTTGAGCTTATTGGAATGCGCTGATCTAACTTGACAACAGGTGCAATGGAAAATTACAAAGACGCTTGAAGGTGAAATAATCTGACCACCGTGGTGGCAGGGGAGTGCGAAATGCACGTGAACATGTGTGAAACCTCATGTAGGCTAAACAAGTTACATTCTGTCTTGCTTCGTACGTGACAAAATGCAAGTCCATGTGAAATTTGATCTGCCACAGGTGTTCACCTTGGACGTCATCTGTCCACGTGCATGATAACAGAATGTTCAGAGCGTTGGATAAAATGATTATACATGCAACGTAACATATATAAAGACATGTCGTTATCATTTCCTCTCTCACTTAGCCTTTGAACACATTGCGTTGCGTGAAACCCCTGGTCTTGTTTAACAGTTTTGGTGTTGGTGGAAAATACTTATCCTTGTTGTGAGGTAGGTATATATTTATTCATTTATACATTTATTGATTTATATATATTTACAATAAATTATTCATTTATTATTATTTATTTGATTTTTTAATTTATTTGTTTCCAGGTAACTGGTATACATTACAAGTCTGAGAGAGAAGATACCATTGCACTTTTGAGCCTACTAGAAGGAAACAGCAATAAGCCACTGCAAGTGAAGGTGGGATTATTTTTTTAAACTAACTTGCTTCATTTTCTTCTTTCATATTTTACTTTATGAAATGCATGTACTAACCTGTATTTAGTTATTTATAACGGTTTATTTTATTTATTTTTAGAAACTTGGAAAGAAAAGCCTTGCCGCCGTAGCAGTCGCTGAAAACCCGAGACGCACTCAAGTGCAACCATTGTTTCCAGGCAGTGAACTATTTAAAACTCAGGTAATCCTAACATAAAATGCTATTCCATTTTACCACTACTGAAAACTGGTAGACAAAAAAATTCATTACCTGTACATGACTAGGACGATGATTGCTTTCTTGATTAATGGCTATGTTGTTGTTGACTGGGAAAAGTACAAGGCCATGTTGGATTTTCTAAAAACAAAAATTTAAATTTAATTTATGGGTGGTTCCCTATGGACTCAACGAATATCCACAGGTTTGAACATGATAATGTGAACAAAATGACATGACATTCATTTTTGTTTATATATTGGTTAAAGGGGGGATGTAAATGACTGTAGCTTTATAAAAAGAAAATAAGTACATGTGTTACTGTTAGTGCCAACATACAGTTTATTTTTAATGGTGTTTTGATATATTAATGCCAACTAATGTTAACGTTTTATTTACAAGTATTGATTGATTGATTGAGTGATGGGTTATTTTGTTTGCTTTTAGGTGTCGTCATGCGCCATTAACGTAATTAACAGACAGTGAACAAGCATACATTGTGCTTTAAAGTACTCTGTGCAACGTTAATAACTTACAGTAAGAAAAAGTTTTATTATAACACATGGCGTTAGTACCAAATACAACAAGTGAGCAAGTTGGATTACCACGTGGGTTAAATTTAAAATCAGAACATGACCGTTGGTTAACATTTGAATCCTGTCCTGTAGGCTTTTTATCGACACATGAACTTGCAAAAGCCGGGTTTTTTTTAACTTGAAACGAGAAGATGTGGTGCGCTGTGTGTTTTGTCGTATTGAACTTTCACACTGGGAAGAAGGGGATGATCCCTTTAGAGACCATTTGCGATGGTATCCTTGTTGTCCTTACATGCTTGGAAAACAAGTGGGTAACATACCTGTGAATTCATTTTACCGAACCACATGACCATTGGCCGCTACTTACGTTGCTGAATAACAAATAAATAATAATAATATATTACCAGCCAACAACGGTAGTGTCGATATATGTGGTCCATATGTCATAGAGGGTGTTGAGTTGGCATGTGTTTTTGAAAAATTGGGAGTTTGCAAGACAAAAGCACAAACCCACCCAGAGTACAGCTCTGTTGAAAAACGTTTAGAATCTTATAAAAATATTTGGCCATTAATATTAAAACACATTACCAAACAACTAAGTGAAGCTGGATTTTTTTATACTGGTGAAGGGAATAAAACAATATGTTTTTATTGTGGATTTGCTTTAAAGGATTGGCAAATGACTGATGACCCTTTTGTGCAACATGCTCGTTGTTACCTAACTGCAAATACATGGTGTTGCTTAAAGGTCAGGAATTTGTGAACACTATTCGTAAAGAAATCATGATTGCAGTACAAGACTTAAAAGTGCCTTTAGAGTTAGAACATGCGGAGCAAATTTACGAGGCTGAAAGAAAAGACTTGTCTCACGAACAGATACAAAAGTGTGATCAACAATTATGTAAAATTTGTTATCAAGATGAACTAGGTGTTGTATTTTTGCCTTGTGGACACATGATAGCCTGTGTCAAGTGTGCATTAGAACTCAACACTTGTACTATATGCAGAAAAGCAGTATTTGCTACAGTCAGCGCATTTCTTGCATAAATAGTAAAATTTATCAGCCATGCATAGTGGAAAATCCCTAATTGCACAATATTATTAAAGCTGTTTTAGAGTGTACTAGATATGCTTTTCTTTTGTTTATAGACTACTACAATGAATGTTTTGAATGCTGTGGGTCAAGCATGTGGCTTAGAGACAAAGAAGCTCAGCGAATTGCCAACGCATATTCCACTCCGCATTATCAAGTTTCGGAAATTGAAAACAGCATATGGTGATCGTGTACTTTGTGTATGTGAAAACTTTGGGATATTTCTGCCTACACGGTTTAATGATATATCGGAGAGTGTTTTTGATGAAGTCAATAATGCTGTACAACCTGTACACTTAATTTATGTAGGTTTTAAAAACTATGGGTGCATGGTTCGTTTTAATTAAATATAAAAAAACAAATGTCAAATAATAATGGAAGATATAAGTCATGACAATGGACTGAAAGAAAAATATGTGTATAGATAATAATGTTTTAGTGTTTAGTATTGTCTTAAAAAATATTATCATGAAACAAAACAAAATGTATATAAAGTTTGTAAATAAATGGAAATAATGGTACAATGTTGTTTTATTTTCTATAGAAGTCAGAATATTTAACATTGCAGAGTATACTTGATTATGACAATAAAAATCACACTTAATACAAGTCTTTGCCTTTACGATAGTGTGTTATAGTTTTAATAACAAAGCTTGTTGTAGATCTTTTTTCTTCCACGATGAAAAATAGGCATGAAAACGTTATTGTCTTGTTTTGGATCATTATCACTATCATAATCATAAGCAGCATGATCTATATCACTATTATTATAATCACTATAATTATCTTCAACATTATCCTCAACATTACTAAACCCAGTTAAATATTCCTGGTCCTCTTCCTGTTCCTCTTCCTCTACAGAGTCCTCGTGTAGAGTCTGCGTGGCTTTTGATAATATTACGGGTTTTTTGAACATTGAACTATTTTGAGCAGCAATATTATTTTCTTGTACTCGCTTTTTAACATTTTCATGATTTTCTGTTGACAGCAAGAGTGTTTCATGCAGTACACTACATTGATGATCACTGACACTTAAAACCTCACTATTTTTACTTTTTAGCTCACTGAGACATTGTTTTGAACGTTGTTTAGAACAACGCCAAATAACACTTCCATTTTTATTGGTTCGTTTCACAGGATATGAATATCCTTTATAGAATGCATGAGACTTACCATACCTAGTCACAGATATTTCCATATCAACTGTCAAGCATAGACTAAACTCTAGTAAAGTCAACTTGGTAATAAGAACAATAGTTTAATGTGTGAGCATATATGGGTGCAAATGTGGGAGCAAAAAAGTGGGAGCAAAAAGTGGAAGCAAAAATTGAGAGCAAAAAGTGTGAGCAAAAAAAAGTAGGAGCAAGTATGGGAGCAAATGTGAAAGCAAAAGTGGGAGCAAGTATGGGAGCATATGTGAAAGCAAAAGTGGGAGCAAAAAGTGAGAGAAAAAAAGTGGGAGCAAAAAGTGAGAGAAAAAAAGTGGGAGCAAAAAGTGTAAGCAAAAGTGGGAGAAAATATGAGAGCAAAAAAAGTAGGAGCAAGTATGGGAGCAAATGTGAAAGCAAAAGTGGGAACAAAAAGTGAGAGAAAAAATGTGAGAGCAAAAAGTGTAAGGAAAAGTGGGAGCAAATATGAGAGCAAATTAAGTGTGAACAAATATGGGAGCAAAAAGTGGGAGCAAAAATTGGATCAAAAAGTGGGAGCAAAAATTGAGAGCAAAAAGCTGGAGCAAAAGAAAAGTAGGAGCAAGTACGGGAGAAAATGTGAAAGCAAAAGTGGGAGCAAGTATGGGAGCATATGTGAAAGCAAAGGTGTGAGCAAAATGTGAGAGAAAAAAAGTGGGAGCAAAAAGTGTAAGCATAAGTGGGAGCAAATATGAGAGCAAAAACAGTAGGAGCAAGTATGGGTGCAAATGTGAAAGCATAAGTGGGAGCAAAAAGTGTGAGAAAAAAAGTGGGAGCAAAAAGTGTAAGCAAAAGTGGGAGCAAATATGAGAGCAAAAAAAGGGTGAGCAAATGTGGGAGCAAAAAGTGGGAGCAATAAGTGAGAGCTAAAAGTAAGCAAAAGTGGGAGCAAAAAATTGGGAGCAAAAAGTGGGAGCAAAAATTGGGAGCAAAATGTGGGATCAAAAGAAAGTAGGAGCAAGTATGAGAGTAAATGTGAAAACAAAATTGGGAGCAAGTACGGGAGCAAATGTGAAAGCAAAAGTGGGAGCAAAAAGTGAGAGAAAAAAGTGAGAGCCAAAAGTGTAAGCAAAAGTGGGAGCAAATATGAGAGCAAAAAAAGTACGAGCAAGTATGGAAGCAAATGTGAAAGCAAAAGTGGGAGCAAAAAGTGAGAGAAAAAAAGTGGGACCAAAAAGTGTAAGCAAAAGTGGGAGCAAATATCAGAGCAAGAAAAGTGGGAGCAAAAATGTGGGAGCAAAAAGTGGGAGCAAAACGTGTAAGCAGAAGTGGGAGCAAACAAGTGTGAGCAAATATGGGAGCAGAAAGTGGGAGAAAATGTGAAAGCAAAAGTGGGAGCAAAAAGAGCGAGCAAAAGTGAGTGCACAAAGAGGAAGCAAAATGTGTTAGTAAAAAGTGGAGGCAAATGTGGTGTTTTACTAAAACAATCTCCCCTAAACTAACTTAACCTAACTTCACCTATCCTAACTTCTCCTAACCTAACCTTCCAACTCTCAGATCAAAATTTAAATTCTGGCCAAAGTCGAGTTGGAACCCAAAACCTCTGGGATAACACCCAAGTATACTAGCCACTACACCGCGAATTGTGCAAATTATCATGCAACACAACACAAAAATAAAAAGTTTCCTGTAGTGTAACTCATTGGCTGACAACCATAGTTGAGAATTCAAACCCAAGACCTCAGAACTTTTGTTTTGAACATTATCAGAAATATTATTCCATTTACATTTAGCTGTTGCACAGATGAATGGCGGTGGGAGGCTGGACGTGACTTTTTATTACACAAAAACATTTTCCTTTTTGCCAGCCTCCCGCCGCCATTCATCAGTGACGTCATAGCCAGTCTCAAAGCAAGTCTATACTTGTAGAACATGTCATGTGACAAGGTTAGGTTTACAGAGCTGAGGTTAACTTAGGTTAGCAAGCTCTATCTCACTCCTAGCCAATCATTAACCTTAAAAGCACTCTAGAGTTCTTGGAATCTGTTCGTGTAATTATTATTCTTGACAGTCTTTTGGAAATTACACCCTGAAAAATATCAATCCCCTTGATTTTTTTAAACTGTTATTATTATAATGATTATTATTATTAGCCAAGTCACTTTACTAAAAATTAATTTATGTGTATTAGTTGATATGAAAGTCTCTACAACCAGCCATGCTTGCACCAACTTTTTGCTTTCACTTTTGCTCCCATATTAATGCCAACTTTTATAATTATAAGCAACAGCAAAATGTAAATGGAATAATATTTCTGATAATGTTCAAAACAAAAGTCCTGAAGTCTTGGGTTTGAATTCTCAACTATGGTTGTCAGCCAATGAGTTACACTACAGGAAACTTTTTATTTTTGTGTTGTGTTGCATGATAATTTGCACATTTCGCGGTGTAGTGGCTAGTATACTTGGGTGTTATCCCAGAGGTTTTGTGTTCCAACTCGACTATGGCCAGAATTTAATTTTTGATCTGAGAGTTGGAAGGTTAGGTTAGGAGAAGTTAGGTTAGGTGAAGTTAGGTTAGGTTAGGTTAGGGGAGATTGTTTTAGTAAAACACCACATTTGCCCCCAATTTTTACTCACACATTTTGCTTCCACTTTGTGCACTCACTTTTGCTCGCTCTTTTTGCTCCCACTTTTGCTTTCACATTTGCTCCCACTTTCTGCTCCCATATTTGCTCACTCTTGTTTGCTCCCACTTCTGCTTACGCGTTTTGCTCCCACTTTTTGTTCCCACATTTTTGCTCCCACTTTTTTTGCTCTGATATTTGCTCCCACTTTTACTTACACTTTTTGGTCCCACTTTTTTTCTCTCACTTTTTGCTCTCACTTTTGCTTTCACATTTGCTTTCATACTTGCTCGTACTTTTTTTTGCTCTCATATTTGCTCCCACTTTTGCTTACACTTTTTGCTCTCACTTTTTTCTCTCACTTTTTGCTCCCACTTTTGCTTTCACATTTGCTCCCATACTTGCTCCCACTTTTGTTTTCACATTTACTCCCATACTTGCTCCTACTTTCTTTTGATTCCACTTTTCGCTCCCAATTTTTGCTCCCTCTTTTTGCTCCCAATTTTTTGCTCCCACTTTTGCTTACACTTTTAGCTCTCACTTATTGCTCCCACTTTTTGTTCCCACATTTGATCACATTTTTTTTGCTCTCATATTTGCTCCCACTTTTGCTTACTCTTTTTGCTCCACTTTTTTTTCTCACACTTTTTGCTCCCACTTTTGCTTTCACATTTGCTCCCATACTTGCTCCTACTTTTCTTTTGCTCCCACTTTTTGCTCTCAATTTTTGCTCCCACTTTTGCTCCCCATTTTTGCTCCCACTTTTTGCTCCCATATTTGTTCACACTTTTTTTTGCTCTCATATTTGCTCCCACTTTTGCTTACACTTTTTGCTCTCACATTTTTTCTCTTACTTTTTGCTCCCACTTTTGCTTTCACATTTGCTCCCATTCTTGCTCCTACTTTTTTGCTCTCATATTTTCTCCCACTTTTGCTTACACGTTTTGCTCCCACTTTTTTCTCTCACTTTTTGCTCCCACTTTTGCTTTCACATATGCTCCCATACTTGCTCCCACTTTTGCTTTCACATTTGCTCCCATACTTGCTCCTACTTCTTTTGCTCACACTTTTTGCTCTCAATTTTTGCTTCCACTTTTTGCTCCCACTTTTTGCTCCCAATTTGTTCTCCCACTTTTTGCTCCCACTTTTTTGCTCCCACATTTGCACCCATATATGCTCACATTAAACTATTGTTCTTATTACCATGTTGACTTTACTAGAGCTTAGTCTAAGCATGACAGTTGATATGGAAGTATCTGTGACTAGGTATGGTAAGCCTCATGCATTCTATAAAGGATATTCATATATTGTGAAACGAACCAATAAAAATGGAACTGTTACTTGGCGTTGTTCTAAACAACGTTCAAAACAATGTCTCAGTGAGCTAAAAAGTAAAAATAGTGAGGTTTTAAGTGTCAATGATCATCAATGTAGTGTACTGCATGAAACACTGTTGCTGTCAACAGAAAATCATGAAAATGTTAAAAAGCGATTACAAGAAAATAATATTGCTGCTCAAAATAGTTCAATGTTCAAAAAACCCTTAACATTATCAAAAGCCACGCAGACTCTACATGAGGACACTCTAGAGGAAGAGGAAGAGGAACAGGAAGAGGACCAGGAATATTTAACTGGGTTTAGTAATGTTGAGGATAATATTGAGGATAATTATAGTGATTATAATAATAGTGATATAGATCATGCTTCTTATGATTATGATAGTGATAATGATCCAAAACAAGACAATAACGTTTTCATGCCTATTGTTCATCGTGGAAGAAAAAAGATCTACAACAAGCTTTGTTATTAAAACTATAACACACTATCGTAAAGGCAAAGACTTGTATTAAGTGTGATTTTTATTGTCATAATCAAGTATACTCTGCAATGTTAAATATTCTGACTTCTATAGAAAATAAAACAACATTTTACCATTATTTTCATTTATTTACAAACTTTATATATATTTTGTTTTGTTTCATGATAATATTTTTTAAGACAACACTAAACACTAAAACATTATTATCTATACACATATTTTTCTTTCAGTCCATTGTCATGACTTATATCTTCCATTATTATTTGACATTTGTTTTTTTATATTTAATTAAAACGAACCATGCACCCATTGTTTTTAAAACCTACATAAATTAAGTGTACAGGTTGTACAGCATTATTGACTTCATCAAAAACACTCTCCGATATATCATTAAACCGTGTAGGCAGAAATATCCCAAAGTTTTCACATACACAAAGTACACGATCACCATATGCTGTTTTCAATTTCCGAAACTTGATAATGCGGAGTGGAATATGCGTTGGCAAATCGCTGAGCTTCTTTGTCTCTAAGCCACATGCTTGACCCACAGCATTCAAAACATTCATTGTAGTAGTCTATAAACAAAAGAAAAGCATATCTAGTACACTCTAAAACAGCTTTAATAATATTGTGCAATTAGGGATTTTCCACTATGCATGGCTGATAAATTTTACTATTTATGCAAGAAATGCGCTAACAGTAGCAAATACTGCTTTTCTGCATATAGTACAAGTGTTGAGTTCTAATGCACACTTGACACAGGCTATCATGTGTCCACAAGGCAAAAAATCAACACCTAGTTCATCTTGATAACAAATTTTACATAATTGTTGATCACACTTTTGTATCTGTTCGTGAGACAAGTCTTTTCTTTCAGCCTCGTAAATTTGCTCCGCATGTTCTAAATCTAAAGGCACTTTTAAGTCTTGTACTGCAATCATGTTTTCTTTACGAATGGTGTTCACAAATTCCTGACCTATAAGCAACACCATGTATTTGCAGTTAGGTAACCAACGAGCGTGTTGCACAAAAGGGTCATCAGTCATTTGCCAATCCTTTAAAGCAAATCCACAATAAAAACATATTGTTTTATCCCCTTCACCAGTATAAAAAAATCCAGCTTCACTTACTTGTTTGGTAATGTGTTTTAATATTAATGGCCAAATATTTTTATAAGATTCTAAACGTTTTTCAACAGAGCTGTACTCTGGGTGTGCTAGTGCTTTAGTCTTGCAAACTCCCAATTTTTCAAACGCACATGCCAATTCAACACTGTCTATGGCATATGGACCACATATATCGACACTACCGTTGTTGGCTGGTAATATATTATTATTATTTATTTGTGATTCAGCAACGTAAGTAGCGGCCAATGGTCTTGTGGTTCGGTAAAATGAATACACAGGTATGTTACCCACTTGTTTTCCAAGCATGTAAGGACAACAAGGAGACCATCGCAAATGGTCTCTAAAGGGATCATCCCCTTCTTCCCAGTGTGAAAGTTCAATACTACAAAACACACAGCGCACCACATCTTCTCGGTTCAAGTAAAAAAAAACGGCTTTTGCAAGTTCATGTGTCGAAAAAAGCCTACAGGCCAGGATTCAAATGTTAACCAACGGTCATGTTCTGATTTTAAATTTAACCCACGTGGTAATCCAACTTGCTCACTTGTTGTATTTGGTACTAACGCCATGTGTTATAATAAAATTGTATCTTATTGTAAGTTATTAACGTTGCACAGAGTACTTTAAAGCACAATGTATGCTTGTTCACTGTCTGTTCTTTACGTTAATGGCGCATGACGACACCTAAAAGCAAACAAAATAACCCATCACTCACTCAATCAATCAATCAATCAATCAATACTTGTAAATAAAACGTTAACATTAGTTGGCATTAATATATCAAAACACCATTAAAAATAAACTGTATGTTGGCACTAACAGTAACACATGTACTTATTTTCTTTTTATAAAACAACAGTCATTTACATACCCCCTTTAACCAATATATAAACAAAAATGAATGTCATGTCATTTTGTTCACATTATCATGTTCAAACCTGTGGATATTCGTTGAGTCCATAGGGATCCACCCATAAATTATATTTAATTTTTTGTTTTTAGAAAATCCAACATTGCCTTGTACTTTTCCCAGTCAACAACAACATAGCCATTAATCAAGAAAGCAATCATCGTCCCAGTCATGTACAGGAAATGAATTTTTTTGTCTACCAGTTTTCAGTAGTGGTAAAATGGAATAGCATTTTATGTTAGGCTTACCTGAGTTTTAAATAGTTCACTGCCTGGAAACAATGGTTGCACTTGAGTGCGTCTCGGGTTTTCAGCGACTGCTACGGCGGTAAGGCTTTTCTTTCAAGTTTCTAAAAATAAATAAAATAAACCGATATAAATACCTAAATTTAGGTTAGTACATGCATTTCATAAAGTAAAATATGAAACAAGAAAATGAAACAAGTTAGTTTAAAATAATAATCCCACCTTCACTTGCAGTGGCTTATTGCTGTTTCCTTCTAGTAGGCTCAAAAGTGCAATGGTATCTTCTCTCTCAGACATGTAAGGTATACCAGTTATTTTCAAACAAATAAATTATATAATCAATAATTACCTAATCAATAAATAATTGCTAGTAAATATATATAAATCAATAAATGTATAAATGAATAAATATATACCTACCTCACAACAAGGATAAGTATTTTCCACCCACACCAAAACTGTTAAACAAGACCAGGGGATTCTAGCAACGCAATGTGTTCAAAGGCAAAGTGAGAGAGGAAATGATAACGACATGTCTTTATATATGTTACGTTGCATGTATAATCATTTTTTCCCACGCTTTGAACATTCTGTTATCATGCACGTGGACAGATAACGTCAGATGGTCAGATTATTTCACCTTCAAGCGTCTATGTCATTTTCCATTGCACCTGTTTTCAAGTCAGATCAGCGCATTCGAATAAGCTCAAATGACATTCACCTCCTGCTCCTCTGCAAGTTTGTTTTCTCTACTAGCTTCGACCAACATAGAACCAACTTCTCATCACCGTTTACACGTCAAAGATCATCTTCGGGGGTAAAGTATAAGAAAAAACGAAACCTCGCTCTGTCATAAACCGACCCGCCGAAATAGCGATTGTTCTATTAAGCATGGTCCTTGTGGTTAGCAACAGGTTCGTTGAATCACACACACACACACCCAGCCGTATCGTCTCTCTCAACCACCACGCTTCATAAACATTATAAACAGGTAAAGAAAAGAAAAAGTTTTTTCAACATGTATGACGTTAGGCCCTTTGTGAATTATTTTTTGGAAAAAATATCTACCACATTTGAAAGGGGGCGTTAGCCCGAGTCCTTGGACACCTCGTACACGTCTCTAGCGCTATTGGTTCGTGAGATATCGGCAAAAATCACAAAAAACACATGTTTACCCCAAAAAAGAGTTTCCAATATTTCTTTAAAATTATAACGAATGGTTCATAGCAAAGAGAATGTCACCCCGAGTCCTTGGACCTTTCCTACACGCCTCTAGCATGATTGGTTCGCGAGATATAGCAAAGAGTTTAAAATCACGGTTTTACCAAAAAAAAAACATGTTTCCAGATTTTCACCCTTTCGACACCTACATTTCCGTAAAGAGCGCAACAAGACAAAAAAAAACGAATCCAAGCACGCCTTCCTAGCATGACTCCTTCCATTCCAAGGTCGCAGGGGCTCACAAATTCCTAAGTAGAGCTGAACCTACAACCTAGTACTATTTTAGAGTGGAAATAAAACGTCCATACGAAAGGGGGGTTCACCACGTTTCCTAGGACACCCCATATACTCAAATCCAACCATGGGCTTAGAAAATATTAAAAGCGAATGACCTATTAGTTTTGGTCTTTTATTTAAATAAAGAGCCTATAGGAAAGTAGGAGGCATCACTACGAGTGCTAGGACACCCTGTATGTTCAAATCCGACCATTGGTTAGCGAGATATCAGGTTCGGGGAAAATACGAGGAGGGTTCAAAAAGAAGTGCCGTAGAACCCGTGTCACCACACTACTACCCTACTACAAATTCTTGCTCTAGAGACTTGAAATTTATTTTGGGGGCAGAGGGCGTATGAGCCATTGATTTACGTCAAACAAACTTTTTTGTTAACTTCCCAGTTTCCACAATATAGGAATTTCAAAATTGGAGTGTTTTCAAAAAAACATAAATAATAAAAAAGTTTTATAAAGGTTATAAAGGCCGTTCGTTTTAGCCATGGCACAACGTTATATCATGTTTGGTTTTCAAACTATCGCCTATTTTCGAAAACGAAAAAAATCTAAAAATTTTTCAAAAATATAACGAGCGGTCCATAGCAAAGAGGACGTCCGCTCGAGTCCAATGACACCTCATTTGTCAAAATCGGACCATGTGTTCGAGAGATATTTAACATGGCTGAGGCTTAGTAGTGGGGCAAAGAGGGTTCTGGATTGAGTAAGAATCGGCCTCACTCCCCTACTACCGTACTCCCCAAGCAATGATATTATTCTCACTAGTGGCTATAATACAGATTAATACAATGAACTTGGGACTTCAGTACCATACTCCACAAGCAATGATATTATTCTCACTTGTGGCTATAATACAGATTAATACAATGCACCTGGGACCTATGGTGACACTACCATACTCCCCAAGCAATGATATTACTCTCACTTGTGGCTATAATACAGATTAATACAATGAACTTGGGACTTAAGGTGACAGTACCGTACTCCCCAAGCAATGATATTATTCTCACTTGTGGCTATAATACAGATTAATACAATGAACTTGGGACTTAGGGTGGCAGCACCGTACTCCTCAAGCAATGATATTATTCTCACTTGTGGCTATAATACAGATTAATACAATGAACTTGGGACTTTCGGTGACAGCACCATACACCCCAAGCAATGATATTATTCTCACTTGTGGCAATAATACAGATTAATACAATGAACTTGGGACATCAGTACCATACTCCCCAAGCAATGATATTATTCTCACTTGTGGCTATAATACAGATTAATACAATGAACTTGGGATTTAAGGTGACAGTACCATACTCCCCAAGCAATGATATTATTCTCACTTGAGGCTATAATACAGATTAATACAATGAACTTGGGGCTTAATGTGGCAGTACCATACTCCCCAAGAAATGATATTATTCTCACTTGTGGCTATAATACAGATTAATACAATGAATTTGGGACTTAAGGTGACAGTAGCATACTCCCCAAGAAATGGTATTATTCTTACTTGTGGCTATAATACAGATTAATACAATGAACTGGGGACTTAAGGTGACAGTTACATACTGCCCAAGCAATGATATTATTCTCACTTGTGGCTATAATACAGATTAATACAATGAACTTGGGACTTAAGGTGACAATACCATACTCCCCAAGAAATGGTCTTATTCTTACTTGTGGCTATAATACAGATTAATACAATGAACTTGGGACTTAAGGTGACAGTACTGTACTCCCCAAGCAATGATATTATTCTCACTTGTGGCTATAATACAGATTAATACAATGAACTTTGGACTTAAGGTGACAGTACCATACTCCCCAAGCAATGATATTGTTCTCGCTTGTGGCTATAATACAGATTAATACAATTAACATGGACTTAAGGTGACAGTACCATACTCCCCAAGCAATGGTATTATTCCAACTTGTGGCTATAATACAGATTAATACACTGAACATGGGACTTAAAGTGACAGCACCATACTCCCCAAGCAATGGTATTATTCTCACTAGTGGCTATAATACAGATTAATACAATGAACTTTGGACTTAAGGTGACGGTACCATACTCCCCAAGCATTGATATTATTCTCACTTGTGACTATAATACAGATTAATACAATGAACTTGGGACTTAAGGTGACAGTACCATACTCCCCATGCAATGATATTATTCTCACTTGTGGCTATAATACAGATTGATACAATGAACTCGGGACTTAAGATGGCAGTACCGTACTCCCCAAGCAATGGTGTTAGGGATAATGTATACTTCATTATTTTGAATGACTTTGTGAATCCAATTAATATAAAACATTTGTTTACAGCAAATGTAATACAAATTATCTTTACTAGACTACGGTAGTCAAATCTACGAACTCGCCGTATTTGCTGAGCTAGAGAGCAAGCCCCTGGCCCCCCGCTGTGCTCCAAACAAGGGAAGGGAGTGTTATAGAAGGTGACAGAGATATGCTGGTGGGCATGCGCAAGATTCCTCGATCGCCTCGGCTCGCCGCATGCCCGCCAGCATATCTCTGTCTCCTTCTATCACACTCCCTTCCCTTGTCTAAAGCACAGCAGTGGCCAGCGGCGTGCTGCCTGGTGCATTCTTGGAATACACGGTACCAGAGATATAATTTTTATTGCTCCTTGCATGTTCATTTCTTCCTTTCTCTTTGTCAAACACCAACAGTGATCTTTTGTTTTCTCCTTGATAGGCAAATCTCTTATGTCTTCATAAGTCTGTTCTAGATATATGACTTCTGTGACCCACCTAGCGTCACCTCGCAGCGAATCTCTGAAGCTCCTCAACTCTTCCTGGTTCTAGAGGACTTACTTATCCATTTGGCCACCAGATTCTGTCACCATCGCCAGCTATTTTCTCCTTGAGCAAGAGGACTACGTCTACTTCTTTACTCACCATGCTGCGCTAGTATCATCTGTTATCAACTCTTAGAAGATCAGCTCAGCAAGAGATTAATTTTTTGTATCAAAGTTGGCAATGTTTATATGTTCTCCTTTTGTCTCCTACCCCCCACTCTTTCCCCCTTTCTTGGTCCCTCTGTGCTCCTTTGAGCAGCTCTCACTTCTCAGTCTGCAGTTGACTCGGTCAGTCAAAGCTCCGCTCGAGCTAGCCTCCTCAAACCAAGAGGCTCACCCTCTTCTACGCCATGTTGGCTAAGTAGTCATCAACGGAAACTTCGACTGCAACATGAAATCAAGATAAGTACCTTTTTAAAAGTTTTAACCTCATCTTCATGGTTTTAACTTCCACGTGCTTTTAATTATAATTTATAGACAGTGTGAAATTATTTACTTTGGGGCAAAAATCATTCTTCGTGGGATTTGCCATGTTGAGCTTTTGCTTGTATAAGCCAACCTTACTAAAAAGAGCTTTTCTTAAGCTATTCAAAGAGAAATCCTCTCGCTACGTGGGATATTATCTAATACCCGCTGTCTATAATTATAAAGCTAGTTCCTCCGTTGGATTTTCTCAACCCCATTTTTCTGCTAAGGTCGTTCTGGAACCTTCGAGATCTTGTACTCTATCTGCGAGTCTTGCCGTCAAGTATTGTTCACGCACTTGTGAAAATGCTAGTTAAAATGAGGAATCTTCCTTAAATTATTGCAATAGCGAACTTTCTTCCCCCGTTGGAACATTCTATGGCGCATTTAATTGTAAATCACAACTTTTTCAAGAAATAGACTCTCACCTATATAGTGCAATCAGTTATTTCCATAATTGCAATAACTTTCTTTCTCATAAACTTCAGTGTTTCTATAGTGAACTTTGCATCCATCTTTATAGACTACAGTGATAACCAGTGCTTGCTCCACGTTTCTACCGCGTCGCGCTCGTCCGTTTACATTAAATACGGCCATGAACATTGATCCTATATCCCAATGATCTTTCCTCAACCTTCTACTAACAACCATTATTAATAAAATTGTAACTTTCTATAAGGCGTCACTCACGAAGTGCCCTTCCAACTTTGCTAGTTTAACATTAATTAAATTCTGCATAATTGCTTGTGTGATACAAGTTTTAAATCACATTGTTCCTTTCCTATAATCAGGGAAAACATTTCTTTAAACTCTTGAGCGAGTCATGTTCAGGTTTCACAAAATGGAAACTGTCCCATTTGGCGAGTGATTCCTGCTCATACTTGGGAAGTCTAGAACTTTCCTTTTCACTTTCTTCAGGTTTCACAGTAAGTGACCTGCCCTCTTTGTATAATTCTCATATATTAATTCTGTATAAATATAAGAAGTTGTAGGAACTTCTATCTTATTTTTCATGTTGTTATTATTGTCATTTTCAAAGTTGTCACTTTCTCTAGATCATTCTCTCAAGAATTTCTTAAGGTGCACTTTTTGTACTCCAATTCACGTTCAAGCTTTAATTATTTCATTGCTCATTTGTTTAAATCTTATAAAGATTTTAGAAACATGTAAGGTTTGAAACCTTGTAAATTGTCAATTGCCTGGAGCAACCGTTTAATGTTGAGAGGTCTGCGACCCTATTTGTTAAAAAGTTCAAATGAACTATGTTTGTCAAAATTATATTGCATAATTGTTCATTTCCTCAAACTTCTTCTAATTGTAAAATAAATGAAGCGTATCTTTTCGCTTTTTCATTTACGAATACAAAGTTTAGGCAAAATCCTGACTTCCTTGACTCTCCTCACTTAATGACATTAAAATCATTAATATGGCTTTTCCCCTTTGTTGCATTTGAGCAAGAACTCTTAATTTTCACCTCACTAAAGTTCTTTTTAGCTTTAATAGCTAATTCTAATTGGCCAGTAAGGCAAGTAAAGCTCGCTAAGCCAGCTACCTGCTTGTGGAGATCCTCTCCGAAAACTTATGGTCAGTTTTCTAAAAGATAAGTGTTTCTTTTTGTCTAAACTTTTAGCCGGCTCCTCGCTGAGTAAAAGCTTAGCCATTTACCAATGCAACCATTGGTTCATTTACCAAGATTAGTCCATAAGGCATAATCCTTTATCATTTTCCTTCTTAGAGACACTTGGTCGCCCTTACAGGAACTCCATAATTTTGGAAATTGAAAATACCAAACCTGAGTTAAATCATTGGCATTCTTCGAATTATTTTGAAAAACCCAATTTCTTTGAGAAGACATACAGTAAATTTGTTCCTCTCAGTCTTGCCAGACCATCACTCTTCCCCATAGTAGTTTTATATATGCTTGAGAGGGATTATACGAAAGCCACTCTCTTGCAAACCGCCCAAGTTCTATCTGTGTTTCTCGTCAGCTTAGACCAAGTCCTTACTCATTTTAGGTATCCGAAAGCAGATTTTCGGTGGCAACCACCTTTAAGTGTGTTTAAAACTAAACTTATTAATTTTGTGGGACTCTCCTCCTATTTTCTATCCTTTTTTTTTTCAATCCAAAACCTACTTCCCTTTTTTTAATCATCTTCCCTTGGTGGGTGGGTTATTCCTCAGCCAATAAACTACCCACTGCCTGGCTCAGCAAATCCGCCGAGTTCGTAGATTTCAATCGCGCGCCCGGAAGTAACAAAGTAGTCTCTTTTTCTCGGAGGGAAAAATTTTCTCCGCCAATCCAATTGCGGCATCGCCTTTTACATAACAGGCAGAGCGTCCCTGATTTGTTTGTCGGTATAATTAAGATACACCCTGTATATCACCCTCCGAATACTTATATTAAGCCAATCTACTTCAGTTTTGATTTTACTAAAGAAATTATTAGTTTTAGGTCATAAATACAATACAATAGTCAGTATGGAGAAATTTAGCATTATCAAAATAATTTTTCTTTACATATTCAGAGTGGAATTAAAAATGAGTGTTTCGAGCAATTACAGAATTGTGTAATCAACTTTCATATGATTCATTTGTATTACAACTAAATGAATAATTAAGGGAATAATTGAACAGCAATGGAAGTGAGGCTGACTTATTAAGTTATTCGCACCATACATTTTACCATCATTCTCCCACTTTGTTTCCAGCTTCAAATCAACCTACTTATCAACGTACTCCATAGTCTTTCCAAAAATAGAGTAAGGAAAAGATTTCACTGATTCATTTATATCCAGTGTTGTGTCCATTAAAATATAATAACGCAGCGCACGCATTGACGAAAGGTAATTAAATAAAGAAACACTTGAACGGGATACGATATCTTTTATTACGGCAAATGAAACAGTACACAACGATAAAATAATTCAGAAGTGTAGAAAGTGTCTTCCTACATGTGGAGAACACCACACGTAGAAAGAGGTCAGACCGACATCAAGGTAAGGGGAGATGATAGGTCAAGTACGATAGTTCCACCGCCAGATAGCGCAAGCGGGTAAGAAGAGACTAACAAAAGAAATACTACCATAGGTGCCAATGACCTAAATTGATAGATATCAACAACAAGCTGTTCTGTAGCATAAACCAACAAAGTGGAAATCTGATATTCTACGGATCGGAGCGTGGAATGTCGGAAGTCTGTTTGGTAGTGGAAGGTTGTAAAATCTTAGAAATGGGAATAGAGAGATCGAGGATGGGTTTAGTTAGGATGAGTGAAGTGCGCTTGAAGCATAAAATAGGATTTGGGTCAGGTGACTATAGGACCATTAGCAGTAAATCAAACAAAGGCTACGCGGTGGTTAGTTTCATATTGGCTAGAAAACTTGGACAGCGGGATGAATATAATGAGCGATATATTGAAAGGGATTATTGTAGCTAAGATCAATACAAAACCTACGTGTACCACAGTGATTCAAGTCTCTATGCCTACCAGTCAAGCTTATGATAAATTGATATAATCTACGAAGACATAGATGATTTTCTGAGGTATGTCAAGGATAACGAAAATGTTCAAGTAATGGGCAATTTGAATGCTGTGGTAAGAAAAGAACGGGAAGGTAAGATAGAAGGAGAATCTGTATTAAGTGAAAGGAATGATTGAGAAAGAAGGCTGACGGGCAGGAGGTGGTCATAGCTGGCACTAAATTGAATAACCACAATAGAAGAATATACGCATGGATGAGACAAGGTGATATAGGACGTTTCCAAATGGAATTTCTTTTGGTCAATCAGATTCCAAAATCAGATTTTGGATAGCAAAACATATCGCGGACCTGGTATAAACAGTGAACACAATGTGGTTGTTATGAAATTCAGATTTAAGCAGGAAGAACAGAAGAAAATAGGTGGGCAATATATAAACTGAGAGATAAGGAAGTGAACGAAAGATTCAAGAAGTCTATAAGAGAAGGACTAATGAAGAACCCTAAACACAGTCCAAAGGCAAAATAATGAAATAACAAAATTCCCCCAAAAGACATTGTTAGGGAAGAATAGGTAGGAAACCGTGGATCTCTCAGTACAAAATATAATTATTGGATGAAAGGTGGAAGCACAAGAATGCAAAATATGAAATTGGGAAGGCAGAATACAGACGTCTGAAAATTGTCTGAAAACAGGAAAAGTGGTAACAGCTTATCGAAATACTCAGATGGAAAACAGATAGAGAAGAATAGTTCAAGAGACGGAAAGCTTACATAAAGCATTTGAATAGGAGTAAATAGTTTGAGAATCATGTTTTGGAAAGGGATGAAATTGATGAGGATGAGAAAGGAGATTTTATTTATGAGATCTAAATCTGATACTACTCTAGGAGGCTCTTAAGCACCAACAAAGCACCAGAAATACATGAAAAATTCGTTACATTGCATAGTTAATGAAGAGCTGCCCAGGTTATTTAGTTTGGATGTAGGATTTACGAGACAGGAAAGGTACTCTCTGATTTTAAGAATGTTATCATCCATATACCGAAGAAGCCGCCATATGGGGAGATCATAGTACAATCAGCGTGATGGCTCATGCTTGGAGATCCTGACTACAATACTGTAATTTACAAGTTGGGTGGGGAATGAGTTCTCAGGAGAAACGCAGCAACAAGGGAAGCTCTAATAAGTCATTACCTGAACTTGGAAGTTAGAATAAGGAAAGATAAGAGACGGTTCATGGCACATAGAATAGGCTTTTAATAACGCCGATTGGGGTCAGTTTTTTTAAATAGTAAAAAGGATTCGTAGATAGTACAGGGAAAGGAGGGCGATCGTCAATCTATACAGGAAGCAGATGGCAGTTATACGGGGAGAATGACATAAGAAAGGATATTTCATTCAGTAAGGTGTAAGGCAAGACTGCAACTTATCATCCTTAATTTTCAATCTAACCCTTGTACGAGCAATGGGGGTAATTAGAATATACAAGTAGGAGTAAAAATTCATGGAGTAATAATCTCATTTCCGATACTTAATATTAACAATATAATCACAGCCGATTTATTAGAGGATATGCATTTATTTTTAAAAGGTATGTACTCACTCTTCAGGAAGAAAATCGTGATAAAATTCCATTAACGTTAAATTGAATAGAACGCAGACGAAGAAAATCTCAAACCCCCGCGTACGTCCAATGGGCAGGTAAAAAGCTAAAAGAAGTGGGAGACTTTTGCTATTCACGAAATGAATAACCTCAGTGAGAGACGAAGCAAAGAATATATTAAAAGTAGGTTAGCTCGGGCGAAGAAGGCATTTATAGAGAAAACAATTGTGATTACATTAAATATAGATTTAGTTATGAGAAAGTATTTTTAACTACTTTTTTCTGCGGCATGGTGCACTAAGGAATTGAAACTTGTACTGTCGGCGGAGCAGAAAAGATGAGAATAGAGGCTCTTGAAATGTGGTTTTACAAGAGAATGATGAGTAGAGAGAGTAAGAGATAAAGAGGTATTAAAGGGAGATGCAATTGGACAGTGGAGTTTGGTTATCTGCACACACACATTACTATGACACCCAGGAATAGCACACTTAGTTATGGAAGGAAGTATCGAGGTAATCCAAGGTTAGGATATGTTTAACAGATTGCCTCAGATGTAAGGTGAGGCAATTATGTAGTGATGAAATGAATCTGCAAACGTACCTATCATATACATGTGCCTAATTTTATGCTGTTGCTTGTATGCATTGAGACAAGGGTTCAAAATTATGGGGAACATTTAAGAGATCGTAGCGGTGATGACTCCAAAGGTGTGCCGAGTTAGATCCCATGAGACATTTATTACACATACGACATTTGGATGAAATACACTTGTTAGTATGGGAGTTATATGTAGTTAATCGTTGATCTTGTATACTAGCATATAATTATATTGGTAGCACATACTTTGACGATTTACTCTAAATACAACTAAAGCATCTTCGACTTACACTTTCCTAAAATTAAAGTTTGTACTGTACACATATTCCATGATATTGGATCTAGTGGGTAAAAGAGATTATTATATAATTGATAGCATGGAAGTTACATGCTTATAGGGATCGGACCTATAAACAGACATAGAAACATGTTGGCAACACCGTTATATATGGGCTCCTGTAAATTAATCTGATATAATAATATCCATATGTGTGCCAATTTTGGAGCAGTTCACATGCAAACCCTCCAAGATATCTAACATAGAGCTCAATTTTCAATTATGACCTTTCAGCAGTTGGTAGTGCTGACTTAATTCACAAATTTGGCCATGAGTTATCTTTACGCATACCAAATTGGGTTTTGATAGCTGCAACCATTCAGGAGTTGATAGGGGTGGTAAAGACAGAGAGACATTTGCCCGGATCGATTCCATAAGCTTACTTTTTCCTCATTTTTACAAAATGTGAAAGGTAGGCTAATAAGCAATTACTTTCAAATCATAGAAATTCAATATAACCTAATGTAGTAGTTATGATCGATAAGCGCAGCGCTAGGCCATGGGGCCAAGGTCTCTGTGGACTCCGGAGGTCCTGGGTTCGAGCCCCACCGTTAGCCGTCCTTGGAATGGTTTTCCGTGGTTTCCCAATTTCAACTCCAGGCAAATCCTGGGACAGTACCTTCAGACAGGCCACGGCCGCTTCCTTAAACAACCTTGCCCAATGTAATTCATTCATTTCATCTCTCATTAACTCCTCTCATGAGTTTGGCGTAAGGAAGGGCATCCAGCTTTATAAACCATCCGCCACATAGTTAATTTATCATTTTTAGGTGTTTAACGCCTTTTTCCCTGTAAAAATCACTATTCACTGTTTTAGGGGTGAAATGACCTATCGTGGTAAAAGCGTATCTTATGATCTATTTTCAAAGCTATCACATTTAATTCTAGGGTTCTTAGTTTCCAATATGCTAGGACCCCTCATACAAGTCACTAGCATGATTGGTTCGCGAGATATTAACAAAAGTGTAGTTAGGCCCTTCGTCAAAATTTCAAAAATACATTCTAAAAGGGGGCTTCATCCCAAGTCCTACAATACCTCATACAAGTTCCTAGCCTTATTGGCTCGTGAGCTATTAACAATAAAATATAGTTAAACCCTTTGGCACAATTCGGATAAATTCATTGGCCAGTCCATAGGGACCATTCCGAAGGGATCGGTCCAAAGGCATCAGTCAAAAGGACCCGTCACCAGGGACCCGTCCACAGGGACACGTCCACAGGAACCTGTCAACAGGGACGCGTCCAAAGGGACTCGTCAAGAGGGACCCGTCCACAGGGACTCGTTAACAAGGACCCGTCAATAGGGACTCATCAACATGGACCCGTCAAAAAGGATCCGTCAAAAATGACTCCCTTTGAAAAGGACCCGTCCAAAGGGGCTAGTCAACAGGGACCAGTCCAAAGGGACAAATCAACAGGGATCAATCAAAAGGGGCTATCGCCTCAAGGCCTGACATGCCCCTCTTTGATTATTGGTTTGCCTATCGACAAACACCGCTTGGAATACTTTTCGATCACCCCTCGTGGGTTGGGTTGGATTAGGTTAGATTACACTACAGCCGCCATGTTTAAAAAGCACACCCTCTTACAACAGCCATGAGTGGGCATGCGTAGAAATAAAAAAATAAAAATGTTAAATCATACTGGCATCCAGTTGTATGCATGCGTTTCATGTGGAACAACGTTTAATTTAATCATAGCATTAAACTGCATGCATGTTGCACGTGGAAAGCAATGTTTACCTAAAAAAATACTCTTTCACCCCCTAGTAAGGGTAGGTTTTATATAGGGGTGGAAGTAAGTTGCCCATAGGAAAGAGGACGTCGGCCCGAGTCCTACGACACCTCATTTGTTAAAATCCGACCATGGGTGCGCGAGATATCATACCACCGCCATCTTGCATGGTGGAGCGGTGGCGGTTGATATAGATCACCTGCAAAACCACTATTCCTGACCAAAATCATGTGACTATAGGACCATTTGCAATAAATCAAACTAAGGCTACGCGGGGGTTAGTTTCATAGCGATTAGAAAACTAAGACAGCGGGAAGAATATAATGAGCGAAGAAAATCATGATAAAGATCAATAAAAGTTGAAAAAAAAAAAAGAATGCAGACGAAGAACATTTCAAACCCTTGCTGACGTCTAATAGGAAGGTAAAAAGCTAAAAGAAGTGGGAGATTTGCTGTTCACGAAATAAATAACCACTGTGAGAGACGAAGAAGAGAAGGTATTAAAAGTAGTTTCGCACGGGCGAGAAAGACATTTATACAGAAAATAATAGTGATTGCATTAAATATACCGTAGATTTAGGTATGAGAAAGCCTTTTATGAAACTAAAGAGTTGAAACTTGTACTGTTGGCGCAGCAGAAAAGAGGAGAATAGAGGCTCTTGAAATGTGGTTTTACAAGAGAATGATGAGTAGAGAGAGTAACAGATAAAGATGTATTAAAGGGAGATGCAATTGGACAGTGGAGTTTGGTTAGCAGCACACATACCTTACTATGACACCCAGGAATAGCAAACTTAGTTATGGAAGGAAATGTCGAGGTAAACCAAAGTTAGAATATGTTTAACAGATTGCCTCGGATGTAAGGTGAGGCAATTATGTAGAGATGAAACGGTTAGCTCCTGACAGGAGGTAATGGGGGGAACGCCGATAACGACAGAATGTCTTGACTTGCTTGACTTATGACCTGTGTCCACTTTCGGAGCAAAGGGCTGCAACAAAGATCCTCCATTGGTCTCTTCTCTTGGCAATCTCTTTAGATCTGCCCAGGATTTGCTTCTTCCCTCATCTCTTCCTCCACGCTTCTTATCCAGGTCACCTTAGGTCTTCCCCTCTTTCTTGTTCCTTGCGAGTTCCATATAAGTGCTTCATTCTTTATGGCATCCTCTCGCAGACAGTGACCTATCCATCCCCATATTCTGCTTTTAATCTGATGTTTTATGCGAGTCTCTCCTGTCCTCTTCATGAGTTCCTCGTTTGTAATGGTATCTGGTCAATATATCTGCAGGATTCTTCTGAGGCAACGACAGAACGTACATGAGTGAAAATGTGAGTATGCAAATATCCTTTACTACATGAATTTGGAATCTAGCTGCTATGATTAGAACGTGTGTCTTCAAATGAATATTAACTAATTTGTCTTTGCATTTACTACATCAATATATGAAATTTTATCGCCAAGAATTAAAATGTGATAAGCTGCTCTCTTTTACGGAAACTTGGCCTCGCATTGCCTACATATTGCGCCCGAAAGAGCATGCTCGATTTGACGATGGATTGGTATCGAGATCGACTGGTCATAAGTTGCGCCGGAATAGCGCCAAGCTCAGTGATATCACATTTCCCGAGCTCGCAAATGTAATGCAATCTCCTTGAGGAACACACACTTGACTTGGTCTCGCCGGAAATTCACATTTGGAGAATTTATCATTTTTTGGCATATTTTGAATAGATTTGGAGAAATTTGAAAATATAGATTTTTTTTTGTAATTTCTGAGAGTATTTAAAACATTCTATAACATCGCGGATATGCGAATAATGATTTTTTAATGCTGACATGATTCACGTTGTAACCGCCTCTGTCTTCTACAGCCATTACTAAGACTGTCTGTACTCGTGCCGAGTGGACGTAAATGTGTATTACTGATTTGAAAAATAGTGATTTGCAAACATCGGGTATTTGAAATATATAAAGTGAATCATTATTATTCCTGCTTCACTTTTAAGCAGTGAATAGCTATCTATCAGTTGGAATAAACAGTGAAACGAAAGTACGTGAGTTTGAATAATTTACATGTGCAGCTTTTAGAACCAAGGACTTAGTCGACTGCATGGCCGCCAGGTTAACCATATAAACGTGGTAGAAATATTTAACACCGCGTCGGAACAGTAAGAATTATTGTGATATAAAACAGTAGGACCTGAACCAATTCATAATTATTATTATTATTGAAGCGTGTAATACTTCGTAAATTGCGCACAGTTTTTGGCGAGAAGATATCGTATAACCGATATTCAGAGCTTCAGTGGCGCAAGTGCAGAGCCAATTTATTACGTACGCGTGGTTTAAACCCTGTGTCTTGATTTTCTATTTAATACAACTAAAATAAACTCTGTGAAATACTCTGCATTTTATCAAGATGTCTGTGTTGAAAAATGGAGACGTAGCCCACGTGGACCCATTCCGTTCACTGGGACGAGCAAGCAATATGAGCCTAGCAGCCAAGGATTGGGAGAGTCGATCATTTTAGGAATACGACGTCCCTGGTAGGTTAGCCATCATATCTCGTCATTTCGCTATGACCGGGATACAAACGTCTACTCCAAGCTGCATAATGTAAGTCCGCTTCATGCATCAGTAGAATTATCGTAAGGGCTGGAATGAAGAAGATTAGAGCAGCTGGTCATTCTTTCCACAAGTATAGGTAGGCAACTTGTCTAGTAATTAGCATTCCAGGTCATTATATCATTTCTTTACGCCAGGGGCATGGCACATTTTGTCTAGACATCGTATCGTTTCCACACGCCAGGAGAATGGCAGCGTTTTCTCTGCATAGTTCAATCTCTTTGTAGCAAGTCGAAATGTTTTTCTATAAGCCGAGCTAGCGAACAAGAGTTTCCAAATGTTAGCCAGACAACAGTGTTATTTGAGTGCGATGATATAGCTGCACTATTCAGAAATGTTATGTAGTCTTGTATTTCAATATATTGTGAAGGCTGTGAGACTCGGTCAGATTGAAGGTTACGAGTTGTAAACCTGTTATGAAGAACACACCAACGCGAGGGTGTAGGACATTTCATATGTTTGGTAGACTTAAAAAGACGACGGATTGCCACAGAAAGAATTGTATATCTGTTAGCGGAAGGCCGTTGGTTCATAGTAGGTCCTTTTTAAAAGCTTGTAGAAGCTATTGGTATTCTATAGTGAAGCAGTTTAGTAATGGTTAACGCCACGATATAAAATGTCTGATTGATTAACTCAGAATTTATGAACATGAAGGAATAGCTGATTGGCAGATATCCCATTTTTCTGGTCAATTGCAGAGATTTGAAAATCAGTTAGGAACCATTTTATTGTGCTGTCTTTCACCCATGGAGAACTGTCTTAAATGAAGAACAACATGTCCACATTATGTATGTGTTGACTGTATGTCTCTCTGAGTTAAAGGGACAATTATAAAGTTAGGTTTAAATAAGGTGGAGGGGGACACTTCGATTGCTCATATTTTTGGAGCCAAATTATTTGAAGAGGGACAGTATAGGACTTTTGTCCTGTCGACTGATTGACAAGCACTTACCGGTGTTGTGTCGCAATTCAGAAGTTGCTTATTTTTGTGAAAGGAGTTTCAATGGTAAAGTGATAGAAGATTGGAAATAAATTGAAGCTAAATAATTTTTGAATAGCCCTTTCCTTGTTGCATTTCCAGGTTTGATATCCCCAGAAATCACCCTCTTATTTTAGAATATGAAGTACTGTAGACATGGGTATAAGCTCTTCCACATAACATTGGAACTATATAATACAGTACATCTAAATAAAATGACATTTTACACGTGAATATCTACATTCTTGCAATGACCGACAGTAAATTACACTCACATGGGGTCCATGGTTAGAAGTCTGCCTCATATAATCTGGTCACAATTTTAAAACTATACGATCTGGCCTCATTAACAATTCTGAAACTAAGTTTTAAAAAATATGTCACAATTTGCACAAACTGTAGACATATTTACATAGTTTTCCATTTTATTTCCTGAGATCCCTGATTCAGAACCACTTCAGCATTTTTTTATTTCTCCCAGGATTAGTCACATTGGCCCATTATACAAAAATTGTCAAATCCTAATTTAAATATGCTCCATGGAGTCTTTAGTTCCCAATGTCTACTCCCATCGCCAGTAAAATCATCGAGCGGAGTAAAAGGCTGGGAAGGTTGAATACTTGGTTGGTTGTAGGCTGCCGTCACCACCGGCATTTACAGTACACTAGTTTACGGTATCCTCATCAACATCAGTCGCTATCATTTAACTGATCATTTACGTCTAAATCACACAGAAAATCACTTCCACACGAGCTTCCCAAATCACTGACATCGCTGATATTCAATTCTGTTAGGACATCGACATATTAGAGACCTGCCATATTGCCTCGCAACAAATAAAGTGGCATTAAAGGTCAAGGAACAACCATTCATTGTTACCGCTAATACTAACACTAAGCCTTCTAAATGCTGTTCAATGCCTGCGTGACATATTACCTTTAGTTCACAATTAGTCTTAATTCCACACCAATACGAGAGGTGTCAGGAGAATGCCAGAACAAACACGGGCGCTTTAGCAGGGAGCTGTGACTTATACATTTGGGCGCTTCGAGAAGGAAAGGGTTAAATAATACCGAAATGCTAAACATAAATTTATTTTCTTGACTGATACTATTAGAAAGTGCTTTCCTTCGACTTATTTGCATACAACTTTGACTACAGCCCTATTGTGAGACGGCGATCATTGAACGACGTGTAAGTTGGTAAACACGGTCGTTAAAATATAACGCACAGTGAGTCGTGAAGTTCCATCATAGCGGTTGCCGACATAACTTTCTTCCACCCCACGCTTTATGAACAATACCACAAAGGGTGGATATGTGTGCAGTCAGGGGCGCGTATTGCGCGACTTTACGAGGGGTTAATTTTATTGTGATTCATTTGTGATGTATTAGTTAAATTTCTTATGCGCTAGGATAAGATTGCGCTTTAGCATCGTATTTATAAATTTTGCTAACGTCAAGTAGGAATAGCTAGATAAATAACGTTAAAATGAATGTTAGATGTGGCACCATCGTATAGTAGCTATATTTTGGCTATTAAATGCATATTGGACTCTCTCGGTGTCAACGCTCAAATTCTTTGTTTTGCCGTAGATTCATGGATATTATTATTACTATTTTTATTCTCCATTGCATTGCGTAGGGGCTTGTCTCTTGTCACACTCTTAGTTAGTTTGCTATCAATTCTTCGGAAAGAATTTGAGGAGGTTTAATTTAGACTTTAGATAGGAGCTAATTATTTATTTTATTACGGACTAGCCGATTTTTACTACTTCGAAGTAGGCTAGGGATCTGTTTTCTTTCATGAATAAATTTAGTGCGATTATAACTTAAGCCTGCCTAATTCTTAGAAGGTTTGCTCTTTCCTGCAGATGTGTTCTTTGGGATAGTTTCTTAACAATACCTCTCTTATTTCCGAGACATATGATAGTAATTTTATCGTGCTGAGCTAGTCTAATAACGTATCTATCCTCTCGATTCGTGTGCTGGTTGGAGGAGGGTCTTGGAAAGGCTGTTTATGACCGATGGTCCTCCGAGGTCTTGTCTAACGGGCACAATATGAATGTTATCACGCCTGTAAGGTTAAGGATGAGTATTTAAATCTTGCTTGAGAATAACCTTACCATTGCACGCGGTTCATTTACCAGGATCACTATTAATCCAATGAGTGCTACGCCCGTCTATAGACGGTACACGGGAACTCTTTTTTCAATTCACCGTTCGTTTTGGAGTACCGAGTCGATCTCTGGCATATTCTGGCATCTGTTGGGCATTATGTAGTACTACTTGAATTTGTAATTTTCATTCCGGAAGTAACTAACAAGCAAGTTGTTCTCACCGCACCGCGTTGAGATTTAAGATAACGAAAACCTTGAAAACCACAAGTAAGGCGCAACATGTGTTATTTTTAGTTTGGGCTGTTAACCTCGTATGGAGATGATGCTAGTGTGGGCTGTTAACCTCGTATGGAGATGATGCAAGTGTGAGCTGATAACCTCGTATGGAGATGATGCTAGTGTGGGCTGTTAACCTCGTATGGAGATGATGCTAGTGTGAGCTGTTAACCTCGTATGGAGATGATGCTAGTGTGGGCTGTAAACCTCGTATGGAGATGATGCAAGTGTGAGCTGTAAACCTCGTATGGAGATGATGCAAGTGTGAGCTGATAACCACGTATGGAGATGATGCTAGTGTGGGCTGTTAACCTCGTATGGAGATGATGCTAGTGTGAGCTGTTAACCTCGTATGGAGATGATGCAAGTGTGAGCTGATAACCTCGTATGGAGATGATGCTAGTGTGGGCTGTTAACCTCGTATCGAGATGACGCTAGTGTGAGCTGTTAACCTCGTATGGAGATGATGCTAGTGTGTGCTATTAACCTCGTATGGAGATGATGCTAGTGTGGGCTGTTAACCTCGTATGGAGATGATGCATGTGTGAGCTGTTAACCTTGTATGGAGATGATGCTAGTGTGAGCTGTAAACCTCGTATGGAGATGGTGCAAGTGTGAGCTGATAACCTCGTATGGAGATGATGCAAGTGTTGGCTGTTAACCTCGTATGGAGATGATGCATGTGTGAGCTGTTAACCTCGTATGGAGATGATGCTAGTGTGAGCTATTACCCTCGTATGGAGATGATGCTAGTGTGAGCTGTTAACCCCGTATGGAGATGATGCATGTGTGAGCTGTTAACCTCGTATGGAGATGATGCAAGTGTGAGCTGTTCACCTCGTATGGAGATGATGCTAATGTGAGCTGTTAACCTCGTATGGAGATGATGCTAGAGTGGGCTGTTAACCTCGTATGGAGATGATGCTAGTGTGAGCTGTTAATCTCGTATGGAGATGATGCTAGTGTGAGCTGTTAACCTCGTATGGAGGTGATGCTAGTGTGAGCTGTTAACCTCGTATGGAGGTGATGCTAGTGTGAGCTGTTAACCTCATATTGTGACCGTTTGACCGAAGTCCCACGTGCACATGAGTATGAATTTCAACATCCGCCGAGCCTAAGACTCGAAAAAACAATCTCGGAGTCAAACTGAGTACAGCAAAACAAAATTTTTAATCAAAAATCAGCCGGACGGATATCGAAATTCACACTCCATAAAGGATGGAAGGCAGTGCAAATAATTTGTGAATAAAACCAATTTCTTACAATACCTCAGTTTAATTTAACTGTCTGCGGGTCCTATTAGAATACATTCATCCCCAAGGGAGAAATCAAACATTCCAGACCTGAAAATAAAGATATCCTACGCTCCCCCTTGGGTCCCTTATCTACATACAAATTTTAGAACGAATAAAATAAAATATTTCCAGCCTCTATCCAAAAGTAAATTCACTATTTTCAAAATATTAACTTGTCTGAGAAAATCATTAGTCCATCTCAGCATTTGCTTCAATTAATTATTTAAACTGTAGAATTATCACTGATGTGCAGGAAAATATCCGTCCATCCTGACACCATGATTTTAATATTTACAAAAGTATCACTTGAATCAAATTTTCCAGAATTGTTTCAACCTCTGCGGGGAAATTCACACGTCTTAAACTTATTTCAGGGAAGTCACATCCCCAAAACGGTGTGAAATCAAAAACATAAACCCCATGACGGCATTTATCAAATTTAAATATTGACTGAACTTCCGACATTTTTCCACGATGTCACCAAAAATAAATTTTATTCACCAATTCACATATAATTTAAATCCTCTGATTTAGTCGCTTCGATTTAACTTCTTTGATAATATGCATGTAATTCAATTTATTTATGTTAATCCTTTCAATTTAATTCATTGTAAAAAAATATTATTTAGAATAATCCACACTGGCACTTTATGAAGATTAATGGATCCACAAATTCAACCAGCTATCAGCTTAAAATTTTTAATACATCAACCAATCTCTAGACAAAATGCCTCTCATGCTGTCAATTCGTTAAATAGGACACGGTAAGGCCTTCAGCAAAAACTAGGACGAGACATCAACTTATTCATATATAAACGACTACACCATGCGGGCGACTATACAACAGTCTAGAAATGTAGAATTTCACAAACGATCGGCCACTAGTTTCCCAAATGAGCGACTACATTGTCCTCATTTTTAATCATATTTGAGCATGGAGCAATTATTTGACCCTCAAAACTCAACTTTATATACATCCATTATTAATTCATATTTTATTTTCACTTAACATTTGACCATTAAAATCTTATTTTTAAAATGACCCCTCAGCTACGCAGGCTGGGTTCAATGGCTTCTAAGCAACCAACACATGCGATCATGCTCTCACTCACAAAATTTAAATATCTCGGCCTTTCGCATAGGTGTAATAAACTTTTAATGTCTGCCCCAACACACTTAGGTTAAACTGTCGCATAATTCCAATACATAGTTCCTCATTTAATACAAAATTCGTATATGAATGACCTCCCGCTCCCAATATCAAAGATCACGCTTTCGGCATTTCCCTCCGTTCAAAATCAACTCCCATTTTATCAACTACGATCCATTATTCCTCCAATTAATAGCCGCTATTTTTACCAGGAATTATTATTATTATTATTATTGGAAAATGTTCCAAACAATATAATCATTTACATATTATTATTATCATTATGGCTTGACTATCAGTCATACAGCCTTCCGATATCATATCTCAACTTCATTTACAACGAGAAAATATTTTACATTTATTTTAAATTCAAATACAAAAATTTATAAATTCACAGAAAATTTCGAACTATTATTCCCAATGAATAATATTTAAACGTAATGTGGCTATCCACATTCCTCATCTATCAACATATTCAAAAGAGAAACTACTAACAAAGTCGAGAAAATATTATAAACAAATTAATTTTGAACAAATCCAAAAATTGGTATATTGGCTTTCACGGCCGGTGAATTAAAACTCAGCAATTCTTCTAGGTTTGTGCCGTGTCTTGTGTGGGGTTTCGCCTAGGACACCAAGCTGGCTCATCGGCGGGCTCTTGGTGTCCCCGCCCGGACCCCCACAGGAGTAACGAACTGCGCGCTACCTCCCTTTATATAGAGTGCAACCGCACTCCTTGACTGCGAGAACTAAAAGCTCAAGCAGCCTGAACCTCCCTATGAAGGCTTCCAAAAAGATGGTATATTGGCTTTCACGGCCGGTGAATTAAAACTCAGCAATTCTTCTAGGTTTGTGCCGTGTCTTGTGTGGGGTTTCGCCTAGGACACCAAGCTGGCTCATCGGCGGGCTCTTGGTGTCCCCGCCGGGACCCCCACAGGAGTAACGAACTGCGCGCTACCTCCCTTTATATAGAGTGCAACCGCACTCCTTGACTGCGAGAACTAAAAGCTCAAGCAGCCTGAACCTCCCTATCAAGGCTTCCAAAAAGATGGTATATTGGCTTTCACGGCCGGTGAATTAAAACTCAGCAATTCATCTAGGTTTGTGCCGTGTCTTGTGTGGGGTTTCACCTAGGACACCAAGCTGGCTCATCGGCGGGCTCTTGGTGTCCCCGCCCGGACCCCCACAGGAGTATCGAACTGCGCGCTACCTCCCTTTATATAGAGAGCAACCGCACTCCTTGACTGCGAGAACTAAAAGCTCAAGCAGCCTGAACCTCCCTATGAAGGCTTCCAAAAAGATGGTATATTGGCTTTCACGGCCGGTGAATTAAAACTCAGCAATTCTTCTAGGTTTGTGCCGTGTCTTGTGTGGGGTTTCGCCTAGGACACCAAGCTGGCTCATCGGCGGGCTCTTGGTGTCCCCGCCCGGACCCCCACAATAGTAACGAACTGCGCGCTACCTCCCACGGCACAAACCTAGAAGAATTGCTGAGTTTTAATTCACCGGCCGTGAAAGCCAATATACCATCTTTTTGGAAGCCTTCATAGGGAGGTTCAGGCTGCTTGAGCTTTTAGTTCTCGCAGTCAAGGAGTGAGGTTGCACTCTATATAAAGGGAGGTAGCACGCAGTTCGTTACTCCTGTGGGGGTCCGGGCGGGGACACCAAGAGCCCGCCGATGAGCCAGCTTGGTGTCCAAGGCGAAACCCCACACAAGACACGGCACAAACCTAGAAGAATTGCTGAGTTTTAATTCACCGGCCGTGAAAGCGAATATACCATCTTTTTGGAAGCCTTCATAGGGAGGTTCAGGCTGCTTGAGCTTTTAGTTCTCGCAGTCAAGGAGTGCGGTTGCACTCTATATAAAGGGAGGTAGCGCGCAGTTCGTTACTCCTGTGGGGGTCCGGGCGGGGACACCAATAGCCCGCCGATGAGCCAGCTTGGTGTCCTAGGCGAAACCCCACACAAGACACGGCACAAACCTAGAAGAATTGCTGAGTTTTAAATCCAAAAATTATTTCTAAGTTCCCTAACATAAGGTTTAGGCGTGGAATGGTGTAAAATATCTTCCACACAAATTGTCTACTGCTATATCGAAGCTTATCAGGTTGACATCCCAAACGCACTAGATTTCCATCAAAGAGATCCATTCGAAATAAATTGGCTGATAAATCCTCAAATGTGCTATAACGTCTTGAAATAAAAATCCATAAGCATAAACCTACTTAGCAGACAGTATAGCCGAAATTGAGAATGCAATACACTAGCTACTTAATAATAAAGTTGGCATACATCGCGAAGATCTTGTATGAAGAGTCCTTCTGACGTAGATTCCATGTAGGCCGGTTGGCACACGTTCTTTCCAGTGAACAGATTTTCCGAGTCCCTACTCGCCTATATTCCATTATTCCGGAAGATGTTCCCAAAAATCCCATGACATCTTACCTCCAGCTCTTTTAGTACTTCATGGAGACAGTCCGATCTACCATTTTCAAACCACTATGATGCATATCTGGCAACATAATGTTATAAATATTCGAGTCGCAAACTAACACTTGCAGCTTTGTGCCACAGAAAACATCCTAACACGACTGGTTCACTTCCCGTTCTAAAATATCAACACCGGGTCCGAAATCATTTTTCAACCAAAACTGTTTTTTTCGATCCTCGCGTACTGTATTTGATTATGGCCTTGATGTGTGAAACGATACACTGACAATCTTAAGAGTGGTTTACGTAGCATGCTAGTACCATTTCTAGTTTCTAGGCTAGATTCCCTAGATGAGTAACGAATTCTCCAACACTTTGCACACACCAAAGCAATGGCTTGCCCATCTAGCCTATTTATGATATATGGATTTTAAGGCCCACATCATATACGTTGATTGCCTTCCAACTCTTTTTAGACTGGTATCTTCACACACAAATATCTGCCAAGCACGTAGACCTTGAGCGCGCGGTGTTAGTAGACATACAGTACAGCCTCACCGCCTCACCTGTTGCGTGCGGCCTACTTCCCTCAGCCACTCCGATGCGAAACATAAACCTTGTGCCTTGGATTCTACAACTCTAATATTTTCTGATCCAAACGACGATTCTCTTGATCTCTTCGGTATTTTTCCCAGTAATGAGTACTGCATGTTCCCCCGATGTTTTCGTGGTTCAATCTCTTCACATAGAAACTCGTAAATATACCAAATGAGATCTCTCATATCGAAGCTCTCTCCATCTAGTGTAAACTTGATGAAACGAAATACCTCAGCTCCGCGCGTTCTTCAAACAGGTGATTCCTCTAAGAAAAACAATCAGTGGCCCTCATCTAAATGGTCAGAGTGTGGAGATGATGCTAGTGTGTGCTGTTCACCTCGTATGGAGATGATGCAATTGTGGGCTGTTAACCTCGTATGGGGATGTTGCAAGTGTGTGCTGTTAACCTCGTATGGAGATGATGCAAGTGTGAGCTATTAACCTCGTATGGAGATGATGCTAGTGTGTGCTGTTCACCTCGTATGGAGATGATGCAAGTGTGTGCTGTTAACCTCGTATGGAGATGATACTAGTGTGTGCTGTTCACCTCGTATGGAGATGATGCAAGTGTGGGCTGTTAACCTCGTATGGAGATGATGCTAGTGCGAGCTGTTAACCTCGTATGGAGATGATGCAAGTGTGAGCTATAAACCTCGTATGAAGATGATGCAAGTGTGGGATGTTAACCTCGTATGGAGGTGCTGCTAGTGTGAGCTGTTAACCTAGTATGGAGATGATGCTAGTGTGAGCTGTTAACCTCGTATGGAGATGATGCTAGTGTGGGCTGTTAACCTCGTATGGAGATGATGCTAGTGTGGGCTGTTAACCTAGTATGGAGATGATGCTAGTGTGGGCTGTTAACCTCGTATGGAGATGATGCTAGTGTGGGCTGTTAACCTCGTATGGAGATGATGCAAGTGTGAGCTGTTAACCTCGTATGGAGGTGCTGCTAGTGTGAGCTGTTAACCTCGTATGGAGATGATACTAGTGTGAGCTGTTAACCTCGTATGGAGACGATACCAGTGTGAGCTGTTAACCTCGTATGGAGATGATACTAGAGTGAGCTGTTAACCTCGTATGGAGATGATACTAGTGTGAGCTGTTAACCTCGTATGGATATGATAGTAGTGTGAGCTGTTAACCTCGTATAGAGATGATGCTAGTGTGAGCTGTTAACCTCGTATGGAGATGATACTAGTGTGCGCTGTTAACCTCGTATGGAGGTGCTGCTAGTGTGAGCTGTTAACCTCGTATGGAGATGATGCTAGTGTGAGCTGTTAACCTCGTATGGAGTGATGCAAGTGTGAGCTGTTAACCTCGTATGGAGGTGCTGCTAGTGTGAGCTGTTAACCTCGTATGGAGATGATACTAGTGTGAGCTGTTACCCTCGTATGGAGATTATGCAAGTGTGGGATGTTACCCTCGTATGGAGATGATGCAAGTGTGAGCTGATAACCTCCTATGGAGCTGATGCAAGTGTGAGCTGTTACCCTCGTATGGAGATGATGCAAGTGTGGGATGTTACCCTCGTATGGAGATGATGCAAGCGTGTGCTGTTAACCTCGTATGGAGATGATGCTAGTGTGAGCTGTTAACCTCGTATGGAGATGATGCTAGTGTGTGATGTTCACCTCGTATGGAGATGATAGAAGTGTGGGCCGTTAACCTCGTATGGAGATGATGCAAGTGTGGGCTGTTAACCTCGTATGGAGATGATGCAAGTGTGAGATGTTCACCTCGTATGGAGGTGATGCAAGTGTGGGCCGTTAACCTCGTATGGAGATGATGCTAGTGAGTGATGTTCACCTCGTATGGAGGTGATGCAAGTGTGGGCCGTTAACCTCGTATGGGGTTGATGCAAGTGTGGGCTGTTAACCTCGTCCGGAGATGATGCAAGTGTGAGCTGTTACCCTCGTATGGAGGTGATGCAAGTGTGGGATGTTACCCTCGTATGGAGATGATGCAAGTGTGTGCTGTTAACCTCGTATGGAGATGATGCTAGTGTGAGCTGTTAACCTCATATGGAAATGATGCTAGTGTGTGATGTTCACCTCGTATGGAGATGATGCAAGTGTGAGATGTTCACCTCGCATGGAGGTGATGCAAGTGAGGGCCGTTAACCTCGTATGGAGATGATGCTAGTGTGTGATGTTCACCTCGTATGGAGGTGATGCAAGTGTGGGCCGTTAACCTCGTATGGAGATGATGCAAGTGTGGGCTGTTAACCTCGTACGGAGATGATGCAAGTGTGGCGCAATCATTTTAATTTTGAATTCTCTGAATAACCATGTCAATTTTTACGTAACATTTCTAATTTGGATTTTGTTTAATAGAAACTTGAAACCCATATATTTATTTTCAGTCTGGTACCTCCCTGGTAAGTTAAACATTACGGTTTCTACTATTTCTATTTTCAAATGAGAATGAACTTAACACTAATGCAGCAAACAGCTGATTGGTAACTCAGCATTCGGAAGGTTAATATGTCTTAAAATCTCCTAATAAAGCAAATTTGGCTTCACAAATGGTTTTTCTCCTTTATTCATTACTATGTGTCAATTAAAGAGATCTTCTGTTTACATTTTGGCTCTGCATACGCAACATGCAGGCAGTCCCATGGTGACGGGGCAGTGCACCTTCCCCTCACCCAGAGGCCCCGGCTTGGTCAATCATTTTAGTAACTGATGCGGGTGCTGGAACGGGGAGCACTGAGCCTCATGAGGACAGTTGAGTAGCTGTCAGATGGTGAGGCGGCGCTCTGATCATGGAAACCGAGATTAACGGCCGAGGGGGCTCGATGCGCGGAAAACGCGACACCCCAATATCTGCATGCCAATGGATGGGAAGCAGTCGCTTGGTAGGCCTAGGTCCTTAATGGCTACAGTGCCAGGGTTTATTTTTATAGGCTACACGCAAATGGCTTCATACCGCTATGGATTTTAGTGTGATCTTTCTAAGTTCCACTGTTGGTAAATTTGGCTTCGCGTAGGCTAGTTGACTTTGAGTTCTTGCTGCTATGGATAAGCATACGTTCCTTTGCACATATACATCGCTTCGGAAATGTTACATGCTAATGGCATTTTTCCGCTATGGATATGCATGTGTGCCTTTAAACTTCCTTTATCCCTTAGCTTAGCACACCTTACATACGTGGGACTTTTCTCCGCTATGGCTAAGGATGTGTTTTTCAGAATTTCGGTAAACGCGGCCTCGGATACGTTACATACGGTTTCTCGCCGCTGTGGATTTGGATGTGTGCCTTCAAATTTCTTTTCTGGTTAAACGAGGCTTCGCAATCATTACACATATATGGCATATTGCCACTATGGATCTGCCAGTGTAACTTCAAACTTCGTCGGTACCCAAACGTTGCTTCGCATAGCTTACATGCATATGGCTTCTCACCGCTATGGATTAGAATGTGGGACTTCAAACTTGCTTTAACCCTAAACTTGGCTTCGCATACGTTACATACATATGGCTTCTGACCACTATGGATAACCATGTGTACCTCCAAACTTCCCTTTCTGTTAAATTTGGCTTGGCATACAGTACATACATTTGGCTTCGTGCCGCTATGGACTTGCATGTGTACATTTAAGCTTACTTTATGCCTAAACTTGGCTTCGCATATCTTACATATATATGGCATCCCGCCGCTATGGATTAGCATGTGCACATCGAAAATTCCTTTACGGGCAAACGTGGCTTCGCAAACGCTACAAGCATATGGCCTTTTCCCGCTATGGATTAGCATGTGTGCCTTCAAAATTTCCTCGCGGTTGAATTTGGCATCGCATACTTTACATGCATTTGGTTTCTGGCCACTATGTATAATCATGTGTCTCTTCAAATTAGTTTTTCGCGTAAATTTGGCTTTGCATACGTTACATGAATATGTCGTCTCCGCTCTGTGGATTAGCAGGTGTTTCTTTAAAAGTACTTTGCTGTTGAATTTGGCGTCGCATACGGTACAGTATACCTTCTCGCCGATATGCATAACCCTGTGTGATTTCAAGCGATCTGTCCTCGATAATGTAGAAACTGGGCTTAAGATGTTTGGCTCGAAATCATGTTTTATAATACATTTTCCATTAGATCCAGTGTTAGCATATTGTCTTCCACTATTATTTAAAGCGTTAATCATCCTTGCACCAGGATTCAACGTATCTGGACATATCAGCCTGAAACAGTTATTACTAACAGAATAATACTAATAATAATAATATTTAAATAATGTCAAAATATAGAGGTCCAAGCAGTGAAATTTTATTTGGTGCAACTACCAGGAAATTAGTCATCAAACATTGAAGCGTATGCGGAAAAAGACTTCTATGTTACATTGTGTGTAAATGGAATATAGACGTTTCTTCCGACGTACGGTTCAATTACAGGGAACTGTTTCCGTTTTCACTCCCCATTAGTATGTATTTCAAACAGTCCGAATATTTAACAATATCATACATATTTAACATACAATATAGTGTGTCTTGTCAGTGAGTATTGGGATTGTATCTTACTCTTCACAATCTTTCGATTTAAAGTCGGTTTTAAGTGCCGAGTGGAATAGAGGTCAGGGTGTTAAGATTCCACACTTCTTGACCGTCGCCTATGGATACCTAGTGCGCATGTTAAAGTAATAGCTTCAATTTTTGCGCATAATTGAGGTGAGCTTTCGCACAGGCGGCTAAGATGCTTAGAACAAAGAATACATGAGTGTTGCTGGTCCTACAGCTGATAGTAGTGTTTCAGATGATTGTGATTTATCTGGTGGCAATTTGAACATTTTATTTGACACAGTTTGCCTTCAGAATTTAATAAATATGACAGCATGTTTCCCAGTTGATTTAAAGGCTCTTCAATGAAAGTTCAGAACTTTGAAAATCTGAGATTTGGATGGGCTGTAGTTCCTAGTTTGTTGTGTGAATTATGTGGTTTTTAAAGAAACAAATTTTGCTCTTCAAAAAGGCAGTAACGCTTTCCTGAAGTAAAAAGATGCCTTGTTTATGGCATAAGGTCAATAGGTTGTGGTTACAGTGATTCCAAAAGGTTTGCGTGCATTATGAACCTCCCACCACCACCCTTGCTAAGGGCTTGTATTGAAATGTGAAAGCTTTATCTTCTTTTGTATCTACCTATGCAGAAGAATGCATGAAGACTGCTGCCCTAGAAATTCAGGAAAAGAAAGGTAAAGAAGGTAAAGAAGGTACCTCAGGGGAAGAAGAAAACTGAAAGAAGACAAGGAATTTGAAAAGGAAGGTCCCACATTTGGAGCAGGAGAAGTCTAATGTTGACATGTAAAAACAAAGAGGCTCAATCATAATGTGAAACTTCCAACCTAATTTACTCAAAAATTAAAAATCGTGTTTCTCTTGCAGGTTCAAACAAGAAAACGTCAAGTTCTAATTCAGCTATCTATCTCAACAAGGATTCAAATTAAAGAAAATGAAATAGGGCATGTTCTGTGCCAAAACCGTAAAGACATATGGCTCCATTAAAAAACTGCATGTGAAGAAAGAAAAATATTATTGAAATTTAGCATCTTTCTTGAAAAAAAAATCATAATTGTAGACACAATGGAGATAAATTCACAATTCTGGTAGGACATGAAGGACACTAATAGCAATAAGAATGTGAAAGAATAATTAAAATAGATGCATTTTTGTAGTTGCTAGGGGATTTGAAGAAAGTTACAATTTCTTTAATAATTTTATTTTGGACACCCCTGGAAGTGTAAATTAAGCATTCTGAAGGTATAACCGTCTTAATTAGCAGTGAACCACCAGAATGAATATAAGGTGATTGGTTTAGAATTATGGATTTTTTCAATAAACGTACATATACATTCTGTATATTTTACAATTTCATATATATTAAACATAGGTACAATATAGTGTGTCTTGTCGGAGAGTATTGGGATTGTAACTTACCCTTCACAATCTTCCGATCTAAAGTCGCTTTTATTTGCTGAGTGCAATAGAGGACAAGGTGTTAAGTTTCCACTCTGCTTGACCTTTGCCTCTGGATACCGGATGCGCATGTTAAAGAAACAGCGACAATTTTGCACATAATTGAGGTGAGCTTTCACACAGGCGGCTAAGATGCTTAGAAAAAGGATACATAATTGTTGTAGTGTTTGTTATTGAATTTTTTCTTGTTAATGGCGCAGTTGTTTCAGATTCAATGCAGCACTCCATTTCTTAAATTCTTGATATTGAGCTGTTTTTATTAGACAATGTGATGCAACACACTGTACTATTTTTCTGTAATGCTTGTTTGCATACTAGTATTACGTCTTCATACATGTAACTTGTGTAATTCTGTACTCAAGTGTTGCAATATTCACAACATTTCTTATGGTTGATTTCTCAATGAGATGTGGCTGAACTTACCGTGGTGTAATATTTTGACACAATTGCAATTTTCTCTGTATCCGTTTTTCTGTTGGCTCCACCAATATTTTGGGAGGGTTGAATCATGTTGTTTTCTCCATTCCTCCTAGCTACGTATTTAAGAATTGTGAGGCTTCTGCTCGTGCATTAATCCTCGCTCTTAGCCATCAAACTGGCATATGAAGCAGTCGTGGGTTTGGGCTCTGGTCCACTTTTCACAACCAATCACATCAAGTACCACACAATTGCTTATTTAAATTACTATCATGTAGCTATTTCACTGCCACGTATCAATCGATATATTTATTTTCGTGTGTGCTCTTTCATGTACTGTTGAGCATTATCCATGAATCCGCATTCCGTTCCATTCAATGTCATGACAAATGGTGACTTTTCTGCTTTGTTTATTGACGTTATCCGTTACGTAACTATAGAATATTGAAACTCTGTATTGTAGGTCAACCCGTTCTTTTTCCCGTTTCAATGGGGTCAGGAATGAGATGCGATTATAATCTATGTGGCGGATGGTTTATACGGGCGGATGCCCTTCTTAACGTCAACCTCATGAGAGGAGTTAATGATAGATGAAAAGAATGAAGATGAATGAAATTGGGCAAGGATGTGTAAGGAAGCGACCGTGGCCTGTCAGAAGGTACCGTCCCAGGATTTGCCTGGAGTTAAAATATGGGAAACCATTTCAAGGAAGGCTGACAGTGGGGCTCTAACCCACGACTACCGAGTCCACAGAGAGCTTGGCCCCATGGCCTAGCGCTGCGCTTTAACGAGCAGTCAGTAACATTGAAATTCTAAGATTTGAAAGTAATACTGTGTGTATTTACTTTTTTGCTTATTAGCCTATTTTCACATTTTGTAAAATTGTGGAAAAAGTAGACTTATGAAATCGATCTGGGCAAATGTCTCTCTGTCTGTCTGTCTGTGTGTACCAACTCCTGAACGGCCGCAGCTATCGACAACAAATTTGGTATGAGTAAAGATATATACCTGAATATCTCATGGCCATACATGGATAATAATATATCAGATTAATTTACAAGAGCCCATATATAACGGTGTTGCCAACATGATTCTATGTCTGTTGATAGGTCCAATCCTTATAACCATGAAACTTCCATGCTATGAATTGGATTTCAATCACTTATCGAACCGTGATTTGAGCACCGGAGCATATATTAATATAAGATTTCTTTATTGTAAACAGGGCTGCCAACTAATGAAATATTAACTCTATAATCTTTTATCCCAATTTTAATATACCAGAAATGATGCAGGCCAACATTTCTAAACATTCCATACCTTCAAATGTAGATTAATTTCCGATAACCGATATACGGCAGTGCTGCCAACATGATTCAACGCGTGCTGATAGGTTTAATGCTTAATCACATGTAACATCCACACTAATAAATTAATTTCTTTACAAATTGGCACATATATAGATCATAATATTTCAATTTAAGTTTGAGCGTCCTATATATGGCAGTGTTGCCAACCTGACTTAAGCGCATGCTCATTAATTCAATGCTAAAATACAGGTAACTTGCACACTATCTATTGGACCTCAAACAAATGCTGCATGTGCATTGGGTACCTTAAGAGATGGGACTTGAAATATATTCAGAGTCACCAGGTCTGCCAACTGTTGATATATGGTGACTTTAATTTTGAACCATAGTAGATTAGGGAGTATGCAGGCAAACATATCTAAATTTTGCAATTTAAAGAACACAATATTCAAGATTAAATTTGGAGCAACCCACACACGGCAATGTTGCCAACATGCGTGCCTATAAGTTCAATGTATAACTGCACGTAAACTCCATACAAACGAATGGATTTTTTCCACATTTTGTAAGTGCAATGTATGCTGTTGGATATATAATTGTGCTCAATGTGAGAGTCAGCAGGGCTGTCAACTGTCTATAATAATATCTTTTACCCTCTATATTCAATATCTTGGAATATGTGTACGGAACTCACTACGAATTAAGGAAACTGTGAGTCCAAGATGCTTTAGTCATAATTAGAGTAAATCGTCAAAGTAAGTGCTACCAACATAATCCTATGCAAGCATACAAGATCAACGATTAACCAGATATAATAGACTAGGCACGTTTTCAAAAATAAACAATGCAAGAAGCATTTCATGTAACACTTGGGAAAACAACGTTTTTAGGGTATTTCGACCCCACTGAATACGAATCTGCCTGTTGCCTAAGCGAAATTTGGACCGGAAGTCCGGTATCCAAGATGGCGGCCAAAATGGTCGTCAAAACTCTGTTGCCCTATATCTCTCTTGTCCGGTGGAGTAAAATATTTATTTAAACGCCGGGTTAGTGGTTTTCTCGGATTCTTATCATATTGACATGCTCAGAAATTACTTACCTTAAGTTGGAGTGCATGGGATCCAAGATGGCCGCCGAAGGAAGTGAAGAAAACGACCATTCTAGAGTTCAAACATTGTTTATTGTAGGATTGTAAAAAAGATAATAAAAACATTATAGTGTCGTTAGCTGAAGGCAATAATACATGAAAGATAATAAATCAACCATAAATCAAGCACTTAAAGAGTTAAGACATTGGTGAGAGCGGTGGCACAACTTGGTGCAAGTCAGTGCATTCTTTTTGCACGTGCACATTGATGTCAGGCAATGAGACGAACAATTGCAGGTTAGAATATCCGTGCAGGCTTTGGGGACGGGCTCAAGGGTCATAAGGATGGGAATGTACTCATCTTGGTGAAGCCTCCACCCATATGACTCCGGATTCATCACCAGCGGACGGGCATGATGAGCATTTTCCCACACATTCACCTGAAATGTTTTTTTAAATTATAATTACCGAAGAGCAACTAGTTATACTGATCACAGTATGCTTCCCATCTTTTATTTCTTTACCTGGTAATGGCATCTTAGGAGGTGAGGTCGCAGCGCATCGCTTGTTGGAGGCAAGGCTTCTGGCTTTTTCACAACACCGAAAAGCTGATGTCTGGCTTCATCCCCGCTAGATACATATTTGCCACCTGTTCAGTGAAAAAGAAACGTTGTAACATTATATTAACCTTTGGACTTGACTGAAACACCTGAAAAAACTTTACCAACCTTATAGAGCGGTACGAGGAACTTCTCTGCATTCGCCTTTGATGAGGGAGTTGGCGGAGAGTGCCCAAGGTTGTCCAGAAGTTGGCAGGCGGTTCCATTGAAGACTTTCCACGCTGCTTTCTTCGATATCGTTGCAAGGTGAGACGTCGAGTCGCAACCCGTGACTGTGTGGAACGCCAAGATGTTCTTCTTTTGAGCATTAGGAAGAATTTTGCAAATCTCATGTACTGGGAGATACTTCCTTTCTTTTGCTGTGCCACTCATCATCCACACTTTGGAACTGGACATTTTGAAAAAAGTGATGGATCAACAGTAAACAAATGTCGGTATCCCTGGCCATGACGACGATGTTGTCAGCATCGGAGTGGACAGCATGTAGTACAACGCGAGTATCAGCCTCTTCATGTGTTGCTGCTAGAGCACTGATGTCAAATTGGGTGATGGTTGATCGCACATCGTCTTCGTGTATGAGTCCTCCGGAAACAACAACTTCGATGTATTCAAAGACATGTTGAAGAACTTCCTGAGAGAGAAAGCGGGCTAGGTCGGCCTTGTTTTCTCCCAGTGCAAGAACATTCTTCCAATCTTTTGGCAGTGGAATGGCTGCACTTGTAATGTCCCTTCTGACTGGAGCAGCTCCCCTGCTCCGTCTGCAGCGGATCCCACTTTTAATTGATTTGGGACGATACCGGTCGAAAAAGATGTCGACTCTGGCATGCGGTCTTCCAAGGTGAACTATCCTGTCGATGAAGATTGCAGCAAGGTCTCCAAAAGTAGTGGCATTTGCTGGTTTCCCTATGCTGTTTACTAAAGCTTGACCGTCTATAATCAGTTTCGAAGTGTTCCGATCAATGTCAATGGAGTTTGGGCATTCCACGCCTTCAGCAACGAGTTTTAATATTGATGATTTTTCAGACGATCTGAGGGTGACATCCATTTACGCCAACAATAAAGGTACAGGAAGAAGCTCATGCTTCAAAATGGAGGGCAAGTCAATTTGTCTGCCTGCTTCGTAAGCTACAATTAGACGACGTAGAACATCCCTGTCAGCCTCTACAACCTTCTTCCGATCTTTAGTGTCCTTGATTTTGAAGAGGTCTGAGAGAGTAAATGCAGAGTTTTTCTGTATGGTAGCATAAAAACTTTGGGCAGGTTTTTCAGAAGACTTGTAGAACAAGGCGCTGATTCACAAAGTTGATAACCAGATCAAAAGCCACGCTTCTTTGCTTCAAGGAGCGATGTCTGAATAACTTTGGTTGCCCGGTCTTTTGTGGCGACGTTGCAGACACTTGAGCTTGGGAGCCGTAGGGTCCATCAAATTGAACGACTGCATAACCATGAGAAGTGCATCTTCGTAGGAGTTATCTCTCTTTCTTCGACCTAGTTTCTCTCTACAATTGGTTTTCGATAGGACTTGTCCATACATAGCGAAGGTATGCTGAGCGATTTCTCTTCTCCAATGCAACAATAGAGCCCAGCGCTGAACCGTGGAGACATCGTGAGTTATACCAAGTAATCCACCGGCCCCCTTGCTGATACCTACAATCCATTCCTGTGCGTGGTCTTGATCAACTTGGGGGAATTTCTGCGGGGAACGTAGCACAGCGAAGTCTCCATTCAAGAACTCTTCCTCAATTTCGGCCGGCAACTGATTCATGTCGCAGATGTATGCTATGACAGATCTGAAGTAATTTACGTGGTCATATCGGGCGATGAATGGACGCATTTCCGTTAGAGCAGCTCGATATGTGTTCCACTTTCCATCTCAGATTCCTCTCGTAAACATTAGTAGCGTCAGGACCATGTCCATGTAGGACCACCAAAATTCAAAATTTGGGCTTTCTTTGGACTTTTCCTCTACAAACTCAGACAATAATTGCAAGTTATTTTCGCTTTGAAGGAAACATTTCAACTGCAAGGGTTCCTTCGGTATGCGCATGAACTCTGCATAATCAACGCTATGCTCTTCAAAGAATGACGCGATCTGAGGAGCTAAAATCTGCCATATAGCTTGAAGCGTAATCTTGTGACCCCTCATCCCTTTTCCATAGGCCTTGCTCACAATTACTTTGGATATACTGCCTTCACCCATTAGTCCGCTTTCTAGCCACATTTCGGTCAGGCCGCTTCCTGTCATGTGCTTTCCGATAACCTTGAGGAAGTTCATAGCTATGTGAAGATCACCCATCCTAAGAATAACTCGGCTCTGCACCTTTTCCGAACACCATTTCAGTTCCAACAGCTTGTAATAAAAGGCCTGGTCTGTTGTCAGTATTACATGACGCTTTCCAAGTTTATCAGCAGCCGCAATGCATCTTCGAACGACGGTGTTTAGTGTTGTCATCTCGTGAGCAGGGTTCAGGATCAAGGGCATATATCCAACTGCCGAAACTTCGTAAGTTGAGGTGGATGATTTTTTATTGAATTATGTCCATCCCAGCTTGATCGTGTCGTTTACACGAAAAATCCCGAAGGCAAAATCTTGTATTCGAGACTCCTGGACACACAGCGGCAGGTTTTTCATATCTCCCGGCTCACTAACTCGAAACCAATCGTCTTCTACTGCTTTTGAATAATATGGCTCCGGTCTCACCTTAGGAATTTTTGGTGGCAACAACTGATTTAGTACACATTTAACCGCTGAAAACTGCATATCTGACAGATATTGCACTCCAAATAAAAGAACACGTAAACATAACAAGGTTTCGGCGACCTTCTTGGGCGCCATCTTGGATCCCATACACTCCAAACTAAGGTAAGTAATTTCTGAGCATGACAATATGATAAGAATCCGAGGAAACCACTAACCCGGCGTTTAAATAAATATTTTAAGCCAAAGGACAAGAGAGATATAGGGCAACAGAGTTTTGACGACCATCTTGGCCGCCATCTTGGATACCGGAATTCCGGTCCAAATTTCGCTTTGGCAACAGGCAGATTCGTATTCAGCGGGGTCGAAATACCCTTAAAACGTTGTTTCTCCAATTGTTGCATGAAATGCTTCTTGCACTTTATAGAGATGGATTTCCCAAATATGGGCCTGATCTATAACTACCATACTAACAAGTGTATTTCAACCACATGTCGTATGTGTAATGAATGTCTCAAGGCATCTAACTCGGCAAACCTTTGAAGTTATCACATCTGTTGATAAATGTTCTGCATAATTTTGAACCCTAGTCTCAATACATGAAGGCAACAGCACAAAATTTGGCACATGTGTATAAGAGGTATGTTTGCAGATTCATTTCGAACAACCCATGCGTGCCAGCATAACTCTACCCGCGCTGATAGGTTGCATGTTTAATTTCAAGTAACTTCCATAACATTAATGGAAAACGTACAAATGTCATATATTGTATGTTGTAAGTGATATAATAGTGCGCATTTTGAGGGGCAGCAGAACTACCAACTCCCTCTAAGCATTTGAGCTGAATCTGAGAATCCATGGAAATAAATTATTTCAAGTAGTCTGTAGAGTACTATTAGGCTACAATATTTCAGGTATATTTCTAAAATACCATAAATTCCAAGTTAATTTCGTCATTACTCTAGATAGATGTATATAAGCCAATCATTTTTATGAATCTCATATTTTAAGAAAATTGGTTTTTGAGAATTTTGGGTCTCTGATCGACTGTCACAAGCAGAGATGTCTTAGTGTTTTGATTGGTCACTGCTGAGCAGGAGCAGGTTCCATAGACTCAATAATGGTCTACCTCAGGGTTCAGTTTTATCCACTATGCTATTTAACTTATACATTCATGACCTGCCAGAAAATGTATCCCGTAAATTCATATATGCGGACAATATAAATCATACAGTCCAGTGCGCCACTTTTGATGAAGCAGTGGATTTGATGAGTGAAGACCTTAAGAGGATGAATGTTTATTTCAGAAATTGTCGGCTACAACCAAGTCCTTCTAAATCTGAGGTAACCACATTTCACCTTAACAACCTACAGGCAAACTACCAACCTAGAGTGAAGTTCGGGAACCAATATCTGAAGTACAACAGTCCCCTAAGTATTTATGAGTGATTTTGGACAGGGCATTAACTTTCAAACAGCATATTGCAAAAACAGCAGCACAATTAAAAAGCCGTAATAACCTACTAAGTAGGTTAGCTGGAACATCATGGGGCACTGATGCCAACACTCTCTGGACTACTGCTTTGGCTGTCGTATACTTTCCGGCTGAATACTGTGCAGGCGTATGGTTGAACAGCTGTCATTGCCAACTGAACTGGTTGATATTGAACTCCGCCAGACAATGCGGATAATCTCTGGCACTATACATTGAACTCCCTCACAGTGGCTACCTGTACTGTGTAATATTGTTCCTCCTCATATCAGGAGACAGCAAGCCCTTTCTCGCCTGTGGCGCAGAATTATGGATAATGAAGATCTCCCAATCCACCAAGACGTCAATCAACCTAGTACATCCAGGTTAAAATCACGAAAACCAGCCTAGAAGACGGCTATAGAACTTACTTCAGCTCCATTCGACCCCCGAAATATATGGAAAGTTGAATGGTCTACCTCTCCACCTCGTGGCCTAATTGAAGTACTTCATCCTACCATCAAACTACCTGGATTCCATCTCCCTCGAGCTGTCTGGTCCCGTCTCAACAGAATTCGATGTGGCACTGTGGCACTGCTCGCAGTGGGGTTGGATCGACTCGCCTCGTTGTGAATGTGGATACCATCAAGCACATCGTGCAGGAATGTCCTCTATGCATCATACGCTAAATTAAAATTACTGTAAATTAACTGCTGAGCTTTTTGTGAGATCATATCCGCAGTGTTTGGTTTCCAGTCAGTATAATGTTCTATTTTGTTTTTCGAGTATATGTGATAAGGTTACTGATTATTTCTCCAGTTCTTTGATCTACATTTATCTTTGCGTTTCGTGTGTCGTGCAAGACCGACATCGTTTTTCTGCTAAGCGTATTATTCGAGATGAGATGAAAAATAGATAACATTCAAGAGAATGTATCATATTATTATTATTATTATTAACCATTTTGACATTTTAGGATGGCTAAGCTTAACCACTTGGATAATTTCGCCAGGATGGAACGATTATGAAACGGAATAGCGAGAAGTGATAGTGATATCAACTCAGTAATGTGGGAGAAGTGTTTTCTCTTTGGACATAAAAGGACATTCGATGAATGTGAGTTAACTGATGTAAGTAATATGTTTGTGAACATATTTATGTAGACATTTGAATATAGTAGACAGGGTATTTTTAGTTTGGTTTGTGTTTAGAATTAGTTATATTGAAAGTAGGACTGAGAGGAGTCAATGTATACACTTACATATATTTAGTGTTTCTAATATAGCGAACACACAGGGTGTTCAAAAATTGTATGGATATTTCTATTTTATGATCAGAGTGAATTTTAATGATATTTTCTTTTCTTTGAAACTCCTAGAAGTGATAAATAGTTTTTAAACCCCCTAACTTTATAATGACGAGGTTATAGACCATATTTTTAATTCATTGCAGTTCAATTCATTTTATTACAATCAAAGTCAGACAGGATTAGGAATGTTGTTTTATTTTCACTATTGTAGTTGTTTTTAGTTAATACCTTTGCGGGCACGTTTTGTTTTGCTCGTCCTTTTTATAGAAAATCTGTCTTATATTTGTAGTAGTTAGTCAGATGCTGTGCTATGGATAAGAGGCGCCCACTTTTGACATCTAAACCCGTTGCTACCCGCCCTCTCCATCCGTAGCGAGTACGGTATATCTATCCCAACTCAACATCATTTCCATCTTTAAGAATGTCCTAAATGAGCAACTAGTCAGCGTTAGACTGAGGTTTGCCTAGCCGGGGACTGGAATCATTCTCCATCCTTAGATAACGACATGGTTTCACTTCGCCTGTAATAAGATCAAGAAGGATGATTGTGATGTTGTTAAGTATGTGATACACCGGACTGTTTGAGGATGCAAATCAAAGCAAGGGATCAAATAATACAGGAACTTATAACAAAGCTTCATGAATCAGAAGAAACGGTGAAGGATGTGACTAAGCGGCTCTCTACTGGGATCAGTGTGGCAGAGGGCGAGCAGGAGCAAACTGCTAACAATGAAGTCTCATAATGGGTGATTCGATGATGAAGTGGAGCGGGGATATATCGAGGAAAGCGGACAAGGAAGTGATGTGCTATCCGGCAATGAAAATTGACCAGCTGGCCCATCAAGTTGAAGAAGTGCCAATAGAAGATTGTGACACAGTTAAACTAATGCTTATCCATCTTGGGACTAATGACTTAAAGAAGAAGGCTACAGCCGAATTTATTATGAGCCAGCTTTACGAGTTAAGTACGAAAGCCAGAACTTAAGTTTAGGAATGCGAAAATTGTGTCGAGTGGCATTGTACAGCGGGGAGATGTCCCACAATAGCGAGTTAAGTCCGTTAATGGTCGCATGGACTGGGTGTGCACACAATTAGGATAGTTTATATCGATGCTGGATCGGGAACCGTGACTTCGCTCGAGATGAGCTACATTTGAATCGACGGGGCACCGTGCAATCTGCACGAGAGAGTCATCGAACTTCGTGAGGATTTGGACCGGAGAGAGGCAGCCGTCACGATTGGGAGAAGCGATTGGAGACACTTCGAAATGGAGGTATGGCTCTAGGATTGCTGAAGGTTAATTGTCAGAGTATAGGGAATAAAATAAGAGAATTTTGGAATCCAGTAGAGAAATATTCACCGGACGTTATCATAGCTGCTGAATCATGAGGATGCAAATACTGTAGTAATGAAATAATAATTGGGGGTACTTGCGTAATGTACAGAAGAGACTGGGGTAAGAGAGGTGGTGGTTTATTGTTTGTGTTCGTAGGGACATCGAAGGTTGCTTAAAATGGGCCAATAGGCATCATGAGCTGTTAAGTGTAGAAAGCAAAATTAAACTCTCTTCGGGTGATAGGGGCGTATCGAGCACCGAAGGAAAACTCCTTGCTACGGGATACCCTTTATGACATCACCTGTACGGGTAAAGCTATGGAAAAGAATGTTATAATTGCCAGGGATTTAAATCTTCCAAGCATGAACTGGTCTGGTGATTCAACTAGTGGTAGCCAAGCTCAACTTGCAGCAAACAAGCTAGTTAGGGAGGGGGGTTTCTCCCAGGTAGTTGATTTCCCCACGAGAGGGAATAATATTTTGGACGTTTATTTAGTACATCCTGTGGCGCTGTACATTTGTTGGATGAATGTTCCTGGAATTAGTGACCACTCCAGTGTTGAACTAAATATTAGACAGAGTGACACTTATATACTTGACTCCGGCGAAGCAGTTAAAATATTTCAGTACAGCAGAACAGGTCAGAGCAAATATCAGGATTACATGAATGAGTCATTTGTAAGATGGGAGACAGAGGAGTGTCATATAAATATATTTTGGAATTTTTTTTTAAATATCTTAGATCTTGCTATTGAGCAATTCGTGCCGTTTCAATTACTCAAGCAAAACCCTGATGCGGAATATTACACAAGGAAAATCAGGGGACACAATAGGAAATTAAGGAAAGCTTATAACAAACGACTCGATAGGTACGAGCTTATGCAAAAGTTTAACTTATTATCGAAACAGCTAGTCCTCGAAAAGAAGGCTGCTCACGATAATAACCTGCAAAACGTAATTGGGGGAGCGGGTGGTGGGTGGAAAAAATGTTATAGTTACGTCAGAAGGCTGAAAGAAATACGAAGGATCTATGATAATGTCCGGAGATGGTGAATTAATTACAGGTAATTACTAATTAATCACATATATGGTGTGGTAGGGTGTATAATAAATTTCATTGCAGTGTGTTGGACCTTTACTATGATTCTGATAGCCAACCTTTCCGAACAAACCAAACGTCGATTCTAGCAACAATTAAAAAACTACGGAGAAGTATAACGCAAGGCCCGGATAATATTTGTGGAGATGTGCCAAAACTGAGAGACAGTCATTGGGCGATATTTGGAGTGTTGTTTAATGTATCAATTAATAACACACAAATACCAAAAGACTGGAAAGGAGCTAAAATAGTTCCAATATTCAAGGGAGGGAACAGATTGGCATTCGGAAACTATAGGCATATTAGCCGCACATCCATCATATCTAAATTGATGGAGCACCTTATTTCTGATTACTCAAGGGAACAGTAGCGAAAGTTATCATGGATTAATGGGAGAGGATGCGGATTTAGACAAGGGTACTCATGCGAGAGTCAAATGTTATCACTCTTTCATGACATTAATGACTCGCTAGGCAGGGGAGTGAAAGTTGACGCCGAAATTATGGATTTTGCGAAGGCATTTGATATCGTCCCACATGACATGCTACATCATAAATTAGCAGCAACGAAGAATGATAAAAGAGTAATTTAATGGATTTAAGAGTTCTTGACTGGTCAGTCGCAAAAGGTTAAAAGGTTAGGACATTTTGATAACGTCAGGTGTCACTCAGGCTAGTGTGTGATTGGGCCCCTGTTATTTCTGGCACTTATTAACGACCTACCGAATGGGATTCGAAGTGACTGCCGATTGTTTGTGGATGATTGTGTAATATACCTAAAAATTCATAGCTCACAGATGAACGGATAGCACTGTTTAAGGTTACACCGATTGTGTAGTTTAATTTCAGGTAGTTTGAACTTTGGGTACCAGATAATTCACTAACACCTAGCGGCAAACGTTGGAACTTAATAGAACGTTTCTAACTAACCAAATATAACCTACAAAATTTACTACACTACCAATTGCAGTAATGGGTTCTTCATCATGCCATGAATTTATGACATGGGCCCGCCGGCTTTATTGCCTCTCCAAACGAAGACATACTGAAGCATTTTAAAGCTCTAAAACTCCGACAACTTCGGCCGGGTTTGAACCCGCGATCTAGAGCATAGCAGTTCAGAATGCTACCGACGACACCACCGAAGCGAGAGAGAGAGGCACAGAGACGTGAACAGCAAACTCAACCCGTAGTTCGTTAGAATCAGCAGAGTTTGGACTCAACACGGCATACGTTTTGCATTGTTACCTGGAATATTATTGTAGGCACAGCGAGAAATGTGGTCAGGCTGATTTAGCATTATTTCAAGTTGCGCTCAGAACCATCTCTTCTTAAAGGCACCACAATTTCCAGTGCTTCTCCATAAGCTATTCATTTTACTTAAGACATGAGGGTTGTAAAGTTGATAAAAACCATACTTTAAGAGGCGGCGTCTTTTTGGCACATCTCAGTTATTCATGAGCCACCTCGAACGCGATGCTCCCAATTCATTTCTGTCTCGTTGATGATAAATATCGTTTAGATTTTGAGCTAAAAGGGATATGGGGAACTGCAGTTCCTTTTGGAAAATGTGCTTAGCTTCCGGTCTTTCGATTTCTTGATAAGCGCGTAGAGACAAGGTTTCTGAATAAAACCTATGCGGTTACATGTTAACTACGGTGTCACTTGGAACTTGAGGGGACGCCAAACCGTCTCCACCCTGGAAAATGTGTTTAACCTCAGAAATACAAGTGAAAATCCCGCCTTAAAGGCGGTAGAGAAAAATCACAACCGACGAGACGGTTAAATTAATTTCGACATATATAGAGCTACCAAAACATATTTTCACCGTCATCAAGAAATGTAACTTGTGACGCCAGAGAGTGTCTTAAGAACGTAAATATGAGTGACAAAATTCAAAGACCAGATCACCATTTTAATAAAGCCGTCCGTCAGTCGAATCACTACGTGGCTTATTATTACACAGTCATAAGTTGACGCTTAGATTGCTAAACCTCAATGGCTCGAGCAGTGTTTATTTATTTGGGGCGCGATGACTAAACACACAAATTGCTGCAAGTCGATGAAGATAAAAAAAAACGTCGTTGATCTGCCAATTTGATTGGCCAACCACTCGGCTGACTTCTTGCAGAACACGCTATTCATACATGAGGCAAGTGACATGGGCTTGCAAAAGATACGAGCTACGCTATAGAGGGCTTCTTAGCAATACTTGTTTTGACAATAGGAGCGTTTTTGGACTTCTACATACCGCCTAAAAATTTACCGTCAATGAGATAGAAAACTGAGAATTGTAAAAACGATTCCGAATAGTAGAAACAAAATATGGACCACGCATTATGTGCCAATGTGATGAATGTGCGGCTTTTCTGCCTGCCGCATTGCAGTTCTATGACTCAACAAACGAAGCATCTTTATGACTCACCTAGACTTGCACAACGAGGTACATTCACTGCAATTTTTAGAAGAAAACATTTAAGGACCAAAATTCTTCATCTTTATTTTCGCAACACCTTTTGAAGAGGTATGGTTTATTTTCTAACGGATTATCAGATGGTTTGTCTGTTCATCGGTGCAAAGTGTTATACTTGACTTTACCCTCAAACAATTAATGGAAACAAGGCCCAACCACTTTCTTTTAGCATCCGTTCTTCCGCTTCTAATCGCAACATGCCATATCACTTGCAGCGCAAAATGCCAGTCGGAGGAACCAAAAACCCGACGTGAAAGGCAAGGAGATTGAAATAGTATATTCTTTCCGAGCAAAAATAAGTAGGCTAGAACCACAAAGTTGATCCATAAGTCGTGTCAACTTCTCTAGCAGTCCTGTCTACCAAATATGACTTGTATACCCAATCTGTAATACTCTACAAGTCCTGCCTACCCAATGTGTCCTGTTCCCCTGAACAAGGTACCCAATAACTACCACTGGGAAATTCCAAGGTGCTAACTAAAACCTGGGATATCATTCCGTGTTCTCACATGCTATGAGGTGTCATCCAACAAAAACCCAATATCAACAACTTTTTGTATGAAGTTCATACATGGCAAATATCTAAAATTCTCCTTGGATTTTTCACTAGTTGAAATACTTCCAATTTTCTTTTCCTAGTAGTAAATTGGAGTAACGAGGAATCTGTTTACACTTTTCGTTTCAAGTTACAGAAAAATCATATGGGGCTCAGGACACAGTGAGGAATTTAGAAGCAATGGATGTTGCTCACAAAACCTATTCACTGCGTCAAGTGTATATCTTCCAGACAAATTTACATAAGACAGAAATAGCTCCCTTCAAGAGACTAACATCCCTTTCTTAAATATACCCCGACATTGAGAACACTGAACGAGAATGAATAATTTGTGGGCTGCTAAATAGAAAGTTAATATTAGTATCTACTTCATGAGACACAAACAATGACAGACACATCTGACATTGCAAACAAATCATATTCAAGTCCAAAACTTACAGATATGCACATTTAAAGCGATAAAACGCGTGTTTTGTGTGTTGAACACTTACTCTTTGAAGTGATTTCCCCTTCCGACACTTTCTCGTTCCTGGGTATCTTCTTCCACATCCTAGGGATAAGACGGGATAATTTATTTATATGCTTATATTTTAACATAAATTACACACCATGTAATTTTACTGCACTTGAAGTGGAGATATATTCGCTGAACGACTTTCGTACTGTCATTCACATCCTAGTGTTAGAGATAAGTGGTTATAGACTCAAAATATTTAACTTATAATAAACTATCTCCCTTTAACTGAATCTTGAAGTGAAGGAAAATGCTGAGACGTAATAGATATAAGAATTGACGACAAATAAATATTTCTGTTAAAATTTTTAGCCTTAAGACTATAAGAGGTCCTAGGACCCAACAAAAGCATGCATTATTCAATAACAAGCAATAACAATATTTACACCAGCATATGTTTTGAGAATACAGGCATAAATCAATCAACTTTTGGAATATTATACAAGACTTAATTTAACAAATCACTGCAATTTATTATACAAATGTTTCAAAACAAGTGATGGTATGTCAATGAAATCCCTTCAGAGTGAGTCTATTTTAGAGTAGGTAACATCAATACCGCTGCTTGTAACAACAAGAATTATAGGTCTGCTACCGTAAGGGAACTCGCAGTTTGAAGTACAGACAAAGGCCAATGAAGAGATTGGAGTAGGTACTAATTGAAAACTCGATTCATTGCTGCATACCGGGACTGAATCCAATCTTTATAGTTCCTGTATAGAACAGATTTGTTGCTGAGCACATCACACAACTTAAAAGCGCCAGATTATGTAATCTGCCTCTAAGAACGAGAGGATATGATCCCCACTTTCCACTATCTGGTTTTTCATGGTTAAAAACTTTTATATGCAGGATAATGCTGGCATTGTATCTCATTACTATATTTAAAAGCTTATTTACACCTCCTATGGCCTGGATAAAAGGTTATTCGGCTGCAAAAATCCCTGCCACATGCACACACATTTCACTTACTGTCAGACACCTTATAAATGGGAATACTGAGGGTTAAAGAAAAACATAACTTAAAACTATGGTAAGAAGGAAAGATTTCTTAGTACTTGAAGTTAAAAGTAAGAGGAGTTAGGTATTAGCAATTACTTTCTCCGTATGGTAAAAGAACATTCCTAAAAGCCGACAGTCGCGGGAGGAAGTATCATATGGGACAGATAATTGAATTCGCCAACATTCCATCAACAAGGATTGTGCTTGCTGTGCAAAACACATCCTAACAACCAAACGATTCTGTTTGTATTGAACACAATTGTGATAACACAACTCTAAATCCATGAATGCTATTACGTGATAAGGAGATGTCTTGTAAAGAGGGATGAAGATACTTACCACTTTTGGATCTAAAGAAGCTGTTTCTATTTTGAGGCTTGGAACGATCTCCGGAATTGAAGTTTCCTCAATTTTAATATCAGTTTGATGGTCTGTATCGTCCTGCAAGGAAATGACTTTATTCAAAAATATATTCCCCTCCGTAAGATAAGTGGAATTGTATCTTGTATCCTTGAAATCTTGCATTGAAGGATTCAAGGAATAACGTAACAAACAAACTGAGGGTAAATCAGCCTCCCATTAATAGTTTACTTACGTCAATAATGACGGTTTTTGTGTAGTTTACATCCGAAAACATTTCAGTTGTTATACACTCGCAAAACGTAGGTCTAGCACATTGTCACTAGCATTGTGTGTGTGTGTTGCGACATTGCGGCGAAGATGCAGTTACTGAGAGTTACCATTTAATGATAATAAGAACAAGCAAAGTTGACAAATTTTGTTTTTAAAAATCTCGTACCAATCGTTGTTTGTTTTACCCTCTTGTGACTAGATTAAAGCAATATCCATATCAAGAAAAGACAAGTATGTACCATAGAAGGCTGTCATGAAGGGTAGACCAACGATATATTGTCAGTCACATTAATAGCGGAAGTGTCATCAACGGTGGAACAAAGTCATAACGACAATAACAGCAAGGACAATTTAGAAAGTATTCTCAAAAAACCGAACCTATCAACTTCCTCTAGTTTAGGTTCTATGAACATACACCTCAGATTTTCAAACAGTTAAGTTTCCGTCCCCTCTAAATGCTCTAAGTTTAGAATGATGGATTTTTGTACCAAACAATTATCATTGAGGCTGTGTTTCAAACACTTACAACTATGCGAGCAGAGGTAACATGCATTACCAATAAATACCCTACGCTTAGCAAAGCATGTGTTGAGGACTTCACCTACAATAGGGCCCAGGGTGCCAGCAGAGTGAACCAGCATTATCAACAATTAGCTATTGTTAGCACAGCAAGTGTGTCCACTTCACCTACAATAGGGCCCAGGGTGCCAGCAGAGTGAACCTGCATTACCAATAAATTAGCTTGGGATAACACAGCATGTGGTGTACACTTCACCTACAATATGGCCCAGGGTGCCAGCAGAGTGAACCTGCATTACCAACAATTAGCTACTGTTAACACAGCAAGTGGTGTAAACTTCACCTACAATAGGGCCCAGGGTGACAGCAGAGTGAACCTGCTTTATGAATACAATGACATCAGCAACTGTTAGCTGCTAAAATAAGAAACAACACTGAATAATCAAAATGTTCTAACTGTTGTAAAATCATACACATTACTATAAATTAGCTATTGTTATCCCAGTAAGTGGTGTACACTTCACCAACAATAGGGCCCAAGGTGCCAACAGAGTGAACCTGCATTACCAATAAATTAGCTATTGTTATCACAGCAAGTGGTGTACACTTAACCTGCAATAGGGACCAGTGTGCCAAAAGAGTGAACCTGCATTACCAATAAATTAGCTATTGTTATCACAGCATGTGGTGTACACTTCACCAACAACAGGGCCCAAGGTGCCAACAGAGTGAACCTGCAATACCAATAAATTAGCTATTGTTATCAAAGCATGTGGTGTACACTTAACCAACAATAGGGCCCAGGTCGCCAGCAGAATGAACCTGCATTACCAATAAATTAGCTACCGTTTACACAGCAAGAGGTGTACACTTCACCTACAATAGGGCCCAGGGTGCCAGCAGAATGAACCTGCATTACCAATAAATTAGCTACTGTTAACACAGAAAGTGGTGTACACTTCACCTACAATAGGGCCCAGAGTGCCAGCAGAATGAACCTGCATTACCAATAAATTAGCTATTGTTAGCACAGTAAGTGGAGTACACTTCACCTACAATAGGGTCCAGGGTGCCAGCAGAATGAGCTTGCATTACCAATAAATTAGCTACTGTTAACACAGCAAGTGGTGTACACTTCACCTACAATATGGCCCAGGGTGCCGACATAGTGAACCTGTATTACCAATAAATTAGCTACTGATAACACAGCAAGTGGTGTACACTTCACCTACAATAGGGCCCAGGGTGCCAGAAGAGTGAACCTGCATTACCAATAAATTAGCTATTGTTACAAATCAAGTGGTGTACACTTCACCTACAATAGGGCCCAGGGTGCTAGAAAAGTGAACCTGCATTACCAATAAATTAGCTACTGTTAGCACAGCAAGTGGTGTACACTTCACCTACAATAGGGCCCAGGGCGCCAACAGAGTGAACCTGCTTTATGAAAACAATAACATCAGCAACTGTTAGTCACTGAAATAAGAAACAACACTGAATAATCAAAATGTTCTAATTGTTGTAAAATCGTGCACATTACTATAACAACCTATGATCACCTGTATTTGGTTTTCCACTTTGATAACCATGCTATCGTCTTCAGATAGACCACCAGACTTATCCAGCAGATTTGTGTTCCTAGAATCCTAGAAGGTATCATAAAAGTATGAACCAATGTAAAACAAACGGACAGAATAACAGTACTAAGTCTACTCTTTGGTAGCATGTATTATGTGTCTCGTCATGCTCATGTTATATTACACAATGCAAATTAAATACAACTTACAATATTAGAGACTTCGTCAGTATCAGACAACCATTCAGGCTCTCTCTTAATGATTGGTTGTTGCTCCATGATCTTCAGTGAACTAGAACACACAAAGTGCACTCAAGAATTATTAGGAGCAGTACTTACACAAGTGCGCAGAATAATTATCAGCTATAACACATCTAATGAGATATTTTCAGTACAGTACTCCAAGTGCATGTTAGGCCATTGGTAAGTTAATGTGATTATATCCCTCCAGGTGCACAGTGAGAAGAACAGGCTAACGGTAAAACTTATTCGACAATGACTCTCGCGTTCATACGATATAACTTAGGGCAGAATATTAGTGACTATAATTGCGATACAATGAGGAATTACTGGTGCCAGCTTGTGGACCAGTGAAATGAAGCGTCTTATAATTGGTTTCTCTATTCCTAAGTAGGCTACACACAAACCTTAACACAATTTGATGGGGCAAGCGGGATTGTACGACGCTAAATTACATTACATACGTATCAAAGAGGACGTAAACTCAAGTTACTGCGCGAGTATTAAGAAATAGGCAGTAACTGGATACAGGGACTCGCAGAAAATACAAGAATATACTTCCCCATCGTGTTACAAAGAACCCACTTCAAATGAAATACAACAATCTCCCTCATTGAACCAACATTGAATGGGAGGGACTACATTTGTTCCTTACACACTTATAATACCTGTAACTGAGAAACTTGTATACTTGACGTCCTGAAGAAGTTCCTAGTTACAGTTTTTAACCTGCGTATCCTAGACAGTTAAATATTGTAAATTAATCTACACAGGGCAAGAACATGTCTCAGAAGAACTCTGCTACTTACATACGTCTGTAGATAACTAAGTGAGCATAGAGGGGCAGATGACCTCGCTGTCCCGCCCCTTAAAACAACAATAACTAACTAAGTGAGCAGATCTCATGATGTTCGCTTGACGAACTAGCCCTCGGATACTCGCGCGGGCTACAGGTGATATATTTGGTTGTAGCGAAGAGTATTATTCTTTGCTAGGAATATTGAGAATCTCTGTAGCTACTGTACCTGTTGACGCAGTATTTAACAGACGGGTGTGTTTCCGACTAAACTAACTGCACCAAACTGATACCAGATGCATTAGAAGTCGTCTGGGCTACAATAGTAACCCGCGCGAGCATCGCCGTTTCAGAATTGAGTGTATAAAGGAAACGTTGTCTCACAGGAGGTGGCCATGGAGTCAGCCAGTGTTTGGATGAAAGTACTAATGATAGGTTGAGTGTACTGGAAATAAAATAGGCTGTTGCTTCTTGTGTGGACGAGGAAGGGATAAATCAACAAGGAATTGGCCTGGATGCGCAAAGTGCAATTAAAATCTTCTTTGATGAATGTGTTCATTTGCATTGAATGCTTGGGTGACAAATTTGTGTGAGAATGCTTATGTATTTCCTGGGCTATAGATTGTAGCCAAAAGGGTAAAAATAAAATTCAAGAATTCGAGAAATAATAAATGAAAATACTGAAATTGTTCATAATAAGTGCTGATTTTCTAAGGAAATTATCTAACCTAGTACCGGTACCCTATTTTTTATTAATTCCAACCCAAATATGCATTAATGTAAGTATTTAGGTTTACATATAATAATTTAACAGTTCTAGTTCCATTAGCTCTATTTCTGTTGCAGTTTTACCAACGATGTACGATAAAATTTAATTTTCTTCTTAGGTTTGTATTTTCTCTCCATATGAAAATAAAAGCCTACATATAAGTTGCGTTCAAAAAGTAACGAGCCGGAGCCATAATTACAGAAACCAGTAACTGTATGTTAGAAGTATTGGCCCTGGCTGTTGAAGCACTTGTCCCACTTTGACACGAGGCGGTGAATGGCTGTCTAATAAAATTCCCTGGGCAGCGATGTGAACCAGTTCCGCACGTACAGCAGGACGTCGACGTCCCAGGTGAATCGTTGGCCCCGCAGAGCCCTATTCAGGGGACCAAACATGGCGTAATCACAGGGAGAGAGGTCGGGACTGTATAGAGGTTGGCCGAGAACCTCCCATTTGAATTTCTGCAGAAGTGCCGCGACTGTGTTGGCCGTATGAGGTCGTGCATTGTCGTGGGTCGAACGCGGTGGCTATGGCGTTTACTGTCACTCGGCGGTCCTGGGTAATGAGTGCATCAACCAGCTGGATGTTGTCATCGGTAATGCAGGGGGGTGCCCCAGAACGGGCATCATCGGCTAACGACACCCGTCCTTCTCTGAAGCGCTTGTGCCACGCCTTGACACTTGCAAGGGACATGCAGTGTTCGCCGTACACTTGTGACATTCAGCGATGAATGTCCATTTTCCCTACTCCTTTCGCTGTCAGAAACCAAACAACACCTCCTTGCTCTTCGGTTGACGCCTCCATGTCACTGTTTGCAATGCGACTGGCAGCGTTGGACGATTGATGCATGCTGCTGCTCGCTTTGTATCGTCACGTGACGTGCACGCGTGCCCTCTAGCGACGGGCTGTGACCTTCCACGCTCTGTTCGGAACCACACCTCGTTACACACGCCACGATTAGCCGATGTAGTCACCGGTTTGCGCATTCCAGCCTCCAGCTCGTTACTTTCTGAACGCACCTTATGAAATCCTCAGATTTAGCTTAGGATACATCTATATACTATTCATCATATTATTAAAACTGAACACCGAAAATACATCAGATCGATTAATTGTTTGGGCTTATCTACATACCTATTACTGGCGCGGGGGTTAACTGAATCTTGAAGTGAAGGAAAATGCTCGGAGGGCTAGTCAACCAATTGCGCCCCCATTTTACTAGCCTATTTTTCACATTTTGGAAAAATGAGGAAAAGGTAGACTTATGAGATCAATCCGGGAAAATATCTGTCCTGTCTGTCTGTCTGTCTCTCTGTCTGTGTGTGTGTCCCCCCTATCAGCTACTAAACGGCTGCAGCAATCGAAACCAAATTTGGTAAGAGTAAAGATCTTTACCGGAACATCTCAATGCCATACTTGAAAATGATGTCAGTGCTACCAACTGCTGAAAAACAGCAATTGAAATTTGAGCTCCATGTTGAATATCTTGGAAGGTATACATGGGAACTATTCCAAAATTGGCACACATATAGATAATAATACTTCAATTAAATTTTTAGGAGGCCATATATGACAGTGTTGCCAAAATGATTCTAAGCCTACTGATAAGTCCAATCTTTAAATGCATATAACTTCTGCGCTATCAATTGGATTTCAACCAAATTTTGTATGTACTATCTATACATAAACAGACATGACTGAACGCATGCTTAGGAGCCACAAGGGCTGGCAACTGTTAAAAAATCGTAAATTTCAAGAAAAGTAGGCTCTTTAGTTCGTCACGGAACTTCTTGTTTTATGTGAGAAGTGTTTTATCAAGAGCACAAATAATTCATGTAATTTATCTATTTCTTTATCCAAATACCGATATATCAGAAAGTAGCTAGCCAACAGCTTTAAACTTTGCACACGTATAGTACCTGACATTCTAGATTAATTTGGAGTAACTAATGTATGTTAGTGCTACCAACATGACTCTAAGCCTCCTGATAGGACCAAATTTAAAATACCAGTATCTTCTGTACTAACAAATGGATTTCATCCAAAATTGGCTCAACAACATATCATAATATTTCATAGTATATCTGAACAACACCTGCAAGACTGTGTTAGTAGAGGAGCAGGGAGGGTTCTGCTTCAAATACCGTTATTTATGCAAATGAGGGGGGCGTGGCAAGGTCAATGACCTTGAGGTAGGTCATTGACCCCAAGGTCGCCGGGACCCCGGAAGGTAAACAAACCTTGGAGGGTCCAGGAACCGGTTTGAGGGGGTGTGGGTGGGGGAGGGGGAGGGAAGGGTGGGGTGGGGGACGAGGGGGGAAGGATGGAAGAGGATCTGCACGAGACCCTCCTCGACCCAGTCTCTCTGTTGGACTGAGTGCCTTCTCTGTTATGATCTCGTGCTATATAGCTTTGCTTTGTACTTGATGAGATCCGAGTGTTGCCGAAGGCTTCCGAATCTTTGTCGGTGAATGAATCGTCAGATTTGAACGGTCAACTGGTGTGTGTGACGTCATAGCAGATTATGTGATGTGGGGTAGGTCATAATTGGAAGTGTTCTTAATGGGAAAACATGAATGGAGATGGATGGTGGTTGTTGAATCCTGACGTGGTAGGTTGGTTAGGTGTGAATGGGTCTGAGAGACAAACAAAATGGGGTTGAAAGCGCTCAATGGTAAACAAACATCAATGGTATCTGGAGTAGTGAATGGGATTGAGAGAGAGGTGGAATGAACTGGTTGTTGAATGTGCTCAATGGTAAACAAACATCAATGAATCTGGAGTAGTATTTCCTGTAAATGGTAGGGTGGGTGAGGATACAAAACGCATGGCATGTTGGGTCGGCCAGCTCGACATGAAATAAAAACAAGAAGGCGTACACCAGATCTGATTTATTAATCCATGAATTATATGTGGCATTAGAACCTAGCCACTTAACAAAAAGTTTATTACCACGTTTTTGTACAATTTTTTCAACAAGATAATGCTTGGGATATTGCGTCCTTTGCAGTTCCTCCATGTAGAATCCTCCTTGGATTGGCTGCTTGTTGAGGTCATCAAGTAAATAAACAACTGGATTAGAAAGTTTTACCTTGCGAATACGAAATATTTCTGTGCTCCAGTTTGGTGTGTATTCTTTGGCGAAGATTGTTTTATGTTTACTAATGCGCACATAATCACCAATACGTAATCGATGACGTCGCGGATCTGCTGTTTTGATTTTGTGATGAATGCGATCCAATTGCGCAATGTTCTTGGTTACAAGGCGTGGCTTCATTCTGATAGTTCTATGTTTAGTGTTGTTGTAACGTGTCACCAGGTCGCGTACAAGTTCAAGCCAGCGATAGGATCCTCTTGCTGTAAATTGTTCCCACATGCGCACCTTGAGTGTGCGGTTGAAACGTTCTACAACACTTACCTTTAGATTGCTAAAAGTGGAATAGTGATGGATGTCAAGTGATTTGAGATAAGCGGAAAAATTCTTGTCGAAAAATTCTTTGCCTTGATCTGTTTGAAGCAAACGAGGTTGTCGTCTTGACCGCTGAATGATGGTCTTGAATGCAGCGGTGACCAGTTGTGCAGATTAATTCCGAACAGGTTCAACAAAGGCCATTTTGGAATAAACGTCGATGACGGTGAGCAGATAGTTGACCCCGTTGTTAGCTTTGGCATAGGGAATCATTTCAACCATATCAGCTTGCCAAAGATCGTCAACGCCCCGTGTGATGACATGACGACGATGGTAGAGACGACGAGCTGGTCTATGCAACTCGCAAGCAATGGCAGCCTTAACAGGCGAGGGTGTATGAACACGTTGACTCATTAGACAATAATGCCAGCATGACGAAGCTCCTCTTCTATTTCTAAAACTTCCGCCTCGTGTTCGGTATGACCGGCCTGTTCTGATGCACGCAACAGTTGCAGACGTTTAACCAATTTATTTGGATTGTTCCAATAGGCGAAATCGATGAAAGGTTTCAAAGTATTAAATGTGATACCGGACGCTGAATTTGCACGGCGAACACTTGCATAGGTGGGAAACAATTTTGATATGATGGTTTTATATTTGAAGCCCTTATTAGCATTTACTGCTTCAGAATGTTTATAATTACGTCTAAAACCATTTGTAGCCATCAAGATGTTTTTATACTTTTCAAGATCTTCTTTATCATAGTCCTCGGTAGAAGGAGTACGTGAAAATAAAAGTTCTAAAAGACCTGGCGTCAATTTGTAACGAACTGTTTTAACAATCAAAACATTGTCACTTATCTTGATTAGTGAATCGCCAATTCAAAATCTATTGTTTTTATAGCGAACACCATAGGTAGTATCAGTTTTCTTAGCAAAAAGATCTTCAAGGAAGGGGGTAACCAACGCACCATAATTTTGTAGTAAAATGGATTTTAACCGCAAATATTGTTTGGGCGTATTTAATATTTCTTTAAGAGTAGGCTGCTTTTCTTTGGGTCTAGTGGGTGTTTCAGCAATTATTGATGTTTTCAAAAACTGGGGCAGCGGTGATTCTTTGGAGCTAGAAGACGGAACCAATGGAGAAAAAACATCGTCAGGTTCTTCATCATTCTCTTCCTCCTCCTCCTCTTCAATTGTTTGTGTTTCTTTTGAGCGTGTACTAGGCTTTGATGTTCCTTTCAACACAGCTTCCAGAGGTGACTTCAAATGTTTTTCGACAAACAGTTCACTGTCGGCATGTGCACGTTTTAGGTAGCGAAACTTTTGTCGAATGCTATTTCGTGCACGGATTATGTGCTTTTTTAATTGACTCCCTGTTGTCGCCATGACATCTGAACAAATGATGTTCAGAAAAGCAATGCAGCTACTTAAATACGAATGAAATGATCAAATCCCATGCGGTAGCGTCCATTGTTGATGTTGCTCTGCTTATCAATAACAAGACAACTGTGGTGATGAGCGTTCCAACATATGGAGCACAACTGTGTAAAGGCTTGAAAGGTCATGTCTGGGTTCACGTGATCATCGTAGACGTGATGCATGTTGCGCTCATCCTGTCGGAAGAGAACAACCACGTTGGCATTGTCACGAATTAACTGTTTTGGTATTCGCGAATAGGTTTGAGCGAGATAAAAACAATCAATATATTTATGACGTCCCATGCTAAAGTAAGCCTGAATAATACCCTGTCGTTCTGTGGCCACATTGTCAAAAATCATAAGCGAATGGGGGCGAACATTGTCTGGAGAAATGACATCTTCGCGTGCTGCGAATGTGAAGTAGCCCATGTTGCGCAGACCTGACATGACCTGCTCCAAGAACACATACAGCGGTTGATACAGCGATTTGGCAAAGATATAGATATTTTGAAAGCGCACTCCGTTTAAGGAGGTGATGAGGGTAAGCAGAAGATTGGTTTTTCCACATCCCGACGGGCCGGCGATGAGACAGCGAATGGAGGATGGGAAGAGTGATCCATGACGTTGTTCGGACGATGTTGAGAAGAGGTTTGAAACCAAGTCTCCCACCGGAAGTGAATGTTGTTGCTTAATAATCTGCATATCTACTAAATGTGAAAGGGGAAGAGCTGGTCTCTATATACATGAGGCAAGCGGGTGTTTCAGTTCCAGTGTAACCATGGACGCCTTTGGAAGAACTCTTAAAACAAATGAACGATTTGCTTTGACAAACGATCCAAAACATGATACAGATCCTGCAACTAAACGATATGTTGATGCTAATGTATTGCCACGCACAACAGATGGCAATTACAACTTTAATGGAAAGCGATTGACCAATATAACAGAACCCGTATTACCCTCGGACGCATGTTCAAAAATGTATGTAGATTATTTCCGCTTACGACGTATCAAAGGAGATTATGAGGCTCAGAATAAACGTATTACGGGCGTTGCAGATCCTGTGAACGATCAAGATGTGTGCACCAAAGCCTATGTGTTAACCAATGCTGTGGTGTTAACAGAAGCAAAGGACTATGACGTACACCAACGTCGAATCACTCAGCTGGCTCTTCCAACAAACAACACGGACGCTGCTAGAAAGGACTATGTAGATAACAAGGTGAAACAGGTGCTCAGTATTGTACCCACCCTAACTGCAAAGGGCTATACAGCAAATAATGCACGCCTTGTGCATGTGGCCGATCCTGAAGATGATCAAGATGTTTGTACAAAACGGTTTTTAAACTCTGAAATGGAAAAGGTGTGGGAAATTAAGGAGAACGCTCTACAGATGAAGCGAAGACGAATAGCCGAAGTTGCTGATCCTGTGGAACCTCACGACGTGACGACCAAACGATTTTTGGAACAACGGTTATCGCTTTTTATTAAATCAATACCCTCTATATTTCTGCTTCACATTGTAAACCAACAACCGGTAAAAGATCCCAATAACCTCGCCTACATACTACGTTCGGGGTATGACAATTACCGTTTAATGTATGATGGTGCCATTCGTGTAATTGAGTACGCACCAGATTTGAAACATTTAGAGGTACGATTAAACGGTAGTGTTCAACCACTTATTGATCAACCGGTGAAAGCCGGAGACAAATTATTCTTTCACTTGAAACTCTCGTCTGAAGAAAAAGAGGCGGGGAAAACGATGAACGATTTTCCTCTGTATATAGAACTTGAATATACAGCCACCATTGAATAAATAATTATAGGTTCCCTTCCTGAGGAGTGTTAGTTGTGTTCTATACTTTGCGGTGTGAGGTTGTCTTGTTCTTTGGTCGCGATGGTGAAACAGAGATATGTGGTGAAGAAGAGGAAGAAGTTGTCAAGAAAGGGAGGCTTTAAAGCTATTCTTCATGCGGCACGTCAAGCTTCGCGCGGAGAAACAAATAGTGAGTTGGCTATTAAGAAAGCACTCCGAGCAGCACGATTGCATGCGAATCCCAAAAGTAAACTAAGTTTTAGAAAACGTGCCCGAGTTATTCCTGTGCCGAAACGAGGTGGATTTTTACCTGCACTGTTTGCTGGACTAGCAGCCCTGGGTTCACTTCTTGGAGGAGCAAGTGCGGTAGCACGAACGGTGAAAGCTGTTGAGGAGGCGAAGCAACAGTTGAAGGAAAGTGAAAGGCATAATAAAACTATGGAGGCCATAGCACTGCGCGGTAAAGGTGTGAACAAGAAAGGACTCGGCATTTACATGTCGCCAAAAAACGGTTAATCGATGCACTGCCACGACGAGCCATGACGCATGAGGAAGTTATAAGATATGCAAAACAGCTAAAGATCTCCCACTTTCCAGGTGTGTTTATGCGCAACCAACTACAGTCTCGACCACGAAGCCATGAAAGTGCAGTTGTTAATTTGGATGACAGTCATGGACCGGGAACGCATTATGTGGCCTACATAAAGCATGGGCGAACCGTGTGGTACTTTGACAGTTTTGGAAACCTTCCTCCTCCGACAGAGCTTGTTCGCTATTTTGGAAGCAGTGCAACAATACACTATAATGTGAAACGAGTGCAAAATTTTAACACGCAACAGTGCGGTCGTCTATGTTTGACTTTTCTATATAAGACCGAGCAAGGCGGGTGACGTGGTCATTATGACAACAGAAAGTAGAACGTTTACAGTGCACGGACAAGGTGCGGAAGTAACTGTTGACTTTTATCCTCCTATTGAATTGGGACGACGACCCTACGTGCTGGGACTTGTTTCGTTTGAAGGCTATAATAGAATCTGCAACATAATTGAAGACGTCAATGATAAGTTCTACTACGATGACTATGTGTTAACTCTACCGTCTGGCAGCTACACCGTAGATGATATTCACGATCACATCTACACAACTCTCACCAAGGAATTTAGTCTAAAAGCATTTCTTGACGGGACACGCAAGTTTGAACTCATAGCCAACAACGTGACACATCGCTGCAGTATTCTTTCTTCTTTTAGGATTGATTTCAAATCTCAACCTGATTCGATTGGGCCATTGTTAGGCTATTCACCACAAGTGTTAGTAACGAACGTGATACACAAGTCTGACCAACCGGTGAAAATAATTGAAGATCATCACGTATCTGTCACGTGTAATATTATTACAGACGTCTACACCAATCAAGATCCCTCGCATTCGCTTTATGATTTTATTGTTACTTCACCTGGTGGTTACATCATCCGCGAAAACCCGTCGGTGGTGATCTATCATCCTGTGAGTGTGACCAACATCAGGAATATTACCTTAAGACTGGTGAATAGAAACCAACGTCTCATTCGGTTAGACCCTCATACACCTGTGACCTACAAACTGTATCTGAAGCCAGCATGAAACAAGTGTATAAAGCGGCAACGCTGTCAAGAACAGGCGTTAGTTGTGTTCAACACGTGTACAGGTTAACACGTGTCAACAAGCAGATCCTACAACAACTTGGTTACACCTTACGTCATGAATTCGATTCTAGACGTGACAAACCCTGTCGAAGTACAGGAGGGTATTGTAAGAATTGAACACCATTCCTACCAACCGTATACTCAGGGATTAAATAATAATGATGAGATTCGCATTACTATTAACCAACAAGATATCTACACGCTTCCACATGAAAGTTACATCCAGATTGAAGGACAACTCACCAAATTGGATGGTACCATTCCAACAACGTCAAAGTTGGCCAACAATGCTTTGGCCTTTTTGTTTTCTGAGGTTCGCTACGTGATCAACGGTATTGAAGTGGATACTACTCGAAATGTTGGCATAACAAGTGTCATGAAACTTTATCCCTCGTATGGAAGCGAAGAGAGCAAAGCTTTTTGTATGGCTGGTTGGTGTCCCAACTCAACCAACGACTGGATGATTAACGATGATGGTACATTTACTGGACATTTACCTCTAAAATTAATACTAGGCTTTGCAGAGGATCATAAGCGCATTGTTGTGAACGCAAGACAGGATCTGATTCTTGTACGAGACAGGAGTGATTATAATGCGCTAAAGGGAGCTGATACAGCGCCAATAGATACAAAAATTCTACTGCAACGAATTCTATGGAAAGTACCGCACGTTACTCTATCAGATCAGAAAAAATTGAGTCTGCTCAAGATTGTGGAGAAGGATACAGCTTTACCCATTCAATTTAGAAGCTGGGAGCTGCATGAATACCCGGTATTACCACTCTCCGATACACATACTTGGTCTATAAAAACCTCACGGTATACAGAGCGTCCCCTCTACGTCCTGGTTGGATTTCAAACAGATCGCAAATATCAACAGAATAAAGATGCATCAAAATTTGACCACATCCAATTACGAAATATACGACTCTTTTTGAACGGTGTTACCTTTCCCTATGAGGGAATGGATTTAAACTTTAACAAGAACAAATTTGGTAAGCTTTATGACATGTTTGTAAACTTTCAGTCATCCTATTATCAGAAAGAGGCATGTCCGCTATTATCACCACAAGACTTCAAGTCCAAGGCGCCTCTGGTGGTGATGGGACTGTTCGTATTTGGAGGAGTCGATGAAGGAAACAACTATTGACATCAGACTAGAATTTGAAACATCTACAGTTATTCCAGAAAAAACGACTGTCCAACATGGTGACCAGAGTATAAATAGCATGTCTTCCTGCATTGCCCTTCACAGTCATGGAAAGCTACGATGAAGTCACAACCCCCTCTGCGAGGCGGGTCTGCAAATGTGAAAGTGATTCACCAAGTTCAGATGAAGATTCAAGGTTTACCATTTATCGCGCCCTAGTGAGTGAAGCTATAACTGCCTATCACAAGAATCATACTGTGCTTAGAATGCCGCCGCATCTGGTTCACCATTTACCGGATGGATTCATGTCTACGTTTGGTATTCATGACAGGGGGTACAACAACAAGCCCATCACCAATCAAACAAATAATGTGGACGATGGCGTTGCCAAAGCTTCATCTTGTCATGTTGGAGAGCGGGTAGATTGCATGGACTGCAAATGCGATCGTTGCTCAACAAGTCGAGACGCTGATGCAGCATTTGAGATTTATCGCACCCTGGTGAGTTTAGCAATACGCGCCTACCATAAAGCGCAATTTCTTCGTGAAATGCCGCAGCATCTGATTGCTTATTTACCAGCTGGATTTCTGACCGCGTACGGTGCACACGACATTGATCTTAATTGGGATAAGCTACCATTACACCTCCGTATGTCGGCGGATGTTGCAGCCTGCCGTCCCTGTCGTAGACACTTTATGCATCGAGAAAATTCTCATTGTGATTGGGATGGTCCAAATCCTATGATAAAAATTGTAAGCGATGTACTGATAACTTTATGAATAAAATTGTGTAATTGATTTTTGTGTGTATATTATTTTCTCGCTCCTATCCAATCAGTTAGTTGTTAAGAAGCAGCGGTAGTGGAAGGTGTGATATCCGTCGCCATGCCGAAAACATTGATTGTCGACGTGCAGGGTTTCAAGGTGAACGGAAACAAGTTTGTATTTAAAGAAGTTGGAATTATTGACTGCACAACCATGTGGGCACCAGGAGTAACCAGTTTTATCTTTGAACCACCGTTTCCATTGCATTTGCAGTCAGACGAGGACAGAAGACAAACAGAGTGGTTGCAACGCAATTTGGGACTAGTCTGGAAAGAAGGTGACATTCCTTACCATCATCTATCACTTGTTCTGAAAGCTCACTTGTTTGGCGCTGACCTTGTCTTTGTAAAGGGAAGCGAAAAAAAGGAATGGTTGCGTCAGTATGTTAATTCAACTTGTCAACTTGTTGACCTTCATGATCTGGGATGTCCTGCACTGTACAACCTGTCCGTGCCTGATGAACCTCTACAAAATAAAACACTGCAAAATGTTTGGAAGCTTTTTGATTGGCTAGCTCGCAAAGCATGTCAAAACTTGCATGTTGAGTGTAAAGCGCTGTAACGTCGGCTACAGTGTGAGACATACCAGCGATCAGTGCGGATGTGTAGAACTATGGCTGCAATTGAAGGTTTGGACGCCAACCCCACAGAGCGAGCTATTGTCAAGTTTTTCGCCTGCAAAAAGAAGCTAGACAGTTTCACAGACGAGGAATTGAACGCTTTGCCCAAGGCGTTCCTTTTTTATGTTGCTTCAAACGCGGTGAAAAATATTTGGCACAGTGTACCTAGTGAGTGGACCAGAGATCCTGGTCTGCGCGAACTACAACCATGCACTGACTTTAATCATCACCAGCAAGTGTCTATCACTAAAATGCCCTCCATTAAACAGTGTGGAACGTGTCAGCTCATCAAATTGTACCACGGGCATACAAATATACCGTCCTGTAAAGACTTTGCTTCGTCATTTCATGGGTGCGATGAAGAAGAGGAAGAAGAGACAGCAGCGGCACTATCGCCAGCACCAAAAAGTAAGACAACGCTTGAAAAAGATATGCCAGACCTTTGCTGGTCATGGTCTAGTTAACAAGGCCATTGATCTACTTCCCATTGAACTGCATATTCCTGGCTATCAATTTTGTGGACCTGGAACTAAACTAAGCCAACGTCTAGCACAAGGGAATTCTGGAATCAACATATTGGATGCAGCGTGTAGAGATCATGACATTGCTTACAACAACAAGAATATAGAAGTACGTCGAGTTGCAGACCGCATTCTTCTAAGAAAGGCCATGCAGCGTGTGATGTCATCTACTGCTTCTATTGGTGAGAAGATTGCAGCCTTGATTGTAGCAGGAGCGATGAAGTCAAAGCTAATGATTGGTGGTGGATTAGTGAGGAAAAGGACAAAGTAATAAACATGAATCAAATATTGTGAAGTATTTATTTGAGAGTCAGTCCACCAGTTCATAGTATACACAAAATATGGTTCAGTTTTCTTCTTGTAAAAAACATACAATTTTAATAAAAAGAATTGAAAATGAAAGTGTGTTCTTTTTTACTAGGTGTGGAAATGTCCAAAAGGCAAGCTATTTACACCATCCCACAGACGTTTATTGTCATATGTTGTCAGCGATGTTTTATTTTGATTTACTGTAAAAATATTATGGTTCTTTGAAAGAATGCGTGTTTGCTGGTATAAGCGAGAGGTGTTTGCGTCGAGTACACATTGATATTCCTCAACATTGAGGAATTGTGTGACGCTACGAAGAACACCCTTCGCTTTGCATTGACCTTTATTCTTTTGTGTTGAAAATGCGTACATTTTCGGCGTCTAAGCCACAAATTCTGTCATAACATCACCGGCGCACTCATCCTTAAATAGACCTATTTTTTTATTCATGGGAATTATGCCAAACATATTGTTAACCTCATAGTTTGAGGTATCAAAGTAATTTGGATGTTCTCTTATCACTGAGTAAACATCTATCTTATTGGTTTGATAAATAAGACTGTCTGTATCCATATACAGTAATTTTACATCTCCAAACTTTTGTTTGGCAAACTCATAATGAAATTGATACATTACAAATTTTGAAAAGTCAAGTATTACCATTCCCAAGTAAATTGGTTTGTTATACATGATTTCTGTCTTTGACAATTCAATGGTTACTAAATCAGTTTCAATAACTCGTACAGAATGGAAATTAGGCATAGCTATATATTTTCGTGCGCCATATCGACCGTCCCAGTGGTTTACCAAATGAATAGTTCTATGCTTTCGAATATTTTCCATTGATTTACCGTAGCACGCATTGTTCATTAATTTATAAAAATTTGATTCAAATGTGGTCTTGGCGTGCTGCCGATGATGAGTATTCAATTGCATGTACGGTTGTAACCATGGTTTTTGGTCAAAGCAAATAATGCGGAGAATGGATTGCAGTTTCAAACCATGTTTCAAACATTGCATTAAATTTTCAATGTGTATGACGTACCGATTTTTTGAATTTAACGTTGCCAGCAACTTTTTATTGTTGGAACGTGAACTGGGAGGTTGTAATTTTTCAACACAAAATGGTAGATCAGAATGATCATTGTGTATCTCACAGGGATATAATAAGTCAACTTCTAGGACATAGCCACGCGTGTCATTGCTCAACACATCTTTTAAATTAAATTTTGAAACTTCATCTGAAGTCAGCCATCGAAAATTTTGAAATGGAAGAGGTTTTTCCATAGCATATCCGTATAAATTGTTACAATCTAGGTAGGTGAGGTATGTTGTAGGTTGGTTTGGTTTGTATGTATCCATATATGCTTTGCTTTGCGAAACAAGACCACCACGTATTCCGCGTATTCAAAAAAGAGTAACATGTCGCTGTCTGTTAATAGTTCCAGTTCTATGTCAGTCACCTTCAACATACAGTCCCAACTATATCCGGCAAGGGTGTAGTAATGGGCTGGATCTAGATTGTAGATTTCAAGACACAGTCTGTCAAAAGTAGTGTATCAATTTTGAGGTATAAATCAGCATACTCGCCCAAAGTTGATATCCATACTTTTTGGGCGTGTAAATAGTCTTCTTCAGAAATTTGTCCTTTGAAGGGAGTGCAGTTTCCTGTAATCATGCCCAATTGTTTACATAATTATAGGGAAACACCCCTTTTCGAATGCATAATTCAAATTGTTTGGCATCAGTAAATTGTTTACGTACAAAATGCAAATTGTTTGGGTGAAGCCCTTGAACAAGCGCATCCAATGATGATGCGAGGAATCTATACGAATCTAAAAATCGTATACTGATTCCATTTCGCCATTTCGAAAACGAAATAAAATTTTCATGATTTTGTGGAATTAAATTAAACTTTTGGTTTTCAAGGTTAGCAAATTCCTTAATAATTAAATGGCTGTCATACCGAGACATGTTGTGTAAGAAACAAGAAATATAGCGTGCTCTTTTATACGCCAAATTACATACGCTATGAGCCGCTCCTCTAAATTTTCCAGTGTAGCGATTATGGTCTCTCACTGGCGTGTCACAAGGTGCTATTGGTTTTTGACAAATGTGACAAGTGGTTGCTGTTGCAAAAACCGCCTCGTCTGCGTCCGACATTTGAAGCGGAATTGGATTTTGCAGGATATTGTACACCCGATCTGCCAAGGCGTCCAATTCATTTAAAAACCAAGCAGCAGCATCTGCATCGCGATAAGATTTGAAGTATGAAAGTGAAGGGTCGTATGAACAAATCACGTTTAGGGCACAACTGAATGGCACATGTTGCTGTACTTGTTGAGTGTACGGACGTGTCGGATCTGGTTTACATGTGTCAATGGGTGTGGTTAAACATTCAAAATCTGCATATACTGTAAATGGAAGCGGATCTTGACGAGACACATTTTGAAATTTCATACTGGCTTTATCCTTTTCTGGAAATGTAATTTTTACCGCTGGTTGTGTGATGCAATCAATAGTATGTGCTGTCAACTTTTGATTGCTAGTAAAATATTGCAAACAGCGATCACATATATATAACCTATTTTTTTTTTGTAACTTGTGAACGAACTAGTCTAGAAAGATCTTTGATATAACAATAATGGTTGCACAATTCCCCTTCAATGTACAGTAAATTAAACTGCTTTTCTTTTTTCCCCTTTGTCACATACAATGGACCAATAACTTTGTCCCCTTCAACTCCGTATACATTAATGGAGTAAAGCGGATTTTTAGATTCAAAACGAGAAATGGCGTTGAGGTCCATTGGGAATTCTATGTCTGCTAAATTTAGACTGATCATTAATTCCATAAATTTCTGGTGATATTTTCCCATTCTGTGAACATTTTCAGTTGCAGGACTTAACCCAGCAGCCAAGGACCAAACAAAGCAAAAAACGTCATTATTATCCACATTGATGACTGCGTGATGTTTTTCCAACTGTTTAGGTAAATTAACATGAGCTGAACCACTGTTCATGGGATCAAAGGTGCATAGATTAATTTTAAAATGGTTGATAGCTTCCAGCGATTTGCCACTTTCCAATTCTTGAAACTCGGCAAAGCGCGTCATGAGCTTATCAACAATGTTTTTACTATACCAACTGTGTATATTATCAGTGCGGTACAATTCACACATTTTCGTATGTAAATAAATCGGTTTTGTTATTTCAACACCTTGTTTTAAAATAACAAAATCACATAATAACTCAGCGTTAATCTTTAACGCTACATGTTCTCTTAAACAGTCTTGCATTTTATTTTGAAAAATGTTGTAGCTAGCGTTTAAAAATTCATTTGGGTCTAAAAATTTAGCATCATTATTAATTTTAAAGCTACATAACTTATTATAAAAGCAACTATCCACGTTCTGCCAACTGAGTTTTGGTGCTGACATCATGACACTTACAGTAATTACATTTACTACAAAAACAGCAAATCACTGAACAGTTTGCAGAGAATGAAAACAAACAAAGTTTATTGTCTCTGCAAATTCTGTTTTAACATTAACAAATTTTAAATTTTATTTGATTCTTCAATAAATTCTACCAAACATCTTTTATTTTCCAGTCCCAAATATTTTAGGTAGATGGTTCCTTTGTTGAGGTCATTTACAGCTTCGTCGTTGAGTTCCATGAACCTCGCAGGTAAGAAGACAGCGAAATCTTCTAGTTCACAAACTATTCTTCCCCCATATTTCGTTTTCACCCTGCGAACAGCTGTCACCAAATAGGGTTCGTTAACTGGCAGGTCCTGTAAACGTTTAGTCTCCAGGCCGGTTGCTCTGCCAATGAGATTCGCAACTGTTATAGCAGACATATTGGTTCTGAAAGTTAATTATAAAGTGTTTAGGTAAACTATTAAAAAGGTTCAGGTACCCTCCACCTTTATTTATTAGCACATTAACTCAAACCCTGATCTATAGACTAAACCATCAAATGTGTATACAAAACTTATTTGCTAAGACGAGCAGTCTCCTAAAAGCGCTTAGTTCCCAGTAATCAGTTGGATAGAGCGAGATAAGGTAATACCTCTTTTAACTGACGTCAAACCTGGTAATGACTGTTAGTTGCAATAATAGTTTTATATACCCATTTGATATTATTATTATCCACTTGATAAATTGTTAAGGTCAACTGTCTAACCATCGACAGTTAGAGATACTAAAAGTACTGTGTTCAATATTACCTGATAGAAGATCTTTGCAGCAAAGCGATGTGTATACTACAAACTCGTGGACTTCTCTGGCTAGCAACAATAATGTCACGGCTTATATACCCTTACAATCAGAGGCAACGCCCCGGTTTGTCCGCTTTCTCAGTAACTGGATGACCTCCATATTTAGTATAAATGAACCTGCTACTTTACAAAGAATTGTCATTCACTGCTATGTCTGATCAGGAGAGTACCCATGCTGATGAAGAAGAATCCAACAATTGGGATTCGTCTCTGGACATTTTCATGTAAGTAATATTCATTTTTTTTAAATTGATACCAGGATAAAAAATTAAATCAAAGCCTAGAACGCTAACCAAGGTTTTATAAACTTAGCCGGGTGTAGCCTTTGTGTAATAACTTGTACTAGTCGAGAATGCAAATTGTATGCAAGTAGTATTTTCTTCAACACTTGTTCTTATATATTAATTAACTATAATAACAGCACCTCCACTCGCTAAAGCGCAGCGTTAGGTCATGGGGACTATGCTCTCTGCCGACTTGGAAAACGTGTGGGTTTGAGTATCCACCGTCAACTGTCCTTGAAATGGCTTTCTGCGGTTCCCCATTTTCAACTCCAGGCAAATGCTGTAATGATAACTTCTAACAAACCGCGGTTGCATTCTTACCCAGTTCCATTCAGCATTAGTTTTATCTCTTATGAGGTTGATTACCCATCATGCCAAGCTCTGTAGCTAAATGGTTAGCGTGCTAGGCATTGACCCAAAATGTCCCCGGGTTCGATTCTCAACCAAGCCATCAGGGATTTTAATCTCCTGAGGTTAATTCCTGGGCTCCGAGGTTGGGTGTATGTGTTGTCTTCATCATCACTTCATCTTCATAATAACGTGCAGGTCTCCCGCAAACATCAACTAGAAAGACCTGCACTCAACCTCTCCAGAGACCGCACAATCATTATTCAGGGATTGTAATCACCTAGAGTTAATTCCTGCGGTCCAGGATTGGGTGTATGTACCGTCTTTATCATCACTTCATCCTCATAATAATGCTTAAGTCGCCCACGGGCGTTAACTAGAAAGACATGCACTTGGCCTCTCCAGAGGTCGCACAATCATTATTCATTACCTACCATTAGTTTTCATCATTCATTAACTCGTCCTGCCAAACTTTTAATTTAATTTCATAGCTAGTTTTTTTGTCGTGTGGCCTCCTCAGAGGCCGAGTGCAGGTCTTTCTATTCGACGCCCGTGGGCGACCTGCGCGTCGGGATGGAATGGATGAAGATGAATGAAACTGGGCAAGGATGTGGAAGGAATCGGCCGTGGCCTATCAGAAGGTACCGTCCCAGCATTTGCCTGGTGTTGAAAATGGGAAACCACGGAAAACCATTTCAAGGACGGCCGACGGTGGGGCTCGAACCCACGCGTCTACCGAGTCAGCAGAGAGCTTGGTCCCCATGACTTAATGCTGCGCTTTAACCTTGTAAAACTTACATTTTATCTTACATAAGAACACATGTTGACGATTTTTAAAATACAGTGTATTGCAACCTACTTGGTATTCAGACATTGTCTGGAACAAACAACTTTCTTTTTCTCACTGTCCGACTTAAGAAACAAGACCAATTTATTGTAATTTAATGCGCATTGTATTACCGGTTGGAGAGAGGCTAAATTTATTGCCGTTGTCAAATATAACGGCTTTCATTTTATTGCCAAGACATACTGCTTTAACAAAAATAAAAGTTAATAGCCTACATCATCAATCTTGATACCAGTCTAATGTCAAAAGGGCTTTCAATATCTTAGAGTTGTAACAGTATAATTACTCATACATTACAATTGTGTTGCGCTGTTATGTAAATTAGCAGTAGTATACCAGCTTCTCACCGCTGATCCGCGGTTTAAATCTCACTCACTCCATGTGAGATCTGTGTAGGGTAACACAAAGGTTGAATTGTTGTTGTTTGAGTCTTCAGTCTTTTGACTGGTTTGATGCAGCCCTCTATGTCCCTGTCCTGAGCTAATCGTTTCTTCTCTACATCGCTACCACACCCTACATCGGAGGCAATCTGTTTAACATACTCTAACCTTGGTCTACCCCTACAGTTTTTGTCCTCGACCCTTCCTTCCATAACTAAGCTTACTATTCCTGGGTGTCTTAGTATGTGTCCTACAACCTATCTCTTCTCTTCATTAGCAGTCGCAAGAAACATCTCTCCTCTCCCACTCGCCTTAATACCTTTCGTTTGTAACCCTATCTACCCATCTGATCGTCATCATTCTCCTGTAACACCACATTTCAAATGCTTCAATTCTCCTCTTTTCTGCTGCACCAATAGTCCAAGTTTCACTTCCATATAGCGCCACGCTCCAGACAAAGGCTTTCAAAAATGACTTCCTAATACCTAAATCTATATTCGATGTTAACAGATTCCTTTTTTGTAGAAAGGCTTTCCTTGCCTGAGCCAACCTACTTTTTATATCCTCTTTGCTTGGTCCATCACTGGTTATTCTGCTTCCTAAGTAACAGAAGTCTCCTACTTCCCTCAGCTTTTCACCGACCAATTTGATCTCCATAGAGGTTTCTGATTTATTTCGGTTGCATTCCAGTATTTATGTTTTACATTTATTTATTTTCATCATGAATTATTTCCGTAAGACGGAGTCCATACCATTCAAAAACTCATTCAAATCCTCAGGCTTGTCGGCCAAGATGACAATGTCATCAGCAAATCTCAGAGTTGAAATTATTTCTCCTTGAATCTTCACTCCCACTTTAAATTTTTCTCTCATTTCCTTCATTGCTTGTTCAATGTAAAGATTGAAAAGTATGGGTGATAAGTTGCAGCCTTGCCTTACACCTTTCTGAATACCAGCTTCTCTCCCATGTCCTTCAACTCGAATGACTGCTGTCTGGTTTCTGTACAGATTGTATATCACCCTCCTATCCCTGTACTTTATTCCAATTGATTTCAAAATGTCAAAAAATTTAGTCCAATCAACTTTATCAAAAGCCTCTTCTAAGTCTACAAAAGCCATGAACGTTCTCTTATCCTTCCTTATTCTACCTTCTAAAATCAGTCTAAGACTTAGTACAGCTTCCCTTGTTCCTACATTTCTCCTGAAACCAAACTGGTCTTCACCCAACTCCGTTTCTATCTGGCTTTCAATCCTCTTGTAAATCATTCTGGACAGGATCTTTGAAGCATGAGTAATCAAGAAGGTTGAATTAAGGATAACAAAATTAACAGTATTATTCTCTTGTTGCAAAACATTTTTTAAACTCAGCTTCCAAAAGCTTACATATAGCAGAACGTGGGTTTTACAATTACAGAGGTGATAGCCGAGTTCAGCATTGCTTCCACTTACTTGTGTCAAGCTCCTCTCTGTCTTCTTTCCTGTCAACCTCGCTTGGCCAACTCTTGTTCTCTTCCAACTCCAACAGTATTAGAGTATCCAAGGCCCTTGCCAAATCTTTTCTGATTCCCTCCTTCTGCAAGAGGCCAGTCTTCTTTTCCCATTATTTCCTACCTTCTGCCAGTCATTTAATCATTGATGCAGAGAAGTGCAAGGAGTATGCCTCCATAACTTAGGAGGTTTTCTTCAGTGTACTTTGGTTCACCCAGACACAAACATCAAGACAGTTTATATCCTCGCCGCTAGATTGGGTATTCTAATGACATTGATAGGCATTTTTTCTATTTTATAGTTTTTCAAATGACCACGTCATGGCGGAGTTTGTCATCCAAATGATGATGATGATGGAGGAGGAAAATGAAAGGGATGGCGACACCGAAGAGGAAGCGGAAGAAGCTACGGAAAAAAAATAGTTTTAATGCCGCATTGATTAATAAATCAGATCTGGTGTACGCCTTCTTGTTTTTATTTCATGTCGAGTAGGCCGACCCAACATGGCATGCGTTTTGTATCCTCACCCACCCTACCATTTACAGGAAATACTACTCCAGATTCATTGATGTTTGTTTACCATTGAGCACATTCAACAACCAGTTCATTCCACCTCTCTCTCAATCCCATTCACTACTCCAGATACCATTGATGTTTGTTTACCATTGAGCGCTTTCAACCCCATTTTGTTTGTCTCTCAGACCCATTCACACCTAACCAACCTACCACGTCAGGTATCAACAACCACCATCCATCTCCATTCATGTTTTCCCATTAAGAACACTTCCAACCATGACCTACCCCACATCACATAATCTTTTATGACGTCACACACACCAGTTGACCGTTCAAATCTGACGATTCATTCACCGACAAAGATTCGGAAACCTTCGGCAACACTCGGATCTCATCAAGTACAAAGCAAAGCTATATAGCACGAGACCATAACAGAGAAGGCGCTCAGTCCAACAGAGAGACTGGGTCGAGGAGGGTCTCGTGCAGATCCTCTTCCATCCTTCCCCCCTCGTCCCCCACCCCACCCTTCCCTCCCCCTTCCCCCACCCCTCCCCTCCACCCACACCCCCTCAAACCGGTTCCTGGACCCTCCAAGGTTTGTTTACCTTCCGGGATCCCGGCGACCTTGGGGTCAATGACCTACCTCAAGGTCATTCATCATGACCTACCTCAAGGTCATTGACCTTGCCACGCCCCCCTCATTTGCATAAATAACGGTATTTGAAGCAGAACCCTCCCTGCTCCTCTACTTGTTTTGCCAACATGATTTTACCTGCGCTGATAGATCCAATGTCTAACTGCATGTATCGTCCATGCTGTTCATTGTACTTCAACCAAATTTTGTATTGTGTACCTTAAGAGATGGAACTAAGAATATATTCAGTCACCAGGGCTGCCAACTGTAGTACTCTATTAGGCTACATTAAGTCAAGTGTATTTCGAACTAATTAGAAATTTTGATATTACCAACCTAATTTTGTCATTATTTTTGATTATGATCAGCATCACATTTTACCTCGATCACCCTTGAAGAAAACGACCACTTTCTAACAAAAAGTCAAGGTTTCACAGTATGTAAATTTGTCCATCATCAAACTTACCAAATTCATTTTTCTCTGCAGTTGAGGCATCTTCTTTGTTAAAAAGGAGAGTTACAAGTTCCTCCAAATTCTTCCTCTTCAACTCCCTGCTTGCGTATTCATCAGCAGTCATATCCCACAGAGCAGGATCCGATTGCATAAAGGATATGAATTTATCTGTGCCGAAATCACTCTTTCCTAGTACGATATCCATTTTTAAAACTAGCAGATTATCCACACGTCTGGCCTGGCCGTACAGGAAGTCGCATCTCGTGTGAAAAGCTCCATTTGATTCGCTGTAAACATGTGGTGGCACTGCCAGCTTGGCCGTGCTAAAAATTGCATTGCACGCCACCAGCAATTCTGGTTGCGCAACCAGGGCGCCACCACCACCACATGTGAAAGGCTACACTTGAATTAATGCAAAGACGTGGTGGCGTGTGAAAGAGGCCTTTCACCCAGTGTAAACAGTACATACTGCTATTGCTCTGAGGATCAGTGGTAGATTGATTCCAGGTGGCGCTCGTAAAAGACCTCTCGTATCACATTTGACGATTAAAAGACAAAATTGATTAAATCTCAGCCGCAGACTACCCAATAGAGTTCCGGTTTCGCTGCATCGAAATTGGGGAGTAAATCGCCTAGCTCCAAAGATCTAAAACAGGAAGCTTTGACCATACGATAATAATAAAAACTTACCGAGCCTTACAGTAGTCGCAAATGATGTGTAACATCTGACAAAGAACAAACCTCACATGAAATTGTTGATACACCGGTATTGTATGTATACCCCTTATTATTCCCGTTTTCTTACGGGTTCAGGGATGAGATGCGATGGAAGTATTTGTGGCGAATGGTTTTTACGGCCAGATGCCCTTCCTGACGCCAACCTCACGAGAGGAGTAAATGAGAGATGAAATGAATGATGGTGAATGAAACTGGATAAGGATGTGGAAGGAAGCGGCTGTGGCCTGTCAGAAGGTACTGTCTCAGCATTTGCCTGGAGTTGAAAATGGGAAACCACGGAAAACCATTTCAAGGACGGCAAATTGTTGATACACCGGTATTTTATACTATTTTTGGCACAGATATTAATCTATTGTAAAGGGAATGTTTTACCGATATTGTAGTTTATAATATGGAACTCATTTTATTAGAGGTTTTGTAGTTTCCACCAGCACTAGCTAATAAAAAATACGATATGGATCAAGTAGATTAATAGATTTGACACCGCCCATTACCTTAAATTCCCCATAAATAGGCCAACTTGCGAGTAAATGCAATGTGCACAGCAGTAGATCATGAAAGGCTTGCCCTGTTCCTGGACCTCTTGATTCACAGACTAACTCGTAATTTCATATGGATTCTGTAATGAGTCACATTGATATGATAAATATCGTTTAAAACGATAATCTGGTAGCAAAAATATCTAACCCGTCCGGGATTCCAACCCGAGGTCTCTAGATTAACAGTCAATGACGCTAACCCTGCGGCTATTTCGACCACACGCATATTAGGTACAAGATGGTGCCTTATTTTCACGTACCAATAATACTGCATCACGGAATTAAGTTTCATTTATATTTTGCTTGTTTCGATAATGTTCCTGCGTGAAATTGAGTTTAAAATGCCTTATGAATAGGTCCCCTTGTGAGTAAAGAGAATGTATTCAGCAATAGCTCATGAAGGCTTGCTCAATTCTCGTATAAACACAACGATTATATTATACTGATGACTGCATTACCGTTATGCAGGTTAATCAAGATGGAGATCAAGATGGCGGCTGGCATAGGAAGCCTGTAGGAGTGCTCCGCTTTATCCCGCGCAAACCGCAGTTTTTAACCGCAATTCCCGGCCCGAAAGTGAGTGACCAAGTAACATAGTGTGTGAAGTACGTGCCTGAACATTTTCTACATCATTATGTCAATACAAAAGGTGAACAAACGTGTAAATGTTGTTGAGGCAACGATGGCAGACTTTGAAGCACGCCTTCAGTTGTTGAACAGTGCTGCCAACCCGGGTCAAGACTCCCTAGAGTCGCTTACTCGTGATTTTCGCGAGTTCCGAAGCACTGTCACCTCCGAACTCGCTGTGCTTAAAGAAGAACTGAGCAAGCTGGAGAGGAGACTTGACCACCACGAGGAGCTGCTGGACGAAGGAGAGCAATACAGCCGGAGAAACTGCCTTCTCATCCACGGGATCGTCGAGGAGCCTGAAGAAGATGTGTACGAGAAGGTGAGGGACACAATCAAGGCGAAGTTGAACGTGGACCTCCCTATGGAGAGCCTGGATAGATGTCACAGGATTGGGCGGCCGCAGCGAACAGCAGCTGAAGTGGTAGCCACTGGGAAACGCCCTATTATTGTAAAATTCCTCCGCTACCACGAGCGAGATCGCATCTGGAAGTCCAAGCGCCTCCTAAAGGGAACCAAGATTCTTATTACTGAATCCCTCACAAAAACCCGGAAAACTATCTTAAATGCAGCGAGAGACCACTTCGGACCCACCCGAGTCTGGACCCAGGACGGCCGCGTTTTAATACACCTCCCTGATGGAACTAAGAAGACCGTCACCACATTTAGGGAGCTGGAAAACGTTGAGCTAATGCGGGATATTAGAGTGAAGTGAAATGAACATGTGCGTAATGTTTATATTAGACAAGTTTAGTAATAAGTGTGTGTGTGTATGTGTGTGTGCGTTGGTTGCGGTCGGCAGTGTGCAGCGGGAGGTCCAGGTAGGTTTCTTCTATTTTAAGATATATCTCCCGTTACCCAGCTGAGCTATTGTATGAATGAGCTAACTGACCTTGGCCAGCCTAGCCCACACCAACCCCCTCCCTCCCCTTACACCACTGGCTTTCTTCTAAAACAGGCACTTTCCTCATCCAAACATTCATTACAATGTTGCCATATTAATGCTCTGTCGCTGGTTGCGCATCACGACGAAATACAGGCAATAATAAACGAAAACAATATCCACATCCTCTGCATAAGTGAAAGTTGGTTAAAACCTGACACCCCGTCTAGCATGGTGGAACTAAATCGGTACTCGCTGGAACGTCATGACAGAAATGATGGGAGGCGGGCAGGCGGGGTTGCCATGTACTGTAGAAGCGACTTAAAAAGACGGGTAATATGTGTATCAACACTTAGCACACAACCAGGACCGGAATTCATGTTTGTTGAAGTAATTGTTGGCCAACAAAAGACTCTGGTAGCTGTTGTATATAAGCCGCCAAGAATAACAAACATGAGTGAATTTGAAAACCGCTTGCTCGACTTACTTCCAAGCTACGAACACGTAATAGCCGTGGGTGACTACAATACCAATTTACTGACACAGACGTATGAGACCAAACAATTAAAAAACCTGTTCGCTTCCTGCGACATGACTATTCTTCCCCTAGAACCTACAAACCACATTTACTCTGATAAATACGAATCACATACATTGATTGACCATCTTGTGACAAGCAATCTCGACAGAGTTGAAACTTTCGGGCAAATACCCGTACCATCTATCTCCACCCATGACCTAATTTACCTATCGTACTCCCTACGTGTGCCTAAGTACACACCTAAATATATTATCACTAGAAACATGAAAAATATTAATATGGATGACTTAAAACATGACGCATACAACCTTCCCTGGAATGACATATTACTCTTAGATAACATTGACGCAAAAGTAAACAAGTTAAATTCTCTTATTATTAATCTGTATGACAAACATGCCCCTAAACATTCGATCAAAGTTACTCGCCCAGCATGCCCATGGTTAAATGATAACATTAAAAGTATGATGGCACAGCGTGATGCACTATTCCGGCGTTTTAAACGTACCCGTGACGAAACTGATTTTGAAAATTATCGTGTACTCAGAAATCGTATTAAGCAGCTCGTAAGAAACGCCAAATTCTCCTACATACAAAACGTGACAAAGAAGATGAATACAAGGAATGCCTGGAATAATATGCGTTCTCTAGGTATAGGCAAACAGCAGCAACAGACACATGTACCAGACATACCGCTTGATGAGTTAAATGAATATTTCACTGAAGAGAGAGCACCAACTAACTCAACACCCCATGATTCTTTTCACCCACTACCTGACCACCCGCTCTTTACTTTCCATCCGGTTACGGCAGACAAAGTAAAAAAGGTACTATATTCCATAAAATCAAAAGCGAGAGGAGTTGATGATATTCCCATATCCTTCATACATAATATCATCGGTGCCGTTCTACCAATTATTACTCACATATTCAACCATAGTCTTACAACTAACACCTTTCCCTCCCTATGGAAACAAGCCAATGTCATCCCTATTCCTAAGAAAACCGAACCTTTATTTCCATCTGACTATCGGCCAATATCCATTCTACCTGCACTTTCAAAAGCCCTCGAGCGTCTGGTTCATGAGCAAGTGCTTGAATATTTGAATAGCCGTTCTCTTTTAGACCCTCTGCAATCAGGTTTCAAGAAGGGACATAGCACCGCAACAGCATTACTCAAAGTGACTGACGACATTAGACACGCAATGGACCAAAAACTGGTGACAATCCTCACCCTTCTCGACTTCAGCAGTGCTTTTGACACCATAAATACTCAGACACTATTGAAAAAGATGGAATTTTATTACTTCGACCAGCAGACAATTAACTTTTTCGCATCATACCTGAATAATCGCCAGCAAAGTGTTGTAACCCAGGATAAAACTTCTCAGTGGCTAAGCAGAAAGTCAGGCGCCCCACAGGGTAGTGTATTAGGGCCCTTGCTTTTTGTACTATATATCAATGACATCTCATCTAATTTGAAAAATTGCAAATATCACCTATATGCAGATGATTTGCAAATATACTCCCACTGCAAGACAAATGACATTCCACTGACAATTGAAACTATCAACGCTGACCTTCAACGACTTGGAAAATATTCTCAGGAAAATTCCCTTCTTCTGAATCCATCCAAAACACAAGTTATCATAATTGGCTCTCAAAAACTATTGACGTCACTCCGAGATCAAATTATTCCCCCAATTGTACTGAACAACAATGAAATTCCATACTGTCCTACAGTGAAAAATCTAGGTGTGATAATAAATCAGACTCTTAACTGGTCTGAACATGTACAGAATGTATGCAAGAAGATTTTCGCAACGCTCCACTCCCTCAAAAGAAAAAAAGATATTTTACCATTCAAAGTAAGAATCCTACTCATACAGACACTAATACTTCCTATTCTTGACTACTGTGACGTTATTCTTGTAGACGCAACCAAAACATTAACTTTGAAACTTCAACGAGCTCTGAACTCTTGCATACGATTTATCTACGATCTGAGCTATGATAAACATATCACTCCCTATTATTGCGCTCTTTCCTGGCTGAAACCTGAACTACGTCGATCATATCACATTCTTGTCCAGATTTTCCGATTATTGTCTGACGATAGACCACTATACTTATCTAATAAATTCAAGTACTTGTCTTCTTTCCATGGTAATAATACACGCTCTGGTTCTTCCCTCTCCATTCCTATTCATCGCTCCTCTATATACAATAACTCTTTTCATGTGGTGGGGTCTAGGCTGTGGAATACCCTTCCAGCCAGTGTCAGGGGTACCACCTCACTATCTAAATTCAAGACCACCTGCTGGGGCAGTCTGCTGAACATTGCTGACCGACAGCAAGTATGACTGGATGAGTGAATGAGAGTGTGCAAGTCATGATCAATGTCAATTATTATTGTTTAATTTTGTCGCCATAATATGTTTATTGTATTGTATTAATGTGGTTAAGTGTAAGAGAGGGCCAAGAGCCCTAACTGCGCCACCAATAAAGGCAATAATAATAATAATAATAATAATAATAATAATAATAATATTTGAATAGCCATTGTGCAGAAACATAATACCGGCAATGCCGACTAATTACAATGTTTGATATAAAAGCATTTTATCATTTCAATATTGATACGAAGACTTCGTACATGTGTCATGTGCTTTGTTTCAATCACTTGACACCAGAGTTCGCATGAGCTTTCACCGTCAGAATGAGAGTGTTCAGCAATGCGATCCAGCTGGCAGTGCGTCTTACACACTTCCGTTCGGTCCACCACTGCCAGCTGGATCGTCATATTCACTTCCGTCCCATTTTTCAAAATCACTCCCACAAATAACCAGCAACCGAGTGGAGAGCTGATACACATCAAAAACATCAACAGTGCTGAGAATTTCCTTAGCTGTTTAGAAAGAATAAATGGCTAAAAAAACAATGATTGGTTTTATCCTACTTGGCTGCAGAATCACTTGCTGAAATACATGCGACGGGAGACGATGTGGTTTCTCTATTAGATGAAAACACACTGGCACGGACGGACACGGTAACTGAGTGAAACAGCTTGTCAAAGACCATCCATTATTCATAAAGAAGGTTAAACATTACGTCAGAGGGTGGCACATGGATCATGGGATATAATCGATTCGTCACTTTTGGTTATAGTATTGCCGAGAGATAGCATCGTCTGAGGCTGTGTACCAAGTCTGGTAATTTTAAAAGTAAAAAGCCATATGAATGTCAATTTTGTTACAGGTAATTGAATAGTATGATCTGCGAGGAGTTATTGATTATTGATGAAAATAACACGCCTATCGCTAAGCTCAGAAATATAGTCCCAGATAGGAAAATAATACGTTTTGAATTTTATCAATGTTGGCAATGGATTTGTTACGAAGGACACAGTTATGCTGTTGTAGAGATAATTCACCTTTAGAGTAATTAAACATTGCTCTCCTACTCTAGAGAATTGTTGCGATGTTCATATGAATATAAAAGAACTGTCCAAATGCAAATATTATACTACCTCACTTTCCGTCTACCATACCGGCTGTCACCCATCCTGCCCCCATCACTTTACACCACAAATACTATATAACCTCACTTTCGTCTATCATACCGGCTGTCACCCATCCTGCCCCCATTACTTTACACCACAAATACTATATAACCTCACTTTCCGTCTACCATACCGGCTGTCACCCATCCTGCCCCCATCACCCTACACCACAAATACTATATAACCTCACTTTCCGTCTACCATACCGGCTGTCACCCATCCTGCCCCCATCACTTTACACCACAAATACTATATAACCTCACTTTCCGTCTACCATACCGGCTGTCACCCATCCTGCCCCCGTCACCCTACACCACAAATACTATATAACCTCACTTTCGTCTACCATACCGGCTGTCACCCAACCCGCCCCCGTCACCCTACACCACAAATACTATATAACCTCACTTTCGTCTACCATACCGGCTGTCACCCATCCTGCCCCCATCACTTTACACCACAAATACTATATAACCTCACTTTCGTCTACCATACCGGCTGTCACCCATCCTGCCCCCGTCACCCTACACCACAAATACTATATAACCTCACTTTCGTCTACCATACCGGCTGTCACCCAACCCGCCCCCGTCACCCTACACCACAAATACTATATAACCTCACTTTCGTCTACCATACCGGCTGTCACCCAACCCGCCCCCGTCACTTTACACCACAAATACTATATAACCTCACTTTCGTCTACCATACCGGCTGTCACCCATCCTGCCCCCATCACTTTACACCACAAATACTATATAACCTCACTTTCGTCTACCATACCGGCTGTCACCCATCCTGCCCCCGTCACCCTACACCACAAGTACTATATAAACTCACATTCCGTCTACCATACCGGCTGTCACCCAACCCGCCTCCGTCATCCTACTCCACAAATTTCATTGCAATGAAAAGGAGAATGAAAGAAAACAACAAGATATTTTATTTATCGTATGGCTTTTAGTGCCGGGATTGTCCAAGGACATGTTCGGCTCGCCTGAGTCTGTAGCTGCTTCCAGCGGACACCCTAAAGGGTGAGCTACAAGTTCCGTTCAATTTCAAGTAGTTCCAACTTTCGCCACCAGATATCAATGATACCTAGTGGTGAACGTTAGAACTTTGATAGAGCGTTCTGACGAAATCTAACCTAACAAATTTTGCTTTACACAAGTTAAGTTTGTGAAAGGATCTTTTACATGCCATAAATCTATGACATGGAACCGCCGGCTTTACTTCCCCTCCGAAGGAAGGCATACTGAAGGATTTTTAACGCTCTTAAAAAATCCGACGACTTCGGCCGGGTTTGAACCCGCTATCTTGGGCATAGCAGTTCAGCATGCTACCGACTACGCCACCGAAGCCGCTAACAAAAGATTAAATGCACACATTAATTCTATATGATTTACACAATGAACAATACATATATTGGAGAGTAGTCCATGTTGCCCACTCATTTTACACATGGCCAACACCAGGCCATACAATAAAATATAGGAAATATTCCAATAACTGTGCACAATACATTCATGCACACCTGTCTTATAACATCACTTTTTCATACATACCAGTAGTTCACATTGCATTTTATTTTTGTCGTACGAATTTCAGCGTTGGCTGTAACTCGTTTCCAAGTATAATGTTATTCCTAATGGTCCTTTCCATCAAATATACGCACACAAATACACAACACACACACAATTATGAAATATAATTTCAGTGCCATTCTTTAGACAAATGGGAGACTTATTGGAGTACGTATGGATTGCACAATTCATTAAGGCACTTCTTTTACTCAATTGCAACACGATAGCTTTCCATTCCTTTCCCAGCAGCAAGAGATCCAGAACCTGCTTCACTCACTGTAGTTCAGTGGTTGTCTGATTTGGTGGCCAGTACCTTAGAGGGTAATATACCTGGAAGGGGGGAGAGGGTGAAATTTCAAAAGTCTTCTATTGACGTCAGAAAAGTTGGATGGCGCAGCCATGCGGTAGAATGTTGAAGCTGTAACATTGTGACTGGTGAGATTTATTTAGATGGTGAAGCATTGACGTCGTTTTGGAAACAGAAAGAAATGTGTCAAATTCGAGGAGGTACTGCTCTGTATACGGTTGCAAATCGTATAAAACGGGTACGAAATATCTTCACTACTTTCCTGTACAAAAAGTTCAGAGAGAGAGATGGGCTTCGGCGCTGTCAATTGGAAAACGTGTTACATGTTACATGACAGTGTGCAGTCTGCATTTTTGTGAAGATGACTTCTTTCCACCGGTACTGTTGATTATTGATAGTTATTGTCTCTAATTTGTATTCACATGGATTTAGCTACATCAAAAATACTGATAAACTTGTAGCCTATTACTTCTGTGCCGTACATAGAATGTAATCCGCTCTTCGTAAACTTATTTTAGGGGTTCTTCCGATTGACAATAGCCGAATGGTTAGAAACTTAACAAAAATGCTGTTCCTAGCCTTAATTTGCCAGAGAATTTATATTCTTGCCTTTGAACAGCAAGTATGTAGGTCATTGAAGTATGATTTGGCTTAAATTGTGTTTTTGGCTATGATCTCCCTACTGTTTAATTTAGTTAATTAAAATGTAAAATCGTAGTTTAAAGTCTCGGTTTGGTGACCCATCATCCCAGGCAGGCCGGTAACACCTATACTACTCAGGCAGATAGGTCACTTAGCCGTAATTTGGAAGTTATAATGATGTTAAGTATACATATGCGGTAATGTAGCAGGAGACCTGATCGGCCTAGGCTATTCTAAATTTAATTATTTCCCATTTCAGGGGTTTTCAGTTTTGAGTGCGAATAGTTGGTTTGAAAGTAGTACAATAGTAAGGAGAGTATGTTTTGAATAGGTTTTAATTGGTATTATGGTTTATATCGAATTGAGGAGTGAATTTGGTTCGGCTTAAAGTGTAGTTTTTGATCTGTTCCGTTTGCTTATGACAAGTTCAAATGGTGACTCCAGCTTTGTTAAATATCTGTATTTTTAATATTTAATTAAATATATAGATAAAGTGAAGCCTCCGAGGCTTAGGCGGCAGCACACCGGCCTCTCACCGCTGGGTCCGTGGTTCAAATCCCGGTCACTCCATGTGAGATCTGTGCTGGACAAAGCGGAGGCAGACAGGTTTTTCTCCGGGTACTCTGGTTTTCCCTGTCAAAATTTCATTCCAGCAACACTCTCCACTATCTTCTCATTTCATCTGTCATTCATTTAATCATTGCCCCAGAGGAGTGCGTCAGGCCTCGGCAGCCGGCACAGTTCATATCCTCGCCGCTAGATGGGGGCTTCATTCATTCCATTCCTGACCCGGTCGGAGACTGGAAGCAGGCTGTGGATTTTCATTCATTCATATAGATAAAGAGGATGCTTCCATTTTAACTTGCCTGTGGCAAGATATTAATAAATTAATATTCTTGTCTTGGAACAGCAAGTATGTAGGCAGGGGCGGATTTAGGGGATATTTCAGGGGGGGGGGCGGTTAATGATTTTTAATTAGGTTGCCTATGTTCCGGGGGCTACATCAGAACAATTTTCAGGAGGTCTCCACGAAGGCAGTACCATTTTTAGTAGACCGTCATCATCTCTGCAGATAGCAGTTTCGCTTGTTATTTTAGTTATTACTATTTTTTTTTGTATTTTATCACCACGTACCTTAGTCAATATAAAATAATAGTTTTGCTAGTAATCGAGACTACTGGAAAGATATGCACCGTTACTTTTATTTCATATTTCATTACGATTTTTTACTGGCACTGATCCTTTTGTTTTTCTTTTAAAAGAAGGTAACGATCCAATAAGCTTCTAAACATCATAAAATGCTTTCAACGAAAAAACAAACCAACGACAAAAACAGGTCTTGGGAATGAACTTTAATCAAAAGCACATCTCATGAAAAAAATATTTATTGCCTCACAATTCCCTATGGTCTCACATTAGGCTCCTTCCCTGCCGTAACACTACAACAGAAGTTTTAGCTTTCGGGCTTTCTTGGAAGCAAAACGGTTAATGATTCTATCGTAGTCTAATTTAATGTCTCGATGTACATACATTAAAGTTAGGCCGTTCAGTCTTTCCTCGCTGCATCTTGACCTATTCTCAGTTTTTTCTAACTTCAGAACAGAAAATGATCTTTCCCCGGTCGCAATACTGACAGGCAAAGTAATAAGAATATGAATCATTGTTCTGATGGTAGGGAAAACTTGAGGATGTCAAGCTGTGTAGACCTCCACCGCCTTTGAAGGGATTGGGCGTCCAGCTTCGCTCTCTCTTCTCCATTTCGCCGCCCAAAGGGATGTCTCGGCTTGCATCTTCGCCCGGAGTTCCGACTGCGATTTTTGAAGTAGAGGAGCGTAGCGCTCGGAAAGGATGTTGATGTCCTCCTCAGTGCAGTGGATTTGACGATCCATGTTCAATCCTGGGTCTACGACGCGGGGAAGAAAAACGTTCAGCTGATATGCGTTTAAGACGTCGTCTGTGAAACGCGTTGATAGGTCTTCCAAGATCCAGTCAAGAAGAGGACTGTAGATGTTCCTTCTGTAGTATTCTTCGGGCGAGTCAGCCGGCGCGTTAGCCCTGTTCTTTTGCTTCTGGACAAGACGCGGCAGATCGATAGCGGCGCCTTGCTCACGCGCAAGCTTGCTGGCGTTGTCGAAGACCGACGAAAATTCTTGTTCGACGTTTGACCGCTTTTCTTTGAAGATTTGGATCGTATTCCGAATGGTTTCGGAGGCGGTTTGGACGTCCAGATTTTCGCTTTGGAACAGACGGCTGAGTGGTTCTGTCCGAGTCAGCACTTCTGCTATGCAGCACAGTGTGACGATGAATTGCCCACTAGTGATGCTGGCCAGCAAACTTTCGGCTTTGTGCGCTGACTGATTTTCATCCCATTGAGAAACGATTCCCAACGCGTTCACAATGTCGTCCAATTGGTCCAGGAACTTCAAAACTGTGTCGTGGCGTTCAACCCAACGCGTATCGCACAGCGCGACAAGCTGGCCTTTGATAGTCTCCTTCAACACAAAATTACGCTTCGAGGACGCTGTGAAGAAATTCGTCACCTCTTCCTCAGTTCCAAATGCATTTTTAACTGCTTGCACTTTGGACGATTTCGAAAGCGTCAGATTGAGCTGGTGGTTGTAACAGGGCACCTGAACAGCATGAACTGCAGTCTTCTGCAGCTCTTGTACTGCCCCTACAGCTTCCGATATGTTCACCGAACATCCGTCAGTTCCGATGCCAACACAGCTTTTGGGGTCTAGTTTGAAGTCATCAATCTTCTTGGCAACGATGCCTCCCAGCTTTACCCCAGTCAGTTTTGGTTCAACAGCAGACTCTGCCGCTGCTTGAGGATTCTCATCGTCGTCTTCACTAGGGAAATCACCTTCTTCTTCACTTCCTTGAGTATCTTTCTCTTTCTCTTCTGCCGCAGATTTGCGAGCATCTAGGAAGCCCACAAAATCCTCCCTGATTTCGTTCCTCCAGAGATACCGCAAGAACAAAGTCAGCTGAGAGATGTGCGCTACATCTGTTGTCTCGTCAAATCCAACAGAATAAAATCTGGCTTCTTGAACGCGGCTTATGATCTGCTCGCGAATGTTATTCCCGCACAGCTCAATTAATTCGTTCTGGATCGTTTTACTAGTGAAAAGGCTTCTGGGTCCCGCCGTTGCAAGATGTTTGGCCAGTTTGACGTCTCCAACTTTCATCCGGAACCGAAGCAGAGCCCGGAAATTGCCGTCGTTTTGCGAAGACTCCTCTTGAGCAATTGGGCCGTCATCACGATGACCTCGGTAGGCGATATTTTGTCGGCCAAGAAACTCGATGTTCATCAAGATGAGAGCAAGTCTTGCTCTGTTTTCTTGGATCTTTACCAGGCGGAAGCTATCCATTTGGTTGGGAAGCTGCTCTTGCGGATTTCTTTGCTTGCGCAAAAAGTCTTCAGCACACAAGGCAGCTTCTTCGTGGTACTTCGTCGCCTCATGCTTCTGTAGGTCACCGTCTTTCCCAAGGAGCTTGGCGAACTTCATCAGAGGTTCCTTGACCAGGGTCTTCAACAGAATCGTTCTTCCTTGGCCACCGGTAGACTTCGCAAAAAAAAGGGCAGAACAAACAGAAGAGTCCTCTACGTGATGGAGAGAGAACGACCCAGGAAACTTCTGTAAGTGCTGCAGGTGAAGGTGTCGTTTCTCTTCGCTTCCGCCCTTGGTGTGAACGGAGAAAGGGAAACAATAACTCGCGTTTGGTTGCCAGTGACTCGTCAAAAGGGTAGAAAGTGTTCCGTCATCAGGCCTGTTTTTTCCTGAACCTATATACAAGCCGACGTCGTTTCCAAGATTGTCACAGGCAGCAGCATCTCGACAGGAATCCTTTGACGGACGTGAAATCAGCTGCTCCGCTGGAAGTGAATGTGAGGGTCCGGGCATAGGTTGTTTGCTCTTGTTATTGCCACCACCATCGCCGACTCCAGCATCTCCGCCGTCACCGAGCCCTCTGCCGTCAGCGACGTTTCCAGCGCGTACGTCGCCGCCGAGCCCAACATTGCCACCAACAATTTCAGCACCAGCGTCGACGCCGCAATCACTACCGGTACCCAGTCCAGCTCTGCAACCCTCAGCATCATTCCTAGCGCCTCCGTTTTCACAGTCATTTCCTCTGTCATCACCATCACCACGATGATCGGAACTGCAAGCACCCTCAGAGTCAACTTCGGGACGGGACGGGGATGAGTGCTCAGGGATTTGTACCACTTTTTTAGGGGCACCGAAATAATTTCTCAAATCTCCACAGCGGTCGCTTTTCCTTTTCCTTCCCCCGCTTTCGCGCTTAGCCTGAAAGGAATCAAACAAAAAAGATAAATTACTACTGCTCTAATGAAATTTATCTTTTGAAAAATTCGCTTGTCAAATGTCAACGTAAATGTCTGTATCGTACACAGAAAACATTGCACGTAGCCAAGTTAAAACAGAAACCGAACGGTGGGTTAAAATAAAAATGCAGGCAATGCTAAGAAGGCGCTTCTTTGATCACAAAAGTATTTCAGATAGGCCCTCCGTAAAACCCAATCTAGATACTAATCAAGGGACCGAGGCATTTTCGTGTCTAAAGCGGTTTTGCATTTTATTTTTGATCAGTCCGTAAGAGGTATTCCTCTATCTCGCGAATTTTAGTTAGTCTAAGATTTTTAAACCGGAACCTCAACTTTGTCCTTTTTAATTCTTTTTTAATTGCCGATTAAAATTAAACTAGTACTTCACTAGGATAAGTATAAGTATTTCAAGACAAAATAATTGGACTTCTATGAAGGACTTTGGATGATTTTCATTTGAAGTGGGTTACTTGTAACGCGAGGCGAACTATTGTCTTGTGTTTTCAGAAACTCACAGCATCCTCTTTCCGCCAATATCATAATATTCGTGCAGTAAGTTGAGTTTACATTTACGTTGATAGGTTTGTAATGTAATTTAGCGTCGGTCAATTATATTTATTCCGCGTACCCCATCACATTGTGCTCAGGTTTGTGTGTAGCCTACTTAGGAATAGAGAAACCAAATATAGGTTGCTTCATTTCACTGCTCCACAAGCTGGCAACAGTAACTCCTCATTCTATTAATATTTTACTCGATATTATACCCTAACTCATATCTTATAATGTCAAGCGTCATTGTCGAATACGTTTGTTGTTAACTTCTTCTTCTCACTGTGCGTCTGGAGGTGTTCTGAAATTACCTCATTTCATGTGTTTCATGTGTAATAAACGGAAAGCACTATATTTTCCGTCCTTTCAGACGCACAGGACATACAAAACCTACGAGCGAATAAAAAATATTAAAAAAAACGCGCGAATGCTCACACTTATACATACTTAGTCACTTAATAATTTAAATTTTATACATAAATTCTATTCAATAAGGCGTGAATAACGCACGTTCTGTACATTTATGGTTGCCGATTCTGCACGGGTTAAAATGTAAAATACATTTTGCAACATAGTGAGTTTGAACGATTCTATGTTTTGAGCTTTGGTTTACTCCTTCAGGTGGGAGGGACGATAAAGGCGGTTTGGGTATTTCCGTCTACAAAAAATCACAACACAGCACACCACGACTACCTCACTTACCATAATGGTTCTAATGCCTTCGAGAATCCGCACAAAAATATCAGCGAACGCACTTGCCAACACTATCGTAAGACCGCGCACCGCGCACTGACTGTTGACTGAGACTGACCACCAAACGCATGGACACTTCGAAAGCGAAGCTCGGCTCGGCTTGGTTCCAGCGCAGACTCGCCACGGATCGGCTATTTTCTTTTCTCTTTCCTTTCCCTTCCTTTTTCTCTTTTTTTCCTTTTTTTCTTTCTTTCTTTCTTTCTTTCTTTCTTTCTTTCTTTTCTCTCCTCGTTCTCCCCTTTTCTCCGCCTTATCTGAAGTCAGGGGGGGGGGGCGGTCGCCCCCCCCACCCCCCCCCCTAAATCCGCCCCTGTATGTAGGTCAATATTTGCAATATTGAAGTATGATTTGAGCATCCCAAGTAACGCTTCTTTGAAGCCAAAACATTCATGCAAATTCAGGGTTGCTGGATTCAATTTATTATCACGGAGTCGTCCCTTGTGTTATGTGAGATATATATATATATTGTGAAATTAATAAAAACATCGATACCACTAGGCTCCCAAGTACAGGCTTCATATATGTAACAGCAGACAGTAAATTAACTATCTACATGTGGGTAATATTTTTAACTGGTAGTTAATTAGGCACTGAATTTAAACTGATTATAAAAATATTTCTATCAATGAAAGAAAATATGGACTATTTTGCCATCATAAATTAGAAGCCATAACAAACGCACACCCAATTACTTCTCGTCACTACCTCGCCGCCATATTGCAAACAGCCCCATTTCGGACGTCAATATTATTATGTCGCCAAACCTTCATACTGTGCCCGTCAGAGGAGCTATCAGGGTTGCCAACAGCCGAAACGACATCCATAACATCTCACCTGTCGGACCCATGTGCCATGAGGATCAGGTGAATTTCTTATAGGCCATAGCGGCACGAGAATCCATGATCCAGGGGATCCGTGGTAACATGGTTGCTAAAAAGGTCATAGACAGTCCAAGAAAATACACCTCCTAAAGCTAGACTGAGAAATTAACTTCCAGGCTTAAGTAAAACTTGTAGAAATATTTATTCAAAATATTCAGACACCTAGCCTAGTTCGGAGGGTTTCTATCGGCTAATCCGCAAACTAATAAATAAACAAAAATAAAAGATCAGAACCCTACATGTAAACTACTGTAAACTCTCGCGAAAGATCTGACAAAGTAAAGCAACAACAGCAACGCTGGGAAAATGGTACGGCAATAATCTCTAAGTCAAGTTACAAAATAAGCTAAAAACGGAATTTACATTTAAGAGGGTAGCAATAGCAAGTCTAAATTAGGATGATACCATTTCCTCATTTACATTTATTTTTAAATAATCTAGCTAATTCCTAGCAATTAATACAAAATTTACGGCGATGACGTCCGTAAAGCAAAAACAGTTAACACAAATCTACATGACAAGCCGTCAAAATAACACATTAAATGGCCTGGTACAATCTAAGAAAAGGTAAACATGGAGTTATCATACACTTCAATAAATAACAGCAAGACCATAAACAATATTATTCCTGCCTTCGCCCAGGGTTACTCTTTTTAAACCACTGTCATCTACGTGCATGTTATTTACGGTGGCGATTGCGTAGTAAAACTACGTCTAACGTCGCATGAGGCTCACGCTCCACCAGCTACTGACTAAAGGTTGAGCATGCACTCCGTCGATAAAAATTAGTGTCATCTGTCCTAGATTACTTCCACAAAAGGAGTGTGCACAAAGCAAGTGTCAGCCAGCAGGTCCAAAATGCAAGAAATCAAGGTTAAATGCTATAAGTAGTTAATTATCATCAGTTTATAATAATGACGTTCTGATTATTGGAATCGTTGGTTTAAATTATCGTTGGTTTATAGCGAATAGGCTGACCATCCTGAATACTTCGGGCTCAGCAGTAGCAGTCTCGTTCGAGATCAATCTCTGCTATAAAACGCCATCAACGAGCTCTCCCGCTCGGACATAACAATAACACAGGTTATTAGTGGCTCTCGGCTCACTTAATTTACCTCTGGGTAAGGCCTGGCATGAACATCAGTTACCTCCCTACAATAACACAGTCAACAGAATCGAAGTCTGGACACACATAAATATAGCCTCTACAGGTGCCTCATCTAGTCTCTTAATTTCAACAAATAAACCTTCACATAACTTGTAATCATTCTCAGATGGAGAAGAAAGATAGTCGCTTCAATAGCGATGCAAACACATGGCTCTCGTCATTCATCTCTAAGTAGCAAAACATCTGATTATTACAAAATGGTGGCCTGGAGATTGACCTACACATGAGACACATCATTTAAATGTTAGTAATGCTGTAAGCATTGTCAAAGAGTCTGAAAAAGTACGTCTCACTGAGTGAGTGGTGCTCTAGTACATTGCATGCTGGGAACTGTTACCACCTGTCCATGATTCGAGCTAGCTCCACTACTCACAATCATCCACACGGACAGTTTAGAAAAATGAACAACACTGAAGGCAGGCAGCTTTCTCGCAGAAAGTCCTATCAGAAAACTGGCCTTGTTATCATGTCCCAGATATAATACAAAATCACATAAGCATTAAGCTTAAAATCACGCCTCAAAACTATGTCATCCCAACGACCTGAGGGATACAATAAGGCTTCGGTCTCCAGACAAGGGTTGTCCAATCTGGGCCTCCTCACAGGCTCTATCCATTTCCACGGCCTTTATTCGTCCTCGTCGTTGTCGTGATGATATGACCAGATTCCTCCTCAAAGTCGTCATTTTCCTTGGCTTAGCGGATGCTAAAGTCATGGTCCTCCCGTCATCGGCTGTAGTTCTTCGGTCCTCTCCTCCACATCAAGAAGCTTAACAGTTCAGCTCCACAGGTGATGCGTAACAAAGATCGTCGTACACGTGGTTATCAAGAAGTGACATTTTGAAGTACGAATTTACCACTTGAAAATACGAAAAATGAGCGTAGCACAGTTGCACTGAAGCTAGCTTTAATGTGGTACTAAATTCACTGCATCTACACGGCGCAGATGGTTTATAAATTGGCCATGCACTATTATCTGCTTTACTGACACAGATTTTACTTGCCCACAAATCACGTGGCATCGACGTTTTGTTACACAGAAAAGAATCGCGCTTGCGATTAAAGCAATATTTGTAGTTATGAGTGTTGAAATGATTCACTCGGTTAATAATAATTTCACAGTGAACGATATATTTTATCGCCACTTGACGATGTCGAAATACGATGTTCAAACACGTGGTTGAAAATGTGGTGTTCCACGATTATAATCACTTCTCCAAAAATTCACAGTATTCGTAGCACAAGCCTTCTTAGGATGTAATATTCACTAATATTATATACTGTTCGTAGTTAAATAATGTGCGATGCACTAAGATTGCTTTCTTCGCCTTCCAGGCGGACTATTACATCGTCTTTTAGACGGACTTGACAAGAACAACATCCAATTTGGATGGTAAACCAAACACATGTGATAAGAGCTCAGTCCTGCACTGCGTGGACTCGTGAATACGCTAGTCGTGCAGCGACTGTCTGGTTCCAGTTCGCGTATCTGCGACGTTAATACCTTACCAAAAGCAGAAATAACATTCTAAAGAATGTTTCGATGATACAGAATTACAACATGAGATTATCTGAGCTTCGTAGGAAATAGAAGTGTCATAATTTAGCCTCAGATTATTTAATAATGGTTTTCTCCATAGTCAAAAGATCAACCATTTATAACTCCAAAGAATGTTAGCATGTGGCGACAGCATGGTCGGTCAGTGGGTACGTTCTAAAGTGATGCATCAGAAATGCGTTGCGATGAAAAATATCACATGAACCAGTGCTTAGCGGGTTCAATACTACTAAACTTGTTACCTAGTTGCGCCTTCATGGGTCAGCGAATGCAGATAGAACCAATCTTCGTGCTTCCGTATTCGAGAGGAATTGATACCTGATGGCACAGACCTGCGTGGAGTCGAGGGCTTGGAGGGCAAGGTATGGGAAGGGAGGTAGTGGTGGGGGTTACTGCGGCTATGCTACTAGGAGCGAAACAGAACCTCCTGTCACCAGCTGTCGCCACACCAAGTTCAGATAGTGACATTTCGTCACTTGAGATCTTTACTCGCAGCAAGAGCTGACGCGAATGTTCCTCTTTTATGAATTACGATGAAGCACAAGGACTCACCTGCATACGAGATTCGTTGTGAGCACAGCTGAGGTCAACCCCATCAGGTATTGATTGCAGTATACAACATTTTATGGGTATTGAACCCATAATTTAAATGACCTAGGATAAGGCATGGGTCGGGAATCGACGTCACCTAAAATCAGCAAATGTAAAAACATTAGAAGAGATGGCAGAATTGCTCAGACAGCTTGACCATACAAGCTTGACCAAACTCAGCAAACGGAAGAACAAAAAAGTAATGTAGGTCCAACAAGAACGCTATACTTTAGACAAACAGGTATGAACCGAGCTATAGGAACGGAAGAGAAGGAAGACCATACCAGAATAGGTATTGGAACGGTAATCAGCGTAGGACAGGATTGCACCGAAATAATAACAGTTTCCAAAGGAACAGTTATTATAATCGTGATGCCAATCAAAATAGACCGGGCTACAGAAGATATAAGAACTGGAATGACGACAATTTCAATCGTCAAAGACAACAGCAGCAACTACAACAGCAACAATCTAATAATAATAGAGGCTGGAGAAACAACGAAAATGTAAGGCAATTCTATGACGAAAGAGAAAGAGAAAGTCAAGAATATCGCCTATAACAGACTTAAGGGAGAAGGAAAGAAGAGATGCTGAAAGTCAAGCAGAAGAAGAAATAGAACCACAGCCTTCGACGAGTGGACACAACCATGATAAAACTCGAAGAAGGAAGGACGAAGAAAAACGTCATATAACAGGAGAAACTAAGAGATAATGAGATTTCTACTTCAAACCAAACTGTCATGAAGGAATTAGCAGATTTAAGGAGAGAAATTATGGGACGGGATATTTAATATTTCGAATGTTATTGATCTGCCGAGGGAAAGAAGAATTGAACGAGCGAGAGGCCATCTGAACAAGCAGGTGGAGAAGAGGATGAAGAGAGGAAGAGATAACCGGTACAGTCGACCTTTGAAAGTTGGAGATCTAGTCCTCATAAGAACTAATGTAAAGGCCGATGTTTCTGAGAAGATCTTTATCAAGTTCTCAAACATTTACAAGGGACCGTTTAAAGTTGACAATGTCTATGGAAATAATTGCTATAGAATAGTAACAGTGGATGAAAATCGCCTAATGGGTAATTTCAACCATTCTAAGTGGAAACTATTTGTCCCCGAGATACATTAAAGACTTTAAATTAGTGTTCTGATAAGAAATGAAGAAGATCAGTAAATAAAGTACATTCTATACTTTATTTAAGGGGTCAACGAGGAGCTGAACCCATAATTTAAAGGACCTAGGATAAGGCATGGGTCGGGAATCGAACCGACAGCTCTCAAGAACGAAAGCGCAAATACTACGCGTCTGAATTGAAAACTAACAGCATGGGGATGTGTATCAGGACTGTAGCTTTTCCAGAGTGAATTTAAAAATTTTCCGTATATTTATAGCACGGAAATAAGAAAAAATGTAAAACGCTATTTTATTAACATGGAGAGGAATGACATTTTATAGACACTGGAAACTGGCAGGATTGACAAGTTCAGTGAAGGAGGCAATTGGGAAAATCCTGCTTTGGGACGGCACGTGCCCAAGGTGACATTGAAGCGAGGCAGAGGAGAGATATAACCGCGTAAATGAAAGAGTTTCATCACGTGACCACATATTAACCAATAGCAAAATTATATATTGGAGATCTTCAATATTTTAATAATTATTGAAAATAACTTTTAGAAGAGAATATTAGGCAAAAATGGAAATTAGACGGAAAATGAAAGCCGATGGTATAAATTATATTTTCAGATTTAATAGGATGAGACCGATATTTATTGATAAAGAAATTTACAAGGTCGAATGCCAGAAACGCCATTTTTAGCCTATTTTTAATTTTGAAAAAATAGGCTTATGAGATCACCTTGTGTCCGTGTGTGTGTGCGTGTGTGTGTGTGTGTGTGTGAGAGGTGTGTGTCCCCCTAATAAATTCTAAACGGCTGGAGCGATTTCAATGAAACTCGGTAAGTTGATAGCACAGTTCCGGGCGATCCCGACCGTGCTCTTCAAATTTTGTTAAGTCTCACCAATCCAACATGGCGGCTGTGCTAAATATTTCATCAGCATTCAATATCTCCGAAACAATTCCCGATATCACCCTGGAATTTATTACGGTAATAAAGAGAACTACTAGAAGTTCACCTATGTGACTTTTGAAAAACTGGTAACTACAAAACCAACATGGCGGCCAAGCGAATTTGTGACTTTTCAATAGACGCTTCTCGCGACTTAATCAACCAAACGCAATAAAACTTGGTACAGTATATGTTTATACACATTCTAATGCACCGACATCTAACTTCGTTCAATTGTGTGCATAACCACAAGATGGCGGAAGAGCGAAATATTTCACCGGCATTCTATATCTCTGAAACTATTAGCGGTATCACCCTGAAGTTTTGTACGGAGATAAAGGGCACTAATGGAAGTTCGTCTATAAGACTTTCAAAATCCGGTTAACTACAAAACGAACATGGTGGCCAAGCGAATTTGAAAATTTTAAATAGACCTTTCTCGCGATTTAATGTCCCAAACGCAATGAAATCTGGTACAGGAAATGTTTATACACATTGTAATGCACTGGCATCTGATTTAGTTCAATTGTTTACATAATCTCAAGATGGCGCCTGTGCGAATTTTAAAATTAAGTTTTTATTTCTTGTGTCGTAATCATGCGATCGAAGTGAAAGTTTGAATAATGAACCTACGCAATAATGTTCCTCTAATGGTGCATGACTCTATGGCCTATACATTTAACAATCCAACATGGCGACCATCAGAAATATTTAGACGGCTCTGAATATCTACGAATCTATTATAGCAATGAAACTGATTTTTTATGTTCATAGGGGCTATGAACTTAAGTTCGCCTATAGGACTTTAAGTAACCTGGTGATCACAAATCCAACATGGCGACTACGCGAAGTATAAATATTCACATGGACGTTTCTCGCAATTTAACCATCCGAGTGCAGTGAAACTTGGTACAGTAAATCCTTATATGAATGTTAATCCACTGGCATCTAATTTATTTCAAATGCTTCCATAACCACAAGATGGCAGCTGTGCAAAATTTTAAAATCTCCTTGTTACTTCTTGTGTCCTAATCATGCGATTGAAGTTTGAATGTTACACGTATTCAATAATCTTCATGTAACAGTGCATAACTCTAGGACCTACATATATAAAATGCAACATGGCGACCATCCAAAATATTTAGTCGGTTCTCATTATCTACTAATCTCTTACAGCAATCAAACTGAAATTTTGTATGTTGATACAGGCAATTAACATAAGTAGGATATAGGAAAATAGGCTGTTTAGTTCTTCAAGGAACTACTTGTTTATATTGCTATTAGAGTGGGGACTCGACTGGGAGAAGTCACTCTCTACTTGGCTTCGAAAATGTATAGACGTATAATCTGAAAGCAGCGAAAGTTGACCGAGCTACATAAAGTATAGTTGACGGGAAGGACAGCATTGCCACCTAGTCAAGATGAAGACGAACACCGATGAAAGTTAATACGATGGAAAGCAGAAACTATAATACTACAAAAGCAACTATTACATTGGAAAGAGATATGAAGAAAAGTCTTTGAAATAACGAAGGGAAAAGTAATCTACAGAGTGGAGAAACCATTGTCAAGCCGAAGCAACGTTTTTCGCAAACTACAAGAGTTGTTCGAAAACGAAGGAAAATTTATAAAATCTTACTCAACGAGTTAGTTCCAACTGCAACTGAAAATTAAGAAGATGGTATTCGATATGGGGTCAACGAGGATATTTGACATGAAACACTACTCGATTGTCATGGAAAGCTACTAGATTATGAAGGGGAACTAACTATTTGCAATATGAGGATTCAGGCAGTGACTTAGCTCGCATATCAAGGCTTTGTCGAAGAAGGTGAAAGCTTACCATCATGATTCACCAAATAAACATCATAGCATATAAAACTGCAAGGTATTGCCTTAACATCAGAAGCAATACCTATGAGCTACAACAACAACATCCATTCGACCTAGAATTTCAAGTTTGTTGTTCGCCAGAAGAACTCGCCAATGACGCCCGAGTAAGAAGAATGCAGCGAGATTCGAGCCCTGGTGTGGAGAGAGACGACAGGCGCGAGATCCCGGCTGATGAACGAGCGTGAGAGGGAGGGAGCAGGGGTCGACCAGACTGAGCCACACGCGACCACATCAAAGACCGCTATGTCAGCTGGTTGGCATACTTCAGAACGAGGAGACTGCAGCGCGGGAAGGACGAGTCCTATTTAGATTCTGAAAACTGTTTCTGGCAGAAGGTAAAAGAGACCCAACGAATATTTTTGTAGTTAGAATGCAGTAAGGTAGATATCCTTGACCTGACCTAGTTTTTGTGTGGCTAATTTGATAGACTAATTTTTAATATGGGTTATAGACCTTTAAAACGACCGCCTGGTTGGCTTGGTTGGGCTTATGAACTAGAGAGGGCAGCATCTATTGGCCTCTAGCCGAGCTTGTATCTTCGACCGCTAGAGTGAGTTTGTGGTGGCTTCTGATCTCATCCTAGTCGAGAAATAATTGAAGGATATTGTATTCTACGTCATTGAACAAAAGACTGTATATATATCTTGCCGCCAAAATAATTATATAATATGCACATTGTTACTTGATGTGTCAATCTGTGATTGGACATTTACTATTAACATTAATACAGTGCGTCATATGACTTTGGAATCTTTGCCATGTTGTCATATTTACAGTCTGTCGTCAAGGAAGCAACAAGCCGGCTGCTGGTGAAAGAGTGTCTCTCCGTCCGCTGGGGGTTTTGGCCCCTAGCCGCTACGAAATGTGGATATATGCCAAAGAGGAATTGCCTGTGCTCTTAAGGCGGAATTTTCGCCATTTCGACGTGAAGAAGAAGTTGAAATATTAATCGCAACTAGATGCAAACAGGAGTGCTTGTTTCCAAAACGGCGCATGTGCGTGTTAGCCATTTTGAGGCCATATAGTGCTTTATAATATTTTTTTAAATCTGTGTGTTAATTATTTTATTATTATTGTGTCTCCACAGATAAGTTTTTAAGGTACGTAATTATTTAAAATTTTATATATTGTTATGGAGCTCCGATATTGGCCTTATATTAATGTTTTAATTCTGTATTTTGTTTCGCCTGGTAGGCCTAATTTTTCTGTTTTGCTAATGTTACCAGATATGTAAATTTTATTGTTTTCCTTCGTACCTTCTGGAGACACGCTTCTAGTTTATTTTACGTTGTAAATTTTTATTTATTTAGTTTTTGGTGAACTTTGGGATAGCCCTATTATTAATTTGATTTACGATCCGTTGCAGCCTAAAAAGCTTCGTGTCAATAGTGTTAAGGCGTAATTCTTTCCTCCCTTTCCGTTATCTCCGGTGATTTTAACTTTAATTTTATGCTAAGTGTTTGCCGTAATTCGATTGGACATGCGGTCATCTATTTGGTGGCCATGTTTGTTTTTTGTTTTGCCCGAGTGCATTCTGGTCTTGTGAGTGGATTCTCTAGGCGTCGAGCGGGAGACTCAAACGTGTTGTGGTGCTCGCTTAGTATGTTTTTGTTAATCTTGTTGGTTTAACTTTGTGTTTTTTGTGAGTGTTCCCGAGTTTTTCTCCGTCTTGAAAATCGAAAATTTGTTAATTGATACTATTTTTATTTTATTAATTTAATTTTAAATTTTTCGTTTCATCCTGGTCTTGATGTCTGCATGTCGGGTCGGTATTGCGTACCTTAGTAAATTATCAAGCCCTTTCTCATTTGGTAATACCTGTATTCCTTTTTTATCTTTTGGTCATTATTATTTTAATTTTAAATTAAATGTTTTCATTTCGCTCAGCAAGCATGTTAAACCGTCTCATGCCTACTTATGTAAATAACTTATGTTGGCCTTAAGCCATATGCATTACCAGAGAGAGGTTGTTGTGACCATAGAGTTTCTTCTTTTTGTTATGATTTTGTTAAATTTTTATTTATTTTTATTTTTATTTTTATTTATTTTTCTTTGCCCCTTTTGGTAATTAAATTTTCTTTTAAATTTTAAGCAACTGTTGTGGCATTATTTCGTCGGCGACAATTCTATTAGTTATCGGATGTGTCTGTAGACGAGCCTGTGTGTTTCCCCTTCTCCACCTTCCTTCCACCCCTTTAGGTGTTCTTCTGTTGGGGCATGTCATCTGGCGGTGTTCCTGCAGATTGCGCTGCGGACCTCTTGAAAACAGGTAAGTTGGCCCACCTTCCATTACAGAGCCCAGGTGGTTAGCAGTTTGGTAGCAGACCGAGCTCGTGTTCGCTTCTGCAGTTATCCCCTCCCCAATACCCGCAGGCTCATTATGGACCATTCTGATGCTGGTAGAGCGGTTGCTGATGAGATGTGTCATGCCAGTGCACTTGATGTTATGTTTTGCTAATCCTTGTCGTTTGTTTGATTTCATGTTTGCCTCTGAATATCCATGTGGTGATACGTAAGTGACCGGTTCCAAGCGAGGTTTGTGTGCTGGATTATATCCTGTTTGTAATGCAACATTCCCGGTGAAAAGAGAAGCTTGGTAATTGACTGGCATGTGTTCTTGGCATGGGAAATGTGAGTTTACTGATTTTCTGATAGCCTACATGCTGCGAGTGAAGACATCGAGGAGCCCTGTCTGAAGCTGTTCGCCATGTGGTTTGCAGCAATTTATTGTAATTTAGCTTCCTCTTCTGGAGCCGAGCAAGCGATGACGTCTGCAGTTCTGGGCAGCATTGTGCTTGATTTTGTATAGTATTGTGGCTGTGTTCGAGTGTCAACCTAATCTATGGTGTTGGTAATTGGTAGTTTATGGTATTGTTGTGAAATTGTAAACTGTCCTCGTAATTCCTGAAATTTGTTTGTCTGCCTGCATTCTGTGTTTTTCAAAATGGCCGACAATAATAGTGCTTTTGATTTAATTGACTTAAGAGATAACCTTGTGAATTTGGAGCGTTCTTCTGGGGTTGAACGTGAATCACCTCTGTTTACTAGGTCTGAGGTTTTGGGGTCGATTACTGGTAGTGGTTTGCCTGCCCCTGTATTGCCTGGTTCTGGCTCGTCCAGACCACTTAACCCTGGATACGGTCATTCTTCTCATGTTAGGTCACCTAATGAGTTCCTGGGACCTGCCGACCCATTGCATCCCAGTTTTCTCTCTGGCAATGTAAATGTTTTGTCTCCTGTAGAGGGTGTGCGAGCGAGCTACCCTGGTAACAATGTCTCTTTTCCTAATGCTACGTACTCGCCTACCGTTAATTATTGGTCGATTCCTCACCCTATTTCTAGTTTCTTAACTAAGTTGAAGAATTTCAACCTAGATGACGTTACCCAGGTGGTCCTATTTTTAAAGCAAGTGGTCGAATTGGGTAAACATGCCTCGATTTTTGGAATGTCGGAAAATCAGGTTTTCCAACTGTTGTATCCTGTTGCGTCCGGTATGTTGCACGAAAAGCTGATTGAAGCTATCCACCTCCGAATGTCCTTAGCCATGTTCATTAGGGAAGTGTTGTGGTCTTTCTGTCCCTGCGAGTGCCCTTAGTACTCTCGAGCAAAGGTTCTTATATCGTGTCCAAAGTTTGGACGAGTCACTTAGCGACTACGTCAGTGACATTAAGGTATATGCCCAGGTATTTTCATCCCCTTTAACTGAACGACAATTGGTGTCATCTATTGTAAATGGGTTTTCGCCTCAATATAGGTCATACATGACTATGTGTACCAGGCCTTCGTCATTTGTCGAGCTGAAACAGGTCGTTATAGAGGCTATGGCTGTGAAACATGCAGATTCCCTTCGTGTAGCTAATGTTCCTCCTCCATCCTTGATGTCCCGTCCCCCTCCTTCCTTGATGTCTCGTCCTCCTCCTAAGGTTATGTTTCATCCTAGACGCAATGTTAAGTGCCACACGTGCGGTGGCGTGGGACATGTTAAGAAGGTGTGTCCGAATAACCAAGTTGTGTATCGCCAATGACGGGATATTTTGGAGACCAATTCGGATGTTACTTCTAAGGATATTTCTGTGCATGAGAATTTGGGAAAACCGTGTGAAGTTTCTGGTCGCCCTACTAATGAAAATCTTGATAACTCTTTGAAAACTAAATCATCACGTGCTAATTCTGCTTATGTCTCTGACCTACCTAACCTGTCGGTGAGCAATGTCGTGGCAAGTCAGCCTAATTCTAAACATAATGTGAAACCTGTGGTGCGGGTGACCTCGTCATCTAATTGTAATCGTTTTAGAGTGAATAATTATTTTGGAATTTCTCCTGTGGCTAAAGGAATATCCCCGTTTATAGAAATTTGTGTTAATGACGAGCTCGTTTCTGCATTGCTTGATTCTGGTAGTGTCGCATCCTTTATAAGCGAGGTCTGGTTTTTATCTATGAAGAGTGTTTGCAATCTACCTGATTTAGAGCCTAACAATGAATCTTTTATTTCGGCAAATTGTTCAAACTTAAATATTTTGGGTAGTATGACAGTCAAAATCCATATTCTAAATTTTTCTTGGAAGTTTAAATTATTTGTTGCCAGAAATCTTTCTTGTTCTGTGGTCATTGGAGCTAATTTCATGTCCCACGTTTGTATGCTTCTTGATTTTGGTGCTCGCAACTTATGGTTTAAGTTTAATCCGCAAATTAAATTATCGTTTAACCCGGTTTTATCTTCTCTTGCTGTCAATTCAGTTAGTGAACCTGTGACTATTGAGGATCTCGATCTGGAAAATTTAACGAGTCCTCAAAAGGGTGCCATTAAGAGGTTATGTCAGGAGTATAGTGATGTATTTACTGACAAGTTTGGTGTAACCCATTTGATGGAATATAAAATTGAGCTAACCGATTCTGTGCCGGTGCGTTCCAGCCCGTATCGCCTTACCCCGCCCAAGATGGATGAACTTCGGAAGATTATTGACAAGATGTTGGAAGAAGGTGTAATCCAACCCTCTATCTCTGCCTACTCATCCCCTGTATTCCTTGTGCCAAAACCTAACGGTGGTTTTCGGCCGGTGGTCGACTATAGGGCTCTTAATCAAAAAGTTGTTTTACAATCCATCCCTTTGCCGGACCTTCATACATGCTTTAGTTGGTTTCGCAACGCGAAGGTGTTCACGATCCTCGATTTAAATTCTTCTTACTTCCAAATTCCCCTCTTTCCGGAATCCAGGCATGTTAGCGCTTTTTCCACTGACTGGAATCTGTTTGAGTATGCCCGTGTCCCGTTTGGCCTATCCACTGGAGTCGCTGTGTTGAGCAGACTTCTGGACAAGGTGTTTTCTGAAATTAAATTCAAATTTGTGTACCACTATCTTGATGATGTGGTGATCTATTCTGAGTCCTTCGAGGAACACGTTGATCATCTGAAGGTTGTACTTGATCAGTTGCGTGACGCTGGCCTTACCGTCAAATTGTCCAAGGTTTCCTTTGCCAAGCCCAAAATTTCCTTCTTGGGACATATTGTTTCCGAATCTGGTATCTCCGTGGACCAGTCTCGTACGCAGGCCATCAGAGATTTTAAACCACCCAAGAACGCCAAGGGTGTTGCTCGTTATATTGGTATGGTGAACTTCTTTCGTAAGTTCATCAGTAACTTTGCCGACCGTGCTGCTCCTCTAAATCAATTACGCAAAAAGGCTGTGAAGTTTGAGTGGGGTCCCTCTCAGCAGGCAGCCTTCGAATATCTAAAGCTTGCGCTCTCTAACCCCCCTGTGTTAGCCATTCCGGATTTTGGGAAGCAGTTCATTTTGCAGACTGATGCGTCTGGTCGTTTTGTTGGTTGTGTCCTACTGCAAGAGTCTGATCTGGGTGGGCAACCCATTGCATACGCTTCTCGTACCTTAACGGACGCAAAGAGGAAGTATTCCATATACGAACTTGAGGGTTTAGCAGTGATATTCGCCCTGGAAAAATTCCGTATGTATCTTGAGCACTCTAAGTTTCTCCTCGAGACCGATAACCAGGCCTTGAGCTGGGTGTTAGGGAAACCCCGTAAAACTGGTAGGATTGCCAGATGGGCAACTAGGATCCTGTCATTCCAGTTCACCTTCCACCATATTCGTGGGTCTGAAAATGCGGTAGCTGATTCATTAAGCCGCATGTATGAGGAAACATCCGAAGAGGATATTCAAGAATGTGAACCCGTAAACCTTGTATCACCTGTAAATTATGTCAATGTCGTTCTCAGCAATTCCCCTGTGCTTTTTGAAGATGTGAGGAGATTCCAGAAAGAAGATCCCTCCTTATCTAGCCTAATTTACCGAATCAATTCTGGGGAAGTGATCAAGCCCTACTCTCTAAAAGATGGTGTATTGTGCTGTTCGTCTCGTCATGACCGTCTACCTAAAATTGTGCTCCCGTCGGTCCTCATTCCGGAAATCTTTCGTTACTATCACGAATCTCCTATTGGTGGCCACCTAGGAGTATTCAAGACCCGTGCTAAGATCAGACAGTTCTTCATTTGGCGAAGTATGGATGGCGACATCAGGAGGGTCATTAGAAATTGTGCTTCATGTAGTATTAGCAAACCTCCGGTTTCTACTAAGGTTGGCCTGTTGTCATCTGAACCGGCATCTAGACCCATGGTGAGGCTTTTTATCGACCATGTTGGCCCGTTCCCTCGATCTGGTCGGGGAAACCAATTTGCGCTTGTTTGCACTGACGGTTTCACCCGGTTTAGTTGGATATTCCCCACCAGACAGGCTACGACCAGTTCCGTCATAAAGTGTCTTAATTCTATCTTTTCATCTTTTGGGCCATGTCAGTTCCTGGTGACAGATAATGCCAAGTGCTTTGTATCTCATCAGTTCCGTCAATTCTTATTGATTATGCTATTTCTCATGTAACCACCACTCCCTATTTTCCTAACCCGTCTCTCGCTGAGCGAGTCAATCGTAATCTCCGTTCTGCTCTGATTGCTTTCCACCACGACGACCATTCCAAGTGGGATTCTAATTTGCACTGGCTCAATTTTGCTTTCAACACCGCCGTGCATGAGAGCACGCAAGCCACCCCTTTTTCGTTAATGTTTTCGTTTATGGCTAATTCTCCGTTGTCTAATCTGTGGAACCTGCACGATCTCCTTCCAGACAGTTACACGCCCGAGGATATGAGGGCGAAATTCGACAAGGCTAGAGAGAGTATTTAGGTATCACATGACCAACTTGCCAAGCGACACAATGCCTGTCGCAAGCCAACTCATTTGGAAATTGGGGATGTGGTGTACGTCCGCAATTTCGAGCCCAAGGGCGTCAGAAATCTACTTTCTAGCAAGTTGACCCCTCGCTTCAAAGGCCCCTGGTATGTAGAGGCATTCTTGACACCCGTTAATCTTCTTATTCGAAACCCTAAGGCCAACAAAATTTCCGGAGTGCATCTGTCGCACATTAAACGTGGTGGAGACGTTTGTAATGAGGAAATGCTACCATAAATTTTGTAAACTGATTTTTGTATAATGTAGAGTATCCCTAACCTTCATTGAAGCCTTCAGGCATCTGTTCCTTCTAGATTTTGAATTGGGTTTACAAACTCTACTGGGATACTACTTGTAACTGTGGGGTAATTCCCATTTAAATATAAATTGTAAAATTGTAACTAATTTTGATGTTCTCGTAAAAGATGCTAGCATGTAAGTTGGACTCGGTGGGAGACCTAACTCATGGAGATATTGTATACCTGTTTGCTTGGTAATTTGAGTGGTCATTCCTCTACCGTAGTTCCTTCTAAATGTATGATCGTTCAACGCGTGTAATCTTGAAATGTACTACTAGTCTGTAAAAAGGTAACCTTGTTACTTAATTAACCTTTGTAAGCACGGATCTAGGGCATGGTCAGTATTTTCTTCATATAAATTCAACTTTGTTTCTCATTTATAAAATATATTAAGAGTTAGTAGTTTCTGTAAACTTTTATTTTTGAAATTAGATTAACTTCTGTTTTGTAAATGGCTGCTCACTCGTAGCATGATATCTTGCACATTGCTTCCATCTACTTCGTCTAAAGCTAACAACATTGGACTTAGTGAAAATTTACCTACGTGTCTCGGACTCTGAAAGCACTGCATGTGCTGGTGTTCTGCGTTTCTGAGGACTTATGGACACAGTGAAGCTGTTAACTAAGTGGTTTGCGAGGTGATAAATTATACCTTCACTGATAATCTGACCCTGCACTATTCCTAACCAAAACGATGCGGTCTTTATCCATCAATTGGAGCTAACTGGTGAACATTATCTTCTGGAAACATGCTTTGTGAATCGACTAGTTATGGAGTACTGCCTATGCCTAGGCATATTCGTGAACGGTGTTCACGCTTAAGGGAGGGAGACTGTTACGTGCAAAAGCCCGTCCCAACGTTATTAAATATGTTTCTCCCCTATATATGGGTTAGAGACCTTTAAAACGACCGCCTGGTTGGCTTGGTTGGGCTTATGAACTAGAGAGGGCAGCATCTATTGGCCTCTAGCCGAGCTTGTATCCTCGACCGCTAGAGTGAGTTTGTGGTGTCTTCTGATCTCATCCTAGTCGAGAAATAATTGAAGGATATTGTATTCTACGTCATTGAACAAAAGACTGTATATACATCTTGCCGCCAAAATAATTATATAATATGCACATTGTTACTTGATGTGTCAATCTGTGATTGGACATTTACTATTAACATTAATGCAGTGCGTCATATGACTTTGGAATCTCCGCCATGTTGTCATATTTACAGTCTGTCGTCAAGGAAGCAACAAGCCGGCTGCTGGTGAAAGAGTGTCTCTCCGTTCGCTGGGGGCTTTGGCCCCTAGCCGCTACGAAATGTGGATATATGCCAAAAAAGGAATTGCCTGTGCTCTTAAGGCGGTATTTTCGCCATTTAGACGTGAAGAAGAAGTTGAAATATTAATCGCAACTAGATGCAAACAGGAGTGCTTGTTTCCAAAACGGCGCATGTGCGTGTTAGCCATTTGGAGGCCATATAGTGCTTCATAATATTTTTTAAATTTGTGTGTTAATTATTTTATTATTATTGTGTCTCCACAGAGAAGTTTTTAAGGTACGTAATTATTTAAAATTTTATATATTGTTATGGAGCTCCGATATTGGCCTTATATTAATGTTTTAATTCTGTATTTTGTTTCGCCTGGTAGGCCTAATTTTTCTGTTTTGCTAATGTTACCAGATATGTAAATTTTATTGTTTTCCTTCGTACCTTCTGAAGACACGCTTCTAGTTTATTTTACTTTGTAAATTTTTATTTATTTAGTTTTTGGTAGACTTTGGGATAGCCATATTATTAATTTGATTTACGATCCGTTGCAGCCTAAAAAGCCTCGTGTCAATAGTGTTAAGGCGTAATTCTTTCCTCCCTTTCCGTTATCTCTGGTGATTTTAACTTTAATTTTATGCTAATTGTTTGCCGTAATTCGATTGGACATGCGGTCATCTATTTGGTGGCCATGTTTGTTTTTTGTTTTGCCCGAGTGCATTCTGGTCTTGTGAGTGGATTCTCTAGGCGTCGAGCGGGAGACTCAAACCTGTTGTGGTGCTCGCTTAGTATGTTTTTGTTAATCTTGTTGGTTTAACTTTGTGTTTTTTTGTGAGTGTTCCAGAATTTTTCTCCGTCATGAAAATCGTGGATTTGTTAATTGATCCTATTTTTAGCCTACTTTTCACATTTTGCAAAAATGGGGAAAAAGTAGACTTATGAGATCGGGCAAATGTGTGTCTGTCTGTCTGTCCTTCTGTCTGTCTGTCTGGCTGTGTGTGTGTGTCCCCCTATCAACTCCTAAACGGCTGCAGCAATCGAAACAAAATTTGGTAGGAGTAAAGATCTACACCTGAATATCTCACGGCCATATTTGAAAATGATGTCAGTGCTACCAACTGCTAAAAAAACGCAATTGAAATTTGAGCTCCATGTTGGATATCTTGGAAAGTATGAATGAAAGCTATTTCAAAATTGGCACACGTACAGATCATAATATTTCAGTTTAATTTCCAGGAGGCCAAACATGGCAGTGTTGCCAAAATGATTATAAGCCTGCTGATAAGTCCAATTTTTAAATGCATATAACTTCTACACTATCAATTGGAATTCAACCAAATTTCGTATGTTGTATGTGTACATAACCAGATATGACTGAGCGTATTCTTAAGACCTACCAGGGCTGCCAACTGTTAATAAATGCTCCTAATTTATTTTATCCAAATACCAATATATCAGAAAGTATGCAAGCCGACAGCTTTAAACTATGCACACGTATAGTACCTGACATTCTATATTAATTTGGAGTAACTTATATACGTCAGTGCTACCAACATGATTCTAAGCCTGCTGACAGGTCCAAATTTAAATACATGCAACTTCCATACTATCATTTGGATTTCAACCAAATTTCGTATGTGTTATGTGTACCATAACAGATATGACTATGCGTATTCTAAGGAGCAACCAGGGCTGCCAACTGTTAATATGTGCTGTCCCTATTTTTGTTACCCTAATATCAATATATCAGAAAGTATGCAAGCCAATAGCTGTAAAATTTGCACACGTATAGTACCTGGCATTCTAGACGAATTTGGAGTAACTAATATACGTCAGTGCTGCCAACATGATTCTAAGCCTGCTGATAAGTCCAATTTTAAAATGCATGTAACTTCTATACTAACTAATGGATTTCATTCAAAATTGGCACAACAATAGATCATATTATTTCAGATTATTTCTGACCAATACATGCATGACATTGTTGCCAACATGATTTTACGCGCGCTGTTAGATCCAATGTTTAACTGCATGTAACGTCCATGCGATTCATTGGACTTCAACCAAATTATGTATTTTGTACCTTAAGAGATGGAACTAAGAATATATTCAGTCATCAGGGCTGCCAACTGTAGTGCTCTATTAGGATACATTATGCCAGGTATACAGTATTTCGAACTAATTGGAAATTTCGATATTAGCAACTTAATTTCGTCATTATTCTAGATAGATTCATATTCTGTAGAATAATCATTGGCATGAAAAGTAGGCTGTATAGTTCTTAACAGAACTTCTTGTTATTTTATAAATTTAATTTTAAATTTTTCGTTTCATCCTGGTCTTGATGTCTGCATGTCGGGTCGGTATTGCGTACCTTCGTAAATTATCAAGCCCTTTCTCATTTGGTATTACCTGTATTTTTTAATCTTTTGGGCATTATTATTTTAATTTTAAATTAAATGTTTTCATTTCGCTCAGCAAGCATGTTAAGCCGTCTCTTGCCTACTTATGAAAATAACTTATGTTGGCCTTAAGCCATATGCATTACCAGAGAGAGGTTGTTGTGACCATAGAGTTTCTTCTTTTTGTTATGATTTTGTTAAATTTTTATTTTTCTTTGCCCCTTTTGGTAATTAAATTTTCTTTTAAATTTTAAGCAACTGTTGTGGCATTATTTCGTCGGCGACAATTCTATTTGTTATTGGATGTGTCTGTAGACGAGCCTGTGCGTTTCCCCTTCTCCACCTTCCTTCCACCCCTTTAGGTGTTCTTCTGTTGGGGCATGTCATCTGGCGGTGTTCTTGCAGATTGCGCTGCGGACCGCTTGAAAACAAGTAAGTTGGCCCACCACCCATTACAGAGCCCAGGTGGTTGCAATTATTATTGCGTGTACTAGAAATGAATATGAAATCGTAGGTATTGGCGCTAACTTGGGTTTTGAGGTAACATATTGTTTTAGATCCCTTAGTTGGGGGTAGTTGGGTCTAAAACAGATGTGTTGGTGTACCAATTTGGAAGGTGATTCCTAGAGAGGGCAGCTTCCCGTAGCTGGGTAAGCTTACCAGTGTAGAGTGTTGTCTGATGTTTAAATGATAGGGGGTGCTCCTATGAAGACGTAAGTGTCGCTTAGGGGATGATCCTCTGAGCCAGGTTAATGTACTGGACTCCCAGCTGATCGGGAGGAATTATATAACAGACCTGCTGATGTCAGCTATGCCGGCGGCGTGCTGCCAGCGGTCGCGTGTGAGAGACACAATGGAGCCTGAGTAGGCGATTACCGGCTACTGTTGTCACGCTTACTCGTGACGAGAGTCAGGAAGGGGATTAGGATGTAAAGAGGCGTGTAATTACGAATGCAATGTGTAGATTACTGACCAAGTATTTATTGGTCAGTGATGTATGAAATTGTATGTCCCTTTTAGGGGAATGAGAATAATAATGCAAGTTATGTGTACAAGTTTGTGGGTAGGTTTTACAAAGTATAGGAAATCTGAACACTTGCTGACTCACCTGATGATAGCAGCTTGTACTAGGTCCTCCGGCTACACACACTGTATGACTGATAATAGAGAGAGAGCGTCCTCATTAAGGCCTTCCTTTTTATGGGTTCTGGCGTTGCTTCGTCGGCATTCCATCAATGTAGGTGTCCTAGTTAGCTATTGTGTAGTTGTTTATGATTGTGATGCAAGTAGTTGGCAGGCTCCCCAATCTGGGCAGCCGCCCTTGCTGTGTAAAAGGTACTGTTCTGGCTTTATTATGTCTGCCAGTTAGGGGTGGTTTTAATAGATGATGGAGGGTGGCTTGAGGGGGTGCAGCCCCCTGGGGGCCTGTACAAGCCTCCTCCTCTGTTTAGTTCGCGTCCCCGCGAACGGGAACGGAACGTGGAGTTGGGGTGTCGATGTATTAGGTTATTGTTGAATCCTCCTTGTATCTCTTCTTCGTTTCTTCTGTGTCGTGTAGAGGTAGTGATGTCGTGTTGATGTAGCGATGTCGTGTAGATGTGAGATCAGCTCGTGTTCAGAGGGGTGGGTTTTGGTATATGTGCATATACATGTGATATTTTAAAACAGTTCATGAAAAAAAGATTGACATTTGCCATATAAAAAAGTTCCAAAAAATACATGGTTTTAACATTGTATAATATATTGTTGTGCAGGGAGGAAAAAACCCAGGGCTGGACGGGTGATTGTGCCGTCCGGCTCTGTCTTGGGGAAAAAATTGCTCCCTGCAATGTGATAGATGGAAGAAGTAGAAAAAATAGGTGTTCCAAGCTGTAAGTTAAAGGGAATATTTAAAATATGTTTATTGTGTTGGGATAAAACGGAACACCTTCACAAATTTGGACGTTAGAAGAAAGAAAATGAAAGAAACAAAAGCATAATCATTCTGTACATGTGATATTGATGTAGAGAGTATACTGTTTAATATGTAATTTTGATACGCGCATATATTGAGATTTGTGAATACCATTTATCCCCTCCGCAGACAATGTGGGGGTGCGAAGTATCATCTACACATTTATGGAAGAATAACTGCCCGTGGGCGCCTTACTTTGTGCTAATTTACAACCATCTTACGGACTAACTAAGCGCGCTAAATTTCTATTAACCTCGTCTATGTGGTACCTCATCGTCATTATTTCCAACAAAACTTATGCTAAATAGCGTTGCCCCCTGTGGGTGGGCGCGACTATCATGGCGGCACAACCCGTCCTTTACATGAGGAGTCCGCGTTGTGTGGCCGTATGTCACCTCTCATATTAGGTGAGATATCCATTAAACGTTGATCCTACCTGCGGTGGGGTATATCCCACAGGCATATCTCCCCCGTGGTGCGGATTTATTATCTGTAAGAAAAATTTATTGAGGTGTGTAGAGGGGGGGGGGGGATTGTGTATGTAAGTAGGGGTTATTGAGACGTGTATGGGCGTGGGCAAAATATTTACAAAGGGCTATATACAATGTCGCCACCTGTTGGTAAAGAAAAGAGATCATTGAGCATATATGTATATGTATAGGGTGTTCACCCTTGTCATCCTGTGTATTGGCCTGCAAAACATGATAGTATGAGCATGGTGCTCAACACATGGTTGCTACATGGTAGCGGTTGCATGTACCCTGTAGTCAGCTGTCGGCGCTGGACCGATACCTTGCGGGGTGCAAGAAAATATAACACAATATGTAAGCATAGGATAATAATGACATTACCATATAAAATCTGGAGAGTGCCCATATTGGCGCCACACTCTATGCTGGCAAAAGTAAATATCCATAATGATGGAGCACCCTATGTTGGGAGCGGGTGTCCCATGTTGGAGCTCATGGCTGTAAAGCAAGCATATATATAATTAATACCACTGTCCATATGTATGTCTACTCCTGTCTACCAACGTGATAGTGTACTCCTGTCGCTCAAGCGGATATATATCTGTCCAACGGATAATGCGCATGTATATCATCCGTTAGCGTTTTCTTCTGATCGGTATAGACCGTATTATTCGGGCTCACACGACTGCGTAAAATTGCAGGCCGCAGCCGATCGCTAATCGATGTCGGGAAAGTGTATCTATGTCTAGTTACCAACTAGCCTTATGTCTATTTATAAACTAATCTTAGGTATATATAAAAAGTGGCTCCAAATGTTGCCTTAACCTAGTGTTGTCGGGCTTACCCTGGTACCGATTTTTGGTGACCAGGTGCCGAGATATTCTACTTTAGTCTATTTATCTTAATGTGTTATCGGGCTTACCCTGATGACGGGTTTGTTCGTCATCAGGTGCCGAACGGCGTTATCTTAATACTATTTATCTTAATATGTTGTCGGGCTTACCCCGGTAGCGGAATTTTAGTTACCGGGTGCCGAGAGGCTTTATCTTAATCTAAAAAAAATTGCCTTAATTGTAAAACTATGCTGTATATACATGCCGAGTGGACCTTATTCTAAAGCCGAAATGTGCTGTGCCCTATTTTGGCAACAGCGCTTGTTGAATTTGCTTATATCTAAGTGACCTTAAAAATGGCACTGTGCCTTAAATACTAAAATTTAGATGGAGGCTGTCCGTCCGATTTCTCTCGCGGGGGTGCCCTTGTAGTACATTGTTGGGACCGGAACCCAAAATGCCTCGTAGTCCCCTCCGTCTTAATCCTAATTGTCGACGTTTATGCTAGTGCTTACTAACTAGTAATTAATAAAGTTACGAACGACTGCGTTGCTTAGAGGGCAAGCGCATCGCCGTTATACTTGCCTGTTCATTGCCGTTGCATTTGCATATGTCGTCATTGTTATATTCATTGTTGTTCTTTGCTGTATTCAGCATTGTTGGGCTTGCCCACTAAACCCCTCTGAGTGCTCGCGATGCTCCTCATTTAATAACTCTGGCTGCCCGATGCGTCACCATTTAAGCTCTGGCGACCCGTTGTCAGCCATTTATGTGGGCGCAGGACCGAATGAGCGCGTTCATTCCATATATATTTATATTTCATTCTTCATTATTTGTTGATTTCGTTGTCTTCACGTTCGCCTCGCGGGGCAAGGACTTGTCGGATCTAGGGTTGGTCCCGCTGAACCCTAGGATCCTGCTTCACTCCTGCGAGCGGAGTCTAACTCCCCGCTCTGGAAGTTCTACTTACTTATATGCTAAACTAAGAGTCTAGTCGTAATTTGGTCGTCCCTAGGGTCATCTCCTGAGTCCGGTGTGAAGCTGGCTATTTCTCCCACCATCCTTAGAAAGTCTCCCCTGCAGGTCTTGGCTTCGACGACCGTGGCACATAGTGGGTGTAACTTTTCTTTGTCCCGGGGGCAGGCTAGGCCTTCCGGGACTCCGACGTTTGCCGGTGCCAGGCCATGAATGCCTCAACCTTACGTGGTTCGTCTTTTTGGTCTAGGTCAGTGAGCCAACTAGGGTAAGGCTCAACATCGCCTTACCCAGCTCTGCCTCTGTGTGGTGCCTCTTCCCTTCAGCTTACGCTGTCATCATCATTCAGCGTGTCACAGATTCCTTTTTATTAAAAAAATAAGTGTATTGTGTAAATAATTTATTGTGTAGAAAATGTAATTTTTTTTCAAGTGTTCTGGGGTTGTAGAAACTTCTAAGTGCATAGACTACTTCAGGTCTACTTTGCTATGTCGGACTTTCGGCTGTAATGCTTTGTTAATTTTCATGGAGGCGTTAGTAGGGTTTATGGCGTTAGGTTCCCTGTTATTAGGATCTGGGGGCGTTATTTGTTGAATAGGCTTAAAGCAAGGTAGGAGGGGGTTGCGCATCCTTGGGATCCATGTTAATGGTGGCCTGGGGCCGGTGATGCTGCTGGGATGCTTCTATAATGAGTGGACGGGGGTAGGTATTTCCCGGGATTGCAAAAATCTTCACAAAGTGTCATGCAGGTTTAATAATAATAACCCTTGGTATGTGGGCGGGATATTCCATGCGTCTGGATATGAGGCGTACCCACACTCATTTAAGGATAGGTATCGGTCAATGTATAATAATACTACGTCCCTTTCATGCGGGATTATTTAATAAAAAAGAATTGTTAGTATATAAATTTGGCGTCATCTCTTACTTAGAGATGCGCATTACGCTTAATTGTCGTTTTTCCGACACACCCCTAATACTCAGGTGTTAGCACTGAGATCCAGGGCGTAGTAAGCCCTCTCTTTAAACGCATGAAGTCTATCAACCCCGATGTAAATTTTGGCGTGTAGTTTAGCAGTTTTTATGTGTTTATGTGTCTGTGTTGGTTAATGTTGTAAGTGGGAAGGTTATGGAAGGATGAGGGTGGTACGATGGTAGCCTGTAGGCGGTGTATTGGCTATCTGGCTGGCCCTATCCACCTGTGCTCCTGTCATCCTCATCTGGTCAATGTCTGTTTTCTATCCGCTCCTTGGGATAGTAAAGTATGGTGACGCTATAACGTCACGACCTAATCTGTTCTCTCAGTTGCAATGTTAATGTAGCAAGTGATCGTAGTGTGATTGGTCATGCCCTGATCGCCTATGATGGTGTTAGGATTTAAAAGTAAGAGGAGAAGTATTTATTGGGGTGGTCTATTCCCTCAGAGTCCCTGTCTGTATTCTCCCCTGATTAGTGAGCGCATGTGTGGGACTATGCTCCGTTACACCACGCGGGCGGGTGGGCTGTTATAGCCTATGTCCTATCGTGTGTCGCGTGTATGGGCAGGAGGTGCGTGCGGCCTGTCAACATCTCTGTAAACATGTTCCTATGGGCCTTAAGATAATATGGCCCACAGTATCTGCATATTGCTAAATGCCAGGCCTATTGTAACGTTGTAGAATTCTGTATCAGGATCCATGTGTACTGTATGTTAGTGTCGTAATGCTTCTAGAATTTGCAAGTCAATGTTTTTTGCTTGTGTAAGGGCAGGCTCTGACGTCACGTATGTCGGCTGTCGGAACGTGCCTTTTTGCGAATGTCGGCATGTTGTCATTGCTTGGGATTCCTGGAGTGCCAGTGTGGTAATCTGTCCCGTTTTTGCTAATCGATGTTGTGTGTACGCTGCTTTCAGCATGACTTTGCTTTGTGTAACTATGTGTAATCCACGTCTGGGAAGTCTATTGTGATCCCCTTGGAGGCCTAGAATTTGCGGTACGCCCTCTTGTTGGGAATTCCTGGGTCGCCACTGCCGAGGTAGGCTGTTGTAGCGAGTACCCTGGGGCGAATCTATGCTCCATTATGTATGGGAAAAAAGAGAGGAAAAAGAAACCTCCTGTGCCTATAGACATGTGTCTGACCCACTTATGTACCTGTCTGGGGCCAATTTCAGTGTAATTGGGAGCCTGGATTTTTGTTTCTCATGGCGTCCGATTTTTTTCTGGGCATTCGGACCCGTAATCATGTAATTCTCCGTGTTCCATGTCTGCGTTGTCTGTTGGGATTTAATTGTCCCCAGTGTGGCTTTTGATTGTGTTTTTCGTGCCAAAAATACCGTTGGTTAGTTAGTTTTTGGCTTGACTGTGTTGTGTGGTCGTGAGTTCGGACCCGGCTTGCTGTAAGGACCTGGTATTACGATATCTGTGCCGTATATACCATGGCACACGTATCGTGTATTTGAAATGCGCAAATGAAAATACGCATTGGCGTGAAGAGTTTGTGTCTTTTGGAATGGTCCTCGTATTGTAATTTCGGGAGTTATAAGGTTTTGGACCTGGCGTGAATGATGGCGTGTGTTCCGCCATCAGAGCTGCATGCATATTGCTGTCCGTATGTAGTGAAGGTCGCCCAGTCACGAGTGTCTTATCGCTGACGGCGATAGTCTCTAATTTCATTGACGTGTGCGCTATCTTATTACTTGTTTGCCGATATTCCTCTGTCCGGCACGTGTGTGTGTCTAATCCTGCTTGCACTCTCTGCTGTTGTGAGAATGGCTTTCCGTGATATAAAAGAACCTTCCACTACATACATTTGTGTTCTCAAGTTTTGTGGTAATGTAAGCGTGGGTCGAAAATGTCTCTGTTAGTAGTACTTGGCTGTGTCTATGCACGAGTGTCTCCCGGCCGCTAGTCGCGTGTTTGGTGACTAGATGTCGGAGGTGATTTGATTGTTTTGTGCGTATGTATATGTGTTAGTGGAACTGTCCTTTCTTATTATATCCTCCCATGGGATAATTACCCGACCTTGCACTCCTGGTATCCAGAAGGTTGCGGGTTGGAGACCGTCTTTGTCCAGGCTACTTATTCCTGTTGCCATTTTTAGGCTGTGTCTCCGGGCCAGTTGTGTTAGCGTATTAACTTGTTATGTGGCCATGTCAGTTGACTGTGTGCCGTCCAAAAATATGTAGGCTTTCCCAAAGTCTGGGATATTCACCCTATGGTGTTTGTGTTTTAGCTTGCGTGCTGTTATGGAGGCGAGAAAAAGTCATGTTATAGGCAGTGTAATGTGTCACGTATGCCTATGGATTAAATACATACAGTTCAACTTGGCTAACTTTCCTTTCTCGGGATTAGCAAAAGAGGCAAAAAAATGAGTTATGCAACGCTCCGCATTAAGAGAGCACTTTGAAAAGAGTAGAGAAAATATATTATATCCCGCCTGCTCAATGCTTTATGCTTATCAAAGCGGGTTGCCAGGCGGCGGTAGTCTGTAAAGATTGTGTCGTGAATAATGCCAAAATTTTTAAAAATTAAAAGTAGGACCTGAGTGTACTATTCACCTGTTTGGCGACGTTAGTACTACGGTAATCTAGTTACGTCTCAGGGGAATCTACCATTTTTGAAAAATAGTTTGAGATTCTTAATTCTTGCTACGATTAGGGCTCTCGCCCGTCACAAGAGAATCTATCAAACTGTGGGACCGGAATACAGAACACTTAGTCATGTCTACTTAGAAAGACCCGCCTAAGCTCTATGCTGTGATTTGTTGCTTAGGTTGTGTTCGGAATAGCTCTTTCCGGCCTTAAGCCGCGTGGCTCGCCTAATTGGCTTCCGCTCGGCTTTGTATATTAAAACTTTGCATTGTCCGAAATGTGTCTTAAATGAATCACGATTGCAAACCCTTGGTGGCCTAAAAAAATGCTAGGGGCCAAGGAAAAAACTAAAAAGGATTTTGAGTAATACACTCTTGACTTAGCCATGTTCCGCTGTATATATATGAAAATGTGCGGTTTTTGTCCGTGAGTCTCTGTGTGTCCATAATTGTGGTGTAGGTGACATTGGTTTATGTTGTGTTCCTGGTGAACGTTGTCATCCCCGTCCGAGCGTCCTTGCTCGGCAAGGTGAATACTTTCGCCCCGTCACTAAGGTGTAAGCTCCTGAAACCCACCGAGGTGCTTCTTTGCTATTTTCCGGAGGAATTTGTAGCAAAGTAAGCCTGGGCCTGTTTCCACCGTAGTGCCTGGATTTTGGCCTTAATGTGGTTGTGTCTGAGGGATTAATTGCGCTCTGCGCTACCCTGGCAGAGTTTATGGGGGTGTGTATATTCCTGACAGTCCGGTCTCGAGGGGTAAGTAATAAGACTTTTCTTATGCCCCGTGTACTGTGTGATTGCGCCTTGTCGGAGTGTGCGGGGGTGTGCTGTGCATGCTGAGGGTCTGAAGGTAACACCCTCTTATGCATTCGCACCTGGGGTACGAATGCCGTTGCCCGCTTCCATTCTGGCAAAGTTGCCCTTTGAATTAGCGGTAAAGGCCGTGTGATTACCTGTGTTTGCCCTGGCGATGTAGTGGCGTGTAGTCTGACCGCTTTCTGGCCTGTGGCCACGGTAGACTCCTTCCCTAGTGTTTGCCTATTTGTGTAGGTGTGTGTGGACTTAATGTGCTGTAGGGCGGGCTGTACGCTCTCAGCCATGACATGGTTACCTCCCGTTTTCTCCCTGTTATGTTATGTGTACTCGAGAGTCCTGGCGTCAACTCCCCCTCGTTCGTCCGTTTTGAGGGGTTTGGCCCAGGTTCTGCTCCCCGGTTTGGCAAAATTGCCTTCCGAACCGGAGCTGAGGGACGTGTATTTATGTAACTTTGTTCCCGCAGTGTGTTGGAGCCTAACCTGGCCGTCTTCTGGACTGTGGCCACGGTGAACTCCTTCCCTTGTGTGGCAGTACGTGGCGAGAGGGACATCCTCGCAAATTGCCGAGTTAGCGTATCTACGCTTATGTCCTCTCTCGGCTGGGCTGGCGGCCCTGCCATCAACTCAAAAATGGCCTTGTTATCCTGGAGCTCGCGGTACTCGTCCCAAATTTGGGCGTACTGCCTATATAGGCATATGGCCTGTTGACAAACTGTTGTATCAATGTGCTTGTGTCCTATACTGTTCTGTGGCCGCCAGTTGGAGAAACGCTTGCTGGCGAATGAGTTCCCTGTATTGAGTGTGTAAACTTGTGTAGTGCACCCTCATTCTCTCAAGGGTTGCATTATCTATTACGGGACCATGCGTGGTGATTAATTGGTCGTATATTCTGTTTCTTTGGACATGGATCCTATTGAGGTGTTCATGCATGTGCCTCAAGTGCTTGTATGCGCATCTCAATCGCGCTGTCCTACCCTCTGACGGAGTGTATGGCTGTTTGCCCTGTATTGCCCCGCCTTTTGTTTGGAGTGCCCGTATCTGTGTCTATCGGCTCTGTATATGCCTCTGGCATCTTAGCAATAATGCTAATAGTATCGTTGAACCCCTATTTCCTCTATGGCTTATAATCTCTGTTGCCTCTACATGTGGTGCCATTCTGAGTTGAGGGTGGGTATAAGAAGAAATGTGTACGAGATCTTTGATTCTTTCTGGGGGCTGGGGGTTTGGTTTGACAAAAATTTCCCTTGTGTAGGTAGCGTGAAGCAAAAATGATGCTTTCTGTCTGAGAAAAAAAATCACTATTTCGCTTGGCTGCGTACGGTAGGGGTCGTTTCTACTACGAGGGCTCGTTGTATGAGTCCTGCCCTTACTGTGCGTAGTAGCGGCGCCTCCACCAAATTGTTTTAGATCCCTTAGTTGGGGGTAGTTGGTTCTAAAACAGATGTGTTGGTGTACCAATTTGGAAGGTGATTCCTAGAGAGGGCAGCTTCCCGTAGCTGGGTAAGCTTACCAGTGTAGAGTGTTGTCTGAAGTTTAAATGATAGGGGGTGCTCCTATGAAGACGTAAGTGTCGCTTAGGGGATGATCCTCTGAGCCAGGTTAATGTACTGGACTCCCAGCTGATCGGGAGGAATCATATAACAGACCTGCTGATGTCAGCTATGCTGGCGGCGTGCTGCCAGCGGTCGCGTGTGAGAGACACAATGGAGCCTGAGTAGGCGATTATCGGCTACTGTTGTCACGCTTACTCGTGACGAGAGTCAGGAAAGGGATTAGGATGTAAAGAGGCGTGTAATTACGAATGCAATGTGTAGATTACTGACCAAGTATTTATTGGTCAGTGATGTATGAAATTGTATGTCCCTTTTAGGGGAATGAGAATAATAATGCAAGTTATGTGTACAAGTTTGTGGGTAGGTTTTACAAAGTATAGGAAATCTGAACACTTGCTGACTCACCTGATGATAGCAGCTTGTACTAGGGCCTCCGGCTACACACACTGTATGACTGATAATAGAGAGAGAGCGTCCTCATTAAGGCCTTCCTTTTTATGGGTTCTGGCGTTGATTCGTCGGCATTCCATCGATGTAGGTGTCCTAGTTAGCTATTGTGTAGGTGTTTATGATTGTGATGCAAGTAGTTGGCAGGCTCCCCAATCTGGGCAGCCGCCCTTGCTGTGTAAAAGGTACTGTTCTGGCTTTATTATGTCTGCCAGTTAGGGGTGGTTTTAATAGATGATGGAGGGTGGCTTCAGGGGGTGCAGCCCCCTGGGGGCCTGTACAATATTGTTCCTAAGGAAGTTTGATATATAATGCGAATGTATAATGAAGTTCCGAATATGTTGTCGAGGTATAATTTGTGAAATATGCGATTAATATAAGAAGTCACTATTGAAGTAACGTATTGTATTACGTGGAAGTAAGGAACCATAGAATCGTCTGATATATGGAAGTCTTATTTTATTAAACTTATTTTAATGGATTTGTCCATATAGAGCAGTTTTTAACTTTACTGTTTGAACTATTTTGCTCTCTGGAAGTGAATGTTAACCCATGAAAAGACACTGAAGTAGAAGTTTTATTATCTAAAATGACAAAAAGATACTGTAACGAGAAGGATAAGTGGGATCGAACTATTATCGCGTAGCTAACGATGATGTTGTAAATATATTGTAAATATATTGTATAAATTAATAATAATAATAGCAATATTTTTCGGGCTAGATAAATCACGTGAAGTTTAAGTTTATGTAAATATCATTGTGTAAATATCATATAGGGAATGAATGTCAGATGCTTTGCGTGAGAAGGAATTTATGTGTACAACAAGTACAGTATGAGCCACAAGTGTGACTACATTTTTAAAATATTAATTGTTTTATTTTAAACGAGGGAGAAATAATTTTATTTTTGATATAGTCAGGAAGACTTAGAATTAGTGGCAAGAAGCTCACTACGTTCTATTTTTTATGCTCATTATTAGCCTATTTTCTTTAAAAAAAATTAGGCTTATGAGATCACCTTTTGTCCGCGTGTCTGTGGGTGCGTGTGTGTGTGTGAGGATTTTTGTCTGTCCCCCCTAATAACTTCTAAACGGCTGCAGCGATTACAATGAAACTCGGTAAGTTCATAGTACTATTCCGCGCGACCCCGACCGTGTCCTTCAAATTTTGTTACGTCTCACCAATCCAACATGGCGGCTGTGCGAAATATATCCCCAGCATTCAATATATCCGAAACAATTACGGATATCACTCTGGAATTCATTACGGTGATAAAGGAAACTACTGGAAGTTCACCTATGTGACCCTTGAAAATCTGGTAGCTACAAAACCAACATGGTGGCCAAGCGAAGTTGCGACTTTTAATAGATATTTCTCGCGATTCAACCAACCAAACGCAATAAAACATGGTACAGTTTATGTTTATACACATTGTAATGCACCGACATCTATTTTCGTTCAATTGTAAACATAGCGTCAAGATGGCGGCTGTGCGAAATATTTCACCGGCATTCTATATCTCTTAAACTATTACCGGCATCACCATGAAATTTTGTACGGAGATAAAGGACACTTTTGGAAGTTCATCTATGTGTCTTTTAAAAACCGGTTATCTACAAAACGAACATGGCGGCCAAGCGAAGTTGAAATTAATAAATAGACTTTTCTCGCGATTTAATGATCCAAATGCAGTGAAACTTCGTACAGCAAATGTTTATACACATTGTAATGCACTGGTATCTAATTTAGTTCAATTGTTTATATAACCTCAATATGGCGGCTGTGCGAATTTTGACAAATTAAGTTTTTATTTCTTGTGTTCTAATCAACCGATCGAAATCAACATTTGCATAATGAGTGTACACAATAATCATCATCTAATAGTACGTAACTATATGGCCTACATATATTAAAATCCAACATGGCGACCATCTGAATTATTTATACGGTTCTCAATATCTATTAATCTACTACAGCAATCAAACTGAAATTTCGTAAGTGTATCGATGCTCTAAGCATAAGTTCACCTATGGGACGTTCAAAAACCTGGCGAGCACAAATCCAACATGGCGGCGACGTGAAATTTAAATATTCAATTGGAAGTGTCTTGCGTTTTAACCATCCGAGCGCAGTGAAACTTGATCCTTATACAAATTTTAATCGATCGGCATCTAATTCATTTAATTATTTTCATAACCACAAGATGGCGGCTGAGCGAAATTTTAAAATCCCGCTATTATTTCTTGTCTTCTAATCATGCGATTGAAGTTTGAATAAAACACCTACACAATAATCTTCATGTAATATTACATAAATCTAAGGCCTATAATATAATCATCCAACATGGTGACCATCCTGAATATTGAGACGCTTCTGAATATCTACGAATCTATAACTGCAATCAAACTGACAATTTGTACGTTGATAGAGGCAATTAGTATTAGTAGGATATATGAAAATAGGTTATTTAGTTCTTCACGGAACTACCTGTTTTTATTTATGATTGTATGAATGTTGTAACGACTGAATGTAGGTGTGTCAGGACGGAGTGTTCTATTTCTATTTTTAATGAATAAATTAGTAAGCACTGGTTTAATGCTTGTCCGATCTTTTTATAGAACATCTCAACTTTCTGTCTTTAATAAACGATAGTGCTGCTAGTTAGGTAGTGGCGCTCATTGCAAATTTAGTAAACGTTCACCCTCGAGATTCCAAGAATCCCATCCTACCACATTTTGGATTGTAGGATGTTTTATTATTGTAGCTAAGTAGAAGTACTATCGTGTTTTGATAAATATACCTGTATTCAGAGGTTACTACTAATCCATATAGCAAGGATCCGTTAATCTTTCTAGCTGGGTATCAACGCCCTGTGCGATCCCTTCCATCCCTTAGGATAATAGGTGGAGGCTACGTCAACTTCAGGTGCAGTACACACATTATATGATACCGTGCAGCTACTGTGAACACAACTAAGGTCAACCCCATCAGGTATTGATTGCAGTATATAAGAGTTTATGGGTACACACATTATATGATACCGTGCAGCTACTGTGAGCACAGCTGAGGTCAACCCCATCAGGTATTGATTCCAGTATAAAACAGCTTGTGGGTACACATTACATGATACCGTGAAGCTACTGTGAGCACAGCTGAGGTCAACCCCATCAGGTATTGATTCCAGTATACAACAGTTTGTGGGCACACAAATTATATGATACCGTGCAGCTACTGTGAACACAGCTGAGGTCAACCCCGTCAGGTATTGATTGCAGTATACAACAGTTTATGGGTACACACATTATATGATACCGTGCAGCTACTCTGAGCACAGCTGAGGTCAACCCCATCAGGTATTGATTGCAGTATACAACAGTTTATGTGTACACACATTATATGATACCGTGCCGCATGCTGCAGCTAGTCTGAGCACAGCTGAGGTCAACCCCATCAGGTATTGACTGCAGTATACAACAGTTTATGGGTACACACATTATATGACACCGTGCAGCTACTGTGAGCACAACTGAGGTCAACCCCATCAGGTATTGATTGCAGTATACAACAGTTTGAGGGTACACACATTATATGATACCGTGCAGCCACTGTGAGCACAGCTGAGGTCAACCCCATTCGGTATCGATTGCAGTATACAACAGTTTATGGGTACACAAATTATATGATACCGTGCAGCTACTGTGAGCACAGCTGAGGTCAAACCTCTAAGGAATTGATTACAGTATACAACAGTTTATGGGTACACACATTATATGGTACCTTGCAGCTACTGTGAGCACAGCTGAGGTCAACCCCATCAGGTATTGATTGCAGTATACAATAGTTTATGTGTACACACATTATATGATATCGTGCAGCTACTGTGAGCACAACTGAGGTCAACCCCATCAAGTATTGATTGCAGTATACAACAGTTTATGGGTACACACATTATATGATACCGTGCAGCTACTGTGAGCACAGCTGAGGTCAACCCCATCAGGTATCGATTGCAGTATACAACAGTTTATGGGTACACACATTATATGATACCGTGCAGCTACTGTGAGCACAACTGAGGTCAACCCCATCAGGTATTGATTGCAGTATACAACAGTTTATGGGTACACATATTATATGATATCGTGCAGATACTGTGAGCACAACTGAGGTCAACCCCATCAGGTATTGATTGCACTATACAACAGTTTGTGGGTACACACATTATATGATACCGTGCAGCTACTGTGAGCACAACTGAGGTCGAACCCGTCAGGAATTGATTGCAGTATACAACAGTTTATGGGTACACACATTATGTGATACCGTGCAGCTACTGTGAGCAAAACTGAGGTCAACCCCATTCGGTATTGATTGCAGTATATAACAGTTTGTGGGTACACACATTATATGATACCGTGCAGCCACTGTGAGCACAGCTGAGGTCAACCCCATTCGGTATCGATTGCAGTATACAACAGTTTATGGGTACACAAATTATATGATACCGTGCAGCTACTGTGAGCACAGCTGAGGTCAAACCTCTAAGGAATTGATTACAGTATACAACAGTTTATGGGTACACACATTATATGGTACCTTGCAGCTACTGTGAGCACAGCTGAGGTCAACCCCATCAGGTATTGATTGCAGTATACCATAGTTTATGTGTACACACATTATATGATATCGTGCAGATACTGTGAGCACAACTGAGGTCAACCCCATCAGGTATTGATTGCACTATACAACAGTTTGTGGGTATACACATTATATGATACCGTGCAGCTACTGCAAACACAACTGAGGTCAACCTCATCAGGTATTAATTGCAGTATACAACAGTTTATGGGTACACACATTATGTGATACCGTGCAGCTACTGTGAGCAGAACTGCGACAACCCTATCAGGTATTGATTGCAGTATACAACAGTTTATGGGTACACACATTATATGATACCGTGCAGCTACTGTGAGCACAACTGAGGTCAACCCCATCAGGTATTGATTGCAGTATACAACAGTTTATGGGTACACACATTATATGATACCGTGCAGCTACTGTGAGCACAGCTGAGGTCAACCCCATCAGGTATCGATTGCAGTATACAACAGTTTGTGGGTACACACATTATATGATACCGTGCAGCTACTGTGAGCACAACTGAGGTCAACCCCATCAGGTATTGATTGCAGTATACAACAGTTTATGGGTACACACATTATATGATACCGTGCAGCTACTGTGAGCACAACTGAGGTCAATCCCATCAGGTATTGATTGCAGTATACAACAGTTTATGGGTACACACATTATATGATACCGTGCAGCTACTGTGAGCAGAACTGCGACCAACCCCATCAGGTATTGATTGCAGTATACAACAGTTTATGGGTACACACATTATATGATACCTTGCCACATGTTGCACAGCTGAGGTCAACCCCTTCAGGTATTGATTGCAGTATACAACAGTTTATGGGTACACACATTATATGATACCGTGCCACATGTTTTGAGCACAGCTGAGGTCTACCCCATCAGGTATTGATTGCAGTACACAACAGTTTATGGGTATTGAGACCGAAATCCACCATGTTGCTCGGCTACGCCGATTGTGGATGATTTATTTGCCAAGATTCGCGAGCCAGGGGTCTAATATTTACCTCAGAGCAACCTTGAAAACATTTGATTTAAGCAACATATTGAGATGTATTCTAGCAAACATGTATTGTTAATGACACCGAGTTTTGGAAGTGTTCTTCGTATTTAGTCAAGCTAAGATACAGGAATTATGATTTGACAATAATTTATCTAATATATCGCGGAAGGAAGTCGAACATCTTTGAAGGTAAGGCTCTACCAATGTCTTTGACCGTGTCTTGACGCTGCCAATAAGGGATGATAAACTCCCAACTCAGTCCTACTGATCAGGTGTCCAGGGCAGCGGGTGTGCTCTATGTAACACATGGATAGAGTTATTTTCATTCTAGTCTGACTATTGCTGATTTAACACATATGTGCGCGGAGACGATCAATCTAAGTTCGGGAAGCGTGTGTCCGCACTATGATATTAGCATTACAATTTGCTTGTGAAATACCGGTACTTGTTATAGCTTATTTTCGAGTGATTGGTAAAATTAAAATCAGTGATTTTTCAAAGAGGCTGGTGTAAGTAGAAACTGTACATTTTTTATCCAGTGAACACATTAACACTGCTACAAATCGTACTTGACAAATTCACCGAGGAACAAGTAAAAATTCCTATTTCACCGTGGAACGCCAGAATAAAGAGACATTAATAAACAACATGTTAAAGCACACGATATAATGGCAGACTTTGTCGTGCTACGAAACCCAGCATATATTCAGTCAATGTTGAACAATTCTACAATAGTAATTGTATCTCATTCAACACAATACATTCAACAAATAACTGGATTGTCAGCAAGAGCATTAATATATTATTTACAATATCGAAACAACACCACACATTCCATATCATTGAAATACATGGAACATTTCTTCGACAGTGGCGTACACCTTATTATTTTAAGGGGGTGTTTGACGTCCTCCACTATGATACTTTCACTCAAGAATAAGAATATGGGAACATTTATGGAACTTTTCATATACTTCAAGACAATGGCTTAAGCATTTACTAGGAAAACTTGATGGTGAGAACGAATCCGGGATTCGGAGAGGCTGAATACACTGTAGACCACGCATCAAGATGATGTTTGCGTTATACGATTTCCTTAAAACACAAGATTGCATTACATTGTTGTTCTTAAAAGCAAATGTGACTGTATCACCGAAAAAGGGGAGCAGAACGAAAACTATAGAATGCCAGCTAAGAAGGAAACAGATTGTCAAGGTTTTTATCAAGAATTTCCGTGGCAAGAAAGCAAATTATTTAAGACAAAAATCAAAGAATATTTATCTCGATGCAAATTTAAACAAGACACATGTTTTCAATACTTCAATATTAGATGTTTGTAGTTACTACTGTAAAATGAAACATTTCATTAGGACATTACCTGATCACGTTAAAAGGACTCAATACATGACCAGTAAACGACTGAACACCCATCGAGAAACAACGTTTTGTAAATTAATGAAAACAGAGGATATGGGTCAGTAACAATGTGCTTAGAAGTACTGCAAATTCAGCCTCTTCCAAAATCTTCCATTCAAGAGACATACTATTCCTGGCAAGTGATATTGTGTCGTGTACATATTGTTAAAATAAATGGGAATAATCCAAGCTTTTATTTATCGACAAAAGATCAAGTTGGAAATGGCTTTACCGAAATTTCTTCTGCTCTGTTACAGCATCCTATAGGCCTCCAACTATTGCAAGTATTTGACTCTTCTTTGATGGGTATAGCTCTCAGATCAAATTGAGTTTTGCGTACGCTTATGCAGTTTTTGTAGATAAAAATTCGTAAATGAAGACGATTTACATAACGTTCAACATACGTGGCCACAGCTTTTACCGAGCTGAACGGGTGTTTGGTCAGACTGACAAGCTACTAAGGAAGCCACCAATCATTATTCATAAAACCAATCAATTAGATTGTTGTTATAAATTAGTGGGAGTCGTTAAACTGGAAAGACTGAAACTGCTTGACACCAAACACCATTCTTCTAAAGAAGCGGCTGCTTCTGGCGTCTAGGTGGTTTTTCAGATTGCAAAATAATTCATACAAAGAGAGAAGTCACCTGAAAGAAATAATGCGGGTGAAATCCTTGCTGATATTTATCTTTGAGTCTGAGACGGAACCATAGTAAAACTTTCCAAATTAAGGTTGGTTTGCAGTTTTAAAATCTGCCTAAGTTAAACAGGAACAGTTACCTGTTGTTCACAACCAATATCCGGCAATCAAGAAAGATATTGACAAGCATCTTCAACGTGTCTACGGAGAGGAATGAAAGACCGACGACACCCTCAATTGGAACAAACAATGTCAATGAAGATGAAGAAACAAGCAATGCAGAGGAAGAGCAAAACTGCATGGAGGATGACACAGGCCAGGACAAGAGGCAGTCTACTTTCGTTCATTGTACCAACATTTAGGAAAACATAGTTTAGTGTACGAAGCGTTTTGTGCGCAAATTGCAAGTTCATCAACAAAACAATTTCAATTGCAGACATGCGTGTGACGGAGGCATAATCCATAACTAATGGTCCAATGAATCAAAGTTCAGAGTATTGGGAAATCAGTTTTATATGGATATTTTCTGTTACAAACATGTCCAGTATACATAATGTTGAATTTTGGGCTTATGCCCTGTTTTATTATATTAATATTCGACGCGTTTCGAAAGAAACCATGTCTTTCTTCGTCAGGAATAATCTGGAATACGACAATGTTGCTAAGAGAAAGCAACGAAGAACATATAGAAGGTGCCCAAAGATGGACGCCATTATAGCCCCATGTTAGGGACATCGGAAAGCAGCAGTGAATTACTTTCTCAGGGTTCTAATAATAGGTAGCCAGGATTCACTGAGATTGTAGCCGGTGTCGCGGTTGAAATTATCTGGGTGTTTACGTATTTCAACCGCCTCCCTGATGATTCTGGGACGATATTGCTTTATACGGGCAAGAACATCCACTCCTTGGAACATGACATCATGGCCAGGTGTTAAAGCATGATCGGCAACAGCTGATTTATCAGGTTGAATGAGCCTGATTCATCTATTATGTTCCTTAATGCGAGTGCGTATTTTTCTCGAAGTATGCCCGATGTAAACCTTGCAACAAGTACAGGGAATTTCAACCGCGACCCCGGCTACAATCTCAGTGAATCCTGGCTACCTATTATCAGAACCCTGAGAAAGTAATTCACTGCTGCTTTCCGTTGTCCCTAACATGGGGCTATAATGGCATCCGTCTTTGGGCACCTTCTATATGTTCTTCGTTGCTTTCTCCTAGCAACATTGTCGTATTCCAGATTATTCCTGACGAAGAAAGACATGGTTTCTTTCGAAACGCGTCGAATTGTAATATAATAAAGCACGGCATAAGCCCAAAATTCAACATTATGAATAGTAACACGGGCCGGGAAAGTCTAAATGACAATATGACGAGTATAATTATTATAAAATATATAGGCCTAAATACTCTCAACACTAAAGAGTTATCGTAACACATGTTAGTAACAAGTTAGGACCATACATGTTGTCTTGTGTGGCCAAGACAGAACAGCACACTTTCCATGCATCCAAAATGGTGGCTGCACAAACTATCAGCACATTTAAATCCACAAGTTAGAATGAAATTGCCTAGTTAAGACGAATCCTGCCAAGGGTATCTTATAAGAACTCATATCTGCGTTGATAAAGAGATTATCACAGTGAATATAAAGCACAGCAGCCATCTTGAAATGTTAAAGAAATTAATAATTAATGAACATCGGTCTCTTCGAGTTATATTAATGAAATGACCGTTTCAGTGTTACATTGTAAAATAATTAAGTGTGATTGTTTGTTTCTGGTTAATCTTTCAACGAAGAACATGTCCCAATTTACTTCAATCAAAAAAGAGGTCGGCCACTGTGGCTGATCAAAAAACTCAAGTCAAGCCAAAAAAAAGAGTCACAAAATATATTATATCCATTTTAGCGCTTTTTGGACAAGTAAATAGGGTTTAGTACATTTATTTCTTTAGATTACGCTATACATAGTTAGTATAGGCATTACAGATCTTTGGCTTTTGTGATATTTTACACTGATGTGACTAAACACTTTTTGAATGCCACCTCTTCTAGTAAAGCGCCCCCTAAACGAGTGGGATCTTGTAGCCATGGTAACGTGAAGTCGGAAATGTATCACTCGTTGAAGAATGTTAAGCGATAAATTTCCGACTTCACGTTAGCATGGCAACATGCGCACTTAGATTCCACTCAGTTTCCGAACAGTAATTCGGGTTCAGAGGAGGAAGATTCACAATACAAGACGTAAGAATAAAACGAGGGACATTCATGAGACACTAAGACATCGAAAAGGCAAATATTCTGCTGTATTTATAGGTTACACAAAGGCTTTTGACCAACTCAGCAGATTAAAACTGCAACATAAACTAGATTCCGTGATGGGAGAAAACAGCATGACTCAAGTAATTAGAAACATCTTGGCATACAACAAAATAAAAATAAAAGATAGAACCACATCATCTAAAGAAATCGTACAGAGCAACGGAGTAATTCAAGGCGACCCATGAGCCCCATTCTTTTTAACATTGCCACAGCAGACGTCACAAGGAAAACCACCCCAGTCTCATTATATATACAGGGTCTTTCACGGCACGTGGAGGGTGGGACTCGCTGAGTTGGGGTCGAAAGAGTGCATGTAAATAACAAGTACATATAATTACACATAATCAAAGTAAAATTATTACTCAACTTGGCACGGAAGGTTGAAAATGTCCCCTACCTGCATGTACACATTTCTGGCATTTTTTAAGGAAATGTTCATTCACACGCACAAGCCTCAATTTTTCAATTTTCCCCATCAATAAAAATGTAACCAATAGGCTTTAACAAGGGACAGAAGTCCTCGTAGTTCCACCCCTTAAAACAACAACAACTACTACTACCACTACTAGACTTGAACAATTATTAATAACACGTTGTAACATTTTGAAAAACAATAACCACTAACACGTTATAAACTAATTACACTTATAAGTTAAAATGGGCTATAATCGAAATAACGAAGTCAAATTACTCGATAACCGTCTCAGCTCCGCGTTGCCATGTCCTCGTCTCACCTTCTACCTGCAGCGCTGCGCCGGGCGTGCAGCGAACTACAAGAATCTCTGAACGAAGGTGCGGCAAGAAGGCGTCACAGTGAGAGTGTAGTGAAATAGCAGCTAGTGTAAATATTTGATAAAAGTGGTAAAATATTATAACAGAGGTTTAAAATCTATCAAGTTACTTTCCTTAGGTCAAGTGAAATATGGAATATTGATAGTAGTTAGAAATTCTTATTGATAATTTAATAAACTTAAACTAAGGCGTGGGAACGTGTATCCAAAGATTCGGTGACTTCTTCAATCACTGTTTGAACCAAGTAGAGCAGTGGTGCTTTTACGAGTTTTCACCGGATTGGAAGATATACGTATTTCACATTCTTCTTTATTGGTAGGTAATTATATTAATTCATTTAGGTAGTAATAATTAACAAAAAATTAGTGTAATTTGGTGTAAATATCAAGGCTAACTTAGATCTCTAGTATGTCGGCAGTAAACAGTGTTAGTGTCTCGTAAGGTAATGTAACCGTTACGGATTTATGCTCGTCGTGCAAAATAAAAGTAAAAAATTCAAATAAAATCATCACAAGATCTCAGGTAAAATTGAGTGAGGAGAAAAGTGAAACCTATTGTCGTAATGTAGGCCTACCGGTACCGTCATGCGAATGTCATCAAAAGACGAAATTATAAAGCTGCTAAAGGAAGATATTACTAATTTAATGGAAGAGTTGAATACATTAAAAGGAAACAGAGAGGAAAGCAAGGAATCTTTGTCCAAAGTGGTTGCTGGTAAGGTAAGATTGAATATGCCTAAGCCTATAAATGGAGTACCGGTACATGTAACTGAAATTCCCGTCTCAAATTCGTTTGGAGCGCTCGTCGAAGAAAATGATGACTTTCTTCAAGAAGAAAAGAAGAAAGTGATAAAGAGGAAATCCAGGAAGATGCGGATATTTGCGGACAGTCACGGGCGAGATGTAGCAGCAAGCGTATTTGAGAGAAGCGGAGAAATGGAGGTCACTTCGACAGTAAAGCCAGGAGAAACCATTGCAGCGGTCACGAACGAGATGATAGGAGAGTGTGCAACCCTCACTTCAAAGGACTACGCAGTAATCATCGCTGGAGCAAACGACATCTATAGAAATGAGGGTAAGAAAGTAATCAAAGATTTAAAGTGTACATTGCCATCCATGCTTAACACAAATGTCATTATTGTAAACATTCCGCAGAGATACGATTTAATTCCCAAATCATGTGTAAATGTAGAAATAGAGGCTACAAATGGTAAAATTCGTAAAATTTGTAAGAGTTTTCCAAATGTCCAAATTATAGATGTAAGTAAATTAGACAAGAAGTTCCACACTCGATATGGCCTACACTTAAATAGGTTAGGAAAATAGTATCTTAGTGATGAAATCTGCAAAATTGTAAATTCAAATGGTAAGAATAGTTCAACAGTAATATCTTTAGAGTGGAAGCAAGGAAACTTGTAAAAGAAGCCAAACGTGAGGTTTGGCATTCAGAACATTCGATGTCAAATTTAACTGAGTGGAACAATGTTATTTCGGATTTGTCTAGCAAGAATAATAATAACAATTACGATAATAATAATAATAATATAAATAAATCACCAACACAAGCTTACAAAAGTAACAAATTTAAACTTTACCATCAGAATGTTCAGTCTCTCTATAATAACATTGATTACATAAATCTAATGCTTAATAAAAATGAACTTAAAGACATCTCAGCACTATGTATTTCAGAACACTGGCTGAAAGAGGAACAACTCGAATTAATTCAATTACCAGGGATTATAAAAGCTAGTAAATACTCTAGAATTAATATTAGCCATGGTGGTACTTGTATCTACCTAAGAAATAATTTTGATCATGAGCAGTTAACAGCTTATGATTATCTAATTATGGAACAGGATTTTGATTTCTCTGCCGTAAAAATACAGCAGTTTAAGTTAATAATTGTATGCGTATACCGTTCTCCGTCAGGAAAGTTTCCTTTATTTATAGATAAATTAGAATTGTTACTCAATAACATGAGCAAAGTAAATTTCGATATAATAATTTGTGGGGATGAGAATGTGGATTTCTTAAAATTTGATAGAAATTGTGAAACCTACAGTAAATAAAACTCAGCAATTCTTCTAGGTTTGTGCCGTGTCGTGTGTGGGGTTTCGCCTAGGACACCAAGCTGGCTCATCGGCGGGCTCTTTGTGTCCCCACGCGGACCCCCACAGGAGTAACGAACTGCGCGTTACCTCCCTTTATATTAGGTGCAACTGCACCACTTGACTGCGAGAACTAAAAGCTCAAGCAGCCTTAACCTCCCTATGAAGGCTTCCAAAAAGATGGTATATTGGCTTTCACGGCCAGTGAATTAAAACTCAGCAATTCTTCTAGGTTCTTGCCGTGTCGTGTGTGGGGTTTCGCCTAGGACACCAAGCTGGCTCATCGGCGGGCTCTGAGTGTCCCCGCCCGGACCCCCACAGGAGTAACGAACTGCGCGTTACCTCCCTTTATATTAGGTGCAACTGCACCACTTGACTGCGAGAACTAAAAGCTCAAGCAGCCTTAACCTCCCTATGCAGGCTTCCAAAAAGATGGTATATTGGCTTTCACGGCCAGTGAATTAAAACTCAGCAATTCTTCTAGGTTTGTGCCGTGTCGTGTGTGGGGTTTCGCCTAGGACACCAAGCTGGCTCATCGGCGGGCTCTTAGTGTCCCCGCCCGAACCCCCACAGGAGTAACGAACTGCGCGTTACCTCCCTTTATATTAGGAGCAACTGCACCACTTGACTGCGAGAACTAAAAGCTCAAGCAGCCTTAACCTCCCTATGAAGGCTTCCAAAAAGATGGTATATTGGCTTTCACGGCCAGTGAATTAAAACTCAGCAATTCTTCTAGGTTTGTGCCGTGTTGTGTGTGGGGTTTCGCCTAGGACACCAAGCTGGCTCATCGGCGGGCTCTTAGTGTCCCCGCCCGGACCCCCACAGGAGTAACGAACTGCGCGTTACCTCCCTTTATATTAGGTGCAACTGCACCACTTGACTGCTAGAACTAAAAGCTCAAGCAGCCTTAACCTCCCTATGATGGCTTCCAAAAAGATGGTATATTGGCTTTCACGGCCAGTGAATTAATACTCAGCAATTCTTCTAGGTTTGTGCCGTGTCGTGTGTGGGGTTTCGCCTAGGACACCAAGTTGGCTCATCGGCGGGCTCTTAGTGTCCCCGCCCGGACCCCCACAGGAGTAACGAACTGCGCGTTACCTCCCTTTATATTAGGTGCAACTGCACCACTTGACTGCGAGAACTAAAAGCTCAAGCAGCCTTAACCTCCCTAAGAAGGCTTCCAAAAAAGATGGTATATTGGCTTTCACGGCCAGTGAATTAAAACTCAGCAATTCTTCTATGTTTGTGCCGTGTCGTGTGTGGGGTTTCGCCTAGGACACCAAGCTGGCTCATCGGCGGGCTCTTAGTGTCCCCGCCCGGACCCCCACAGGAGTAACGAACTGCGCGTTACCTCCCTTTATGTTAGGTGCAACTGCACCACTTGACTGCGAGAACTAAAAGCTCAAGCAGCCTTAACCTCCCAATGAAGGCTCCCAAAAAGATGGTATATTGGCTTTCACGGCCAGTGAATTAAAACTCAGCAATTCTTCTAGGTTTGTGCCGTGTCGTGTGTGGGGTTTCGCCTAGGACACCAAGCTGGCTCATCGGCGGGCTCTTAGTGTCCCCGCCCGGACCCCCACAGGAGTAACGAACTGCGCGTTACCTACCTTTATATTAGGTGCAACTGCACCACTTGACTGCGAGAACTAATAGCTCAAGCAGCCTTAACCTCCATATGAAGGCTTCCAAAAATGATGGTATATTGGCTTTCACGGCCAGTGAATTTTATTTATTTATTTATTTAAACCAAATCTACTTGTTAATTGTCACTTTAACTCAGAGAGTCATATCGTGACATACAGACAATAAACACATAGATAACATAAATTTACAGTATGGCGTTAGATAATTAAACCAAATGTCCATTCGGCATTTCATAGCTTCCTTGTTATTTCAAAACTTAATAATGCTTTGCAGTAGTTATCTTCATTCACAATATCACTGGGCAACTTTTCTGATGGAAACTGCACAAAGTTCTTTCTTAATCATAAATGTGGACACAGTGTTCTTCGTTTTTTGACAGTTCTCCATGGGAGACGCCTCGCAGAAAGAATTACTTTTATTTCCCTATCGAGCCCTTACTGACTGTAAGAGTCTGATAAGTTTTGTGGTAAGGAAAAAACCCATCGAACTCACAGGAAAAATCTACAGACAGCAATATGTGGCTGTACGGTAGTAATCGTATAGGCTACCTAGTTAGTACAGATAGGCTCTCCTAGGCTTTAACAAGATTTATAGCTTAGGAAGCCATCTCCTGTACTTGAATGCTTAATTTACATGCACCTTTGTTCTGAATCTCATCCGACGCTTTCTTATTCCACATTGCCCTGATGGTATTAAAATATTTTGCTAATTGACCTGCTTTCCCCCATTCCCTTTTTAGTAATTTAATTAAAGTGTGATACTCATTTTCATTTTCTATTCTGTTTAGATCTGCTTTGTCTACAAACTTTGCTCTTATCATTTTAATTTCCTTGCATTCCCTGATCAGGTGCGCCGCACCCATAACCTTCCCACAAACAGGCAAATGTCCTCTTTTCCTACTTCTCTCAACGCTTTGTTCTTATACACCCCCATTAACCACCAAATTATCCCTCTCATTTCTCTTTTCATTAGGCATTGAGGCTTTATGCTCATAAAGTTCCTTATTTCGCAGAACTCCGTTAAGGTTCTCCTACTGGTGCACTCTTCTCTTAGCACCTGCAACTCTACGTCATTAACCCTTCTGCACACTTTTTTACACACCCTACCTTCCTCTCTTTGTAAGTCCCTATCCCATAGATAACACATTCCTAATCTTTCCAGTACACTTCTTACCCCGTCCACCCAGTAGCCCTCTTGCTGATGCTTCATTTGGTGCAGGTAGGCTACCTTAAGCATTTCCCCCCCTCCACCTGCTTTTAAACGAATCCAAGACTTCATGACCCTTTTTATGATATGTTGTCTAATGCTTACATCCTCACACAACATTCTCGCTCCACAATTCGCCGTGAAACTAGGTAGCCCCAAAATTATCTTGGCAAACCTACTTACAATACTGTCCAGGGTTTTCGTTCCTTCCTCTAAACCCCATACTTCCACTCCATAGAGTGCTCTTGAAACGATGAGTGCGTTGAACACATTCTTATACACTTTGTAGTCAAGATTCGGTAACCTACGCTCTAACACTTTAACATTCGCCAATGCCGCTAGCCCTTTCGATTTTGCCCTTTTAATTTGTTCGGTCCATTTACCATTACTCGCCATTATCGTCCCTAGATACTCAAGTATTTTCACCGTCTCTAACTGAGACCCATACATGACCCACTTTTCATTCTTAGCCAGTTTAACTCCCTTTTTGCAGACCATAACTTTGGTCTTACTCGGGTTAATTTTTAAGTTCCAGTCCTCACAGTATCTCACAATCTCGTCAATACTATATTGCATATTATAGGGTGTTAGAGCAAGCAGAAGGATGTCATCAGCGAAAGTTAGGTCCGGGATATCATAATTGTCCAAGCAAGGGTTGGACCGTTGCTCAAAGCCCTTTGACTCGAAAATATCGTTGATAAATAGCAAAAAAAAGCACCGGGGATAATTTGCATCCCTGTTTTAGTCCTATATTAGACGTTATCTCTCCTACAATTACATCATCTTTAGTTTTAATTGCACATTTCACTTCGGAATACGCATTCTCAATTGCTCGTATCATTTTCTGTGACACCCCGATTTTTCCCAGTTTAGCCATGACAGCTCCCCTGCTCACTGAATCAAACGCCTTCTCCAAATCAATAGCTGTGATATACAGCTTACCTCTTTTTCTTCTTATGTACTTGTCCATCACCGTTTTAACCACCATTATATTGTCACTGGTCCTCATTCCTTTTCTGAACCCTGTCTGGAGTCTCGAGAACACCGAACGGCCCTCTGCCCATGCTATTAAACGCTTGGATAATACCCCGGTGTACATTTTGCTCAAATTATCAAGCAAAGTTATGCCTCTATAGTTGCCTGGGTCTAGTTTGTCCCCACGCTTCTTATATATTGGACAAATTATCCCCTCCTGCCACGCCCTTGGAAATCTACCTCCTTCAAAGATTTTGTTAAAGATTTTTACCAAGCTGTCCATCATGAACCTATTGTTACTCAACTCTTGCCAAAATTCATTTGTTATCCCCGAAATAGCACCTGACTTTCCTCCTTTACTTTTTGTCATTACTTCCTTAATTTCCTCTATCGATATGACCTGGTCCAGCATAGGCAGAGTGGCCTCCAGCCCCCTCGGGACGCCAAACTCATCCCTCTTCCTCCAATTATCTTCAGCATTTAACAGATTCTCATAATATGCAATCCATATTTCATCACTAATAGAGCTCCCCCTACCACTTCTGCTCCCCCTACAGTAAGAATTTATCCTGCTCCACACTTTGCTACAGTCGTTAGCTTTAGAATCCTTATTTAGTGCTGTTGCTTCCTTACCCTGCCATTCATCTTTAATTTTACTGAGCAGTTCCCTATATTCTTTCCTTAGACGACAAAATTCTACTCTCATCGTATCATCCCCTCCTCTCATGTATAACTTCAGTGCCCAAATAACTTCGGTTTTCTTCCTTCTACAAGATTCATCGTACCATCCTTTAATTCTCCCTAATTATCCCCTAGCCTTCACGCGCATTTTCCGCCCGGCCATCATAATTGCATTCTCAATCATACGTATTACCCCTTCAATTTCATCATTACTGATCATTAAACTTATTCCTACCTTTATCAGCTCAAAATTTTCTCCCTGGAAGTAGTTCTGGAACTCTCTGCAGTTTTCCTCCCTCCATCTGAATCTATTCACTTTTCTCTCTATAGCTTTAACTTGTGGGTTCCCTTTTGATTTTGATTTTGTCACCGCTCCCTGCATGTTGACGACAATTGGTAGGTGGTGTGATTCCCCCCATTCTTCAACAGTGAACCTCTTAATTAGGGCTAGTGCTCCTCTGGAACATATTGCTAAATCTATTACACTTCCTCCTATCTCTGTTATATACGTCAGGTTACCTTCTTCATCCCCCACACAGACACCATTTAATATATATAGCTCTTCTGCACCACATAGTTCCAAAATCTTTTCTCCGTTCTTGTTGCATTCCTTGTCTTTGCTGTGCCTATCCCCACATACGGCCTCGGCAACCCCCTTGTTGTAGAGGGGCTTTCTGTCTGCAACCCTCGCATTGAAGTCCCCTAGAAGCACAATCTCTGCCTCTTCATATATATTTTGAATTCTGTTTATTTCAATAGCTAACTCATCGAAAAAGCTTTCTCTTGCATACGGGGAATTCTCCGGAGGGTTGTAGACAAAGCCGAAACATACCGTTCCTTTCCCCCTCCCCCTAATATCTGCTTTTACCCACACTACTTCTTCCAGTTCTGAACTAATAAATTCTGATAATTCCCTCGCCTCTTCTTTAATTAAAACAACAATTCCCCCTGGGAACCTACCGGTGCGAGCTGTCCTAATCTTAGGTTTTGTATATATATTGAAGCCATCTATTTTAACCTCGCAACCAACAGGGAGCCAACTCTCAACAAATCCTACAATCTGCATATCTTCTATTAGGGTCAAAACTACATCGTTCCCTCTCTTATTTAAAAACCCCTCTATATTTACGCTAGCAATATTCCAGTTTAGTTATTTTTTACCCCTACCCTCTTCGCTGGCGGTAGCTTTACTTCTAGTAACTCTAGCTTTCTCTAGCTCTAGTATACTGCCACCTGGAGAAGAAATGACCTCCTTCTCCACATTAAACTGTTCTGTCAAGGTTTTCTTGCCCCAAAGTTCTTTTAGACTAGTAACTCATTGCTTGCCAGTCTCACCTTTCTGCAAACCACGCACTTGTCCGGTGTTCCTGGCGCTGACGTTAGTTGTTCCTGCTCGCGCCACTTCCGTGTTGGACTTGGAGGTCGATGCTCTCTGTTGACTCATCACCGCACTTCCCTCTGAACCGACAACTGCTTCCACCTGGTTGCTAGGTCTAACTGTCTCCTGTTGATGTTGCTTCTCCATATCCTGGAGTTGTGCCACTGTCCAAATCCGATCCCAGTTGTTGCCGCTAACCGCCAGTCTATTACCTTTTACATAAGCCTTGAAACCAGAGCAACTTGCCTTCCTTAAATGAACTGCAAGGTCCGTTGCTCGCTTGCCTCTTCTTTACTCATTTCTCTCCATACCCATATCCTCTCCCCTTTCAGGTTCTTTGTGTTCGCCAGAATTCTGTGAGCCATCAGCGAAGAAACTAATGACACTTTCACGGGCCTCGTGCCCCTTCCTCGCCCTATCCTGGTCACATTGTCAATCTCTGAGACTCCCATGTTTATCCGTATGCCTTCACTAATCACTCGGAGCATCTTGGATGTTAGATCCTCGGTGCTTTCCTTGGCATCTTCCTTTATTCCGTAAATGAAGACATTTTTCTTTCTCTCATCCAGCTTGGTCTTCCTTAATTCATTTACCTCCACCTCTAATATCTTCACCTTTTCTCTTAGGTCTTTTATCTCTCTACTATTCTCGGCCAGCCTTTCTGTCACTATTCCCATCTCTTCTCTTATACATGTCTTCATCTCCTTGAATTCCTTACATTGCTAACGAAGAATGTCCCGGATCTGTTCATTTTGTGACACGTCCTTTACAATTTCCCTTATTTTTTCCATTTCTTGCCATCCGAGCTGACCAGGCCCTGGGTATGACTCCACTCCTCCAATTAATAGTAGTGTCGCCTCAACCAGCGCTACCATCCCCATCGCCAAAATCCCCATCTGTTCAGTGACGTTGCCCACTATCACCTTCCCGACACCGAAATCGCACTTCACTCTAGCCTGCCAGCGGCCGATGACCGCCCGGTACTGCTGAATAGCGATTCCCATTCTTCCTTACACTTCACTGCACGTCTGTTCACCTTGCTTGCTTGGTTGAAACTGCGGCCAGTGAATTAAAACTCAGAAATTCTTCTAGGTTTGTGCCGTGTCGTGTGTGGGGTTTCGCCTAGGACACCATGCTGGCTCATCGGCGGGCTCTTAGTGTCCCCGCCCGGACCCCCACAGGAGTAACGAACTGCGCGTTACCACCCTTTATATTAGGTGCAACTGCACCACTTGACTGCGAGAACTAAAAGCTCAAGCAGCCTTAACCTCCCTATGAAGGCTTCCAAAAAGATGGTATATTGGCTTTCACGGCCAGTGAATTAAAACTCAGAAATTCTTCTAGGTTTGTGTCGTGTCGTGTGTGGGGTTTCGCCTAGGACACCAAGCTGGCTCATCGGCGGGCTCTTAGTGTCCCCGCCCGGACCCCCACAGGAGTAACGAACTGCGCGTTACCTCCCTTTATATTAGGTGCAACTGCACCACGTGACTGCGAGAACTAAAAGCTCAAGCAGCCTTAACCTCCCTATGAAGACTTCCCAAAAGATGGTATATTGGCTTTCACGGCCAGTGAATTAAAGCTCAGCAATTCTTCTAGGTTTGTGCCGTGTCGTGTGTGGGGTTTCGCCTAGGACACCAAGCTGGCTCATCGGCGGGCTCTTAGTGCCCCGCCCGGACCCCCACAGGAGTAACGAACTGCGCGTTACCTCCCTTTATATTAGGTGCAACTGCACCACTTGACTGCGAGAACTAAAAGCTCAAGCAGCCTTAACCTCCCTATGAAGGCTTCCAAAAAGATGGTATATTGGCTTTCACGGCCAGTGAATTGAAACTCAGCAATTCTTCTAGGTTTGTGCCGTGTCGTGTGTGGGGTTTCGCCTAGGACACCAAGCTGGCTCATCGGCGGGCTCTTAGTGTCCCCGCCCGGACCCCCACAGGAGTAACGAACTGCGCGTTACCTCCCTTTATATTAGGTGCAACTGCAACACTTGGCTGCGAGAACTAAAAGCTCAAGCAGCCTTAACCTCCCTATGAAGGCTTCCAGAAAGATGGTATATTGGCTTTCACGGCCAGTGAATTAAAACTCAGCAATTCTTCTATGTTTGTGCCGTGTCGTGTGTGGGGTTTCGCCTAGGACACCAAGCTGGCTCATCGGCGGGCTCTTAGTGCCCCGCCCGGACCCCCACAGGAGTAACGAACTGCGCGTTACCTCCCTTTATATTAGGTGCAACTGCACCACTTGACTGCGAGAACTAAAAGCTCAAGCAGCCTTAACCTCCCTAAGAAGGCTTCCAAAAAAAGACTGTATATTGGCTTTCACGGCCAGTGAATTAAAACTCAGCAATTCTTCTATGTTTGTGCCGTGTCGTGTGTGGGGTTTCGCCTAGGACACCAAGCTGGCTCATCGGCGGCTCTTAGTGTCCCCGCCCGGACCCCCACAAGAGTAACGAACTGCGCGTTACCTCCCTTTATATTAGGTGCAACTGCACCACTTGACTGCGAGAACTAAAAGCTCAAGCAGCCTTAACCTCCCTATGAAGGCTTCCAAAAAGATGGTATATTGGCTTTCACGGACAGTGAATTAAAACTCAGCAATTCTTCTAGATTTGTGCCGTGTCGTGTGTGGGGTTTCGCCTAGGACACCAAGCTGGCTCATCGGCGGGCTCTTAGTGTCCCCGCCCGGATCCCCACAGGAGTAACGAACTGCGCGTTACCTCCCTTTATATTAGGTGCAACTGCACCACTTGACTGCGAGAACTAAAAGCTCAAGCAGCCTTAACCTCCCTATGAAGGCTTCCAAAAAAGATGGTATATTGGCTTTCACGGCCAGTGAATTTTATTTATTTATTTATTTATTTAAACCAAATCTACTTGTTAATTGTCACTTTAACTCAGAGAGTCATATCGTGACATACAGACAATAAACACATAGATAACATAAATTTACAGTATGGCGTTAGATAATTAAACCAAATGTCCGTTCGGCACTTCATAGCTTCCTTGTTATTTCAAAACTTAATAATGCTTTGCAGTAGTTATCTTCATTCACAATATCACTGGGCAACTTTTCTGATGGAAACTGCACAAAGTTCTTTCTTAATCATAAATGTGGACACAGTGTTCTTCGTTTTTTGACAGTTCTCCATGAGAGATACCTCACAGAAAGAATTACTTTTATTTCCCTATCGAGCCCTTACTGACTGTAAGAGTCTGATAAGTTTTGTGGTAAGGAAAAAAACCATTAAACTCACAGGAAAAATCTACAGACAGCAATATGTGGCTGTACGGTAGTAATCGTATAGGCTACCTAGTTAGTACAGATAGGCTCTCCTAGGCTTTAACAAGATTTATAGCTTAGGAAGCCATCTCCTGTACTTGAATGCTTAATTTACATGCACCTTTGTTCTGAATCTCATCCGACGCTTTCTTATTCCACATTGCCCTGATGGTATTAAAATATTTTGCTAATTGACCTGCTTTCCCCCATTCCCTTTTTAGTAATTTAATTAAAGTGTGATACTCATTTTCATTTTCTATTCTGTTTAGATCTGCTTTGTCTACAAACTTTGCTCTTATCATTTTAATTTCCTTGCATTCCCTGATCAGGTGCGCCGCACCCATAACCTTCCCACAAACAGGCAAATGTCCTCTTTTCCTACTTCTCTCAACGCTTTGTTCTTATTCACCCCCATTAACCACCAAATTATCCCTCTCATTTCTCTTTTCATTAGGCATTGAGGCTTTATGCTCATAAAGTTCCTTATTTCGCAGAACTCCGTTAAGGTTCTCCTACTGGTGCACTCTTCTCTTAGCACCTGCAACTCTACGTCATTAACCCTTCTGCACACTTTTTTACACACCCTACCTTCCTCTCTTTGTAAGTCCCTATCCCATAGATAACCCATTCCTAATCTTTCCAGTACACTTCTTACCCCGTCCACCCAGTAGCCCTCTTGCTGATGCTTCATTTGGTGCAGGTAGGCTACCTTAAGCATTTCCCCCCCTCCACCTGCTTTTAAACGAATCCAAGACTTCATGACCCTTTTTATGATATGTTGTCTAATGCTTACATCCTCACACAACATTCTCGCTCCACAATTCGCCGTGAAACTAGGTAGCCCCAAAATTATCTTGGCAAACCTACTTACAATACTGTCCAGGGTTTTCGTTCCTTCCTCTAAACCCCATACTTCCACTCCATAGAGTGCTCTTGAAACGATGAGTGCGTTGAACACATTCTTATACACTTTGTAGTCAAGATTCGGTAACCTACGCTCTAACACTTTAACATTCGCCAATGCCGCTAGCCCTTTCGATTTTGCCCTTTTAATTTGTTCGGTCCATTTACCATTACTCGCCATTATCGTCCCTAGATACTCAAGTTTTTTCACCGTCTCTAACTGAGACCCATACATGACCCACTTTTCATTCTTAGCCAGTTTAACTCCCTTTTTGCAGACCATAACTTTGGTCTTACTCGGGTTAATTTTTAAGTTCCAGTCCTCACAGTATCTCACAATCTCGTCAATACTATATTGCATATTATAGGGTGTTAGAGCAAGCAGAAGGATGTCATCAGCGAAAGCTAGGCCCGGGATATCATAATTGTCCAAGCAAGGGTTGGACCGTTGCTCAAAGCCCTTTGACTCGAAAATATCGTTGATAAATAGCAAAAAAAGCACCGGGGATAATTTGCATCCCTGTTTTAGTCCTATATTAGACGTTATCTCTCCTACAATTACATCATCTTTAGTTTTAATTGCACATTTCACTTCGGAATACGCATTCTCAATTGCTCGTATCATTTTCTGTGACACCCCGATTTTTCCCAGTTTAGCCATGACAGCTCCCCTGCTCACTGAATCAAACGCCTTCTCCAAATCAATAGCAGTGATATACAGCTTACCTCTTTTTCTTCTTATGTACTTGTCCATCACCGTTTTAACCACCATTATATTGTCACTGGTCCTCATTCCTTTTCTGAACCCTGTCTGGAGCCTCGAGAACACCGAACAGCCCTCTGCCCATGCTATTAAACGCTTGGATAATACCCCGGTGTACATTTTGCTCAAATTATCAAGCAAAGTTATGCCTCTATAGTTGCCTGGGTCTAGTTTGTCCCCACGCTTCTTATATATTGGACAAATTATCCCCTCCTGCCACGCCCTTGGAAATCTACCTCCTTCAAAGATTTTGTTAAAGATTTTTACCAAGCTGTCCATCATGAACCTATTGTTACTCAACTCTTGCCAAAATTCATTTGTTATCCCCGAAATAGCACCTGACTTTCCTCCTTTACTTTTTGTCATCACTTCCTTAATTTCCTCGATCGATATGACCTGGTCCAGCATAGGCAGAGAGGCCTCCAGCCCCCTCGGGACGCCAAACTCATCCCTCTTCCTCCAATTATCTTCAGCATTTAACAGATTCTCATAATATGCAATCCATATTTCATCACTAATAGAGCTCCCCCTACCACTTCTGCTCCCCCTACAGTAAGAATTTATCCTGCTCCACACTTTGCTACAGTCGTTAGCTTTAGAATCCTTATTTAGTGCTGTTGCTTCCTTACCCTGCCATTCATCTTTAATTTTACTGAGCAGTTCCCTATATTCTTTCCTTAGACGACAAAATTCTACTCTCATCGTATCATCCCCTCCTCTCTTGTATAACTTCAGTGCCCTAATAACTTCGGTTTTCTTCCTTCTACAAGATTCATCGTACCATCCTTTAATTCTCCCTAATTATCCCCTAGCCTTCACGCGCATTTTCCGCCCGGCCATCATAATTGCATTCTCAATCATACGTATTACCCCTTCAATTTCATCATTACTGATCATTAAACTTATTCCTACCTTTATCAGCTCAAAATTTTCTCCCTGGAAGTAGTTCTGGAACTCTCTGCAGTGTTCCTCCCTCCATCTGAATCTATTCACTTTTCTCTATATAGCTTTAACTTGTGGGTTCCCTTTTGATTTTGATTTTGTCACCGCTCCCTGCATGTTGACGACAATTGGTAGGTGGTGTGATTCCCCCCATTCTTCAACAGTGAACCTCTTAATTAGGGCTAGTGCTCCTCTGGAACATATTGCTAAATCTATTACACTTCCTCCTATCTCTGTTATATACGTCAGGTTACCTTCTTCATCCCCCACACAGACACCATTTAATATATATAGCTCTTCTGCACCACATAGTTCCAAAATCTTTTCTCCGTTCTTGTTGCATTCCTTGTCTTTGCTGTGCCTATCCCCACATACGGCCTCGGCAACCCCCTTGTTGTAGAGGGGCTTTCTGTCTGCAACCCTCGCATTGAAGTCCCCTAGAAGCACAATCTCTGCCTCTTCATATATATTTTGAATTCTGTTTATTTCAATAGCTAACTCATCGAAAAAGCTTTCTCTTGCATACGGGGAATTCTCCGGAGGGTTGTAGACAAAGCCGAAACATACCGTTCCTTTCCCCCTCCCCCTAATATCTGCTTTTACCCACACTACTTCTTCCAGTTCTGAACTAATAAATTCTGATAATTCCCTCACCTCTTCTTTAATTAAAACAACAATTCCCCCTGGGAACCTACCGGTGCGAGCTGTCCTAATCTTAGGCTTTGTATATATATTGAAGCCATCTATTTTAACCTCGCAACCTACAGGGAGCCAACTCTCAACAAATCCTACAATCTGCATATCTTCTATTAGGGTCAAAACTACATCGTTCCCTCTCTTATTTAAAAACCCCTCTATATTTACGCTAGCAATATTCCAGTTTAGTTATTTTTTACCCCTACCCTCTTCGCTGGCGGTAGCTTTACTTCTAGTAACTCTAGCTTTCTCTAGCTCTAGTATACTGCCACCTGGAGAAGAAATGACCTCCTTCTCCACATTAAACTGCTCTGTCAAGGTTTTCTTGCCCCAAAGTTCCTTTAGACTAGTAACTCATTGTTTGCCAGTCTCACCTTTCTGCAAACCACGCACTTGTCCGGTGTTCCTGGCGCTGACGTTAGTTGTTCCTGCTCGCGCCACTTCCGTGTTGGACTTGGAGGTCGATGCTCTCTGTTGACTCATCACCGCACTTCCCTCTGAACCGACAACTGCTTCCACCTGGTTGCTAGGTCTAACTGTCTCCTGTTGATGTTGCTTCTCCATATCCTGGAGTTGTGCCACTGTCCAAATCCGATCCCAGTTGTTGCCGCTAACCGCCAGTCTATTACCTTTTACATAAACCTTGAGACCAGAGCTCCTTGCCTTCCTTAAATGAAACTGCAAGGTCCGTTGCTCGCTTGCCTCTTCTTTACTCATTTCTCTCCATACCCATATCCTCTCCCCTTTCAGGTTCTTTGTGTTCGCCAGAATTCTGTGAGCCATCAGCGAAGAAACTAATGACACTTTCACGGGCCTCGTGCCCCTTCCTCGCCCTATCCTGGTCACATTGTCAATCTCTGAGACTCCAATGTTTATCCGTATGCCTTCACTAATCACTCGGAGCACCTTGGATGTTAGATCCTCGGTGCTTTCCTTGGCATCTTCCTTTATTTCGTAAATGAAGACATTTTTCTTTCTCTCATCCAGCTTGGTCTTCCTTAATTCATTTACCTCCACCTCTAATATCTTCACCTTTTCTCTTAGGTCTTTTATCTCTCTACTATTCTCGGCCAGCCTTTCTGTCACTATTCCCATCTCTTCTCTTATACATGTCTTCATCTCCTTGAATTCCTTACATTGCTCACGAAGAATGTCCCGGATCTGTTCATTTTGTGACACTTCCTTTACAATTTCCCTTATTTTTTCCATTTCTTGCCATCCGAGCTGACCAGGCCCTGGGTATGACTCCACTCCTCCAATTAATAGTAGTGTCGCCACAACCAGCGCTACCATCCCCATCGCCAAAACCCCCATCTGTTCAGTGACGTTGCCCACTATCACCTTCCCGACACCGAAATCGCACTTCACTCTAGCCTGCCAGCGGCCGATGACCGCCCGGTACTGCTGAATAGCGATTCCCATTCTTCCTTACTCTTCACTGCACGTCTGTTCACCTTGCTTGCTGGGTTGAAACTGCGACCAGTGAATTAAAACTCAGAAATTCTTCTAGGTTTGTGCCGTGTCGTATGTGGGGTTTCGCCTAGGACACCAAGCTGGCTCATCGGCGGGCTCTTAGTGTCCCCGCCCGGACCCCCACAGGAGTAACGATCTGCGCGTTACCTCCCTTAATATTAGGTGCAACTGCACCACTTGACAGCGAGAACTAAAAGCTCAAGCAGCCTTAACCTCCCTATGAAGGCCTCCCAAAAGATGGTATATTGGCTTTCACGCCAGTGAATTAAAACTCAGCAATTCTTCTAGGTTTGTGCCGTGTCGTGTGTGGGGTTTCGCCTAGGACACCAAGCTGGCTCATCGGCGGGCTCTTAGTGTCCCCGCCCGGACCCCCTCAGGAGTAACGAACTGCGCGTTACCTCCCTTTATATTAGGTGCAACTGCACCACTTGACTGCGAGAACTAAAAGCTCAAGCAGCCTTAACCTCCCTATGAAGGCTTCCAAAAAGATGGTATATTGGCTTTCACGGCCAGTGAATTAAAACTCAGGAATTCTTCTAGGTTTGTGCCGTGTCGTGTGTGGGGTTTCGCCTAGGACACCAAGCTGGCTCATCGGCGGGCTCTTAGTGTCCCCGCCCTGACCCCCACAGGAGTAACGAACTGCGCGTTACCTCCCTTTATATAAGTGCAACTGCACCACTTGACTGCGAGAACTAAAAGCTCAAGCAGCCTTAACCTCCCTAAGAAGGCTTCCAAAAAAGATGGTATATTGGCTTTCACGGCCATTGAATTAAAACTCAGCAATTCTCCTAGGTTTGTGCCGTGTCGTGTGTGGGTTTTTTGCCTAGGACACCAAGCTGGCTCATCGGCGGGCTCTTAGTGTCCCCGTCCGGACCCCCACAGGAGTAACGAACTGCGCGTTACCTACCTTTATATTAGGTGCAACTGCACCACTTGACTGCGAGAACTAAAAGCTGAAGCAGCCTTAACCTCCCTATGAAGGCTTCCAAATAGATGGTATATTGGCTTTCACGGCCAGTGAATTAAAACTCAGCAATTCTTCTAGGTTTGTGCCGTGTCGTGTGTGGGTTTCCGCCTAGGACACCAAGCTGGCTCATCGGCGGGTTCTTAGTGTACCCGCCCTGACCCCCACAGGAGTAACGAACTGCGCGTTACCTCCCTTTATATTAGGTGCAACTGCACCACTTGACTGCGAGAACTAAAAGCTCAAGCAGCCTTAACCTCCCTATGAAGGCTTCCAAAAAGATGGTATATTGGCTTTCACGGCCAGTGAATTGAAACTCAGCAATTCTTCTAGGTTTGTGCCGTGTCGTGTGTGGGGTTTCGCCTAGGACACCAATCTGGCTCATCGGCGGGCTCTTAGTGTCCCCGAACGGACCCCCACAGGAGTAACGAACTGCGCGTTACCTCACTTTATATTAGGTGCAACTGCACCACTTGACTGCGAGAACTAAAAGCTCAAGCAGCCTTAACCTCCCTAAGAAGGCTTCCAAAAAAGATGGTATATTGGCTTTCACGGCCAGTGAATTAAAACTCAGCATTTCTTCTAGGTTTGTGCCGTGTCGTGTGTGGGGTTTCGCCTAGGACAACAAGCTGGCTCATCGGCGGGCTCTTAGTGTCCCCGCCCGGACCCCCACAGGAGTAACGAATTGCGCGTTACCTCCCTTTATATTAGGTGCAACTGCACCACTTGACTGCGAGAACTAAAAGCTCAAGCAGCCTTAACCTCCCTATGAAGGCTTCCAAAAAGATGGTATATTGGCTTTCACGGCCAGTGAATTAAAACTCAGCACTTCTTCTAGGTTTGTGCCGTGTCGTGTGTGGGGTTTCTCCCAGGACTCCAAGCTGGCTCATCGGCGGGCTCTTTGTGTCCCCGCCCGAACCCCCACAGGAGTAACAAACTGCGCGTTACCTCCCTTTATATTAGGTGCAACTGCACCACTTGACTGCGAGAACTAAAAGCTCAAGCAGCCTTAACCTCCCTATGAAGGCTTCCAAAAAGATGGTATATTGGCTTTCACGGCCAGTGAATTAAAACTCAGCAATTCTTCTAGGTTTGTGCCGTGTCGTGTGTGGGGTTTCGCCTAGGACACCAAGCTGGCTCATCGGCGGGCTCTTAGTGTCCCCGCCCGGACCCCCACAGGAGTAACGAACTGCGCGTTACCTCCCTTTATATTAGGTGCAACTGCACCACTTGACTGCGAGAACTAAAAGCTCAAGCAGCCTTAACCTCCCTATGAAGGCATCCAAAAAGATGGTATATTGGCTTTCACGACCAGTGAATTAAAACTCAGCAATTCCTTTAGGTTTGTGCCGTGTCGTGTGTGGGGTTTCGCCTAGGACACCAAGCTGGTTCATCGGCGGGCTCTTAGTGTCCCAGCCCGGACCCCCACAGGCCGTGAAAGCCAATATACCATCTTTTTGGAAGCCTTCATAGGGAGGTTAAGGCTGCTTGAGCTTTTAGTTCTCGCAGTCAAGTGGTGCAGTTGCACCTAATATAAAGGGAGGTAACGCGCTGTTCGTTACTATTGTGGGGGTCCGGGTGGGGACACTACGAGCCAGCCGATGAGCCAGCTTGGTGTCCTAGGCGAAACCTCACACACGACACGGCACAAACCTAGAAGAATTGCTGAGTTTTAATTCACTGGCCGTTAAAGCCAATATACCATATTTTTTGGAAGCCTTCATAGGGAGGTTAAGGCTGCTTGAGCTTTTAGTTCTCGCAGTCAAGTGGTGCAGTTGCACCTAATATAAAGGGAGGTAACGCGCAGTTCGTTACTCCTGTGGCGGTCCGGGCGGGGACACTAAGAGCCCGCCGATGAACCAGCTTGGTGTCCTAGGCGAAACCCCACACACGACACGGCACAAACCTAGAAGAATTGCTGAGTTTTAATTCACTGGACGTGAAAGCCAATATACCATCTTTTTGGAAGCCTTCATAGGGTGGTTAAGGCTGCTTGAGCTTTTAATTTTCGCAGTCAAGTGGTGCAGTTGCACCTAATATAAAGGGAGGTAACGCGCAGTTCGTTACTCCTGTGGGGGTCCGGACGGGGACACTAAGAGGCCGCCGATGAGCCAGCTTGGTGTCCTAGGCGAAACCCCACACACGACACGGTACAAACCTAGAAGAATTGCTGAGTTTTAATTCACTGGCCGTGAAAGCCAATATACCATCTTTTTGGAAGCCTTCATAGGGAGGTTAAGGCTGCTTGAGCTTTTAGTTCTCGCAGTCAAGTGGTGCAGTTGCACCTAATATAAAGGGAGATAACGCGCAGTTCGTTACTCCTGTGGGGGTCCGGGCGGGGACACTAAGAGCCCGCCGATAAGCCAGCTTGGTGTCCTAGGCGAAACCCCACACACGACATGGCACAAACCTAGAAGAATTCCTGAGTTTTAATTCACTGGCCGTGAAAGCCAATATACCATCTTTTTGGAAGCCTTCATAGGGAGGTTAAGGCTGATTGAGCTTTTAGTTCTCGCAGTCAAGTGGTGCAGTTGCACCTAATATAAAGGGAGGTAACGCGCAGTTCGTTACTCCTGTGGCGGTCCGGGCGGGGACACTAAGAGCCCGCCGATGAGCCAGCTTGGTGTTCTAGGCGAAACCCCACACATGACACGGCACAAACCTAGAAGAATTGCTGAGTTTTAATTCACTGGCCGTGAAAGCCAATATACCATCTTTTTGGAAGCCTTCATAGGGAGGTTAAAGCTGCTTGAGCTTTTAGTTTTCGCAGTCAAGTGGTGCAGTTGCACCTAATATAAAGGGAGGTAACGCGCAGTTCGTTACTCCTGTGGGGGTCCGGGCGGGGACACTAAGAGGCCGCCGATGAGCCAGCTTGGTGTCCTAGGCAAAACCCCACACACGACACGGCACAAACCTAGAAGAATTGCTGAGTTTTAATTCACTGGCCGTGAAAGCCAATATACCATCTTTTTGGAAGCCTTCATAGGGAGGTTAAGGCTGCTTGAGCTTGTAGTTCTCGCAGTCAAGTGGTGCAGTTGCACCTAATATAAAGGGAGGTAACGCGCAGTTCGTTACTCCTCTGGGGTTCCGGGCGGGGACACTAAGAGCCCGCCGATGAGCCAGCTTGGTGTCCTAGGCGAAAACCCACACTCGACACGGCACAAACCTAGAAGAATTCCTGAGTTTTAATTCACTGGCCGTGAAAGCCAATATACCATCATTTTGGAAGCCTTCATAGGGATGTTAAGGCTGCTTGAGCTTTTAGTTCTCGCAGTCAAGTGGTGCAGTTGCACCTAATATAAAGGGAGGTACCGCGCAGTTCGTTACTCCTGTGGGGGTCCGGGCGGGGACACTAAGAGCCCGCCGATGAGCCAGCTTGGTGTCCTAGGCGAAACCCCACACACGACACGGCACAAACCTAGAAGAATTGCTGAGTTTTAATTCACTGGCCGGGAAAGCCAATATACCATCTTCTACAGTAAATACCCCAACATGAACAACAAAATTTAGTAAAACCACTCCTGATCAATTTTTTTAAAATACAGATAAATATTACCATTCAATAGAAGTCTATTGTCCGGGTTTCAGTGACCCCCATGGACAAATACTGAGTTTTGTAATACCCGAAACGATCAATAATAATGCTAATGGATTAAAATCAAAGTGCAGGTCGTTCACTGAAACAAATGTTACATATTTCAATGACTTATTAAATAGGGAAACATGGTCTGAAATGTATAAACTAGGAAATGTAAGTGATAAATTTAATGCATTTAGCAGTGTCCTGAAACACTATCTTGAAACAGCATTCCCCTTTCGACAAAAAACTGTTCAAAATAACAAAACTAACAATTGGATAACAACAGGGTTTAGAAATTCATGTCAAAGAAAGAAATGTATACACAAATTATATAAAAAGTACCACACAACACCTGAATTCAATTTATACTACAAAAAATACTCTAGCATATTAAATAAGTTAATAAGACTAGCAAAGAAAATGCATAATGATAATTTTATTACCCAATCACCTAATAAAAACAGAGCTATGTGGTCCGTGATAAAGAAAGAAACTGGAAAATCTGCTAAAATACAAAGAAACATTATACTGACCAGAAATAATAAAGTGATAAATAATCCAGAGGAAATAGCAAACACTTTCAACGACTATTTTCTGGAAATTCCACAAAATTTATTAAATAAATCACATGTAAATACACTAAATTCAAATAATAAAATAAATATATGTAGAGATTCTTTATTAATAAATCATGTCACAAGTGAATAGGTAAGAATAGTTATAAAAGAGCTAAAAATAAATTTTGTGCTGGCATTGATGGCATCCGTGATGCAATTTTAAAGAAATGTGCAGAAAATATAATAAATCCACTTACGCACTTAATAAACAGTTCAATTCTCTCAGGTACATACACGGATATTTTGAAGTTATCAAAAGTAATTCCAGTGCACAAAAACGGTTCAAAAGATGAATTCGATAACTATCGTCCTATTACCTTACCAACTGGTATCGCAAAAATTGTGGGAAAAATCATGTATAGGAGACTGATAATTTTTATAGAAAAAATATGTTATCAAACTCACAACATGGATTCAGAACGGAAAAATCTACACAGACAGCAATTTATGAATGTATTAATAGTATACGGAAATTAATTGACAATATGGGACATGTAACTGGCCTATTCTTGGATTTATCGAAAGCATTTGATGTTGTTGACCATAAAATCCTCCTTACAAAAACTAAATCAATATGTTATTAGAGGTCTAGCTAATAAATGGATAGAGTTTTACTTAACAAGGCGTAAACAAACAGTAAGCTTCAGACACAAGGATGATGGAACCAAATTACTTAATGAAACATTGTCCAATGAGGGAATTATTAAATTTGGAGTACCCCAGGGATCGGTTTTGGGCCCACTACTCTTCCTTCTATATATCAATGATATAACACAGAACGTTCATTCACATAAGGAAATTTTGTTTGCGGATGATACAACACTCGCAATAAAAGGCGAAAATAAACAGGTCATACAGCAGTCTGCTGACTCCGTTACAGGAGAGTTAACCAACTGGTCACAAGATAATCGCCTATAATCAACTATAAAAAAACAGTATGTCTAAATTTCCACACTATACAGAATAGGAATCCTGCGAAGCCCAATATAACATTAAATGGTCATCAAATAGAAAATAAATCTGAAACAAAGTTTTTAGGACTATGGATACAACATGACTTGAAATGGAATAAACATATACAATATCTGAATACTCAACTGAACTCGATGTGCTTTGCGTTACGTATTTTGAAAACCAGAACTAGCATGCACACATTAAGAAATACTTATTTTAAAACTCAGCAATTCTTCTAGGTTTGTGCCGTGTCTTGTGTGGGGTTTCGCCTAGGACACCAAGCTAGGCTCATCGGCGGGCTCTTGGTGTCCCCGCCCGGACCCCCACAGGAGTGACGAACTGCGCGCCACCTCCCTTTATATTAGGTGCAACTGCACCACTTGACTGCGAGAACTAAAAGCTCAAGCAGCCTTAACCTCCCTATGAAGGCTTCCAAAAAGATGGTATATTGGCTTTCACGGCCATTGAATTAAAACTCAGCATTTCTTCTAGGTTTGTGCCGTGTCTTGTGTGGGGTTTCTCCCAGGACTCCAAGCTGGCTCATCGGCGGGCTCTTTGTGTCCCCGCCCGAACCCCCACAGGAGTAACAAACTGCGCGTTACCTCCCTTTATATTAGGTGCAACTGCACCACTTGACTGCGAGAACTAAAAGCTCAAGCAGCCTTAACCTCCCAATGAAGGCTTCCAAAAAGATGGTATATTGGCTTTCACGGCCAGTGAATTAAAACTCAGCAATTCTTCTAGGTTTGTGCCGTGTCGTGTGTGGGGTTTCGCCTAGGACACCAAGCTGGCTCATCGGCGGGCTCTTAGTGTCCCCGCCCGGACCCCCACAGGAGTAACGAACTGCGCGTTACCTCCCTTTATATTAGGTGCAACTGCACCACTTGACTGCGAGAACTAAAAGCTCAAGCAGCCTTAACCTCCCTATGAAGGCTTCCAAAAAGATGGTATATTGGCTTTCACGACCAGTGAATTAAAACTCAGCAATTCTTTTAGGTTTGTGCCGTGTCGTGTGTGGGGTTTCGCCTAGGACACCAAGCTGGTTCATCGGCGGGCTCTTAGTGTCCCCGCCCGGACCCCCACAGGCCGTGAAAGCCAATATACCATCTTTTTGGAAGCCTTCATAGGGAGGTTAAGGCTGCTTGAGCTTTTAGTTCTCGCAGTCAAGTGGTGCAGTTGCACCTAATATAAAGGGAGGTAACGCGCAGTTCGTTACTCTTGTGGGGGTCCGGGCGGGGACACTACGAGCCAGCCGATGAGCCAGCTTGGTGTCCTAGGCGAAACCTCACAAACGACACGGCACAAACCTAGAAGAATTGCTGAGTTTTAATTCACTGGCCGTTAAAGCCAATATACCATATTTTTTGGAAGCCTTCATAGGGAGGTTAAGGCTGCTTGAGCTTTTAGTTCTCGCAGTCAAGTGGTGCAGTTGCACCTAATATAAAGGGAGGTAACGCGCAGTTCGTTACTCCTGTGGCGGTCCGGGCGGGGACACTAAGAGCCCGCCGATGAACCAGCTTGGTGTCCTAGGCGAAACCCCACACACGACACGGCACAAACCTAGAAGAATTGCTGAGTTTTAATTCACTGGACGTGAAAGCCAATATACCATCTTTTTGGAAGCCTTCATAGGGAGGTTAAGGCTGCTTGAGCTTTTAATTTTCGCAGTCAAGTGGTGCAGTTGCACCTAATATAAAGGGAGGTAACGCGCAGTTCGTTACTCCTGTGGGGGTCCGGACGGGGACACTAAGAGGCCGCCGATGAGCCAGCTTGGTGTCCTAGGCGAAACCCCACACACGACACGGTACAAACCTAGAAGAATTGCTGAGTTTTAATTCAGTGGCCGTGAAAGCCAATATACCATCTTTTTGGAAGCCTTCATAGGGAGGTTAAGGCTGCTTGAGCTTTTAGTTCTCGCAGTCAAGTGGTGCAGTTGCACCTAATATAAAGGGAGGTAACGCGCAGTTCGTTACTGCTGTGGGGTTCCGGGCGGGGACACTTAGAGCCCGCCGATGAGCCAGCTTGGTGTCCTAGGCGAAACCCCTCACACGACACGGCACAAACCTAGAAGAATTCCTGAGTTTTAATTCACTGGCCGTGAAAGCCAATATACCATCTTTTTGGAAGCCATCATAGGGAGGTTAAGGCTGCTTGAGCTTTTAGTTCTCGCAGTCAAGTGGTGCAGTTGCACCTAATATAAAGGGAGATAACGCGCAGTTCGTTACTCCTGTGGCGGTCCGGGCGGGGACACTAAGAGCCCGCCGATGAGCCAGCTTGGTGTCCTAGGCGAAACCCCACACATGACACGGCACAAACCTAGAAGAATTGCTGAGTTTTAATTCACTGGCCGTGAAAGCCAATATACCATCTTTTTGGAAGCCTTCATAGGGAGGTTAAAGCTGCTTGAGCTTTTAGTTTTCGCAGTCAAGTGGTGCAGTTGCACCTAATATAAAGGGAGGTAACGCGCAGTTCGTTACTCCTGTGGGGGTCCGGGCGGGGACACTAAGAGGCCGCCGATGAGCCATCTTGGTGTCCTAGGCGAAACCCCACACACGACACGGCACAAACCTAGAAGAATTGCTGAGTTTTAATTCACTGGCCGTGAAAGCCAATATACCATCTTTTTGGAAGCCTTCATAGGGAGGTTAAGGCTGCTTGAGCTTGTAGTTCTCGCAGTCAAGTGGTGCAGTTGCACCTAATATAAAGGGAGGTAACGCGCAGTTCGTTACTCCTCTGGGGTTCCGGGCGGGGACACTAAGAGCCCGCCGATGAGCCAGCTTGGTGTCCTAGGCGAAAACCCACACTCGACACGGCACAAACCTAGAAGAATTCCTGAGTTTTAATTCACTGGCCGTGAAAGCCAATATACCATCTTTTTGGAAGCCTTCATAGGGATGTTAAGGCTGCTTGAGCTTTTAGTTCTCGCAGTCAAGTGGTGCAGTTGCACCTAATATAAAGGGAGGTAACGCGCAGTTCGTTACTCCTGTGGGGGTCCGGGCGGGGACACTAAGAGCCCGCCGATGAGCCAGCTTGGTGTCCTAGGCGAAACCCCACACACGACACGGCACAAACCTAGAAGAATTGCTGAGTTTTAATTCACTGGCCGGGAAAGCCAATATACCATCTTCTACAGTAAATACCCCAACATGAACAACAAAATTTAGTAAAACCACTCCTGATCAATTTTTTTAAAATACAGATAAATATTACCATTCAATAGAAGTCTATTGTCCGGGTTTCAGTGACCCCCATGGACAAATACTGAGTTTTGTAATACCCGAAACGATCAATAATAATGCTAATGGATTAAAATCAAAGTGCAGGTCGTTCACTGAAACAAATGTTACATATTTCAATGACTTATTAAATAGGGAAACATGGTCTGAAATGTATAAACTAGGAAATGTAAGTGATAAATTTAATGCATTTAGCAGTGTCCTGAAACACTATCTTGAAACAGCATTCCCCTTTCGACAAAAAACTGTTCAAAATAACAAAACTAACAATTGGATAACAACAGGGTTTAGAAATTCATGTCAAAGAAAGAAATGTATACACAAATTATATAAAAAGTACCACACAACACCTGAATTCAATTTATACTACAAAAAATACTCTAGCATATTAAATAAGTTAATAAGACTAGCAAAGAAAATGCATAATGATAATTTTATTACCCAATCACCTAATAAAAACAGAGCTATGTGGTCCGTGATAAAGAAAGAAACTGGAAAATCTGCTAAAATACAAAGAAACATTATACTGACCAGAAATAATAAAGTGATAAATAATCCAGAGGAAATAGCAAACACTTTCAACGACTATTTTCTGGAAATTCCACAAAAATTATTAAATAAATCACATGTAAATACACTAAATTCAAATAATAAAATAAATATATGTAGAGATTCTTTATTAATAAATCATGTCACAAGTGAATAGGTAAGAATAGTTATAAAAGAGCTAAAAATAAATTTTGTGCTGGCATTGATGGCATCCCTGATGCAATTTTAAAGAAATGTGCAGAAAATATAATAAATCCACTTACACTCTTAATAAACAGTTCAATTCTCTCAGGTACATACACGGATATTTTGAAGTTATCAAAAGTAATTCCAGTGCACAAAAACGGTTCAAAAGATGAATTCGATAACTATCGTCCTATTACCTTACCAACTGGTATCGAAAAAATTGTGGAAAAAATCATGTATAGGAGACTGATAATTTTTATAGAAAAAATATGTTATCAAACTCACAACATGGATTCAGAACGGAAAAATCTACACAGACAGCAATTTATGAATGTATTAATAGTATACGGAAATTAATTGACAATATGGGACATGTAACTGGCCTATTCTTGGATTTATCGAAAGCATTTGATGTTGTTGACCATAAAATCCTCCTTACAAAAACTAAATCAATATGTTATTAGAGGTCTAGCTAATAAATGGATAGAGTTTTACTTAACAAGGCGTAAACAAACAGTAAGCTTCAGACACAAGGATGATGGAACCAAATTACTTAATGAAACATTGTCCAATGAGGGAATTATTAAATTTGGAGTACCCCAGGGATCGGTTTTGGGCCCACTACTCTTCCTTCTATATATCAATGATATAACACAGAACGTTCATTCACATAAGGAAATTTTGTTTGCGGATGATACAACACTCGCAATAAAAGGCGAAAATAAACAGGTCATACAGCAGTCTGCTGACTCCGTTACAGGAGAGTTAACCAACTGGTCACAAGATAATCGCCTATAATCAACTATAAAAAAAACCAGTATGTCTAAATTTCCACACTATACAGAATAGGAATCCTGCGAAGCCCAATATAACATTAAATGGTCATCAAATAGAAAATAAATCTGAAACAAAGTTTTTAGGACTATGGATACAACATGACTTGAAATGGAATTAACATATACAATATCTGAATACTCAACTGAACTCGATGTGCTTTGCGTTACGTATTTTGAAAACCAGAACTAGCATGCACACATTAAGAAATACTTATTTTAAAACTCAGCAATTCTTCTAGGTTTGTGCCGTGTCTTGTGTGGGGTTTCGCCTAGGACACCAAGCTAGGCTCATCGGCGGGCTCTTGGTGTCCCCGCCCGGACCCCCACAGGAGTGACGAACTGCGCGCCACCTCCCTTTATATAAGGTGCAACTGCACCACTTGACTACGAGAACTTAAAGTTCAAGCAGCCTTAACCTCCCTATGAAGGCTTCCAAAAAGATGGTATATTGGCTTTCACGGCCGGTGAATTAAAACTCAGCAATTCTTCTAGGTTTGTGCCGTGTCATGTGTGGGGTTTCGCCTAGGACACCAAGCTAGGCTCATCGGCGGGCTCTTGGTGTCCCCGCCCGGACCCCCACAGGAGTGACGAACTGCGCGCCACCTCCCTTTATATAAGGTGCAACTGCACCACTTGACTACGAGAACTTAAAATTCAAGCAGCCTTAACCTCCCTATGAAGGCTTCCAAAAAGATGGTATATTGGCTTTCACGGCCGGTGAATTAAAACTCAGCAATTCTTCTAGGTTTGTGCCGTGTCTTGTGTGGGGTTTCGCCTAGGACACCAAGCTAGGCTCATCGGCGGGCTCTTGGTGTCCCCGCCCGGACCCCCACAGGAGTGACGAACTGCGCGCCACCTCCCTTTATATAAGGTGCAACTGCACCACTTGACTACGAGAACTGAAAGTTCAAGCAGCCTTAACCTCCCTATGAAGGCTTCCAAAAAGATGGTATATTGGCTTTCACGGCCGGTGAATTAAAACTCAGCAATTCTTCTAGGTTTGTGCCGTGTCTTGTGTGGGGTTTCGCCTAGGACACAAAGCTAGGCTCATCGGGGGGCTCTTGGTGTCCCCGCCCGGACCCCCACAGGAGTGACGAACTGCGCGCCACCTCCCTTTATATAAGGTGCAACTGCACCACTTGACTACGAGAACTAAAAGTTCAAGCAGCCTTAACCTCCCTATGAAGGCTTCCAAAAAGATGGTATATTGGCTTTCACGGCCGGTGAATTAAAACTCAGCAATTCTTCTAGGTTTGTGCCGTGTCTTGTGTGGGGTTTCGCCTAGGACACCAAGCTAGGCTCATCGGCGGGCTCTTGGTGTCCCCGCCCGGACCCCCACAGGAGTGACGAACTGCGCGCCACCTCCCTTTATATAAGGTGCAACTGCACCTCTTGACTACGAGAACTAAAAGTTCAAGCAGCCTTAACCTCCCTATGAAGGCTTCCAAAAAGATGGTATATTGGCTTTCACGGCCGGTAAATTAAAACTCAGCAATTCTTCTAGGTTTGTGCCGTGTCTTGTGTGGGGTTTCGCCTAGGACACCAAGCTAGGCTCATCGGCGGGCTCTTGGTGTCCCCGCCCGGACCCCCACAGGAGTGACGAACTGCGCGCCACCTCCCTTTATATAAGGTGCAACTGCACCACTTGACTACGAGAACTAAAAGTTCAAGCAGCCTTAACCTCCCTATGAAGGCTTCCAAAAAGATGGTATATTGGCTTTCACGGCCGGTGAATTAAAACTCAGCAATTCTTCTAGGTTTGTGCCGTGTCTTGTGTGGGGTTTCGCCGAGGACACCAAGCTAGGCTCATCGGCGGGCTCTTGGTGTCCCCGCCCGGACCCCCACAGGAGTGACGAACTGCGCGCCACCTCCCTTTATATAAGGTGCAACTGCACCACTTGACTACGAGAACTAAAAGTTCAAGCAGCCTTAACCTCCCTATGAAGGCTTCCAAAAAGATGGTATATTGGCTTTCACGGCCGGTGAATTAAAACTCAGCAATTCTTCTAGGTTTGTGCCGTGTCTTGTGTGGGGTTTCGCCTAGGACACCAAGCTAGGCTCATCGGCGGGCTCTTGGTGTCCCCGCCCGGACCCCCACAGGAGTGACGAACCGCGCACCACCTCCCTTTATATAAGGTGCAACTGCACCACTTGACTACGAGAACTAAAAGTTCAAGCAGCCTTAACCTCCCTATGAAGGCTTCCAAAAAGATGGTATATTGGCTTTCACGGCCGGTGAATTAAAACTCAGCAATTCTTCTAGGTTTGTGCCGTGTCTTGTGTGGGGTTTCGCCTAGGACACCAAGCTAGGCTCATCGGCGGGCTCTTGGTGTCCCCGCCCGGACCCCCACAGGAGTGACGAACTGCGCGCCACCTCCCTTTATATAAGGTGCAACTGCACCACTTGACTACGAGAACTAAAAGCTCAAGCAGCCTTAACCTCCCTATGAAGGCTTCCAAAAAGATGGTATATTGGCTTTCACGGCCGGTGAATTAAAACTCAGCAATTCTTCTAGGTTTGTGCCGTGTCTTGTGTGGGGTTTCGCCTAGGACACCAAGCTAGGCTCATCGGCGGGCTCTTGGTGTCCCCGCCCGGACCCCCACAGGAGTGACGAACTGCGCGCCACCTCCCTTTATATAAGGAGCAACTGCACCACTTGACTACGAGAACTAAAAGTTCAAGCAGCCTTAACCTCCCTATGATGGCTTCCAAAAAGATGGTATATTGGCTTTCACGGCCGGTGAATTAAAACTCAGCAATTCTTCTAGGTTTGTGCCGTGTCTTGTGTGGGCTTTCGCCTAGGACACCAAGCTAGGCTCATCGGCGGGCTCTTGGTGTCTCCTCCCGGACCCCCACAGGAGTGACGAACTGCGCGCCACCTCCCTTTATATAAGGTGCAACTGCACCACTTGACTACGAGAACTAAAAGTTCAAGCAGCCTTAACCTCCCTATGAAGGCTTCCAAAAAGATGGTATATTGGCTTTCACGGCCGGTGAATTAAAACTCAGCAATTCTTCTAGGTTTGTGCCGTGTCTTGTGTGGGGTTTCGCCTAGGACACCAAGCTAGGCTCATCGGCGGGCTCTTGGTGTCCCCGCCCGGACCCCCACAGGAGTGACGAACTGCGCGCCACCTCCCTTTATATAAGGTGCAACTGCACCACTTGACTACGAGAACTAAAAGTTCAAGCAGCCTTAACCTCCCTATGAAGGCTTCCAAAAAGATGGTATATTGGCTTTCACGGCCGGTGAATTAAAACTCAGCAATTCTTCTAGGTTTGTGCCGTGTCTTGTGTGGGGTTTCGCCTAGGACACCAAGCTAGGCTCATCGGCGGGCTCTTGGTGTCCCCGCCCGGAACCCCACAGGAGTGACGAACTGCGCGCCACCTCCCTTTATATAAGGTGCAACTGCACCACTTGACTACGAGAACTAAAAGTTCAAGCAGCCTTAACCTCCCTATGAAGGCTTCCAAAAAGATGGTATATTGGCTTTCACGGCCGGTGATTAAAACTCAGCAATTCTTCTAGGTTTGTGCCGTGTCTTGTGTGGGGTTTCGCCTAGGACACCAAGCTAGGCTCATCAGCGGGCTCTTGGTGTCCCCGCCCGGACCCCCACAGGAGTGACGAACTGCGCGCCACCTCCCTTTATATAAGGTGCAACTGCACCACTTGACTACGAGAACTAAAAGTTCAAGCAGCCTTAACCTCCCTATGAAGGCTTCCAAAAAGATGGTATATTGGCTTTCACGGCCGGTGAATTAAAACTCAGCAATTCTTCTAGGTTTTTGCCGTGTCTTGTCTGGGGTTTCGCCTAGGACACAAAGCTAGGCTCATCGGCGGGCTCTTGGTGTCCCCGCCCGGACCCCCACAGGAGTGACGAACTGTGTGCCACCTCCCTTTATATAAGGTGCAACTGCACCACTTGACTACGAGAACTAAAAGTTCAAGCAGCCTTAACCTCCCTATGAAGGCTTCCAAAAAGATGGTATATTGGCTTTCACGGTCGGTGAATTAAAACTCAGCAATTCTTCTAGGTTTGTGCCGTGTCTTGTGTGGGGTTTCGCCTAGGACACCAAGCTAGGCTCATCGGCGGGCTCTTGGTGTCCCCGCCCGGACCCCCACAGGAGTGACGAACTGCGCGCCACCTCCCTTTATATAAGGTGCAACTGCACCACTTGACTACGAGAACTAAAAGTTCAAGCAGCCTTAACCTCCCTATGAAGGCTTCCAAAAAGATGGTATATTGGCTTTCACGGCAGGTGAATTAAAACTCAGCAATTCTTCTAGGTTTGTGCCGTGTCTTGTGTGGGGTTTCGCCCAGGACACCAAGCTAGGCTCATCGGCGGGCTCTTGGTGTCCCCGCCCGGACCCCCACAGGAGTGACGAACTGCGCGCCACCTCCCTTTATATGAGGTGCAACTGCACCACTTGACTACGAGAACTAAAAGTTCAAGCAGCCTTAACCTCCCTATGAAGGCTTCCAAAAAGATGGTATATTGGCTTTCACGGCCGGTGAATTAAAACTCAGCAATTCTTCTAGGTTTGTGCCGTGTCTTGTGTGGGGTTTCGCCTAGGACACCAAGCTAGGCTCATCGGCGGGCTCTTGGTGTCCCCGCCCGGACCCCCACAGGAGTGACGAATTGCGCGCCACCTCCCTTTATATAAGGTGCAACTGCACCACTTGACTACGAGAACTAAAAGTTCAAGCAGCCTTAACCTCCCTATGAAGGCTTCCAAAAAGATGGTATATTGGCTTTCACGGCCGGTGAATTAAAACTCAGCAATTCTTCTAGGTTTGTGCCGTGTCTTGTGTGGGGTTTCGCCTAGGACACCAAGCTAGGCTCATCGGCGGGCTCTTGGTGTCCCCGCCCGGACCCCCACAGGAGTGACGAACTGCGCGCCACCTCCCTGTATATAAGGTGCAACTGCACCGCTTGACTACGAGAACTAAAAGTTCAAGCAGCCTTAACCTCCCTATGAAGGCTTCCAAAAAGATGGTATATTGGCTTTCACGGCCGGTGAATTAAAACTCAGCAATTCTTCTAGGTTTGTGCCGTGTCTTGTGTGGGGTTTCGCCTAGGACACCAAGCTAGGCTCATCGGCGGGCTCTTGGTGTCCCCGCCCGGACCCCCACAGGAGTGACGCACTGCGCGCCACCTCCCTTTATATAAGGTGCAACTGCACCACTTGACTACGAGAACTAAAAGTTCAAGCAGCCTTAACCTCCCTATGAAGGCTTCCAAAAAGATGGTATATTGGCTTTCACGGCCGGTGAATTAAAACTCAGCAATTCTTCTAGGTTTGTGCCGTGTCTTGTGTGGGGTTTCGCCTAGGACACCAAGCTAGGCTCATCGGCGGGCTCTTGGTGTCCCCGCCCGGACCCCCACAGGAGTGACGAACTGCGCGCCACCTCCCTTTATATAAGGTGCAACTGCACCACTTGACTACGAGAACTAAAAGTTCAAGCAGCCTTAACCTCCCTATGAAGGCTTCCAAAAAGATGGTATATTGGCTTTCACGGCCGGTGAATTAAAACTCAGCAATTCTTCTAGGTTTGTGCCGTGTCTTGTGTGGGGTTTCGCCTAGGACACCAAGCTAGGCTCATCGGCGGGCTCTTGGTGTCCCCGCCCGGACCCCCACAGGAGTGACGAACTGCGCGCCACCTCCCTTTATATAAGGTGCAACTGCACCACTTGACTACGAGAACTAAAAGTTCAAGCAGCCTTAACCTCCCTATGAAGGCTTCCAAAAAGATGGTATATTGGCTTTCACGGCCGGTGAATTAAAACTCAGCAATTCTTCTAGGTTTGTGCCGTGTCTTGTGTGGGGTTTCGCCTAAGACACCAAGCTAGGCTCATCGGCGGGCTCTTGGTGTCCCCGCCCGGACCCCCACAGGAGTGACGAACTGCGCGCCACCTCCCTTTATATAAGGTGCAACTGCACCACTTGACTACGAGAACTAAAAGTTCAAGCAGCCTTAACCTCCCTATGAAGGCTTCCAAAAAGATGGTATATTGGCTTTCACGGCCGGTGAATTAAAACTCAGCAATTCTTCTAGGTTTGTGCCGTGTCTTGTGTGGGGTTTCGCCTAGGACACCAAGCTAGGCTCATCGGCGGGCTCTTGGTGTCCCCGCCCGGACCCCCACAGGAGTGACGAACTGCGCGCCACCTCCCTTTATATAAGGTGCAACTGCACCACTTGACTACGAGAACTAAAAGTTCAAGCAGCCTTAACCTCCCTATGAAGGCTTCCAAAAAGATGGTATATTGGCTTTCACGGCCGGTGAATTAAAACTCAGCAATTCTTCTAGGTTTGTGCCGTGTCTTGTGCGGGGTTTCGCCTAGGACACCAAGCTAGGCTCATCGGCGGGCTCTTGGTGTCCCCGCCCGGACCCCCACAGGAGTGACGAACTGCGCGCCACCTCCCTTTATATAAGGTGCAACTGCACCACTTGACTACGAGAACTAAAAGTTCAAGCAGCCTTAACCTCCCTATGAAGGCTTCCAAAAAGATTGTATATTGGCTTTCACGGCCGGTGAATTAAAACTCAGCAATTCTTCTAGGTTTGTGCCGTGTCTTGTGTGGGGTTTCGCCTAGGACACCAAGCTAGGCTCATCGGCGGGCTCTTGGTGTCCCCACCCGGACCCCCACAGGAGTGACGAACTGCGCGCCACCTCCCTTTATATAAGGTGCAACTGCACCACTTGACTACGAGAACTAAAAGTTCAAGCAGCCTTAACCTCCCTATGAAGGCTTCCAAAAAGATGGTATATTGGCTTTCACGGCCGGTGAATTAAAACTCAGCAATTCTTCTAGGTTTGTGCCGTGTCTTGTGTGGGGTTTCGCCTAGGACACCAAGCTAGGCTCATCGGCGGGCTCTTGGTGTCCCCGCCCGGACCCCCACAGGAGTGACGAACTGCGCGCCACCTCCCTTTATATAAGGTGCAACTGCACCACTTGACTACGAGAACTAAAAGTTCAAGCAGCCTTAACCTCCCTATGAAGGCTTCCATAAAGATGGTATCTTGGCTTTCACGGCCGGTGAATTAAAACTCAGCAATTCTTCTAGGTTTGTGCCGTGTCTTGTGTGGGATTTCGCCTAGGACCCCAAGCTAGGCTCATCGGCGGGCTCTTGGTGTCCCCGCCCGGACCCCCACAGGAGTGACGAACTGCGCGCCACCTCCCTTTATATAAGGTGCAACTGCACCACTAGACTACGAGAACTAAAAGTTCAAGCAGCCTTAACCTCCCTATGAAGGCTTCCAAAAAGATGGTATATTGGCTTTCACGGCCGAAGAATTAAAACTCAGCAATTCTTCTAGATTTGTGCCGTGTCTTGTGTGGGGTTTCGCCTAGGACACCAAGCTAGGCTCATCGGCGGGCTCTTGGTGTCCCCGCCCGGACCCCCACAGGAGTGACGAACTGCGCGCCACCTCCCTTTATATAAGGTGCAACTGCACCACTTGACTACGAGAACTAAAAGTTCAAGCAGCCTTAACCTCCCTATGAAGGCTTCCAAAAAGATGGTATATTGGCTTTCACGGCCGGTGAATTAAAACTCAGCAATTCTTCTAGGTTTGTGCCGTGTCTTGTGTGGGGTTTCGCCTAGGACACCAAGCTAGGCTCATCGGCGGGCTCTTGGTGTCCCCGCCCGGACCCCCACAGGAGTGACGAACTGCGCGCCACCTCCCTTTATATAAGGAGCAACTGCACCACTTGACTACGAGAACTAAAAGTTCAAGCAGCCTTAACCTCCCTATGATGGCTTCCAAAAAGATGGTATATTGGCTTTCACGGCCGGTGAATTAAAACTCAGCAATTCTTCTAGGTTTGTGCCGTGTCTTGTGTGGGCTTTCGCCTAGGACACCAAGCTAGGCTCATCGGCGGGCTCTTGGTGTCTCCGCCCGGACCCCCACAGGAGTGACGAACTGCGCGCCACCTCCCTTTATATAAGGTGCAACTGCACCACTTGACTACGAGAACTAAAGTTCAAGCAGCCTTAACCTCCCTATGAAGGCTTCCAAAAAGATGGTATATTGGCTTTCACGGCCGGTGAATTAAAACTCAGCAATTCTTCTAGGTTTGTGCCGTGTCTTGTGTGGGGTTTCGCCTAGGACACCAAGCTAGGCTCATCGGCGGGCTCTTGGTGTCCCCGCCCGGACCCCCACAGGAGTGACGAACTGCGCGCCACCTCCCTTTATATAAGGTGCAACTGCACCACTTGACTACGAGAACTAAAAGTTCAAGCAGCCTTAACCTCCCTATGAAGGCTTCCAAAAAGATGGTATATTGGCTTTCACGGCCGGTGAATTAAAACTCAGCAATTCTTCTAGGTTTGTGCCGTGTCTTGTGTGGGGTTTCGCCTAGGACACCAAGCTAGGCTCATCGGCGGGCTCTTGGTGTCCCCGCCCGGAACCCCACAGGAGTGACGAACTGCGCGCCACCTCCCTTTATATAAGGTGCAACTGCACCACTTGACTACGAGAACTAAAAGTTCAAGCAGCCTTAACCTCCCTATGAAGGCTTCCAAAAAGATGGTATATTGGCTTTCACGGCCGGTGAATTAAAACTCAGCAATTCTTCTAGGTTTGTGCCGTGTCTTGTGTGGGGTTTCGCCTAGGACACCAAGCTAGGCTCATCAGCGGGCTCTTGGTGTCCCCGCCCGGACCCCCACAGGAGTGACGAACTGCGCGCCACCTCCCTTTATATAAGGTGCAACTGCACCACTTGACTACGAGAACTAAAAGTTCAAGCAGCCTTAACCTCCCTATGAAGGCTTCCAAAAAGATGGTATATTGGCTTTCACGGCCGGTGAATTAAAACTCAGCAATTCTTCTAGATTTGTGCCGTGTCTTGTGTGGGGTTTCGCCTAGGACACCAAGCTAGGCTCATCGGCGGGCTCTTGGTGTCCCCGCCCGGACCCCCACAGGAGTGACGAACTGCGCGCCACCTCCCTTTATATAAGGTGCAACTGCACCACTTGACTACGAGAACTAAAAGTTCAAGCAGCCTTAACCTCCCTATGAAGGCTTCCAAAAAGATGGTATATTGGCTTTCACGGCCGGTGAATTAAAACTCAGCAATTCTTCTAGGTTTGTGCCGTGTCTTGTCTGGGGTTTCGCCTAGGACACCAAGCTAGGCTCATCGGCGGGCTCTTGGTGTCCCCGCCCGGACCCCCACAGGAGTGACGAACTGCGTGCCACCTCCCTTTATATAAGGTGCAACTGCACCACTTGACTACGAGAACTAAAAGTTCAAGCAGCCTTAACCTCCCTATGAAGGCTTCCAAAAAGATGGTATATTGGCTTTCACGGTCGGTGAATTAAAACTCAGCAATTCTTCTAGGTTTGTGCCGTGTCTTGTGTGGGGTTTCGCCTAGGACACCAAGCTAGGCTCATCGGCGGGCTCTTGGTGTCTCCGCCCGGACCCCCACAGGAGTGACGAACTGCGCGCCACCTCCCTTTATATAAGGTGCAACTGCACCACTTGACTACGAGAACTAAAAGTTCAAGCAGCCTTAACCTCCCTATGAAGGCTTCCAAAAAGATGGTATATTGGCTTTCACGGCCGGTGAATTAAAACTCAGCAATTCTTCTAGGTTTGTGCCGTGTCTTGTGTGGGGTTTCGCCTAGGACACCAAGCTAGGCTCATCGGCGGGCTCTTGGTGTCCCCGCCCGGACCCCCACAGGAGTGACGAACTGCGCGCCACCTCCCTTTATATAAGGTGCAACTGCACCACTTGACTACGAGAACTAAAAGTTCAAGCAGCCTTAACCTCCCTATGAAGGCTTCCAAAAAGATGGTATATTGGCTTTCACGGCCGGTGAATTAAAACTCAGCAATTCTTCTAGGTTTGTGCCGTGTCTTGTGTGGGGTTTCGCCTAGGACACCAAGCTAGGCTCATCGGCGGGCTCTTGGTGTCCCCGCCCGGAACCCCACAGGAGTGACGAACTGCGCGCCACCTCCCTTTATATAAGGTGCAACTGCACCACTTGACTACGAGAACTAAAAGTTCAAGCAGCCTTAACCTCCCTATGAAGGCTTCCAAAAAGATGGTATATTGGCTTTCACGGCCGGTGAATTAAAACTCAGCAATTCTTCTAGGTTTGTGCCGTGTCTTGTGTGGGGTTTCGCCTAGGACACCAAGCTAGGCTCATCAGCGGGCTCTTGGTGTCCCCGCCCGGACCCCCACAGGAGTGACGAACTGCGCGCCACCTCCCTTTATATAAGGTGCAACTGCACCACTTGACTACGAGAACTAAAAGTTCAAGCAGCCTTAACCTCCCTATGAAGGCTTCCAAAAAGATGGTATATTGGCTTTCACGGCCGGTGAATTAAAACTCAGCAATTCTTCTAGATTTGTGCCGTGTCTTGTGTGGGGTTTCGCCTAGGACACCAAGCTAGGCTCATCGGCGGGCTCTTGGTGTCCCCGCCCGGACCCCCACAGGAGTGACGAACTGCGCGCCACCTCCCTTTATATAAGGTGCAACTGCACCACTTGACTACGAGAACTAAAAGTTCAAGCAGCCTTAACCTCCCTATGAAGGCTTCCAAAAAGATTGTATATTGGCTTTCACGGCCGGTGAATTAAAACTCAGCAATTCTTCTAGGTTTGTGCCGTGTCTTGTGTGGGGTTTCGCCTAGGACACCAAGCTAGGCTCATCGGCGGGCTCTTGGTGTCCCCACCCGGACCCCCACAGGAGTGACGAACTGCGCGCCACCTCCCTTTATATAAGGTGCAACTGCACCACTTGACTACGAGAACTAAAAGTTCAAGCAGCCTTAACCTCCCTATGAAGGCTTCCAAAAAGATGGTATATTGGCTTTCACGGCCGGTGAATTAAAACTCAGCAATTCTTCTAGGTTTGTGCCGTGTCTTGTGTGGGGTTTCGCCTAGGACACCAAGCTAGGCTCATCGGCGGGCTCTTGGTGTCCCCGCCCGGACCCCCACAGGAGTGACGAACTGCGCGCCACCTCCCTTTATATAAGGTGCAACTGCACCACTTGACTACGAGAACTAAAAGTTCAAGCAGCCTTAACCTCCCTATGAAGGCTTCCAAATTGCTTATTTCCATTCATACTTAAGATATGGGGTCAAATTTTGGGGTATGTCGCCAGATGTACTAAGCACGTTTAGGATACAAAAGAGGGCGATTAGAATTATGGCAAATGTAAACACTAGAGAATCATGGAGACCTCTGTTTAAAGATGTAAACATTCTCCCTCTGCCCTGTATATATATCTTTGAAAGTATTATGTTTTGTACTAAGAATTTAATGAATAAGTAAGTTTTTCTTAAAACAAACAATGATGTTCATAGGCATAACACAAGACAAAATCAAAACATTCATATTTCACACACATACACACACAAGCATATATCAAAAAGGAACTTATCACACGGGAGTTAAATTATACAATAAACTACCCCAGTATATAAAACTTGCCCCAAAAATAAAAACCTTTGAAAGAATGCTGAAAGCTTATCTGCAGTGCCATTGTTTATACTCTGTAGTTGAGTATCTTAGTGTATAGAAACGATGAAATCTATAATTATATTTTACTTTTCTATTTTAATTGTTATACCTAGCTGTAAGTTGTTGTATTTATAGAATTAAGTTTTCATATTATAATAATAGAGTATGGTGTAAATAGTGTTCCAATAAGATTGTATCTCTTAAGATCTGTTATTATAATAAGTTATAAATAGTTATAGTATTAGTATTACTGTGCCGGCCCCGTTGTGTTGGGGTAGCGCGCCTGCCTCTCACCCGGAGGCCCCAGGTTCGATCCCCGGCTCCGTCAGGGATTTTAAAACTGACGTGAGGGTTGGAACGGGATGCACTCAGCCTCGTGAGGACAATTGAGTAGCTGTCTGACAGTGAGACAGCGCCCCGATCACGAATACCAAGATTAATGCCCGAGGGGACCCGACGCGCTGATCACGCGTCACCCCAATATCTGCAGGCCGAATGGCTGGGCAGCGGTCGCTTGGTCGGCCTTAGCCCGTCATGGGCTGGATAGTGACTGGGGTTGTTTTTTATATTAGTATTGCTGTATATAACTATTAGTACTTTTATTTTATAGATGTAAATTCTGACGTGTCCTATATCAAAAATGTATTGTATACATGTATTTGATCAAATGGAATTAATACAATTATCTATCTATCTGCAAGACTCCGTGGCTTAGGCGGCAGCACGCCGGCCTCTCACCACTGGGTCCGTGGTTCAAATCCCGGTCACTCCATGTGAGATGTGTGCTGGACAAAACGGAGGCAGACAGGCTTTTCTCCGGGTAGTCCGGTTTTCCCTGTCAAAATTTCATTCCTGCAACACTCTCCACTATCATTTCATCTGTCATACATTTAATCCTTGCCCCAGGGGAGTGCGACAGGCCTCGGCAGCCGGCACAGCCCACATCCTCGCCGCTAGATGGGGGCTTCATTCATTCCATTTCTGACCCGATCGGAGACTGGAAGCAGGCTGTGGAATTTCATTTTCATCTATCTATCTATCTATCTATTAGCATCCAACATCCCACATGTCGGACTTGGAAAGCGATATTTACTTAAAAAATACTATTTCACCCCCTAGTAGAGGTCGGTTTTATTTTGGGGTGGAAATAAGTTGTCCAATGGAAAGGGGGTATCAGCCCGAGTTCAACCTCACCTCATTGGTCAAAATCCGACCATGTGTTCGGGTGATATCAGCTTTGCCCCTGAATGTATTGCGTGTTAGTATGTGATGTCACCAGGAAAGTAGGCTTTGAGTTAGAACCCGCCTCAACCCCCTACTAGTAATTCAATTTTATAATAGTTTCGACGTGGTTATCGTAAAGAGAAAAAAAGTGGAATCCAAAAGCAGTTCAACAAACAAAGTCACATCGCCAACACTTTCTTTGAATGGCATTGCATCGCATGCCGGGTACAGCTACGGATCTATCATGAACAATGTTAACAATGTTATTAATCCCAAATTCATCCGATTGTTGTGCATACACCCGGGATGGTTATACGCATACTGAATTTAATTTACAATAGACACTTTGCGTGTAGTTTTAACAAATGAGTGTTGGCACGTGATTCGTTTCAAAAAGGTCTCACATGCGTTCATATACCATCAATCCGATTGCAATGAAACTTTGGTGAGTTGTTGTGCCCACTCCCGGGATGATTATATGCATAGTAAATATAAAGTAGATTGCGCGTAAGTAGTGTGAAAAAATGAGGGTTGGCGCACGAATCATTTAAACAAAGTCAAGCATTTCACAGTTGGTAGCTCACGAGTAGGTACGTAACATATAGAACAGGACGAGTAACACTATCAACTTGCAATTTCGGACAGCCCTCTCCATTCCCTTCATTTAGGCCCTTTGGCACTAATACTGAATTTGTTTGTTCGTCTTTTATGCGTCAGACAACATTCATCCGATTGCGATCAAATTTTGGTGAGTTGTTGTGCATACTCCCGGGATGGTTATAGGCCGAGTAAAACAAATTTAAACAAATGAGTGTTGGCGCGCGATTCGTTTGAACAAATTCCCGCATGCGTCCATATACCATCCATCCGGATTGCGATGAAACGTTGATGAGTTGTTGAGTACACTCACGTAAAGGTTTCTGACTTAGTAAATCCATTTTATAATACAATAGGTTGCACACAAGTTTATTCAACACACGAATGATGGCGTGCGAATCGTTTCAATACAGTCCCGTATGCGTTCATATACCACTCATCTGAATCCGATGAAATTTTGAGTTGTGCTCACTCCTGTGAATGTTTCACATTTAGTAAATCCATTTTACAATAGGTAGCGCAAGAGTAGATTCAACAAATGAGTAACGACGCGCGTATCGTTTCAACAAAACTCAGTACCGTATGCGTTCATACACAATTCATGCGATTGCAATGAAATTTGATGTATTTTTGTTTCCTCTACAGCGAAGTAGCGTACGAGTAGATTCAACTAATGAGCGACAGAACGAAAATCGTTTAAACAAAGTCCTGTATGTGTTCATATGCCATTCATCCATTGCGATGAAACTTTGGTGAGATGTTGTGGGCGCTCCCAAGAATGTTTATGAATTTGCTGATCCATTTTACGATAAGTTAGAGGCAGTTAAGGGAAATTGAAAAAAAATATTGTGTATCCAAAAGCACATCAAGAAACAACATTACAACGCCAACATATTCTTTGATTGGCATTGCAACGCATGCCGGGCACAGCTTGTATATTGAACCCGATGTCACATTTGCCATGTGACCTCTTTGGCTCATGAAGAATTCATCATCCATGGAGCAGGCCAAGAGAGCGCTCGTTTAACTAATATGACTTGCCGAGCAAAGAGTATATTATGTTGTAAATATTTTGTGAACCCCATGATTATTAACCACTGTTGTAAATATTTTGGATGCTCAGAAGAGAAATATGATTTATGATAAATAGGAGGCATGAATATAAAGAATCCCTAGTGAATGCCGCATATATATTTACAGTCACACACTTGACTAGTCACTAGAGCGTCCATCCGGCATCTTGATGAAGCGACTCTTATGGCAAGCAAGATTGCAGCGTGACGTACTATTTCTGACAGGCATGGTCCCGCCTTGACGTCGAAACGTGCTCGATAAATCGAGGAGTATCGGTGTGATTCTATTTAATCTGGTGAAGAAACAAACCTGATTATGTGCAGTATGACTGCCGAGTGTGTTTAGGATAATCAGTAATCGCCAATTCGGAATATTTGTGATCTTTCACTAACAATTTAACATAGGCACAAAGCACGCTGTTCAGCCACGTTTTTTTTCTTACATGTGCAGCGAGATTATCATCATCAGTGTTAAACAAGTAATGAACGATTCACGAGTGAACTTAATCAATCACTTCTGAGTGTGTACTTTGGCACAAGCCATAAGTTAGCTTCTGTGAGCGGAAAAACCACATTGCCATTCTATATTGCTAACCGCTACCAGTGTACATTCTGTTTAATTGCAACTAGAGCGATAAATTCAGTGTAACCACCATGGCTTTATTGAAACGTAACTATTATGAAGAAATGCCAATTATTCAACTAGTCATGAGCTTTGAAATGGAGTAGACCCATGCCATGGCGGGGTTTAGCGACGGTCAGACCGCACTCCAGATGGTCTAGCGATGGTGGGATCGCACGTCAAATGGTTTAGTAATGGCTGAGATTGTACTACAAAGCAAGCACGTGGATTACAGGCATTCCATCCATACGCCTAATTTGCAACTAAAACATGCATAACTATGAAGAACACACGTGAGTCAGGCTGACGGTCAAATCTATTTTTAAGTACGTTCCTGCCTTGGGGAGTAGATTAGTTATTATGACCTTACGCCGCACATTCATAGGTAGGATTTACACTTAACATGCACTCCTAGGTGGTGAAGAAACCTCAAATATAACGTATCATTTGCACTTGTTGAGGATAATAGCATTTGCCACCCATTATTGTACATAACATTCTTTATATAACTTCGACAGTGCATCGAACCAACACTCTTTTACGTGTGGGATTTGTATCATAATCTTGTCTGAAAGAACAGTGTTTTATTTTACCAAGTGAAACTTAACGACCAGCTGTTGGCCGTGAAAAGGAGCCAATGTCACACTTTATTTGGTTTATTTTGACCTTGCAGACGCGACGACAGCGCGCTCTTTTCTTCAGTAATTTATATAGAAGGCAGTGGGCCCAGTGAATAACAAACATTCTTGTTACCTGAAAACCAGTTTATGTAGTGTGGAGAAGTGAAACAAATATTCCTTTTGACATGCAGACGACTGCCAAACAAGCTATGAATTCTAACATTATAAGATGAGCTAAGCAGGCTATTCTTGGTTCGAGAGAACGGGTCATTTTATAGGACTGTAAGCAAAAGACCCAAGTTTATAAATGCTAGATTTCCAGACGCTCAGGTCTGATATATGAGTAAATGAGACACATTTCTGTAACTTCAGAGTATACAGCTGTTATGCCAGCAATATTTAAACCTTATCCTCAAGCTTGGATTGTATAGATTTAAAAGGAACCATGTAATGTAAAAACGCTCTACAGCGGTAGGATATGATTATCCTTAGATGCTAGTACAAGTTTTTGTACTTTATTGGCTGGTTACGCGTACGGTTTTTGTCACGTTACTACAGCAGATGATCAATGGATCAGTGGTATTGATCAGCACACTGTGGTGCTATTTACGGTATTGGAATTGATTTTTCTTCCAATGAAGTGTTTGTATGGATGCTTGGGACACCAATTGTTTACACTATACGAATTTAACATGGTCATTAAAAATACAATGAAACTGATAGGAGTAAACTAATCTGATAAATAAGAAGGTAATAATCAAATATCAGGGTTTTTCAACTAAAACTGAATATAAACCGAAAGCTAGGAACTCTAATGAAATCTAAATAAGACCATCAACTTAAATGAACCTTGATGACCATAACTTAGACTTGTTTCTTCGTCTCATTTTAAATACAAATATAGCTTTCCCCTATTGAGCGACGACAGTCAGATAGTTACGTGTATAAACGCGGTAGCTAAGCTGATGATGCGATGTTAGACATGTATTAATTCATTCTATCGCCAACATAACGCTTCTCTCCCAACACAAACATGACCCAAGTTCGCAAAGAGCGAATTTGCGATGTAGGAAGGTATCTGTAGTGGCGCCCATTGCGCATCTAATTTAAGAGTGTTTACATGTTATTCATTTTTGTTGTTACTAGGATAGATTTTCATACTTTCTGTTAGGTTCAGAATGTGCATAGCTTTAGCTTGGAAATAAATTTTGGGTGAAACGCTTCTCGTTTACATCGTTGCCATTATGATTAACGTACGATAGGCATTAGATTAAATGATTATAACGTTAAATGTTAGAGATGACACCATCATAGCGTAGTTTTAAACTTATTATGCTTTAAATGTAACTGATATCTTGCATTGTAAACAAGTAAATAACTCGCCTTGCTGTAGAATCATTCTTGTATTATTACTATTTTTGAATCTCCGAAGCAATTGGATAGAGAAGATCTACGTGTCATTCTCTTAGATTGCATTCTTCGTTTTTCCACTCTTGCGTAGGACGTCGAGAGGCTTAATTTGTTAGGATTGTCGCACGGAGACGAATTAATTATTATGAATATTGTTAGCACGGACTAGCCGTTTTCACCTCTTGGAAGTGGTTAGGGGTCTGCCACTTTTTTGAATAAACTGAGTGCGATTTAAATGTAAGCCTTGCCTCTTTATTGTATTTGTTGAGTTTGTATTCCTCTGGACTGGTAGTTTTTCCTCTCGTTACACCCGTCACTCCCCGAGTGCAGTTTCTTGAGTGCTTTCCCAGTCCAAGAATGCATTCCTTCCCGGCCTATATGTCTTCCTGGGAGATGGAGGTTTCGGAAGGGTCATTTAAGGTCGATGGCTCCCCGGAATCCTCGTCAATCGGGCACATATAGACTTTATTTTAAATGGCGCCTCAACGTGATTAGCTCGAATTTGAGAGGTCAAGTTCGCTGGTGTACTGATTCTTTAATTGGTTCCACGACATGATCAGATCAATTTTGACAGGTCTAGTTGGTCGCATACGAATATGAAAACTCGAATTTGAGAGGTCGAGAGCTCATGTTTGTTTTTAGGGTATGATAGCATCTGCCAGGTCAGTGACGAATCGGTATTCGCACGGCTGGACAGTAGCTGCATGGCACTCATATTGAGATAGGACCATGAGGTCAGTTGGCAGTAATTACTGTTAATAAGTAGAGACATTTTCACTTGTAGCCAAAGCTGATCTTAAGTAAATGTAAATGTTAGTTTGTGTGTTTAACTTTTGTTAGGACAGAGGCACAGCAATGATCCTTTAGTTTATGAAGAGTGTAGACTTTCCCCAGAGCTTGATCTTAAGGTGTAGCTTAGTGTGTAAGTTTCTGCCAAACTATTCCCCGCCTAATTCTCAAATCGAATTTATTGTGATGGCAAGTGAAGCAGAGATGGGCATTATCGCAACTTTACCAGAGTTGCTGAGGACCCTGCGCATGTCAATTAATCAAGTTCAGGTGAACCAAGCTGGTATGCAAGCTAACTTGAATGACATGGGAGCAAACCTTCGAGCCGAAATGCAGGCTAATACAGACACTGTAGACGAAAGCATAAACAATGTTAGGGCTGATATGCAAACTAACACAGACAATGTTAGAGCCGAGATACAGGTCAATTGTGATAACTTGAACACTAATATAAACAATTTACGCACAGAGGCCAGGGATGCTGTTGAAAATCTGCGAACAGACATTAATCATATGCAGGCAAATTTAAATAGAGTTAGAGGCAACATTCAAGCTACTTCGATTACTCTCAGGGCTGATTTCGCGAAAGAAATTAAGACTAACATCACAAAAGCAATGGATGACGTCAGGTCTGAAATCGAAACAGATCGCCGTAACTCAGAGGTCGTACTGGAAGCTGTTAAGACAGAAATCCGCACTAACCAGATAGACAACATGAGGAAACTGGAAGAGATGCGGGTTAACACAGCGGAATTTAGGGTCGATTTTGACATACTTAAGGGCGACCTAAACGAAAACAAAATTAATATTACCAACTTAGAAAAGAAGATGGGTAACCTTTCCATTGAAACCACAGATTCGAACGATAAAATCCGTGAATATGTAGGCAAAGCTATCGATGAGTTAGGAGGATAAATGGACGAAAAATACCATGACTTAGATGGCATCGTCAGAGGAAAAATAGAACGGTTAGAGATCCAGATGAACGCCTTGCGTGAGGAAAATAAACAGAAATCAACTCGAGTAACTTCAGAGCCGGAGAAACCAATCCTCAAGCGTTACTTCGATCAGATAGGAGCTGACACAACCAAAACACCGACGGAGGAAACACAACCGAATCCTATCGAGGCTTGGAAAAAGTATTTTGAGCAGGAGAATGCTGATACTACACCAGAATCACGGAGGGAAGTACTACCAAATACTGGCGAAACACCTGTCAGATTTGACATTCCAACATTCAGTAGGACTCCGAGTATGATTCAGACACCTCATTCAAATGTCGTATTCTTGAAAAGTCAAGATGAACGCCCTCACAAATACACAGGAACCGGAGCTCAGACACCTGTAGAATTTCTCCATAATCTGGAAAACTACATGCGTGAAACAATGGTCACACCCGATAGAGAACTGAGAGTAGTAGAGAGATTGCTAGATGGCACTGCTCTAATCTGGATCAAAGCATTTAGCTATTCTTTCCGGAGCTATCAAGACTTCAAAGAAGCGCTATTAAAACATTTTGGTCTGTGGAGATACAACAGGGGATCCGAGCTGAAATGTACATCAAACGTTTCTCTAGCAACCTGTCCACGAAATATGCCTCATACTTCGCTCAACAACTTTCAAAACTCCAATGTCTACGTCCTCCTGTATCTGAACAAGAACTAGTCCAAACTATCATCCGACAGTATCCAGGAGATGTTCAGAAGTCGTTAATCGCTTCAGGAGCAAATACGTTCGCCAAATGCGATGAAATTCTGCGCAGATTAGACTGTAGCAATGAACAATTTGCGCCGACAAGACATCGTCATGAAACTCGTCAGGTCAACTTAACATCCGTAGACCGGATGGTACAGACAACGAACAGAAATGATAGAGAGCAGAATAGAGAAGCTCGCAACCGGAATACTGACGATCAGAGGAGAGACGGAACACCGTACGATAGGAACAGAGAAGAGGAAGCGTATCAACAGAGGAGATACCAAGCTCTGAGAATTGACAGACCACGTTGGAATCGCGACCGAAACCAACGGTACAACAACAACAATAACAACAACAACAATGACAACCGGTATGATCGTAGAAACGATAACAATAATCCCAGGAGAGATTATAGATACAGCGGAGGCTATCGCAGAGATAGGGACCCCAGTATCAGAACACTAACGACAACAATCGTAGAGGCGACAGAGCTGATTGAGATTGGCAAGGAAGAGCAGAGGAGAGTCAGCGGTATTTACGCGAACTTCGAGGGAGAAGAGATGACCAAAATCCACCTCAAACGTCGCGGGAGTACGACAACAGGGAATAAGTACCTGAGAATTTTGACGAAGCAGGGATATCCACTGGTCGCTCAGGACAAAAAAAAACGACAAATTCGCAATAAATCCTGAAATGATTGATTCTCCAGTAGTAATAGCGGATGTATTACTTTGGCAACCAACGCCAGGAGATCTACTCGACGAACCACGAACTACTGACCGCGTGCAATTGACACAGTTACCAGTCATTGCCGCGAGCATCAACAATATTATTGTAAATATTTTGATCGATACTGGCGCTATGATTAGCGTGATTTCAGGCGACTTGTACTGTCAGCTTAAATTGGGAGATGACCTTAGAAAACTACCTGTTTCCAATATTAAAATTCTAGGCATCATACCAGATCGCACTCTTAGGTGTAAAGTGCAAGTTTTATGTATTTTTATATTCGGCGGGCATACTTATACTCATGATTTCTTTGTGGTGAATAACCTTAAACAACCAGCTATACTTGGAGCTGATTTTATACGCAGATATGAGGGAGTTATCAACATGGGTACTAATACGGTACAATTCCTCGAATCTCCACCAGTACATCTTGAAGATACGATGCAGGGAGAGGTGGCTCACTTAAATTTGATCACCAAGGTATTGGATGAGTTACACATTTCTAATGTTATGAAAGAAAGGGAAGCCAAACGGAGATTGGAACCACGAGGGAATGAAACTTCAGATGAATTGCTAGCAGAATACGAGGACATTTTCGACACTACTCCAGGCGAAATTGCCAACTTCGAATACTCTCTTAATGTACTAGACGATGCACCATACCAGCGTAAAATTTATTCGATAGCGGAGAAGCATTTTGAGGAAGCCCGAACAAAGATCTTGGAGATGGAAAGGGCTGGCATTATCATGAAAATGCCTACATCCTATTTAAATCCCATTACAACAGTTGTGAAGACTGATGGTAGTCTTAGGCTATGCTTAGACGCGAGATCCTTAAATGAGCGCTTGGCGCCGGAACACAACCGACCGCCTAGAATTAGAGAGATATTGCGCCGTTTCAAATCCAAGAAAAATTTTTCGTCAATAGACCTAGTTTCTTCGTACCACCATATCAAAATTTCCAAAGCAACGAGGAAGTACACTGGCTTCTTATTTGAACAGACCACTTATGTGTTTTTCAAGCTTCCATTTGGAATTAAAACCACAGGAGCAGCCTTGATCCGAGCGCTAGACGCTAACCTTACACCTGAGGTGAAAGAGGAGGTGATATATTACGTTGATGATATCATTATTGCGTCGGAGACAGAAGCCGAGCATTTTCATTAGCTACGTCTCGTATTTGACAACCTACGAGTAGCTAATTTCAAGGTAAACAAGGCCAAATGTAAATTCTTTAGGAAGGAGATAAACTTTGTTGGACATGTTATAGATGGGGACGGCTACCGTCCAAATCCTGCGAAAATTCAGGCAATTGCTCAATTTCCTAAACCTTCCAAGGTTAAGCATGTGAGACAGTTCCTTGGAGTCTGTCAGTTCTTTGGAGCACATTGTAAAGACTATTCTGAGACAGTAACACCTCTTCAAAATTTATTAAGGAAAAATTCTCGTTGGGCATGGAATCCAGAATGCGATAGTGCTTTCGAGAAAGCTAAAACTCTAGAGTATCCTGATTAACCGAAAAAGTTTATAGTTGAGACGGACGCATCGGCAATCGGTATAGGAGCAATTCTACTCCAGGAAGATGAGGACCATAAGCGACATTATATCGCATTTTTATCTAGGAGACTCCGTCCGCATGAGGCTAATTATTTCACTACTGAGCTCGAAGCCTTATCCGTAGTCTATGCTTTGGACTATTGGAGGAAACTTTTGTGGGGCCAACGAGTTATCGTCAGAACGGACCACCATGCTCTCACCTTTTTGTTGAAGACAAGACTGGCAAACGACCGAATCACCCGAAGGACGTTACTTTTACAACAGTTTGACCTAACAATCGAACACCGCCCCGGCAAGGAGAACTTTTCACCTGATATCCTTAGCCGTAATCCGGAACCGACTATTCGTGCCATTGACACGTGGGAGAGTGTACTGAACACCTGAGAAGACTACGATATCTGAGAGCAGCCCAGAAACGTGACGCCGAACTGCGTGACATCATCAGATTTCTAGAGAGAAGGATGGATGTTAATGATCCAGCATATGGAAGGACAGCTCGTTTAGCAGACAACTTTGTGCTATACCAGGGTCTGTTATATAGGTTTGTTGACCCAGACCACACCCAACTTTGCGCTATTGTACCACGAAGATACCAGGAGTTAGTGATTGAGCTAGCGCATCTTACGACAGGACACTATGGTACTGATAAAACGATTGCAGCGATCCAGGAAACTTTCACGTGGAGTAACATGGGCACATCTGTTCGTGATTGCTTGAGAGCTTGTGATACTTGTCAACGAAATAAATATAACTCAGAACTACTGAGAGAGTTTCCGCGACCTATCTTGCCGCGTGAACCTAGAGAACTATATGCCCTGGACATTTATGGTCCGATTCCCAAGTCAGGAAGAGGGAACCGCTACGTTGTCTTGACACTGGATGTTTTCACGAAATATACAATGTTACACCCGATCCAGAAGGCAACGTCGAAGAAAATTATTCAGCGTAAAAGGAGACAAGTGATCCCAGAGGCTGGCAAACCTCAATACTTGTTAACGGATCATGGATCCCAGTTTAAGTCAGAAGAATTTTCGGAAGCTATAAGAGACCTGGAAATCCAACACATCCTTTCGTCAATTCGCCATCCAGAGAGCAACCCAACCGAACGCCAGATGTCGGAACTTGGAAAATACTTCCGCTTATACTGTGGAAACCAACACTGGAGATGGACCGAAGTCCTGGTCGTAATGGCCAATTGTATTAACTACACACGCCACGAGAGTACTGGCCAAATACCAGCCGAATTGCATCTTAATCGGAAGCCTACGAGAGCTTGGCAACACATTGTGAGTGTTACTCCATCTATTCAACCCTCACAAGCCAGCAAGATCACCGAAGAACGTGAAATGATGGAGAGACAAGCTGAGAAACGCTTACGTAGAGTCAGGAACCAACGCGTCAGAGGAGCCCTCAATTTGAATGACGTAGTCCTGATTAGGAAACCTGGAATCCCAGATCCAACTGAGAGGATGTACCACAAATTTCAACCCTTGTTTTACGGTCCTCACCGAGTCACACATGTTTTTGGTAACAATAGTTACACTGTCAGTGACAGGGATAGTAATGAGCGCATTGGAATTTATAATGCAGCCAACCTGCGACGATATTTCGCCAATTGAGAGTGTGAGAAAAATAAAAATGCCTTTCATCATTTTTATTTCGCTAACGAAAGGGCATATGAACCCGAAGTCACATTAGCCATGTGACCTCTTTGGCTCATGAAGAATTCATCATCCATGGAGCAGGCCAAGAGAGCGCTCGTTTGACTAATATGAGTTGCCGCGCCGAGAGTATATTATGTTGTAAATATTTTGTGAACCCCATGATTATTAACAACTGTTGTAAATATTTTGGATGCTCAGAAGAGAAATATGATTTATGATAAATAGGCGGCATGAATATAAATAATCCCTAGTGAATGCCGCATATATATTTACAGTCACACACTTGACTAGTCACTAGAGAGTCCATCCGGCATCTTGATGAGGCGACTCTTATGGCAAGCAAGATTGCAACGTGACGTATTATTTCTGACAGGCATGGTCCTGCCTTGACGTCGAAACGTGCTCTATAAATCGAGGAGTATCTGTGTGATTCTATTTAATCTGGTGAAGAAACATACGTGATTATGTGCAGAATGACTGCCGAGTGTGTATAGGATAATCAGTAATCGCCAATTCGGAATATTTGTGATCTTTCACTAACAATTTAACATAGGCACAAAGCACGCTGCTCAGCCACGTTTTTTCTTACATGTGCAGCGAGATTATCATCATCAGTGTTAAACAAGTAATGAACGATTCACGAGCGAACTTAATCAATCAATTCTGAGTGTGTACTTTGGCACAAGCCATAAGTTAGCTTCTGTGAGCGGAAAAACCACATTGCCATTCTATATTGCTAACCGCTACCAGTGTAAATTCTGTTTAATTGCAACTATGATAAATTCAGTGTAACCACCATGGCTTTATTGAAACGTAACTAGTATGAAGAAATGCCAATTATTCAACTAGTCATGAGCTTTGAAATGGAGTAGACCCATGCCATGGCGGGGTTTATTGACGGTCGGACCGCCCTCCAGATGGTCTAGCGATGGTGGGATCGCACGTCAAATGGTTTAGTAATGGCTGAGATTGTAGTACAAAACAAGCACGTGGATTACAGGCATTCCATCCATACGCCTAATTTGCAATCTAAACCATGCATAACTATGAAGAACACACGTGAGTCAGGCTGACGGCCAAAACCTATTTTTAGGTACGGTCCAGCTGTGGGGACTAGATTAGTTATTATGACCTCACGCCGCACATTCTTAGGTAGGATTTAAACTTAACATGCACTCCTAGGTGGTGGAGAAACCACAAATATAACGTATCATTTGCACTTGTTGAGGATAATAGCATTTGTCATCCATTATTGTACATAACATTTTTATATAACTTCGACAGAGCATCGAACCAACACTCTTTTACGTGTAGGATTTGTATCATTATCATGTCTGAAAGAACAGTGTTTTATTTTAACAAGTGAAATTCAACGACCAGATTTTGGCCGTGAAAAGAAGCCAATGTCACACTTTATTTGGTTTATTTTGACTTTGCAGACGCGACGACAGCGCGCTGTTTTCTTCAGTAAGTTATATAGAAGGCAGTGGGCCCAGTGAATAACAAACATTCTTGTTACCTGAAAACCAGTTTATGTAGTGTGGAGAAGTGAAACAAATATTTTTTTGACATGCAGACGACTGTCAAACAAGCTATGAATTGTAATATTATAAGATTAGCTAAGCAGGCTATTCTTGGTTCGAGAAAACGGGTCATTTTATAGGACTGTAAGCAAAAGACCCAAGTTTATAAATGCTAGATTTCCAGACGCTCAGGTCTGATATATGAGTAAATGAGACACCTTTCTGTAACTTCAGAGTATACAGCTGTTATGCCAGCAATATTTAAACCTTATCCTCCAGCTTGGATTGTATAGATTTAAAAGGAACAATGTAATGTAAAACCGCTCTACAGCGGTAGGATATGATTATCCTTAGATGCTAGTACAAGTGTTCGTACTTTATAGGCTGGTGACGCGTACGGTTTTTGTCACGTTACTACAGCAGATGATCAATGGATCAGTGGTATTGATCAGCTCACTTACGTGCTATTTATGGTATTGGAATTGATTTTTCTTCCAATGAAGTGTTTGTATTGGATGCTTGGGACACCAATTGTTTACACTATACGAATGTAACATGGTCATTAAAAATACAATGAAACTGATAGGAGTAAACTAATCTGATAAATAAGAAGGTAATAATCAAATATCAGGGTTTTTCAAATAAAACTGTATATAAACCGAAAGCTAGGAACTCCAATGAAATCTAAATAAGACCATCAACTTAAATGAACCTTGATGACCATAACTTAGACTTGTTTCTTCGTCTCATTTTAAATACAAATATAGCTTTCCCCAATTGAGCGACGACAGTCAGATAGTTACGTGTTTAAACGCGGTAGCTAAGCTGATGATGCGATGTTAGACATGTATTAATTCATGCTAACGCCAACATTACGTTTCTCTCCCAACACAAACATGACCCAAGTTCGCAAAGAGCGAATTTGCGATGTAGGAAGGTATCTGTAGTGGCGCCCATTGCGCATCTAATTTAAGAGTGTTTACATATTATTCATTTGTGTTGTAAATAGGATAGATTTTCATACTTTCTGTTAGGTTCAGAATGTGCATAGCTTTAGCTTGGAAATAAATTTTGGGTGAAACGCTTCTCGTTTACATCGTTGCCATTATGATTAACGTACGATAGGCATTAGATTAAATGATTATAACGTTAAATGTTAGAGATGACACCATCATAGCGTAGTTTTAAACTTATTATGCTTTAAATGTAACTGATATCTTGCATTGTAAACAAGTAAATAACTCGCCTTGCTGTAGAATCATTCTTGTATTATTACTATTTTTGAATCTCCGAAGCAATTGGATAGAGAAGATCTACGTGTCATTCTCTTAGATTGCATTCTTCGTTTTTCCACTCTTGCGTAGGACGTCGAGAGGCTTAATTTGTTAGGATTGTCGCACGGAGACGAATTAATTATTATGAATATTGTTAGCACGGACTAGCCGTTTTCACCTCTTGGAAGTGGTTAGGGGTCTGCCACTTTTTTGAATAAACTGAGTGCGATTTAAATGTAAGCCTTGCCTCTTTATTGTATTTGTTGAGTTTGTATTCCTCTGGACTGGTAGTTTTTCCTCTCGTTACACCCGTCACTCCCCGAGTGCAGTTTCTTGAGTGCTTTCCCAGTCCAAGAATGCATTCCTTCCCGGCCTATATGTCTTCCTGGGAGATGGAGGTTTCGGAAGGGTCATTTAAGGTCGATGGCTCCCCGGAATCCTCGTCAATCGGGCACATATAGACTTTATTTTAAATGGCGCCTCAACGTGATTAGCTCGAATTTGAGAGGTCAAGTTCGCTGGTGTACTGATTCTTTAATTGGTTCCACGACATGATCAGATCAATTTTGACAGGTCTAGTTGGTCGCATACGAATATGAAAACTCGAATTTGAGAGGTCGAGAGCTCATGTTTGTTTTTAGGGTATGATAGCATCTGCCAGGTCAGTGACGAATCGGTATTCGCACGGCTGGACAGTAGCTGCATGGCACTCATATTGAGATAGGACCATGAGGTCAGTTGGCAGTAATTACTGTTAATAAGTAGAGACATTTTCACTTGTAGCCAAAGCTGATCTTAAGTAAATGTAAATGTTAGTTTGTGTGTTTAACTTTTGTTAGGACAGAGGCACAGCAATGATCCTTTAGTTTATGAAGAGTGTAGACTTTCCCCAGAGCTTGATCTTAAGGTGTAGCTTAGTGTGTAAGTTTCTGCCAAACTATTCCCCGCCTAATTCTCAAATCGAATTTATTGTGATGGCAAGTGAAGCAGAGATGGGCATTATCGCAACTTTACCAGAGTTGCTGAGGACCCTGCGCATGTCAATTAATCAAGTTCAGGTGAACCAAGCTGGTATGCAAGCTAACTTGAATGACATGGGAGCAAACCTTCGAGCCGAAATGCAGGCTAATACAGACACTGTAGACGAAAGCATAAACAATGTTAGGGCTGATATGCAAACTAACACAGACAATGTTAGAGCCGAGATACAGGTCAATTGTGATAACTTGAACACTAATATAAACAATTTACGCACAGAGGCCAGGGATGCTGTTGAAAATCTGCGAACAGACATTAATCATATGCAGGCAAATTTAAATAGAGTTAGAGGCAACATTCAAGCTACTTCGATTACTCTCAGGGCTGATTTCGCGAAAGAAATTAAGACTAACATCACAAAAGCAATGGATGACGTCAGGTCTGAAATCGAAACAGATCGCCGTAACTCAGAGGTCGTACTGGAAGCTGTTAAGACAGAAATCCGCACTAACCAGATAGACAACATGAGGAAACTGGAAGAGATGCGGGTTAACACAGCGGAATTTAGGGTCGATTTTGACATACTTAAGGGCGACCTAAACGAAAACAAAATTAATATTACCAACTTAGAAAAGAAGATGGGTAACCTTTCCATTGAAACCACAGATTCGAACGATAAAATCCGTGAATATGTAGGCAAAGCTATCGATGAGTTAGGAGGATAAATGGACGAAAAATACCATGACTTAGATGGCATCGTCAGAGGAAAAATAGAACGGTTAGAGATCCAGATGAACGCCTTGCGTGAGGAAAATAAACAGAAATCAACTCGAGTAACTTCAGAGCCGGAGAAACCAATCCTCAAGCGTTACTTCGATCAGATAGGAGCTGACACAACCAAAACACCGACGGAGGAAACACAACCGAATCCTATCGAGGCTTGGAAAAAGTATTTTGAGCAGGAGAATGCTGATACTACACCAGAATCACGGAGGGAAGTACTACCAAATACTGGCGAAACACCTGTCAGATTTGACATTCCAACATTCAGTAGGACTCCGAGTATGATTCAGACACCTCATTCAAATGTCGTATTCTTGAAAAGTCAAGATGAACGCCCTCACAAATACACAGGAACCGGAGCTCAGACACCTGTAGAATTTCTCCATAATCTGGAAAACTACATGCGTGAAACAATGGTCACACCCGATAGAGAACTGAGAGTAGTAGAGAGATTGCTAGATGGCACTGCTCTAATCTGGATCAAAGCATTTAGCTATTCTTTCCGGAGCTATCAAGACTTCAAAGAAGCGCTATTAAAACATTTTGGTCTGTGGAGATACAACAGGGGATCCGAGCTGAAATGTACATCAAACGTTTCTCTAGCAACCTGTCCACGAAATATGCCTCATACTTCGCTCAACAACTTTCAAAACTCCAATGTCTACGTCCTCCTGTATCTGAACAAGAACTAGTCCAAACTATCATCCGACAGTATCCAGGAGATGTTCAGAAGTCGTTAATCGCTTCAGGAGCAAATACGTTCGCCAAATGCGATGAAATTCTGCGCAGATTAGACTGTAGCAATGAACAATTTGCGCCGACAAGACATCGTCATGAAACTCGTCAGGTCAACTTAACATCCGTAGACCGGATGGTACAGACAACGAACAGAAATGATAGAGAGCAGAATAGAGAAGCTCGCAACCGGAATACTGACGATCAGAGGAGAGACGGAACACCGTACGATAGGAACAGAGAAGAGGAAGCGTATCAACAGAGGAGATACCAAGCTCTGAGAATTGACAGACCACGTTGGAATCGCGACCGAAACCAACGGTACAACAACAACAATAACAACAACAACAATGACAACCGGTATGATCGTAGAAACGATAACAATAATCCCAGGAGAGATTATAGATACAGCGGAGGCTATCGCAGAGATAGGGACCCCAGTATCAGAACACTAACGACAACAATCGTAGAGGCGACAGAGCTGATTGAGATTGGCAAGGAAGAGCAGAGGAGAGTCAGCGGTATTTACGCGAACTTCGAGGGAGAAGAGATGACCAAAATCCACCTCAAACGTCGCGGGAGTACGACAACAGGGAATAAGTACCTGAGAATTTTGACGAAGCAGGGATATCCACTGGTCGCTCAGGACAAAAAAAAACGACAAATTCGCAATAAATCCTGAAATGATTGATTCTCCAGTAGTAATAGCGGATGTATTACTTTGGCAACCAACGCCAGGAGATCTACTCGACGAACCACGAACTACTGACCGCGTGCAATTGACACAGTTACCAGTCATTGCCGCGAGCATCAACAATATTATTGTAAATATTTTGATCGATACTGGCGCTATGATTAGCGTGATTTCAGGCGACTTGTACTGTCAGCTTAAATTGGGAGATGACCTTAGAAAACTACCTGTTTCCAATATTAAAATTCTAGGCATCATACCAGATCACACTCTTAGGTGTAAAGTGCAAGTTTTATGTATTTTTATATTCGGCGGGCATACTTATACTCATGATTTCTTTGTGGTGAATAACCTTAAACAACCAGCTATACTTGGAGCTGATTTTATACGCAGATATGAGGGAGTTATCAACATGGGTACTAATACGGTACAATTCCTCGAATCTCCACCAGTACATCTTGAAGATACGATGCAGGGAGAGGTGGCTCACTTAAATTTGATCACCAAGGTATTGGATGAGTTACACATTTCTAATGTTATGAAAGAAAGGGAAGCCAAACGGAGATTGGAACCACGAGGGAATGAAACTTCAGATGAATTGCTAGCAGAATACGAGGACATTTTCGACACTACTCCAGGCGAAATTGCCAACTTCGAATACTCTCTTAATGTACTAGACGATGCACCATACCAGCGTAAAATTTATTCGATAGCGGAGAAGCATTTTGAGGAAGCCCGAACAAAGATCTTGGAGATGGAAAGGGCTGGCATTATCATGAAAATGCCTACATCCTATTTAAATCCCATTACAACAGTTGTGAAGACTGATGGTAGTCTTAGGCTATGCTTAGACGCGAGATCCTTAAATGAGCGCTTGGCGCCGGAACACAACCGACCGCCTAGAATTAGAGAGATATTGCGCCGTTTCAAATCCAAGAAAAATTTTTCGTCAATAGACCTAGTTTCTTCGTACCACCATATCAAAATTTCCAAAGCAACGAGGAAGTACACTGGCTTCTTATTTGAACAGACCACTTATGTGTTTTTCAAGCTTCCATTTGGAATTAAAACCACAGGAGCAGCCTTGATCCGAGCGCTAGACGCTAACCTTACACCTGAGGTGAAAGAGGAGGTGATATATTACGTTGATGATATCATTATTGCGTCGGAGACAGAAGCCGAGCATTTTCATTAGCTACGTCTCGTATTTGACAACCTACGAGTAGCTAATTTCAAGGTAAACAAGGCCAAATGTAAATTCTTTAGGAAGGAGATAAACTTTGTTGGACATGTTATAGATGGGGACGGCTACCGTCCAAATCCTGCGAAAATTCAGGCAATTGCTCAATTTCCTAAACCTTCCAAGGTTAAGCATGTGAGACAGTTCCTTGGAGTCTGTCAGTTCTTTGGAGCACATTGTAAAGACTATTCTGAGACAGTAACACCTCTTCAAAATTTATTAAGGAAAAATTCTCGTTGGGCATGGAATCCAGAATGCGATAGTGCTTTCGAGAAAGCTAAAACTCTAGAGTATCCTGATTAACCGAAAAAGTTTATAGTTGAGACGGACGCATCGGCAATCGGTATAGGAGCAATTCTACTCCAGGAAGATGAGGACCATAAGCGACATTATATCGCATTTTTATCTAGGAGACTCCGTCCGCATGAGGCTAATTATTTCACTACTGAGCTCGAAGCCTTATCCGTAGTCTATGCTTTGGACTATTGGAGGAAACTTTTGTGGGGCCAACGAGTTATCGTCAGAACGGACCACCATGCTCTCACCTTTTTGTTGAAGACAAGACTGGCAAACGACCGAATCACCCGAAGGACGTTACTTTTACAACAGTTTGACCTAACAATCGAACACCGCCCCGGCAAGGAGAACTTTTCACCTGATATCCTTAGCCGTAATCCGGAACCGACTATTCGTGCCATTGACACGTGGGAGAGTGTACTGAACACCTGAGAAGACTACGATATCTGAGAGCAGCCCAGAAACGTGACGCCGAACTGCGTGACATCATCAGATTTCTAGAGAGAAGGATGGATGTTAATGATCCAGCATATGGAAGGACAGCTCGTTTAGCAGACAACTTTGTGCTATACCAGGGTCTGTTATATAGGTTTGTTGACCCAGACCACACCCAACTTTGCGCTATTGTACCACGAAGATACCAGGAGTTAGTGATTGAGCTAGCGCATCTTACGACAGGACACTATGGTACTGATAAAACGATTGCAGCGATCCAGGAAACTTTCACGTGGAGTAACATGGGCACATCTGTTCGTGATTGCTTGAGAGCTTGTGATACTTGTCAACGAAATAAATATAACTCAGAACTACTGAGAGAGTTTCCGCGACCTATCTTGCCGCGTGAACCTAGAGAACTATATGCCCTGGACATTTATGTTCCGATTCCCAAGTCAGGAAGAGGGAACCGCTACGTTGTCTTGACACTGGATGTTTTCACGAAATATACAATGTTACACCCGATCCAGAAGGCAACGTCGAAGAAAATTATTCAGCGTAAAAGGAGACAAGTGATCCCAGAGGCTGGCAAACCTCAATACTTGTTAACGGATCATGGATCCCAGTTTAAGTCAGAAGAATTTTCGGAAGCTATAAGAGACCTGGAAATCCAACACATCCTTTCGTCAATTCGCCATCCAGAGAGCAACCCAACCGAACGCCAGATGTCGGAACTTGGAAAATACTTCCGCTTATACTGTGGAAACCAACACTGGAGATGGACCGAAGTCCTGGTCGTAATGGCCAATTGTATTAACTACACACGCCACGAGAGTACTGGCCAAATACCAGCCGAATTGCATCTTAATCGGAAGCCTACGAGAGCTTGGCAACACATTGTGAGTGTTACTCCATCTATTCAACCCTCACAAGCCAGCAAGATCACCGAAGAACGTGAAATGATGGAGAGACAAGCTGAGAAACGCTTACGTAGAGTCAGGAACCAACGCGTCAGAGGAGCCCTCAATTTGAATGACGTAGTCCTGATTAGGAAACCTGGAATCCCAGATCCAACTGAGAGGATGTACCACAAATTTCAACCCTTGTTTTACGGTCCTCACCGAGTCACACATGTTTTTGGTAACAATAGTTACACTGTCAGTGACAGGGATAGTAATGAGCGCATTGGAATTTATAATGCAGCCAACCTGCGACGATATTTCGCCAATTGAGAGTGTGAGAAAAATAAAAATGCCTTTCATCATTTTTATTTCGCTAACGAAAGGGCATATGAACCCGAAGTCACATTAGCCATGTGACCTCTTTGGCTCATGAAGAATTCATCATCCATGGAGCAGGCCAAGAGAGCGCTCGTTTGACTAATATGAGTTGCCGCGCCGAGAGTATATTATGTTGTAAATATTTTGTGAACCCCATGATTATTAACAACTGTTGTAAATATTTTGGATGCTCAGAAGAGAAATATGATTTATGATAAATAGGCGGCATGAATATAAATAATCCCTAGTGAATGCCGCATATATATTTACAGTCACACACTTGACTAGTCACTAGAGAGTCCATCCGGCATCTTGATGAGGCGACTCTTATGGCAAGCAAGATTGCAACGTGACGTATTATTTCTGACAGGCATGGTCCTGCCTTGACGTCGAAACGTGCTCTATAAATCGAGGAGTATCTGTGTGATTCTATTTAATCTGGTGAAGAAACATACGTGATTATGTGCAGAATGACTGCCGAGTGTGTATAGGATAATCAGTAATCGCCAATTCGGAATATTTGTGATCTTTCACTAACAATTTAACATAGGCACAAAGCACGCTGCTCAGCCACGTTTTTTCTTACATGTGCAGCGAGATTATCATCATCAGTGTTAAACAAGTAATGAACGATTCACGAGCGAACTTAATCAATCAATTCTGAGTGTGTACTTTGGCACAAGCCATAAGTTAGCTTCTGTGAGCGGAAAAACCACATTGCCATTCTATATTGCTAACCGCTACCAGTGTAAATTCTGTTTAATTGCAACTATGATAAATTCAGTGTAACCACCATGGCTTTATTGAAACGTAACTAGTATGAAGAAATGCCAATTATTCAACTAGTCATGAGCTTTGAAATGGAGTAGACCCATGCCATGGCGGGGTTTATTGACGGTCGGACCGCCCTCCAGATGGTCTAGCGATGGTGGGATCGCACGTCAAATGGTTTAGTAATGGCTGAGATTGTAGTACAAAACAAGCACGTGGATTACAGGCATTCCATCCATACGCCTAATTTGCAATCTAAACCATGCATAACTATGAAGAACACACGTGAGTCAGGCTGACGGCCAAAACCTATTTTTAGGTACGGTCCAGCTGTGGGGACTAGATTAGTTATTATGACCTCACGCCGCACATTCTTAGGTAGGATTTAAACTTAACATGCACTCCTAGGTGGTGGAGAAACCACAAATATAACGTATCATTTGCACTTGTTGAGGATAATAGCATTTGTCATCCATTATTGTACATAACATTTTTATATAACTTCGACAGAGCATCGAACCAACACTCTTTTACGTGTAGGATTTGTATCATTATCATGTCTGAAAGAACAGTGTTTTATTTTAACAAGTGAAATTCAACGACCAGATTTTGGCCGTGAAAAGAAGCCAATGTCACACTTTATTTGGTTTATTTTGACTTTGCAGACGCGACGACAGCGCGCTGTTTTCTTCAGTAAGTTATATAGAAGGCAGTGGGCCCAGTGAATAACAAACATTCTTGTTACCTGAAAACCAGTTTATGTAGTGTGGAGAAGTGAAACAAATATTTTTTTGACATGCAGACGACTGTCAAACAAGCTATGAATTGTAATATTATAAGATTAGCTAAGCAGGCTATTCTTGGTTCGAGAAAACGGGTCATTTTATAGGACTGTAAGCAAAAGACCCAAGTTTATAAATGCTAGATTTCCAGACGCTCAGGTCTGATATATGAGTAAATGAGACACCTTTCTGTAACTTCAGAGTATACAGCTGTTATGCCAGCAATATTTAAACCTTATCCTCCAGCTTGGATTGTATAGATTTAAAAGGAACAATGTAATGTAAAACCGCTCTACAGCGGTAGGATATGATTATCCTTAGATGCTAGTACAAGTGTTCGTACTTTATAGGCTGGTGACGCGTACGGTTTTTGTCACGTTACTACAGCAGATGATCAATGGATCAGTGGTATTGATCAGCTCACTTACGTGCTATTTATGGTATTGGAATTGATTTTTCTTCCAATGAAGTGTTTGTATTGGATGCTTGGGACACCAATTGTTTACACTATACGAATGTAACATGGTCATTAAAAATACAATGAAACTGATAGGAGTAAACTAATCTGATAAATAAGAAGGTAATAATCAAATATCAGGGTTTTTCAAATAAAACTGTATATAAACCGAAAGCTAGGAACTCCAATGAAATCTAAATAAGACCATCAACTTAAATGAACCTTGATGACCATAACTTAGACTTGTTTCTTCGTCTCATTTTAAATACAAATATAGCTTTCCCCAATTGAGCGACGACAGTCAGATAGTTACGTGTTTAAACGCGGTAGCTAAGCTGATGATGCGATGTTAGACATGTATTAATTCATGCTAACGCCAACATTACGTTTCTCTCCCAACACAAACATGACCCAAGTTCGCAAAGAGCGAATTTGCGATGTAGGAAGGTAACTGTAGTGGCACCTATTACGCATCTAATTTAAGAGTGTTTACATATTATTCATTTGTGTTGTAAATAGGATAGATTTTCATACTTTCTGTTAGGTTCAGAATGTGCATAGCTTTAGCTTGGAAATAAATTTTGGGTGAAACGTTTCTCGTTTACATCGTTGCCATTATGATTAACGTACGATAGGCATTAGATTAAATGATTATAACGTTAAATGTTGGAGATGACACCATCATAGCGTAGCTTTTATCTTATTATGCTTTAAATGCAACTGATATCTTGCATTGTAAACAAGTAAATAACTCACCTTGCTGTAGAATCATTCTTGTATTATTACTATTATTGAATCTCCGAAGTAATTGGATAGAGAAGATCTGCGTGTCATTCTCTTAGATTGCATTCTTTGTTTTTCCACTTTTGCGTAGGACTTCGAGAGACTTAATTTGTTAGGATTGTCGCACGGAGACGAATTAATTATTATGAATATTGTTAGCACGGACTAGCCGTTTTCACCTCTCGGAAGTGGTTAGGGGTCTGCCACTTTTTTTGAATAAACTGAGTGCGATTTAATTGTAAGCCTTGCCTCTTTATTGTATTTGTTGAGTTTGTATTCCTCTGGACTGGTAGTTTTTCCTCTCATTACACCCGACACCCCCTGAGTACAGTTTATTGAGTGCTTTCCGAGTCCAAAAATGCATTCCTTCCCGGCCTATATGTCTTCCTGGGAGATGGGGGTTTCGGAAGGGTCAATTAAGGTCGATGGCTCCCCGGAATCCTCGTCAATCGGGCACAATATATATATATATATGTATATATATATATATATATATATATGTATATATATATAAAGAATGTTCGTTTGTTCGTCCTCTAGGCGTCCATAAGCCCTTCATCCGATTGCGATCAAGTTTTGGTGAGTTGTTGTGAACACTTCCGGGATGGTGATAGACATAGTTAATCCAATTTACAATAGATATCGCGCTTGTAGTTTAAATGAATGGGTGTTGGCGATGTGTTCATATTGCCTACAATTCATCCGATTGCGACCAAATTTTGGTAGGTTGTTGTGCACAATCCTGGGAAAGTTATAGGCATAGTGAAACCAAATTACAATAGATAGCGCGCGAAAAGCTTCAACAAAAAGGCGTGCGATTCGTTTCCGCAAAATCCCACATGCGTTCATATATCATTCATCCCATTGCGATGACATTTGGATGAGATGTTGAGTACACTTCAGGGAAGGTTTTGAGTTAGTACATTTATTTTACAAGAGGTAGCGCACGAGTAGATTCAACAAATGAGTGACGACGCGTGAAGCGTATCCACAAAGTCCCGTATGCGTTCATATATCATTAATCGATTGCGATGGAAATTTGATGAGTTGTTGTGTACACTCCAGGGAAAATGCTGATTTAGTAAATCTATTTTACAATAGGTTGCGCACGAGTAGATTCAACAAATGAGCGACGGCACGCGAATCGTTTCAACAAAGCCCCATATGCGTTCATATACAATTTATCTATTGCGATGAAACTTTGATGAGTTGTTGTGTACACTTACGTGAAGGTTCCTAACTTAATAAATCCATTTCACAGTAGGTAGCGCACGAGTAGATTCAACAAATGAGTGACAGCGCACGAAGCGTGTCAACAAAGTCCCGTATGCGTTCATATAGCATTCATCCAATTGCGATGAAAATTTGATGAGTTGTTGTGTGCACTCCAGGAAAGATTTTGATTTAGTAAATCTATTTTACAATAGGTAGCGCAAGAGTAGATTCAACAAATGAGTGACGGCTCGCGAATTGTTTCAACAAAGTCCCGTATGCGTTCATATGCCATTCATCCCATTGCGATGAAACTTGGGTGAGATGTTGTGTACACTTCAGGGATGATTTCTGGCTGAGTAGATCCACATTACAATAGGTAGCACACAAGTAGGTTCAACAAATGGGTGACGACGTGCGAATTGTTTCAACAAAGTCCCGTATGCGTTCATATACCATTCATCCGATAGCGATGATACTTGGGTGAGATGTTATGTACACTCCAGGCAAGGTTTTGAGTTAGTAAATCCATTTTAAAATAGGTAGCGCACGAGTAGATTCAACAAATGGGCTACGGCAAGCGAAATGTTTCAACAAAGTCCCATATGCGTTCATATTCAATTTATCTATTGCGATGAAACTTTGATGTGTTGTTGTGTACACTTACGTGAAGGTTCCTAACTTAATAAATCCACTTCACAGCAGGTAGCGCACGAGTAGATTCAACAAATGAGTGTCAGCGCAAGAAGCGTTTAAACAAATGCATGGTACTGCTTATCATACTGGTGTAGTTGTCTCATTTGGGATTCTAGTTCCATTTCCATTTTTTTTATTTTGCTATTGGCTTGCCACAGTTTTGATCTAAGTAAAGATAAATACCTTCAAGCGTCAGTAAATTTATTACGTGCTTGACTATCTGTCTGAACTTCAACAGACTTGTTACCATGACCTCGCAAACCAGAAACTTGGTCATCGTAAGGAATATCAACTGATTCAACTCCCTCGGTTAAATTCGCCACGTTAGAGAAATATTTTAAATATTTCTGTATTAATTCTGCATCACACGGAATTTCATGAAACGAAATACCTTTTACTTTCCCGCTCTTACTCTTGCAGTATGGAACACATCAGTATACCATCGTGGCTAACAATCACCTACGACAATTATAAGTAATACTTCTCTTCGACATGATTATCAGCTATCACAATACAGAATACATATTCATGCTCTAAAGACTATATATAACAGGATATTACGTCGGCACAACATAAGATTATGGCCTGTTTGCCATCTCTTGATGGATGCAGTACATTTGCATTTGTCTGTTGGCACAGGCTAGAGTAAAATGTGGATTTTCATCGATGTCTCAGCCTCACTCATGGCTGTGATTATATGGAAGCTACTGAGGTATGTGTGGTGCTTAGTAATGACATTCAGGGCACAGTCAGTGCCTGTGGCTGCAGTGAAAGGTTCTACTCATAGGGTTAGTACTGCTGTTCTGACTCAGTGAGGAAAGCAATGGCAAACTATCTCACTCCTTATCTTGCCTAGTACGCCTCAATATAGCGCTGCCTTGAGTTTTTGTGGGTATCTACCCACATAACCTATCGGCGGTACTTTTTGAGGACCCAACCAGCCTTCGGGCTGACTACATAACAGACAGACAACATAAGATTGGTATTTAAATCAATTAAATAATTTATAGAGTCGTAGTGAAAATGCTTAAACTACTGTAAGTAAATACAAAATATAAACAGTTAGTGAACACCACTGCATTTCTCACATTACACAACTCATATGACAAATAACAAACGTGTCAGATAATAAAATTAGACGTAAGTGGATTATTGCTTGGACAGGCTCACAATCAATGCAACCTAGCAGCGCTAATGTCGGGAAGATCGTCAATTAGGGGATGTTCGTTGCTTAGCACAAAACTCACGCTGATTGGGAAGGCGGTAGAGCATAGCAGACGGCAATGCCTAAAACTAACATGAGCGTAACATATTGTCGTCAGAATGCTTAGGATTAGCTGAAACACGTTGGAGGGAAGAAGTAGAGTTCATAAGCGGCGACTTCAAAGTCTTGCACTCCGGAAGAGAGAATGGTCAAGGCGGAGTAGGTTTGTTACTCTATCCGAATTCGTGGTATGATATATGCCAGACACACATGGAAAATTTAACCAGAGAGCATTGTAATTTGATTGAGATTGGAAAGTGGACATAAGACCGATTTTGAGGCAGAGAATCGTTGTGAGAAGGTGTTGCCCAATAAGAAGCATGTTAGCTGAAAATAAGACAACTAGGAAGAAGAATTGATTTGATTGGTCATCCTGTGAGATAGATGACCCGCTACACGAGAAAAAGTGAGTGGAAGTGATCGCTTGTTGCCAGGGAAAGATCACGTGACGACTAGAACCAATGGGCGAATTGAATGAAGTAATTACCATTTTAGCAATTATGCTAATTAAAGCACTTATAAGAAATTTAAGACTGGAAATAATTGGACATAAATATTTAATAAATTATCAGGAAGAGTTTTCCTAAGGTAATTGTCGCCCAGTGGCAGTAATTAATTATATTAAATCCAAGCCATGCTTAAGCGCGAACACTTGGTGTTATGCTTTGTTCTAGAAGCCGGGAGAAGGATTAGACGCCATTGTGGTTCAGATTATTACAGTGACATTCGAGCTGAGCAGACGTACGATCAGTAGCTCCGCGCGGTGCGCGAGTGAATTGCCTAAGTGTGAATTGGGAAAGATAAGGCAGTGTTTCAATGCTAAACGTTTATATATGTACGTGAAAGTGCCGAGTGAGAAGCAAGAGGATATTGGTGCAATTTGAAGATTTTTAACTAAGTATTTCGGGTGAAGGCATTGTCTTGGTCAGAAAGAGGATCGTCTTTATGTGTCGTGAGGTACGGTTGTGAAATAGACGAAGGAGTGAACAGAAGTGTGCGCGCTGTGAATGAATCTGTAAATGAATATCGGAGAGATATTTTATTGAAAGGAAAACGTTGTTTGAAACTGTAAGTCCATTTTTATATGTTGTGCAATATGAATATGAAGAACACTATGAACACTTGGTTAAGAGGGATAATTGATTCTACAGGAGGAATTATGATTTCGTGCTAAATATGTAGAGGGAAATGTAACCTGCATTAAGGTCGTGAGAATGCTAACGAGTGGCGTGACCTAAAATGATAAGCAGTAGACACAATATCGATGCATCAACTTCAAGTGAACAAAACTAACAGGGAACATCACGAACTGAATATGAACACAAATATGGAGATCGACTACGAAACCTTCCAGACAGACGGGAGGAAGAACAAGAATGAAACAGATGCCGGGAATCGAACTGGGTGAGAGTCCGGGGGAGAGCCGAGAGCCTGGACTGAACGAGCGTTCCTGCAGGGAGAGATGAATGGCTTCGTGGACGGAGTACCTTCATAGTGCGGTAGAGATGATCCAGCACGGAGCAAGGAGGTGTCCCGGTGTGCTAACATCGAACCCAGCAAGAGGACGGAGACTCAAGGCTCAGCGCGTAGGAAGTTCCGCATTTTTCATCGCTTGAACATCTATAGTCATCTTAAAGTAAGACAAGAAATCCATTATGTAGTCTCAGTTCTGTAGAATCGTGTTCTAGAAGTATGCTTATTGTGTGACCATTTTATATTAGTAGAATATTATGCTGTTATAGCAAGTGAATTGCAACGACGTTGACATTTATTTTAACATCTTTGAAGGATGTGTTTTGGAAACAATTTGACTGTATTGAGATCGTCATTTTGGTCTGGTTAACTATGCAGTTAATCTATAGGAGGGCTAGTTGAGTCCTCGGTTCGACGTTTGATTTTGGCAACTGAACTTTTGATGTTCTGAATGATGAGTTATTGGGTTGAGATTTTCGCATCTTATGGATTTTCTGATTCAGGATTTTCTTGATTGAACGATTTTCTTAATGAGCAATTTATGAAATTATCGCAATTTTCACAATTCAACAATTTTCACCAATTTCGAATTCAACAATTTTCATTATTGAGATATTTTCACAATTCTACGATTTTACCATTTGTGATATTTTCCCAGTTTTTGAATTTTCACCTTTCTAGGATTTTGAATTTGGAAATTTTCGATTGGGGATCGAAATCATTTTTGGATTTCAATTTATTTCTGGATTTTTGTGAAATCCTGATTTAGGATTTAATTTGAGTTTTAAATAAATCATAATCCTAAATCTTGGATTTTGGATCATTTGGATTTTGATCTGATTTGATATTCTCAGATTATATATTATTTCTTTATTGAAAATCGAATTCATCGATTTTAGATCAGAGCTATCTCAGCTCTAGTTGAAAGTTAGTTGTGATATTGAAGTCAGTGAATGATTATCTTGAAAAACAATATGGAATTGTTTTAAATGTAATGAAATCTTAGAAAAGATACACGACTATTGTCATAGCGTGATATAAAGGATGAATTTGAACAAATATTTCGTTAATTGATGGAAATAGTTCATGGAAGTGTAGTACATGTTTTTGAAACTGAATTAAGTTATTGTTTTTGGAACAGAATTTATCAGAAATGTCACATCTGGTGTGATGGATATTGGAAAGAAGAGGGCTATGGTGTTATGGAGATTGCTATCGCTTAGTACAGCATATTATTATTATTATCAATGCCAGTGAATTGCAAGGAACTTATAAATAGATGTTGAAGGTTAACTGAAGCAGCTTAGTTTTAATTGAGGATCTACGCAGTCATTATTGAGGGGTGTGCAACGGTTTCAACTGCGGTTGTTACGTTGAAGGTTGGCACAGCTTGGAGTATAGTGGTTATTCCGTGCGACCTTGCCTGGCAAGTATATTATTAGAGAATTGGCGAGTGATTTTTACACTCTCGTTTGGCGAAAGTGTTACTCTGCGTATGGTAATGTAGCCATGTTATATGAATGCTGCGTCAACGAGTAGTAAGTTGTATATTCCGTTTATTAAATCGATGAAGGCCCATAATGTGTTGTGGAATTATTTGAAGGCCTTAGAGATATGTTACTGTGAGAGGAGACAGTACTTTTGTTGGTAAGTGAATGAAAACTGTTATAATGGAAGGATTTGATCCTAACGCCGTGGTTTATGCGTTGTGTGAACAGCTGTGAAACATATGAGAGGTACAGGTTGTACCATAATTAGGTAGTGTTCCTGGTATTGTATAGAAGGAGTATATTTATTATTATTATTGCTATTTAAATAGAGGGATTAGATAGAAGTTCATTAGACGACAATCTGAACTTGATTGATTGGAATGTTAAGCCATATTTTGACAGATAACCCAGATATTAAAATGATGTTAGTGGAAACCTGAACAATGTTTATGAAAACACTTAAAGACACGTTTATGGTGGTAAATGTTGTTGACATGTATATAGACGTAAATAAGTCATTTTTTTCGTTATTAAGATTTTATTCAATGTAATTTAAAGTAAGTAAATAAGGAGTAGAGTTCAGGGCCATCATGTAAAGAGTAAAAAGTAGTTATTGTAAATGGTGAGAGGTCGTCTCTATTTAAATTCATTTCGGGGGAACATTTTAAATTTAATAACATTTTATTCATAACGATCCTGAAACTTAAGGCACAGTAGGGGGATGCCAAATTTTTTGAAACTCGAACTTTTCATGATTTTATAAAACACGAGCGGTGTCTTGTTAGGATATTACAAGATATTAGTCTGATTATATCATTTGTGTTTTTAAACATTTTATAATTCAGTGATGTTGTGTTTATACTGAATGAACAGCAAGCACGTAGTCTTACGATTGCTTGACTTTATTTTTGTAGAAACTTAGCGTTATGATGTATATATAGTGGGAGGTTAGTAAATGCCATGGGCAGTGTATAGCGTCTCGAACCTGTTTTCATATTTCCTATTTTCCAGTTAAGCCCGAGGTTTATGAGAGTTCTTAAGCTCTAGTTATTGCTGTTATCTGATCCTGTTGAGGATAGACCATTGCATTTAAGAAGAAATATACCAGTTATATGTGTTCAGTGTTTTCAGTGTGCGATATGCCAGTTGATTCGGTAAGTATTTTAACCGGGGTACTGCCAGATACTTCGATCCATTGTCATCCTGGGATTTTGGCATACACTACACTGGGGAATAAGGGCACATATTAGGTGTATACATTTCATTTGGCGGCCCAACTTGTGGGGTTATCGAGTATATTATATAAACCCAATGGAGAAAATGTGTATTCGAGCCATGTTTATTTAGGATAACAATTACGACCATGTTTGAGGCCTGAGAACATGTAAGTGTCATTTTTATTTTACGAGCTTGGTAGAGAATGTTGACACAGTGATAGGATTGTATTATATCACGGAAGGAAGGCTTAGGATTGTGTAAGATTAGCTGACCAACTCTTATAAAGGAAAATGGATATTGAAATTTATAAAAATAGAATTCATTAAGGCTGTGAGACATGCGACTATGAAAGTTGACCAGTGCAGTTGTACCCATGGTTAGTGGTAAGTGGGTTAACATATTTTTAGAAGCCGGTTGAACGACTTTTTTTGTAAGCGTTCCTTAATATAGGGTGTTAGTAAATTTTAGTTGTTTTGTGTTATGATAGGACCCACTATTATAAAGATTAACTGTTCAGTTACGGAAAACTGGATCATAGGCCTGGTATAAAATGAATGGAAGCACTCGTAAATAAGTAAGTATAGGGTGGTATATTGGCTTTCACGGCCGGTGAATTAAAACTCAGCAATTCTTCTAGGTTTGTGCCGTGTCTTGTGTGGGGTTTCGCCCAGGACACCAAGTCAGGCTCATCGGCGGGCTCTTGGTGTCCCCGCCCGGACCCCCACAGGAGTGACGAACTGCGCGCCACCTCCCTTTATATAAGGTGCAACTGCACCACTTGACTACGAGAACTAAAAGCTCAAGCAGCCTTAACCTCCCTATGAAGGCTTCCAAAAAGATGGTATATTGGCTTTCACGGCCGGTGAATTAAAACTCAGCAATTCTTCTAGGTTTGTGCCGTGTCTTGTGTGGGGTTTCGCCCAGGACACCAAGTCAGGCTCATCGGCGGGCTCTTGGTGTCCCCGCCCGGACCCCCACAGGAGTGACGAACTGCGCGCCACCTCCCTTTATATAAGGTGCAACTGCACCACTTGACTACGAGAACTAAAAGCTCAAGCAGCCTTAACCTCCCTATGAAGGCTTCCAAAAAGATGGTATATTGGCTTTCACGGCCGGTGAATTAAAACTCAGCAATTCTTCTAGGTTTGTGCCGTGTCTTGTGTGGGGTTTCGCCCAGGACACCAAGTCAGGCTCATCGGCGGGCTCTTGGTGTCCTGGGCGAAACCCCACACAAGACACGGCACAAACCTAGAAGAATTGCTGAGTTTTAATTCACCGGCCGTGAAAGCCAATATACCATCTTTTTGGAAGCCTTCATAGGGAGGTTAAGGCTGCTTGAGCTTTTAGTTCTCGTAGTCAAGTGGTGCAGTTGCACCTTATATAAAGGGAGGTGGCGCGCAGTTCGTCACTCCTGTGGGGGTCCGGGCGGGGACACCAAGAGCCCGCCGATGAGCCTGACTTGGTGTCCTGGGCGAAACCCCACACAAGACACGGCACAAACCTAGAAGAATTGCTGAGTTTTAATTCACCGGCCGTGAAAGCCAATATACCATCTTTTTGGAAGCCTTCATAGGGAGGTTAAGGCTGCTTGAGCTTTTAGTTCTCGTAGTCAAGTGGTGCAGTTGCACCTTATATAAAGGGAGGTGGCGCGCAGTTCGTCACTCCTGTGGGGGTCCGGGCGGGGACACCAAGAGCCCGCCGATGAGCCTGACTTGGTGTCCTGGGCGAAACCCCACACAAGACACGGCACAAACCTGGAAGAATTGCTGAGTTTTAATTCACCGGCCGTGAAAGCCAATATACCATCTTTTTGGAAGCCTTCATAGGGAGGTTAAGGCTGCTTGAGCTTTTAGTTCTCGTAGTCAAGTGGTGCAGTTGCACCTTATATAAAGGGAGCTGGCGCGCAGTTCGTCACTCCTGTGGGGGTCCGGGCGGGGACACCAAGAGCCCGCCGATGAGCCTGACTTGGTGTCCTGGGCGAAACCCCACACAAGACATGGCACAAACCTAGAAGAATTGCTGAGTTTTAATTCACCGGCCGTGAAAGCCAATATACCATCTTTTTGGAAGCCTTCATAGGGAGGTTAAGGCTGCTTGAGCTTTTAGTTCTCGTAGTCAAGTGGTGCAGTTGCACCTTATATAAAGGGAGGTGGCGCGCAGTTCGTCACTCCTGTGGGGGTCCGGGCGGGGACACCAAGAGCCCGCCGATGAGCCTGACTTGGTGTCCTGGGCGAAACCCCACACAAGACACGGCACAAACCTAGAAGAATTGCTGAGTTTTAATTCACCGGCCGTGAAAGCCAATATACCATCTTTTTGGAAGCCTTCATAGGGAGGTTAAGGCTGCTTGAGCTTTTAGTTCTCGTAGTCAAGTGGTGCAGTTGCACCTTATATAAAGGGAGGTGGCGCGCAGTTCGTCACTCCTGTGGGGGTCCGGGCGGGGACACCAAGAGCCCGCCGATGAGCCTGACTTGGTGTCCTGGGCGAAACCCCACACAAGACACGGCACAAACCTAGAAGAATTGCTGAGTTTTAAGTATAGGGTGTTTGGGAATTGAAAATCGTTCACCCTAGATTGTTATTAATTGAAAATGGTCACCGTAGGTATTCTTATAGACATATGTAGAGCTGCATTTTCCCATTTCTCATAAAGAAGAACAAGATGCCTGCCTACTTGTAGTCAATCCAAGCGATGTTTGGTAAGTTACAGGAGACGCAAAATAAGCTTGATTAGGACATTGAATCCTTACACCAAGGAACCCATCAAAACCATAAACTATTGGAAACCCATTTGAATAAAAATGCAAATGAGATAAGAGCTGAAATAGCTCAAGCAAGGGAAGATTGTAAGAAAAGCAATGATTTCAAAAATAGGTCTTTGAGTGTTTTACAAAATAACTCAATATGTACACAAAACACTTAAGGTGAGATCCCGGGTTCGACTGCTGCCCAGAACACTAGGAAGACAACTCAAACACTTTAAAGAATACCCAGGATACTCTTGCTACATTGCAGACCTCCATAGGGGAACTTCGAGAGTGTGTAGCCATATCAAATAATAATCACACAACCACACAAAATACTTTAGCTGAACTTCAGGCAAGTTCCACTGCCACACAGGAGAAGTTCACACAATTGGTTGCAACAGTTGGGCACAATCCAAACTGATAAGAGTAATGGATTGGAACCACTGAAAGCAACAGTAGAGGTAAGAAATAAAGCGGAGTTAGTGAAGGTTGAAATAGAGATGAATATTGGCAAAGTTGTCAAGGAAAATATTGAGGTTTTAAAGGAAGAGTTAATTATTGAAGGACAGAAGCAAAGTGATGCCGTTACGAAAGAATTGTCAAATAAGCTAGTGTTAGCGGAATACCGTCTTAATAAAGACATAAGTAATGTAAAAGACCATTATGATAAACAATTCAAAGGTATGCAAACTCATAATGAGGCTGTCATTAATGAGATTAAAGAGAAATCGGACTCTGACTTGTTAGGTATGACAACGAAACTTAACGAAGTAGGAACAAAAATTGAGGATATTAAATCAGATTTACAATCACAGATAAGTAGTGTAAACTCTAATATACAAACACAAATTAGCCATTTAAATTCGGATCTTCAAGTGAAGATAGCTGAAGCTAGTACAGGATTGCGACAGAAAATAGATGAAACGGCAAATGATAAGGATAGGTTTGAATTAGAGATAGAACTCATTAAGACTAAACTTAGGGAAGTCAAAATAAAAGAGAATGTCAAACTGTTAGGAGCGAGTTAAAATCCATGGAGGATTAATTGGAAGAAAGGAATAGACCGAGATAAACTCAGCCAATTGGAGGATTCGGAACGGAAGATGATTTTCGAAGAGAAGCGACTCGAACTACGCCTCAGGATAGAACTAGCCATGTGAAGTTTACTACTCCAGAAATCTTTCTAAGTACTGGAAAACAACAAATGAGAACGGAGGGAGACACTAGACAGAATATCACCTATCATCGTAACATTGATCAGAAACCCAGACATTTCTCATGTTTACACCTATTGAGTTTATGAATGATGTATACGAATACTTCCAGGATAACCATATTGGGGAAGAGAGACAATTACGAATAGAAGAACGATTCTTAGATCATTACTGTTAACCGTGGTATAGAGCATTCAGATGGACGTTCAGAACATTTGAAGAGTTCGCGGATGCGTTGATAAGACGATACTGGAGTATTGCGAACCAACAAAATCGTAGGACAGAGGCACACTCAAAGACATATGCTAGTACTCATTCAATTAGGTATTCGGCGTACTTTACAACGCAGCTTATGAAATGACAATACCTTTAGCCACCCTTATCAGAGGTAGAATTAGCACAAACGATAGCGAGCCACCTTCCAGATGACATCCATTGATATCTTGCTTCGTCGGGAATTAGCAATCCGAAAGATATGGACGAGCTTCTGAGAAAACTAGAGCACACAAGCAGAAGTATCAATACGTCAGGGAGAAATACCCGAGCCGAACACAGAGAGATTAATACCGTGACGATTGGTCAAGTCCAACAGACAGATAATCCATCCAGAAGAGAAGGCAATGTAGGACCTATTCGTGAAGAAAATTACTAACGTCGGAATTTCAATAACAGTGAAAATAGGCCTAGAGATAACAGGCCGTATCAGCGATACCAAGGGAATAACGAGTCATACCAAAGATATAGATACAACAGAAATAATCAATATCCGCGAAATAATAATGGGAATTTTCAATGAGACAATCGGAATACTCAGGGATATGTTAGATACAAGAACTGGAATGATCGGAACTACAATAGACCGAATTATGAAGAGAGACACAGAGAATCTCAGAAGTAGGTTAGAAATTTGCGAAGAAAGAACGAAACACAAGGGACGGAAGAAAATCGACCCAGAAACGAAGATTCGCAACCGAGTACATGTCGACAGGTGGCCAATGAAGAGGGCTGCTCTGAACAAAAACAAACTCCGATGAACAAACGGAAGTAGGAGGCGAGGATTTTACACTAACTGATCAATACATTATTAATGAAATCCACCAAACCACCGATGAGGACTTGTTGTTTGAAGAAGAGAACCCTAATAAGTAGAGAGCTGTATTGTTACCCATAGTAGACATTGTTATTGAAGAGAAAAATTTTAAAGCATTGCCGGGCACGGGAGCTTCCGTATCAATTATATCAGCACAAATATATGAATGCATTAAAAATAGTGATGTCTTTACTTCGATGCCTGTATCAGCAGTGAAAGTAAGAGGAATTTTCCAAGATAAATCGGTCAAATGCAAAATTCAAGCTCTTATTGAATTTAAGATTGGAGAACGCATCAATGAGCACATATTTTTTATTTTTGATAGAATTAATTTCGATGCAATCCTTGGAATTGACTTGATAGTCAAAGTGAGATCCATCATCGACATGAAGAACAGAGTGATTAAGTTTAATTGAACCACAGACATTGGAGAATCTGGAATGAAGGAAAAGGATAACATTCCAGATATGGAAAGCAGAGAAACGATACTGGAATATATCATTAGTGAAGCTGAAGCGGAATCTAGTCATTATGCAATGAAGATTGAAAGTTTTGCCGAGATAGAGGAAACATTTCAAGATTTGATTATGGAAAATAAAGAAGTGTTTGATAATAAACCTGGACTCATAAAAGGTTTTAAATACCTGAAAAGATTGACTGTTGATGCACCTTATCAAAGGAAACCATATCCTATTCCTGAGAAATATCATTCTCAAGTAGCAGAAATTATGAAGAAAATGGAAAAGGATGGCACTGTGAGGAAGCAGACAACGTCTTATATCAACCCTATTACAGTGGTTAAGAAGGTAAACGGCCTGTTGAGGCTTTGTTTAGACATTCACAGGGTCAATAGCTTGATATTGCCAGAAAATGACAGACCACTTAAGATTAGATAGCTGTTAAGGCAGTTTAGGGTAAAGTCATGTTTCTCAAGTATTGGTCTTACCGCATCATTTTAACACATCGAGTTGACAGAGGACAGTAAGGCATACACAGGCTTTCTGCTTGATCAGACTAGATATGCTTTCTGTATACTTCCATTTGGGATTATTAATAGTGGACCTGCGATAATTAGATCCCTGGATGGCAAACTGAGAGACGAGGTAAAGAAGAACGTCATTTATTATGTTGACTACCTCATTATATCATCAGCTACAGCGGAAGAACACCTGGTTCATTTGAAAATGATATTCGACAATCTACGGGATGAGAACATCAAAGTTAATTTTTATAAGTGCCATTTCTTCCACGAAAGGATAAATTCCCTTGGACATACGATTGATAAAGATGGATATCATCCGAACCAAGAGAAGATTGAAGCGATCTTAAATTTTCCTAAGCCCACTAAGGTGAAGAAAGTAAGAGAGTTCGCTGGAATGTGCCAGTATTTTGTTTCAAATTGTCCTTGATACTGAACCCGCTGAGCTATGGTTCATGTGATATTTTTTATGACAGAACATTTATGCTGGGATGTTGTACCTTTGAACACACCCAGGAAGCCACGTGGAACTGAGAGCTCACGCGATACTCTTTGAAGTAGCGTTGAATCGCACTTTTGACTTAGGTGAGAACTGCTAATTATTCATCTGAGGTCTTATTAATTAATTTTATTCTTTCACAAGACTCAGAATATTCCATTTCGTCATGCTACATTATTAAAACATTTTTGAGAATGATATTTTAGCTTCAGGTAAGATAATACCCTTGCAGATACACAAATAGGAACGTAAGTAGTCGCTCAACGACTTCGGTTTGACGACCTACTTCCTTGAGACACCCAGTGCCTTGCACTACGTCTGCAGAATCCGCCCAGTACAGGCGTGTAATTGTTTTTGTCCTGTAAGACATAGAAGAATATCCGCTTGTTAGCGTTGAATTGGTTATCAGGTGCCATCGTGCACTGGCATATTGTAAAATACTGGTATTTATGCACAGTGAGCCACAGAAACATATTGAAGATAATTATTGGCAAGTATTAGTGAATTATATAATTTTACCAGAACACCACATTTTAGTACCCACGTGTTTGTGGAGGGCCAAATGCCTTGTGGAAAATATACAGGTAAATGTGTTGCAACTACTTCAAATAAGTGTGATTACGATAGTGTAACATATTTGGATTGCCAGAGTGAAGTTTTTATTTCCAAAACGACGTACATTTTACCGATGCTGCATGATAGAAAAGTAGCGTCATTAGCACGTGCAGAATCATAGAGCAGTGCTAGCTCACGTATCTATTCACATCCACGAAATTAAGGCTGTGTTATCAATTACTATCAAAGCCTACAACATTTACGACGAACATTATATTTTTGGAAAGTGAAAGAATGAATTTCATAATTTATTTCACCGTCAACGTGACCAGACTATTCCACACCATGCTTGAATCAGTCATCATGGGCTAATACCATCCTGGTATGAGGGTGATGTTTCTACGAGAACTAGCATGATGGTGGAGCTTGCAGAACCGAGGACGAGAAGGAAGGAATCCAAGATGCCATTTCCAGGCATATCCAGCATATTCACGGAGTTGTCGACAGGGACGAATCGAACCCTGGTCTTTGGAGGAGTCCAGATGGGAATCCTGATGAGGATAATACCGTTCCAGAGATCCAGAGAGGAATTTGTACAACCCTGGTTATTGAATAGAGGGCTGAGTGATAGCTTCTCCATGTCGTGAGTTTTTGGACATCCCTTCTCTTGTTCTAGTTCTGGTGGTATATTAGATTTAATGTAGTTTGTGAATCAACCACACTCTGTGTCAGCCATTTTTCTAGGTAGGGGTTGTATCTAGTTTAATTTAATGTCATTTATTTCAGTATAGTGAGACACCCTTGGGTCTGACATTTTGGTTAACCCTGGTGCAGCTTGATGAACGTCGTAGAACGTCAAAGCCTATCTTTTGCTAGATGTGATCGTAATCATTCGAGGCTATTTTGTACAACACTGTTTGGGGTGATTTTTCAAGTCTTTGCTGACTTTAGTTATGACAATCAGATGTCATGGTTATTTCTTTAACTGCATTCTTTGCAGCCAGTTTTGATACACCCCTGACTTTCGTTAGGACAGTCGTATCAGTTAGGCAATCGACTGTAATTGCCAGTTTTGTAAATGCATTATATTTTCATTTTGAATAAGCTCAGAAGCTATTCTTGGTCAAGTTTGAACCTAACGATTAGAAGGAATGTTTCGTTGCCTAGCATCGAACTCAGTTCCCAACGTATATTTAAGCAGATCCTTGTATGGAATCTGCGCCGCAATTATCATTTTGCTTGTGTCATGTAAGACACGTTTTTATTTGATGTTGTACTAGCAACTAGTGAATTGTATTTTGAGAGCAAAGAGCTCCAGTAATTGTAAGATTACTATCATTTAGACGTCTTTGGTAGAAAGACGGAATTATATTATTCTATTCAGATTTATTGCGTGTCTTTTATACACGGATTCTTTAGAGGTTCATAACCCATGGTAAAGCTTTTTTATGAACAGGCCAGATGTATAGTTTTATTTTGATTAAATCGCCGGCCTTGAATAATGTGTGTTTTGTGTCGACCGAACGCAGGAATGTGGTAGCCTGCTGGTGACATAAACTGGTTTTGTAATCCAGTGCCCTTGAGAGCACGCTTCATTTGTTTGTGAGACAGGACTACTTTGACAAGAGACAGAATGCTTGTAGTATTCGCTCTTTCTTTCATTGCAACTTAGCTTATGTAACCCAGTTTTCAACCCTGTCTCAGATCATATGTTTTATAGATTGCTTTTTGTTAGTTGTGCGCACTTCTTGCGTGTACCGTTTTGACGTGTACAATTAGGTCAGGTTTTCTATAGTGAGTTGTAGGCGACCCTGTTAAATGCAGGAATTTATTGTATGAAGGTACTTGTGATTACCTTGTCCGGGAGGGTTCCCGTTGACCAGATGTTATTGGAAGGTAACTGTTGTGGACAGGCCTATGCCAGAGTTATTGAATGCGAGCTTTGCGCCACTGGTAACCCGTATTATTGTGTGTCCGAGTTGTTATTGCTCGTTGATCTTATTCCGACTGTTGAGTCGAGGCTTTTTGGTGGAGAATGATCTCAGTGTAGACACTCCGTGCCCGAGCTATTGTCAGTATTATTCGCCATAAACCAACGATAAACCTAAACCGACAACTTAATAATAAAACGCATAACTTTGGTAAAACAACAGCTAACTACTGAATTCTTTCTATCTAACTTTGTTCTGTTGCATTTTGGAACTGTTGACATAGCCGTGCAGTTGAAGGTAATTTCCTTGTGTGGAAATGACTAGGACAGTTGACACTTTTGTAGCGACTTGAAGCATGCGCGAACCTAGAGTTCGTAGCTTGTGGAGCTCAGGCCATGCGATGTCAGACGTGGTCTCAACTACGCATTCCGTCACCGTAATTACACACGTTAGATGACTATGGCTTACAAAGAGTAAACCAAGATGTAGGCAGGAATGTAATAAAGATTTGTGTCTATTTCATTACTTATTTATGATGTACAAGTGTGTAAATCCTACATGTTACCTCATTGTGTGCTGATAGCACGTAGTTATTAAGAATCATTAAATGTTTTTCATGGCTGTACACTTAGATTTGTTGTAATTGTTTTCGATTACGGACGTCATCGCCGTAAATTTTGTTATTAACTGTTAGGACTTAGCTAGATGATTAACGTTAAATGTAAATGTGGAAATGGTATCATCCTAACTTAGATTTGTTTTGCTACCCTGTTAAATGTAAATTCTGATATTAGCTTAATCTTGTAACTTGAACTAGGGACTTGCGTCATACCATTTTCCTAGTGTTGCTGTTGTTGCTTTATTATTGTGAGATAGATCTTTCGCGATGGTTTTCCGTAACTTCTCAGGTAGGGACCTGCTCTTTATTTTCTTTTGTTTATTAGTTTGCTGACTAGCCGATCATAACTCTCCGAACTAGGCTAGGGGCTTGTGAATTTTAATAAATTTTCACGGTGTTTTTCTTAAGTCTGGATGTTTAATTTCTCAGTCTAGTTTTTAAGGTGAACCTTTCCTTAGACAGTCTATGACCATCGTCACCATGTACCACGATCCCCGTGGACTACAGTGTCTCGTGCCGCTCAGCCTATTAGGAAGTTCACCTGATCCTCACGGTAATTTTATTCGACTTATGGGATGTTAGGAAAGTCATCGTGGTTGTTGACTCGACTAACGGTCTCAATACTCAGAAATAATGTCACCGTTATATGAACTGATGAAGAAGAACAATAGATGGCAATGGAACCAGGAAACGGAGGCAGCGTTTGAAAGAGCTAAAGAAATGCTGAGGAATAACATCAAGCTTGAATATCCAGATTTAAACGCATATTCTACACATTAGTGCTGTGTTATACCAACTTGACGAAGAGAAGAAGAAGCACAATATTGCTTTTAGCAGTAGGAAATTGAGACCTCAGGAAGTCAATTATTTTAATACAGAGTTGGAGGCTCTGGCTTTTGTGTCAGCACCCCAACAATGGAAGGAAATACTGATTAGTCATCAGATCGTTATCATCACAGATCAAGCCACTTCAATTCATCTTACAAACTGATCTCTCAAGTGATAGACTAATTCGATGGCCATTGTTCCTGCAACAATTTAATCCTACAATTATCCATAGACCTGGGAAGGATAATATTCTTGTAGATGTCCTATCTCGTAATCCAGTGGAGAATATTCGATTAAATATTGTAGAATTGGAAGACGAAGATAGAGATCATGTGAAGACTGTCAGAAAAGTAAACATGTATCTGAATTATTGAAAGGTAAACCTAGGTGTATTATTCCAACGAAACTGAATGGACTATTCGCATGTTACATTTTTGGTCCATGTCCGAAGGGACAGCGGAGTAATCAGTACCTGGTAGTCTCTATCGATGTATTTTCGAAATTGGTAATTCTGAGTCCAATGCAGAAGGCAAATTCGAACAATGTTATTAACCGTATTGAGCTAGACGTGATTCCAGCAGCGGGGAAACCTGAATTTTTAATGACGGTTCATGGAACTCAATTTACATCGGTGGAGTTCGGAGACACTATGGAAAGCCTAGGAATTAGGCATGTATTCAGTAGTGTGCGATACCCAGAATCCAATCCAGCTGAGAGGATTATGGCCATTATTGCAAGTTTCTGCAGGATATATTGTTCGTAAAACCATCAAGGTTGGGTAAGGATTGCTCCCATAATCCAAGACTGCATCAATTCGACGGTTCATGAGAGTACAGCGGACATTCCATCAGTCTTTCATCTTAACAGAAAACCAGAGAGACCATGGGAGAATCTATTCCATATTCCAGAGGACCCTGAACCAACGAGAGACGCCAGGATAGAGGTGGAAAGGGAAAATTTGCAGAGAGCAGTAGACAAGAGGAAGAAGAGGACTAGAGGAAAACGTTTTAGTAAATCACTGAAAAGAGGAGATCTCATATTAATAAGAAAATCCACTAAAGCAGATGTTTCTAAGAAAATATATGTCAAATTTAGTAGATTATTTCGAGGTCTGTGTATGGTAGACACAGTCTACGAAAATAACTGCTACCATATCGCTGATATAGAAGACGAGCAGTTGATTGGAAAAATTTAATGCAAAGAATTTTTGATTCTAAAAGAAGATAATGTAATGCACAAATTCGTGTCCAAATTGAGTCTAAGATAACTGGAATTACAAAAGTATTTCTTACTCTTTTGTTAAATTGGTTAAGAGGGAAATGTATCCGAATTCGTGGTATGAGATATGCCAGACCCATATGTAAAATCTAACCAGGGAGTATTGCAATTTGATTCAGATTGGAAAGTGGACACTAGACCGGTTCTGACACAGAGAATCGTAGTGAGAAGGTGTTGCACAATAAGAAGATTATTAGCTGAAAATAATACAACTAGGAAAAAGAGTTGATTTGATAGGTTATCCTGTGAGATATACGACCAGCTACACGAGAAAAGTTGAGCGGAGGTGATCGCTTGTTTCTAGGGGAAGATCACGTGATGACTAGAAGCAATGGGCGAATTTAATGAAGCAATTACCATTTTAGCAATTATGCTAATTGAAGTACTTATAAGAAATTTAAGACTGGAAATAATTGGACATAATTATTTAATAAATTATCAGGAAGGGTTCTCCTAAGGTAATTGTCGCCCAGTGACTGGAATTAATTATATTAAGTCCAAGCCATGTTTAAGCGCGAACACGGGGTGTTATGCTTTGTTCTAGAAGCCGGGAGAAGGATTAGACGCCATTGTGGTTCAGATTATTACTGTGACATTCGAGCTGAGCAGACGTACGATCTGTAGCTCCGCGCGGTGCGCGAGTGAAATGCCTAAGTGTGAATTGGGGAAGATAAGGCAGTGTTTCAATGCTAAACGTTTATATATGTACGTGAAAGTGCCGAGTGAGAAGCACGAGGATTTTGGTATAATTTGAAGATTTTTAACGAAGTATTTCTGGTGAAGGCATTGTCTTTGTTAGACAAAGGATCGTCTTTATGTGTCGTGAAGCGCGGTTGTGAAATAGACAAAGGAGTGAAGAGAAGTGTTCGCGCTGTGTATAAAACTGTAAATGCATATTGGAGAGATACTTTATTGGAAGGAAAACGTTGTTTGAAACTGTAAGTCCATTTTTATATGTTGTGCAATATGAATATGAAGAACACTATGAACAATTGGTTAAGAGGGATAATTGATTCTACAGGAGGAATTATGATGTCGTGCTAAATAGGTGGAGGGAAATGTAACCTGCATTAAGGTCGTGAGAATGCTTTATATTTTATATTAGTAGAATATTATGTTTTATAGCAAGTGAATTGCAACGACTTTGACATTTATTTTAACATCTTTGAAGGATGTGTTTTGGAAACAATTTGACTGTATTGAGATCGTCATTTTGGTCTGGTTAACTATGCAGTTAATCTATAGGAGGGGAAGTTCAGTCCTCGGTTCAACGTTTGATTTAGGCAACTGAACTTTTATTTTTCTGATTAAAATTAAGATTAAGATTTTCGCTACTTATGGATTTTGTGATTTAGGATTTTCTAAATTGAACGATTTTCATGATGAACAATTTCCGCAATTGAACAATTTTTACAATTTAACAATTAACAATTTTCAATTTTCAACAATTTTCACCTTTTTCGAATTTATCTATTTTCGAATTCAACGCTTTTCATTATTGTGATATTTTCACAATTGGACAATTTTTACCATTTGAGATATTTTCTCATTTTATGAATTTCCACCTTTAAAGGATTTTGAATTTGGGATTGGAGATTTTCGATTGGAGATCGAAACCAATTTCCGGATTTCAATTTATTTCAGGATTTTTGTGAAATCCTGATTTAGGATTTAATTTTGAATTTTAAATAAATTCTAATCCCAATTTTTGGATTTTGGATAATTTTGGATTTTGATCTGATTTGATACTCTTAGATAATATTTTATTTCTTTATTGAAAATCGAATTCATCGATTTTATATACGAGCGATCTTAGCTCAAGTTCAAAGTTAGTTGTGATATTAATGTCAGTGAATGATTATCTTGAAAAACAATATGGAATTGTTTTAAATCTAATGAAATCTTAGAAAAGATACACGAGTATTGTCATAGCGTGATATAAAGGACGTATTTGAACAAATATTTCGATAATTGATGGAAATAGTTCATGGAAGTGTAGTACATGTTTTTGAAACTGAATTAAGTTATTGTTTTTTGAACAGAGGTTATCAGGAATTTCACGTCTGGTGTGAAGGACATTGGAAAGGGAGCTATGGTGCTCTGGAGATTGCTATCGCTTAGTATAGCATATTATTATTATTATCAATGCCAGTGAATTGCAAGGAACTTATAAATAGATGTTGAAGTTTAACTGAAGCAGCTTTGTTTTAATTGAGGAACTACGCAGTCATTATTGAGGGGTGTGCAACGGTTTCAACTGCGGTTGTTACGTTAAAGGTTGGCACAGCTTGGAGTATAGTGGTTATTCCGTGCGACCTTGCCTGGCAAGTATATTATTAGAGAATTGGTGAGTGATGTTTACACTCTCGTTTGGCGAAAGTGTTGCTCTGCGTATGGTAATGTAGCCATGTTATGTGAATGCTGCGTCAACGAGTACTAAGTTGTATATTCCGTTTATTAAATCGATGAAGACCCATAATGTGTTGTGGAAATATTTGAAGGCCTTAGAGATATGTTACTGTGAGAGGAGACAGTACTTTTGTTGGTAAGTGAATGAAAGCTGTTATAATGGAAAGATTAGATCCTAACGCCGTGGTTTATGCGTTGTGTGATCATCTGTGAAATATATGAGAGGTACAGGTTGTACCATAATTAGGTAGTGTTCCTGGTATTGTATGGAAGGAGTATATTTATTATTATTGCTATTTATATAGAAGGATTAGATAGAAGTTCATTAGACGACAATCTGAACTTGACTGATTGGAATGTTAAGCCATATTTTGACAGATAACCCAGATTTTAACATGATGTTAGTGGATACCAGAACAATGTTTATGAAAACATTTAAAAACACTTTTATGGTAGTAAATGTTGTTGACATGTATATAGATGTAAATAAGTCATGTTTATTCGTTATTAAGAAAGTATTCAATGCATTTTTATGTAAGTAAATAAGGATTAGTATTCAGGATCATCATGTATAGAGTGAGAAATCTTTATTGTAAATGGTGAGAGGCAGTCACTATTTAAATTCATTTCGGGGGATATTTAAATGTAATAACATTTTATTCATAACGACCCTGAAACTTAAGGCACGGCAGGTGGATGCCAAACTTTTAGTATATAGAATCTTTAATGATTTTATGAAAAACGAGCGGTGTTAAACGAAGCATATTGCAAGAAGTTAGTGTAATTATATCATTTGTGTTGTTAAACAACTTTATAATTCAGTGATGTTGTGTTTATCTTATATATAAAAGTGAAAGTCTGTATGTATGTATGAGGGTGGGTGGGTTGGTTCCGTATACAAATCTACACCGTTCCACCAATCTCAACCAAATTTTGCATACACATAGTTTAGGACCCAGAAGGAACCTCTGGCTACATGAATTTTCGATAGTCTTTCTCATTCTTCTGATTTCGGCCCTTTTGCACTCAAGCACAGGCTAATCAAATCATAAAATATACTCATGAAGGAATGGCAAGATAGATAGTTTCCATGGCCGTTTGGATGCCAGTTGCGCTCTGCACTACCGGTATAGAAAATGAGCATCTTTACTTGAAATCCCGTTAGTTACTCACCTACTCACACAGCACTGCCAACCGAGTTTAGCATAACAAAGACTTGACACTATCTTCTACTATATATTTGTCAAATACCACTCACTCACTCACTCACTCACTCATTCATTCATCACGAAATCTCAGAAACCACCGAACGGATTGGAATGAAATTTGGTTTGTTGCTTCTACAAGGGCCACAAGTGCCCACTAAGAGAGGATTTTTGTATATTCAGGTTCTAAAGGGGTGTTAAGGGGGTGGACCTGCATTTCATTGAATAGCAATATCTCCCGATTGGTTTCATTGGGGGATGTGATATTCGGCACATAAACTCATCATAAGAAGACACGAGTCTGAGGGTTTTTCGATGTGGCGTATATTATGAGGTGAAAGGGGGTGAAAAGTGGGGGTTGAAAGATTCCTAACGGAGCGTGTATCTCTTAAACGACATAGGCGAGGAGTTTGAAACTCGGCGGAAAAAAATCAGCATAAAAGTAAGTAAATATGTGTTTGACCGTTTTTTTCATAAATCCAATTTAAGGGGCCCATGGGGAGGGGTGAAATTCTGGGGGGGGGACAGGAAAGAAAGTGTCCTAACTGATTGACTGACTGACTCACTCATCAAACTCAGGGGGAAAAAACTGCTTTAAAGTAAGTAAATAGCTGTTCGACAGTTTTTTTTTCATAAATCAAATTTAAGGAGTTCATGGGGAGGGGTGAAATTCAGAAAAAAGAAAATTGAAAGAAAATGTCCTGACTAACTCACTCACTCACTCACTCATCATCGCCCAGCCAAAATTATGGAAGTTGGAAACATGACAGTTTGGGGATATGTTAATTGTATATCAAAACCGTCTACTAAGGGAGGAATTTCGGATATTCAGGTTCTAAAGAGGTCTTAAGGGGGTTAAACCTGCATTTCATTGAATAACAATATCTCCCGATTGGTTTCATTGGGGGATGTAATACACGGCATATAAACTCATCATTAAAAAGTAAGAAGACACGTTTCTGAGGGTTTTTCGATGTGGTGTATATTATGAGGTGAAAGGGGTGAAAAGTAGGGATTGAGAGATTCCTAATGGAGCGTGTATCTCTTAAACGACATAGGCGAGGAATTTGAAACTCAGCGGAAAAAAATCAGCATAGAAAATACGTAATTATATGTTTGACCGTTTTTTCATAAATCCAATTTAAGGGGCCCATGGGGAGGGGTGAAATTCTGGGGGGGGGGGGAACAGGAAAGAAAGTGTCCTAACTGATTGACTGACTCACTCACTCATCAAACTCAGGGGGAAAACTGCTTTAAAGTAAGTAAATAGCTATTCGACAGTTTTTTTGATCAATCAAATTGAAGGGGTTCATCGGGAGGGGTGAAATTCTGAAGAAAAACAAATGAAAGAAAATGTCCCGACTCATTCACTCACTCATCATCGCCCAGCCAAAAATATTGAAGTTGAAAATATGGCATTTTGGGGATATGTTCGTTGTATGTCAAAACCGTGCACTTAGAGAGGATTTTTGGATATTCAGGCTCTAAAGGGGTCTTAAGGGGGTTAAACCTGCATTTCATTGAATTACAATATCTCACGAGTGGTTTTATTTGTGGATGTGATACTCGGCATATAAACTAATCATTAAAAATAAGCAGACATGTGTCTAAGTGTTTTTCGATGTGGTGTATTATTATGAGGTGAAAGGGGTGAATAGTGGGGGTTGAAGGATTCCTAACGGAGCGTGCAGGCCTATCTCTTAAACGACATAGCCGAGAAATTTGAAACTCAGCGAAAAAAATCAGCTAAATAAATAAGTAAATCGGTGTTCGACGTTTTTTTTCATAAATTAATTTAAGGGGCCAATGGTGTGGGGTGAAAGTCTTGGGGAAAAAAGGAGAGAAAGTGTCCTAACTGACTGACTAACTCACTCATCAAACTCGGAGGAATAAGACAGCTTAAAATAAGGTAATAGGTGTTCAAGAGTTTTTTCATCAATCCAATTTAAGGGGCCCATGGGGAGAGGTGAAATTCTGGTAAAAATAATTGAAAGAAAATGTCCTGTCTGACTCACTCATTCATCATGCCCAGCGAAAACTATTAAAGTTGGAAGAATGAAATTTTGGGAATATGTTCGCTGTATGTCGAAAACGTCAACTAAGGAATGATTTTTGTTTATTCGGGTTTTAAAGAGATTTTAAGGGGGGTAAACGTGCATTTCATTGAATAACGATATCTCATGAGTTGTTTCTTTGGGGATGTGATATTCGGTATATAAACTAATCATTAAAAATAATCAGACATATATCTAAGGGTTTATTGATGTGGTGTATATTATGAGGTGAAATGGGTGAAAATTGGAGGTTGAGGGATTCTTAACGGAGCGTGTATCTCTTAAACGACATAGGCGAGCAGTTTGAAATTCGGCGGGAAAAAACAGCTTAAAATACAAGTAAATAGGTGTTCGACCGTTTTTTCATAAATCCAATTTAAGGGGCCAATGGAGAGGGGTGAAATTCTGGGGGAAAAAACAGGAAAGGAAGTGTCCTAACTGACTCACTTACTCACTCATCAAACTCAGGGCGAAAACAGCTTTAAATAAGTAAATAGGTGTTCGACCGTTTGTTTCATAAATCCAATTTAAGGGGTTCATGGGGAGGGGTGAAATTATCAAAAATAAATGAAAGAAAATGTCCTGACTCACTCACACACTCATCATCGCCAAGCCAAAGTTATTGAAGTTAGAAACATGATATTTTGGGGATATGTTCGTTGTATGTCGAAAACGTCCACTAAGGAAAGAGTTTTGAATATTCAGGTTCTAAATAGGTGTTAAGGGGGGGTAAACGTGCATTTCATTGAATAACAATATCTCACGAGTGGTTACTTTTGGGGATGTGATACTTGGCATATATACTAATCATTAAAAATAAGCTGACACGTGTCTAATGGTTTTTCGATGTAGTGTATATTATGAGGTGAAAGGGATGAAAAGTGGGGGTTGAAAGATTCTTAACGGAGCGTGTATCTCTTAAACGACATAGGCGAGGAGTTTGAAACTCGGAGGAAATCAATCAGCTTAAAAATAAATAAATAAATAAATAAATAAAATAAATAGGTGTTCGACCGTTTTTTCATAAATCCAATTTAAGGGGCCTATGGGGAGGGGTGAAATTCTGGAAGAAAAACGTCCACTAAGGAAGGATTTTTGGATGTTCACTCTCATCGACCAACCCAAACTATTAATGTTAGCAGAATGATATTTTGGGGATATGTTTGTTGTGGGTCGAAAACGTCTACTAAGGAGGGATTTTTTGATATTCAGGTTCTAAAGGGGTGTTAACGGGGTTAAACCTGCATTTCATTGAATAACAATATGACACGACTATGACGCGAGCGAAGCGAGGCTAAAATGAGATGGTGTGTGTCTGTGTATTACTCAATCACGCAAGTACCACTGGTCCGATTTACATGAATTTTACATGGAAGTAGCTGATTTACCTGGTTAACATATAGGTTACTTTTGATTTCAATACTTTGCATTATTTAAAGATGGCGACCATTTTAGTGACGTCACTACACCCTTTGGTTTAAAACTTTCATATTTCCATTTCAAATAAAAAGAGAACGCTAAGAAATAGCAAACCTTAGATGGCATATACGAGGTTTAAAATTACATTTTCTATCCGAAAGGTATCTCCAACCGTTAGCGAGTAAAACCTCAATTTGTGCTATTAACACGGTCAACGCCGAGCGGTGTAGTTGGACAAAATGTTACATTCTTAATCTCCCTCTGCGCAGCACCTCGCCTATCCCCTGTTTTAACTGTCACCTTCACATTTTAATTTATTTATGACGCGTGGCGAAGCACGGGTACTTCAGCTAGTACTGAATAAACAGCAAGCACCTAGTCTTACGATTGCTTGACTTCATTTTTATAGAAACCTAGCGTTATGATTTATATATAGTGGGAGGTTAGTAAATGCTATGGGCAGTGTATAGCGGCTTGAACCTGTTTTCATATTTCCTATTTTCCCGCTACGCTCGAGGTTTATGAGAGTTCTTAAGCTCCAATTGTTGCTGTTATCTGATCCTGTTGAGGATAGACCATTGTATTTAAGAAGAAATATACCAGTTACATGTGTTCAGTGTTTCTAGTGTGTGATATGCCAATTGATTCGGTAAGTATTTTAGCCGGGGTACTGCCGGATACTTCGATCCATCGTCATCCTGGGATTTTGGTATACACTACACTGGGAAATAAGGGCAGGGTACGGGGGTATTTTTTGCCATATACGGCTGTAATAATTATAAACAACAGTGTCTTCAAATTCTTAAGAATTAAGGAAATGTAGGTATGAATGCATTGTGATCAAGTAGACTACTATTACACTGATAATCAAGTTTTCTTCTAAAACGGAATGCTCTTACATTTTATTATTTATTAATGGATACCCGCTATGCGCAGCTGACTTGGATGACCAACTGAAAAGGAATGGGGAGAGCATTTAAATAGAACTCTTGTTTTATCCTCAGACCATTTTGTGGAGAAAGATTTCAGGAACAAGAACTTGTTATATTAATATGTAGATATCTCGTGGTGTAGTTGCTAGCGTTCTTAGCTGCCGCCCTTCAATTTCCAGCTCTGCCAAGACATTTTTATTCTAGTGTGACAACTGAAGCAGGTACACTCAGCCTCGAGAGGCCAAACTGTATTGTTCGAATCCCACCTCAGACATCCTGGGAGTGGTTTCGCACTTCTAATCCAGACGAAATCAGGGATGGATCCTAACATAAGGTGACGACCACTTCCCAATTTAGAAATCACAATTAAACAGATCATCACACACCCAAGTACACGGGGCTACATGTCCACGATTAGCAACAACAAGAACATCTCATTGTGATAAGTACGTATTTACAGGTCATGCTCTAAAAGCACTATCATTGTTGTGTTTTGTGTTGGGACATGGAACATGAACGTAAAATGGCTGTGGTATCATTCCGCTATAATGAACATGATGCAGATAACTTTCACACTCAAATGGAAAGGTAAAAACCAAACAATATGCTTTTCCTTAATGAATGTTGTCAAACAAGATGTCAGAAACAATCAGATATCATTCTCATCAATTTTGGATTGAAAGCAAGCTTGTGGTCAAGATCAAGACGATTATCCTCTTGAACTTACAAATGACTGGAGGGAGTATGTAGGAATTGTATTTTTTGTTACATAGTGTACCCGTCTGATATGCGGTAATACAGTTCATCTTCCGAACTAGCTCATGTCAGGGCGTGTACCATTCATCCCACTGTTTGGCCATGTATTCAGAATGTGAACATAAGGAAGTACAAGCTACTCAAATGACTACAAAACAGTCCACTTTAACCATTACTTTAATTTACTCAAAATCAATAAGACACAAATCAAAACACAACAAACAATGGTGCAAAAATATCACCAATCATGTAAATAATGACCCTTCATTCATAATGACATATTGCTTCATTACTGATGGATACCTTAATGATCCATTTAATTACATTTTACATTAATCCTTTCAGTTAATGTTTACACATTATACCCTTCAAGTATGGATTTTATCAAGTAATTCTCCCCTGAGTCTCCACCTTATCGGGTTTCGATCTCAGGACATTTATGTTGAATTAACAATGCCTCCATTTGGCTGTATATTTAGGTCCTAAACCTTTCTATCTTTATTTTACATTAATCTCTTTCTTCTCCACATATCCCAAAGATAAACCATCTCTCACATTTTATCTGTTACACACTACCATGTGTACCACTACATTACAACACATTCAATTGTAAATAGTTTCATTGTAACCATTGTGCCCCTAAGAATTTGATTTCATGGAACCCGCATTCCGTGGAGTCCAATCCTAGTGATTTTTCTTAACCCGTTTCCATTTCATTCAGAGCAAGGAACCAAATTTCTGCATTTTCCCTATAATGCCTTTATTATTATTATTATTATTATTATTAATATCCGGGAGGAACTATCCGCGCATACTAATAATTATTAGCAGGAATCCACATCTGCTTCACTTTGTTTCATTCATTTGAAACCACAAGATCTAACATTTACTTTACTCTTTCTCATTCAGTGACATATTTATTGCTCTAGCCGGCACTTAGCGCGACCCTCATTAGCTCAACCTCTCCGTCTCAAGGTGAAGCAAGCGGTCCTTCCTACAATAACAAACACGACCTTGTCGTCTGCGGTCTAATCTAGCGTAACACTTCCAAACCATATGTTTCAAACCCCACTACAGCGACCACATCACACATTGAAAATCCAAGCAATTCATTCCTATTCTTTCATTTACTGACTGCATACAGTCTAGTTAACGTATTCATGTTTAGGTGTGCATTATTTTTGGAGGATCGTTCTTTTGCTGTCGGGATTTTTACCTTGTACGTATTCTCAGCCCGTAATGGCTCTAAATAATTGCTGCAGTCGGAACCAAAAAAATATACAATCTGATGCAAGCGCGCAATGCCTTGTCCAGTTGTTTTGCCATCTTACTCGATATTAGGATTATTTCACCATAATTCGGTTATCTGCAACCATAATCATCCACTCAGACTTACCCAATATATATTCCATCACGCGCACCAACGCTGCTTGAGAATCATCAAACATTTCAGTAGTGAGAAAGTACTGTCACTTTGATACATTATAATGGCGTATAAGGCCCGCCCCGGTCAATCCGGCGATTTCCCTGACAGTCTTAACGGTCATCCTATTTGCACATAAACTTAATTCATTATATAGCCCTACCTTGGGGTTACATTTGGTCCAGCCCATTTGGCGACAATAATATTTTAACTTGGATATTCAACTATTTCTCATTTCAGTTCGGTAACCTTGCCAGGATAACGAACCTACTTGTATTATTCACATTACTTTATTCACATTACTTTATTTACCGTAGGACGTTCCTATTCCATTTTCTTTAATTAGGCCTTTATGCCTTTACTTATTCATTCGCTAAGGTCATCTGCATTTAATTACTTTAGTATATTTCAAACGTCCTTGGTTCATTACAACTTTAATCATTTACTTTGATTATGACTTTCAATTACTTCAACTTTTATTTAGTTATATTTCAACTTATATTTATTATATGCCTATCAGCTCATCTGTATTCACTAAGTTGCGCTCAACTTTTATTACATTTACTTGTATATTAACCGTCACTGTTTGAGCTATAAATTCATTTGTTAATTTAACAACGATTTGGTTCCTTCCCTTTATTTAACATTTTAATTCCTTGCGTGCATTCGGGTTTTTATTACTTTCTCATAAAGCATTTATATCATTATGCGACCTCACAATTCCGTCCGTTCTTCACAAGAAGCATTTTTACTAAAGACACATTAACTATCATCACTTTGCACATAGTATTTCACAATGGTATATTTCCAACTTAGGGTGCACAATGGTTCAATACAATATGAAATCATGGGCACTCACCTGCCTCCGGCAGCCATGGTCCTCCTATATGAAAGATTTCGCACAACTTACGAACAATATGGTTAACATGATCAATCTTCTCATAACACACGTAAATTTCACTTGACTACTCATTTTTACACAATTACACATTATACTCCCAATATTTGTGTACACTTGACACAAAAATATATAACCCTTTGAATAATTACTTTGTTACACTTCACACGTACATTTTCTCTTTACTTATTCACTATATAACACTTCACACGTGTTAACCCTTTGGGTTTTGTCCTATTTTATTCTATATTATTTACAATCGATTACACGTTGTGTAATTGTCTTTGTCGCATCTCAGGACTCAAGCGGTGACTTCCGATTCATACCTAGTTCTAGCTGTACGATCTGCCCTGCGACGACTTCTGGATCTGACCCCCTAGGTCTCGAATCAAAGTTCTGTCGTTTTCCCACGGTTTAAACACACCAGTTTATTAACTAAAACTGGCTTCTCTTTGAACATCGTTATGTTGTGAAACTTTGTAATTATCGACCTGTTTCTGACTTGAACAAGGTTCGAATTGTTTATTTGACAATGTTCGGTACTTTTCACTTTTGACTGCGCGTAGTTTTATACTTGAACACGTATTCTATTTTACTTTTGCTACACGGCCCTATAATCTAAATGGCTTTTCTTCAAAGACAATTAGATTCTATTCGGTGCTAACACTAGCGATACTTGTTTCTAGCTATCTTGTTTTGGCTTCAAACGGACCTAACTTTCACGTCTGTCGCGTACTGTTCGTTTTATACTCACAACGTTATGTTTGTGGAGTTCCTTCTGCTTTCTGCGCTTTGGCGTGGTCTCGAACTTACGTACTTGCGATTTTGAAGACTTATAACTTGCTTGAAACTACATGGCCCTCCCTTGAGGTTTCCATGTTCGATGTACAGTACTAGTTGCGTAGAGTCAAGTCCCGTCCCGAACTGACTAACTGACTGAAGATTTAGTATTTTTGGCGAACAGCGTATACTTGCAGACTGGCGGTGCAATTCAGCGTTGCCTACTCACATGCAACTGTAGACTGAATACTCTCTGGCTCTGAGCCTCGCTATTTATTCATAATTCACAAAAAGGATCACTTTGCCTTCCCTCTCCAAATTAACTTCTTAACCGGACCTCTTACGTCTGTAGAAAAAATACATATTCATTCCTCATGATATAAACGTTACATTTCCACTTTGAATTTAGAAAATCAATCACGGAGATTTTTATAAAAAAAAATAAAAGTGCTCCTGCAGTACGTGGGTGTACGTTCTATTTGCCTCCTACTCCGAGAGACGGGCTTGTCCCTCCCACAATGACGTAGGGCTTAGATCGGCACTTTTCTCCTGTGCATAAGTTAAAGATTTTTATATTCCCTAAATTCATAACTCCCAGAGACATTGTGATTAGCGTGCCAAAACATGTATAAATTTTCGTGGTTTCCCAGAAAATAGGTTATTTCGCAATATTACGGTGTTGGGGTGCAATCCAGCGTTGCCAATAAAGTGTTGAGTGAGCTCCGGCGGTGGATCCCTGGTCTAATTACCAGTGTAAAATTTTCCTATGCATGTGTGGGCTTTTAAGTCAGACACAGCTTGCCTCCAATAACTCAGATAGCGGACGTTTATCGTCTTGAGTCATGCGTGAGTTTCAACATCTTGCCTCACTGCTGGCCTGTATGCATCTCAGAGTCTTATGAATATTATATCTTTACATGACCAAAACTATCATAGGTTCGACCCCCTGTCCCCATCAAATGGGTACAATAGCAAACGTTTCTCAATCCTCATAAAGGTATTCGTGATTCCCTATCAATCGTATGTAAAGACAGGTACCAGTAATGTTAAACTAGGAAAAGTAACACATCAATTAGTATAAATGATTATGAGTTGTGTTTAAATGTGAGGGCCTATTCCAGACTTCAGTTGTCCATGTCATGAATTATCTGCTATATGTTTTTCGAATTCTAAATAAATTGTACAAAACCAAGTATCTCTTGTTTCCTTTAACGCTACTGTAATTAAGTAATGCCTAAATACCATGCCATGGTAAATTGTAACGTCACACACCAAATTTGATTGTTGCGTATTGAAAAATGCAAGCTGTGGGCGGCAAGGTGAGCAATGCTGTTAACTCCCACCAAGAGATGGCACTGTGATCACTGTCTTGCGGTGAGCGCATGCGTTTACGTCGGAGTTTCCGCTATTATCTTTATAAGCTACTTGTTATTTGCTTCTGTCTGGCCGAAAATTACTGCTTGTACTACAAGCAAGGGGGTCTGGGGCGTTATGTTCGTTTTTGGATGTAAAGCCTTCAAACACAAGGAATCGAGCGGAGCGAGTGCAGCATAAAACCAAAACCAGACGGAACCATTTGCGTGGAGTTGGCAACGTTTTATTTACCCTATAAATCACACCCACAGTAGCCAATACAACTGATATTTCACTTTATAAGTCGTGTGATAAAAAGGGAATGGAGGGTGGGTTATGGACAGTGGAGGATAAAACATCTTTCAGGACATCATTTCCACAATTATTATTCATCATCACACAAGGTATTTCGGCTAGTTTAAGTTATTTCGTACTTGGTTCCCCACTCCCGAAGTGCTACCGAAACTCTTGTAGTTCGTTTGGGCTACCTATCCTGTTACCACTTAAATTTCATGGCAGAGCCGGTAACCAAACCCGGATCTCAGGAGTGTTATCCTATAGGATAATCGCAATGTATAACATTCAGAAACGTCATCATTTTACAAACAGTCTCTGCTGAGTTTTAATCGATATAAGTACACTAGACGATTCTAGTTTGCGGTGAAACAACTGATGAATAAATAATTATATGGAAACTGACGCCATTCTGAATCTGCATGTTTAGCATGACTAGCAAAGGAATGCCACTATAATCTACAAATTGATACAGGGGATTTAAAAAGCGTTGTCCTCATCTGGCAAGATAACACAAACTATACTAAATTTTAAAATGTCTGTGAAAAGAAATTCTCTGAGAATTCTCTTGTGGACAGTAGATGACATCGTATAATTCCAATTTGCAACTCAAACTATCACTTGGGGCACTGCGGTCGGTCCAACATAGCCGGGATAAGTAGGATATAAAGAATACGAATACATGATTGCTAGTGTCCTGTTATAATCAGTAAGTTTGATCCCTAAAATATTGACAGTGTTATTTAATTTGTGTGTCCCATTGTCTTTATGTGTGAAAGCTGTATTATCAAGCATCGCTTGTCTGCTCGGATTTGTTTTTGTGCCTTGTATTATTACCAAGTGAAAAAGCCTTAATCGACATCAAGAATATTGAGTAATAACGCGATATTTTCATTTCATATAAAAGCAACTCGATTTTACTTTTATTATGAAGCCAAGTTATAAGGAGGTGTGGGGAATAATTACTGTGATCGCCCACCCAAGAGTTTGTCTGCTACCACTGCATTATAAGGCAGGTAAATTCCATGAACCGTGAAGGGGCCACGAGATCAAATTTCTAGGCTGAGATTCAGATTTGAAATGTTTCCAAGTTTAACGTTGCATAAATGAGATTCTATTGACGCTGGATATTGACACAAGAAGCAGAGTCACGTGATGAGACAGGCCGGCAGCACAGGTTTTCGGATGAAAATGAGCGACTCAGTCTAAAAATAGAACACAATATAGTATAAATTGCCACGTGCAGCAAACAAAATAAAATAAAAACTGGAGTGTGTCACGGCACGAGGCGATTACTGCTTTGTGGTCACTTGACCCAACGAAGTCGTTAGAGTAAAATAATTGTTACAGTAGTACCAGAAGAAATATTATTACACTTAGAATAGAGGAAATTTCCATACGAAAATTATTATGTTATTATTATGGATTGTTAAGATTGGAAGTATTTGAGAAAATATCACGGTTTTCACGAAGCGTGAGCGCCAAATTTCTTTCATGACGAATTGCGCCATTTCAGGAGAGGGTTTTTAATCTGGTTCTTTGAAGGAGTTAGACGTATTGTTGAATTCGAGTCCAGGCTCGGTCCTGTGAGATTATAATGGACGGCGGATGCGAGTGCACCGGCTGTGAAGGTTTTGAGGAAGGGCGCACTAGCAATTTGTGGACTTATAAAATTTTCAACTCTGTGAAGTATAACATTGTTCCAGTCGAGGACTTTGACATTTTCCACTAACGTGAATCTACTATGAAGACCGAGTGACATTGTTGAACTTTGTAAATTGAGTTCATATTTGAATTGTGTATTTGAACTTTTTGGAAGGTGAAATATCACGAAAATTCTACAGAAATATAAACATAATTTTCAACGAGGGATTTTGAATAAAATATCACAGTAATATTGTAACGCCGCTAGTTTCGTTACTGATGTGCCCAATTGGACACGGCTGACTGGCATCGAACTGGGGTCTTTATAAAGGAAAGATCAGGTCAATGATTTTTCTAAGAATCGAACCATTGATCTCTGAGGAGGAACAGCCACAATGAACCCGAGGAGCAATGAGATAATTACAGTATATAATGATAATAATAGCTTAATTCCACGTCCAGAACGGGAATTTTAGGCAATAAAAGTTGGAATATTGTGTAAAATGCAAGGCAGTATACGAACATGTTAGCGAGAGCTACAGAAACAGAGCCAACTTGACATTTTGACAAAGTGAAGTTGAAAGTGGGCGGTGTAGACGTGACGCCAGTGCACTATTTCTTGGCGACACTGGAGTGAGAAGACCGTGATTAACGACGAAGGAAACCCCCGCTGGACAAGGCAGAACAGTAGAGAGGGGAGAGTCATCAAGACAAATTAATTAATTACTGCCAAATGAAGCATTCTAATGGAATGAGACTTACACCTAGAGACTTCTATTCGAGGAGAGGTAATTTAGGGGAATTTGCACACCTAAATTAAAGCCTGTATGTGATTATGAGCATATTCACACACGTACTGCGGAGGGGCATTGGTCAGTCCCTTAGCAAGAGGGGATTCCCTCGAGATAGCGACACCAAGCTATGGAGGAAATCAATTAATTTTAATTAATTGAACGAAAGAATTGCCAGCACGCAAGTGGATCTGGAACCTCCATGAATAGACGAGCAATAATCACGCTTTACCTTGTCAGTAAACGCGATATTTAAGAAAAGAGCCGCTCCTGAAATTCAAGAGGACTACTTTTCGCCAGAAACCTTTATATGGGGGAAGAAGAAGAAGAGAGTCAGTTCTTCTTGACTCAACTTGTGGGACGACATGCTGCCCAACCACGCGGGAAAAGTGCGCGAAATATATAAGTAGTTACGTTCAGTATCTTTGTTATGAACAATGAAAGGCGCATTATGCAGCATAATACAAGCAATTCTGCATTAATATTACAACCAGTCTACAGCAGACATATAAGCAGGCAGTATACGCGACTAGTAATCAGTACAGCGTAGAGATATTGCAGTATGATTTTTATAGACAATGAACTTATCCACAGAAAGTGTTACGATATTTAAAGTATCACATATAATTGTAACGAATACTGCAGATTACGGGAGCCTGGAAGGTATCACAAGTATTTGTGATTTATAATTGAGCAACACTGCGCGATAGGAGATAGAAGTTGTAGGAGACGGGAGATGAGCACACATACGCGAGGTAGACTTTCGGAGGAGACAGGCGGTTGTCAGAATTTGGCTGCGTCGCATCTCTGAAGTCATGCAATAGTGAAAAGCCCAGCAAGGCTCCGTGTGTAAATTATTTATAAAGTTATTTTAAAAGTGATCATTAATAGTATATATATTTGTGTGTTAAAATAATGTATGGTGTTTCAAAGTGTAAAATGCCGGTATTGCAAGATGCAATTACCATGTGCAAACCATATTCAATTTTTCGTGTGAAAAGTGTCACGATGGCTTAGAAGTAAGCAAAATGGTGGGCGAGTTGCTGTCATGTTGGACAAACCCAGCCAAAATGAAAGTGAGTACCATCCAAATATGTTAATATGATTTAATAGCTCACCATACAACATGTCATTTCCTCAAATATTAATAATTAGCAGTCATTTGTATACGAGCTCACATCCCTCGTATTTTATAGATATATGGCTTTGAGGATGATAAACTTACGACCATTTAGGCGTAAGACGTTGATGAAAGTAACGGTAACGTTAAATAATAATAATCTAAGGTCGGTGTCAATGATAAATGTAAAAATCGGCATATTGATGCCTATAGAACGTGCAAATGGTGTCATTCCGATGAAAGAATACAGTTTTATTATGAAAAGTGAGAAAGAGAGATGTAATCGCGAGATAAAGAGAGTTTTTCAGTGTCATTGACATATTAAATAATGTTAAATGCTACATGGTTGTATTTGAGAGCCATTAAGGTAGTTAATGTAAGTGCCAGTAAATTAATACTTGTTTTAGAGCCACGAAAAACCTTGGTTTATAAGTAAATGTATGGAAGACATGAGTGCTTTATGAATTGAGTCATCTGAAAGAAATATTGTTTTAGCCGCTACCAGCGAGCATGTAACGTAGAATCAAGAGATTTGCGTCAATAATTGCAGGGACCACCCAAAATAGTTCGCGCCAGTAAATTAATACTTGTTTTAGAGCTACGAAAAACCTTGGTTTATAAGTAAATGTATGGAAGACATGAGTGCTTTATGAATTGAGTCATCTGAAAGAAATATTGTTTTAGCCGCTACCAGCGAGCATGTAACGTAGAATCAAGAGATTTGCGTCAATAATTGCAGGGACCACCCAAAATAGTTCGCGCGTTGATGAATCTAATAGGCCAATCTTCGAATCTACGATGTGTGGTATAGCTTCAGAGCATACATGTATTCGCAACAGAGTTGGGGCAGAGGCTGTCTGTAACCCACTGTTAGCAGAGTCTTCGCTGCCAGGGAAAACAATTAGACACTCTAGGTAAGCCAGTATAATAATTGATCTACCCATAGAGGTAAGACAAGAATTCTTCGAGTAGGAAAAAGTTGATTTTCTCTCTATATATTCGTGCCCGTACAGCGAGATAACAGTTTGAAACTCGGCTGGTGCGCGTACAGAGCCACTGATTACGTCCATAGAACGGCGAAACTATTTGTGATCCATCCCTAGCTATGAATGCTAATTAAGAGCCGAAATGAGCCCATTAAATACCCTAAGTGTAGGTGTTAAATACTTAGATCGACTCAATTCGTAATGACACAATCCAATCAGGTACCTCTGGGAGAGCTGCACCACCGGATGAGCACAGGGCCAAGTATATTTACTTGCAGAAAGTCGGTCAGGAAGGCATATGGAGGCCACAGACCGGGTAGCCATCCTGAGGAGGGCGGTCCATGACGAATCTTTTGTTCACACCAAGGAGAGTCAATTGACCGGATCCCTTTTTCTTTTAAGGTTGTACTGGTATACTGAAGAATCTCGTTATCTCTGAAAGTAATTGAAATATGCTTGATATTATATAAACAATTCATGCTTTTGGGCTAATGCCGTGTGTATTTTTAATTTAAACCATACGTTTCGGAGAAACCTTGCCTCCTTTTTCAATGGAAATAAACAATGTGGCCAAAGAAAGTATATCAATGAGATTACAAAAAATATAGATAAATTCCTCTGTTCGTCACCAGAGAGCAGCTGCCAGAAATTACTGTATGGACCATGGTGGAACGGCGGACAAAGTAGTAAGTAACCAGAAGGTAAAGGGGTCGGTGTGAAAATATAGAAACTCCTCGAAGAATGAGGAGGGGGGGAGGTGGGGTTAGATAGATATAAGGAAACAAAAACAAAAGGGAAGTGTATCTGAACAATACCTAACGTCATACAGTCAACGGCGAAAAAACAGATGGAAACTCCTCCAGTGACGAACAAAGGAGATCAAATCCAGGCTCTGAGCCCTAGAGGGAAAATGTACAATTTTAAATATGTGAAGAACAGAGAGACTGAGAGGAACTATCTCCCTAGATCCTTAATAACTGGTAGCCAAGTGTCACTTAGCTGATATCCAGTGTCTCTGTTAAAATTATTGGGATTTTTACGAATTTCAACTGCCTCCCTTATAATTCTAGACCAGTTGTGCTTAACAAGGGCAAGCGCATGAGCATCCTTGAAACATACATCGTGCCCTGAAGACAGGGCACGTTCAGCTATAGCTGATTTGTCAGGTTGGTTTAGACGGATGTTCCTTTGATGCTCTTTGATGCGAGTCGCAATGGAACGTTTTGTTTGTCCAATGTAGACTTTTCCGCAAGTACAAGGGACTTCATACACCCCAGGTTGTAGTATTGGAGACAATTTATCTTTGTTTAATGCTAAACGTTGACCAATTTTCGTCATAGTGCCGAAAACTGTTCTTATCTTGTGCTTGCGGAGAATCTTAGCAACGCGGTCAGTGGTGTTGTGAATATAAGGGAGGTAAGCAGTTCCTCTCACGTCGGAGCTCTGAGAAGGTTGTCTATCCCTCCTTCTGGGATGTAGGGACCTATATATAGTGGATTCATTATAGCCATTACCCTTAAACATGGTTTGTAAGGCATGTAACTCTTCCTGAAGAGTTGATGCCTCACAAATACGTTCCGCTCTTTTGGCTAGAGTTGTTATAATTCCTTGTTTTTGTGCTGGGTGGTGGTGGGAGTCCGCATGTAAATAACGGTTAGTGTGAGTTGGCTTACGGTAGACGCTGTGCCCCATGGAGCCATCCGCTTTCCTCCTCACAAGAACATCCAAAAAAGGTAAGCATCCACCTGACTCTAGCTCCATTGTGAAGTGGATTGAAGGATGCAGCTGATTTAGGTGGTCCAGAAAGTGGTTCAGTTTCTCAGAACCCTCCTCCCACACCACGAACGTATCATCCACATACCTCCACCAAATCACAGGTTTGAAAGACGCCGAAGATATAGCCTCCCCCTCAAAATGTTCCATGAAAAAATTTGCCACGACAGGCGAGAGTGGACTTCCCATGGCCACACCATCAGTCTGCTCGTAATATTTACCATCCCACAAGAAATAACTGGAACACAAGCAGTGGTGGAATAATCGGGCAATGTCCTCAGGAAACAAATCCTTGATGAGTGACATGACCGAGTCCACCGGCACTCTGGTAAACAAGGACTCTACATCAAAACTCACCAAAATAGCATTTGGTTGAACGGCGATGGTTGACAATTTTTCGACGAAATGGGTTGAATCCCTAATGTAGGACTGTGTGCGCCCCAAATGCGGCTGAAGCAACTTGCTGAGATATTGCGCAAGAGCATAAGTTGGAGAACCTATTGTGCTAACAATTGGTCGAAGAGGGACGTCTTGCTTATGGATTTTTGGAAGACCATACAATCTCGGAGGAACAGCATCTCTCGGAATAAGACATCTTCCCTCTTCTTTTGGAATAGATGACAGTTTAACAAGCTTAGCAGTGGCATTGGATACACGAGTGGTTGGATCACGAGTGCACAGTGTGTAGACAGGATCAGATAACAGAATCGAGATTTTACTTTTATATTCAACGGTATCCATCACCACTGTCGCATTTCCCTTGTCAGCATGAAGAATAGAAATGGTGTCATTATCTCTTAGTTCTTTCAATGCCTTTCTTTCACCCCGAGTTAAATTGGGTGCGGGTACTTTCGAGGATCTTAATATCCTCACACTTTCTTGTCTAACTTCTTCAGCTTCATCTGGAGGTAAATTGTAGATGGCAGCCTCAACGGATGTGATCAACTCCTCTGTAGGAATTTTGAAGGGTGCGAGAGCAAAGTTGAGACCTCTGCTTAGTAAAGTTGTTTGATAGTCATCTAAAGGGGTATTAGAAAGATTGACTACAACTTTACTAGTATCAAGAACCGTACGAGGAGCTGTTTGTCTCGAGGACAATCGAAGGAACTTAGCTCTTTGTCTATCTACAGCCAGACAAAAATTATTCTCGGCCTGAATAGCGGAGATACGTTCAAAGAACAGCCACAATTCCTCTGAGAGAATGCTACTAAGAAGCAGATGTAAGTGTAATAACTCACGGGAAACTGCGTCCAATTCAGTACGAGAGTTCTGGATCCTCTCGATAACGAGTGCCTTTCTAGCGCGCTGATAAATTCTCATAGCTTTATGAGTGTGTATAGTTTGCTTCAATTTTACACAGTTGGGAATGATGTTATGATCCCTGCATCTAAGAAAGAAGGAAAACGATGAAAGGAGAGAGCTCCTTCTTCGCCTCAACTTACTAAATTTAGATGATTGTCGAACAACTTCCTCCCCATAGAGGTTTCTAATTTGCATATTAAGGCTTTCACGGCCCGGATTATTATATAAACAATTCATGCTTTTGGGCTAATGCCGTGTGTATTTTTAATTTAAACCATACGTTTCGGAGAAACCTTGCCTCCTTTTTCAATGGAAATAAACAATGTGGCCAAAGAAAGTATATCAATGAGATTACAAAAAATATAGATAAATTCCTCTGTTCGTCACCAGAGAGCAGCTGCCAGAAATTACTGTATGGACCATGGTCGAACGGCGGACAAAGTAGTAAGTAACCAGAAGGTAAAGGGGTCGGTGTTAAAATATAGAAACTCCTCGAAGAATGAGGAGGGGGGGGGGGGAGGTGGGGGGGTTAGATAGATATAAGGAAACAAAAACAAAAGGGAAGTGTATCTGAAAAATACCTAACGTCATACAGTCAACGGCGAAAAAACAGATGGAAACTCCTCCAGTGACGAACAAAGGAGATCAAATCCAGGCTCTGAGCCCTAGAGGGAAAATGTACAAATTTAAATATGTGAAGAACAGAGAGACTGAGAGGAACTATCTCCCTAGATCCTTAATAACTGGTAGCCAAGTGTCACTTAGCTGATATCCAGTGTCTCTGTTAAAATTATTGGGATTTTTACGAATTTCAACTGCCTCCCTTATAATTCTAGACCAGTTGTGCTTAACAAGGGCAAGCGCATGAGCATTATAAGGGAGGCAGTTGAAATTCGTAAAAATCCCAATAATTTTAACAGAGACACTGGATATCAGCTAAGTGACACTTGGCTACCAGTTATTAAGGATCTAGGGAGATAGTTCCTCTCAGTCTCTCTGTTCTTCACATATTTAAATTTGTACATTTTCCCTCTAGGGCTCAGAGCCTGGATTTGATCTCCTTTGTTCGTCACTGGAGGAGTTTCCATCTGTTTTTTCGCCGTTGACTGTATGACGTTAGGTATTTTTCAGATACACTTCCCTTTTGTTTTTGTTTCCTTATATCTATCTAACCCCCCCACCTCCCCCCCCCCCTCCTCATTCTTCGAGGAGTTTCTATATTTTCACACCGACCCCTTTACCTTCTGGTTACTTACTACTTTGTCCGCCGTTCCACCATGGTCCATACAGTAATTTCTGGCAGCTGCTCTCTGGTGACGAACAGAGGAATTTATCTATATTTTTTGTAATCTCATTGATATACTTTCTTTGGCCACATTGTTTATTTCCATTGAAAAAGTAGGCAAGGTTTCACCGAAACGTATGGTTTAAATTAAAAATACACACGGCATTAGCCCAAAAGCATGAATTGTTTATATAATAATCCGGGCCGTGAAAGCCTTAATATGCAAATGCTTGATATTATTGGATCAAATGAATTATATGCACTGTATCCAGGGGTATAGAATGGTGGATCGAAGTAATCGGATAAGATTTGGCCAAGTTATTGTCTGAGGACATCTTAACTGCACCAAATAAATAGATGCATTTTTGTAAAGAGTAATTACCCAGTTTATGCTAATTTATTCAGACGGGTAGCGTAATTTAACGATATGACACGTTTGTAATGATAATAATGACATGACCAGACCAAGAAGATTTTTGTATGGTGAAGCTAAAATTCAATAACTATGTGTATTTTGGAGGGAAAGGTATATCACTTCAGCCTTTGAAATTTATGGGAATGGAAATCGATGTGAGCGGAAAAGCAACGCTTCTTAAGCAAGGAATAAGCTAATGAAATCAATGTTATTCAAGGTAAATGTTCCGTTTCAAAACGGAAAAGTATTTTAATAATTGCACATAATGATTATTCCGTTGTAATTTTGTGTTTATTGTTGTGTTGTGATATGAAAATTTTAATACAAATTGTGCGATGTGATAGACACTATGAACGCTCGTTAATGTCGAAGAGTACCAACGTTAGGATATCTAGGAGAGATATGGGTGCGGTAGAGCACCAAACTTTATGAGAAGAGACTCACATATAATTTTGATCTTTGTGTTGTGGGACGTAATTGTAATATTTTTGTGTTTTGTTGTGTTTTGCCATAAGTTAATACCATTAAATGATATATTTAGGAATTTCTTGTTTCTTTCAAGTAGAGTAGTTACCGAACAGACTCAAATCCTGAACATGTGGTCGTATAGTGGGATGAACGCCCCATGCCTCGAAAGACCGTGGACTAGCTGGGATACGAACACATGTTCCATATGCTGACGCAAGGGTACACAAAGGAACTTTAATAATTTCTACGAGATAGCATACGCTTTTCCACACTTCTAAGTGAAATATTACGTATATTTCGACGGAGATTTCCAGGAATTCCAGTCAACAATTTTTCATAATTATCGAAGATGAAATTCATTCCTGCAATGATTGACATTGTTTTCGATATTGAAATGGAAGTGATATGACCGAGTAGACATGCAACAGGGAACACTACAATGAGAAAATGGAAAGATCTACGGTAATCAGCTAACAGCAACTACGAGTATGGAAAGATCGGGAGTAACTTAAAATTACTCAAAACTAGGCAAAATTCAAAAATAAAATTAATTAAAATACTCTCGACGAAATTCAACTTCACAATGACTTCAAGAACATCTAGAAGGAACGGCAAGAAAGAGAAAGTTGGTTTGAACAAGGGTAGGCCCAGTTCGTTTCGAGAACTAGGGCAACGCGAGGGCGAGTTCAGTTCGAGTCCAGAACAAGGCACCAGAGACGCAGTCCAGATGGCTGGAGAGAACGAGGCGATACCAGGAGTAGACATCAGAACGAGTCGCGGTATATCAGTCTGATATATTTATTACATCAGCTGTTGAAGATATCGAAAGTTAGAACAGAATCCTTTATATATAATTTTGTAGAAAATTTCCATGAGAAACCTTTTTCAATGTTTTTATTAATTTGTCGATTTGAATATTTAGTATTTGGACTTCGTAAATATTTTTGAATTTAGATTTGATCTTTATTCTTTGACTAGTGAGATTTTATTGTGGTGGATTTTACCCTGAATTTAGTTTTTGTGTGCGATTAGATATTCGTAAATATTTTGATGGGAGATGTTCTTAACTGGACCGCATTTTTATAGGAAGTAGGAATTAGATAGTTTCCTTGTAAGTGTGCAAAACATTGTATAACAGGACAATATTATGATTGTCAATTTTAAACGAAAATAATTGAGATATCCTGAGTATCAGACGATAACAGCTAATCACTTAATATTACGCAGAAGTCAATCTGAAATGAGACAGAAACTCAATAAAGGTGTTGTTAAATACTAAAACGAATTGTAAGGACTATACATGTTCAAATGGAACATATAAAACATTTTGAGTAGGAACAGCATATTGCATTAGAATGCGGAGAGAGAATTTAAGCATTGTTGAATGTAACAACTATGCACGACAAGCTGGGAGGACAGAATTGTATTATTATTATTATTATTATTATTATTATTAAGTTGTAATGATGAATGTTGTGGATTTTAAATTCTTTGAAGTACTGCAAGTATGTGAAACATGTCTTACGTACGAGATAGTCTGCAGATTTTTAGCCTATTTCATTTTATGAACAAAAAAAAGGCTTATGAGATCACCTTTTGTCCGTGTATGTGTGTGTGTCCCTAATAACTTCTTAACGGCTGGACCGATTTCAATGAAACTCGGTAAGATCATAGCACCATTCTGGCCGACCCCGACCATGCCCTTCAAATTTTATTGTCTCTCACCAATCCAACATGGCGGTTCTGCGAAATATTTCATCAGCATTCAGTATTTCCCAAAAGTCTTACAGATATCACCCTGAAATTGTGTACGGTAATAAAAGGCAATACTAGAAGTTCACCTATGAGACTTTCAAAAACCTGGTAACTACACATCAAAGATGACGGCCAAGCGAAGTTGAGACTTTTAAATAGACTTTTCTCGCGATTTAACCATCCAAACGTAATAAAACTTGGTACAGCATATGTTTATACACATTGTATTGCACGGGAGTCAAATTTAGTTCAATTGTTTACATAACCTCAAAATGGGGGCAGTGCGAATTATTTCACTGGCATTCAATATCTCCGAAACTATGTATATTCACCCTGAAAGTTTATACGGTGATAAAGGTCACTGCTACAAGTTTATCTATGTAACTTTCATAAACCTGTAAAGTGCAAAACGAACATGAGGGCCAAGCGAAGTTGAAACATTTTAATAGACTTTTCTCGTGATTTAACTCTCTGGGCACAGTGAAATGTGGTACAGTAAATGATTATACATATTGTAATGCACTGGCATCTAATTTGGTTCAATTGTTTACATAACCTCAAGATGGCGGCCGTGCGAAATTTTAAAATTAAGTTTTTATTTCTTGTGTCGTAATCATGCGATCGAAGTTAAAGTTTGAATAATGAACCTAGGCAATAATTTTCCTTGAACGGTACAAAACTCTATGGCCTGTACATATAACAATCCAAAATGGCGAGCATCCGAAATATTCAGACTGTTCTCAATATCTACGTATCTATCACAACCTTCAAACTGAAATTTTGTATGTTGATAGAGGCAATTAACATGAGTAGGATATATGAAAATAGACTGTATAGTTCTTCACGGAACTACTTGTTAATTGTTGGAAGAACGCATTGTTGTAATAATGGAGCATGAAAGAAGGTATTTTATATTGGAAAGTGGATTCAAATCGATCATGTTGACTTTGGGAATATTTGTAACAGAGTTAATAGGTGGAAAGTAGTTGTTTTTGAATTTTCGTGCCAGCTTAAAGGTGAAGCTATATTATTTTATTTAACCAGACGTAGATTATTAAAGCATGAACTAGGCGTTGTTGAACGGCCATGACTAACACTATTACGACAAATACAAGAAAGGTAATTTGAACAGGTGGTTCTCTTTTTTCATAAATTCCTGTTTTCCACACGAAATATATCTTGCGAAATATGAGAATATACCGGTATAGAACATATTGAAAGATTATATCAGTTTGCCACTTACCTTGCAGGATCGCTAGTAAATCTTTTAAGTGCCACATCTGTCGTCAGATCATCAATGTATGCTTGACATTTCACCTTTTTGCTAATAGGATGCGCTAGTAATAAACACGCTACCAGTAGTATTTGAATTATATCTCAGTTGTCTGTGCATTTCTAGTCAAAAACGTATTTGCAAACCATACTATGCCTGCACAGAGACGCTTCAAAATAGAAAGATATCATCCTACACTGATCTAAAATCTGCTTTTCATATATCAATCATAAACCGTGTTTCTTGCTAGGAAATGTCGGAGAATATGCTAATGTGTTTGATATGAATTCCTTTGTGAGTATAAAAATAAAGACAGCCTTGACGCCATTCTTCACTTTTGCCATATTAAAAATTAATAATGTATCTTTAGTCGGTCAACATAAAATAAAGACAGCCTTGAAGCCATTTTTCAGTGTTGCCACATTAACAACTAATATTGTATCTTTCAGTCGGTCAACATAAGAATCATTCCAATTACTGGAATATGAGGAAAAAAACTGAAATAAATTACAAAGGATTAAGATTTATATATATTATTGAGGACTATCGAAGACGAAAACTCAGGGATGACATATTTTTCCTCGTCAAGGGAGCATCATCAGATCCAAATATACAAGACAACTAGCTCTACAAAACACCATCAAACCTACAGTGACTGTCCTCTGAAGACAAAATACAAGAAAACACGTCAGAAAACTTGTGAGTGTGGTAATTATTACTGAAACATATTTAGGCATTAATCTGAAAAAGGCACTATTAATCTTAATGCCCCAAACTTAGATATGACTATACCATCAACAAATATAGTATTGTTCCCCCAAACTAATCTATCTTCGTAGATTATGGATTCTCGCCGCTATGGATTAGCCCTTATGGTGCCGATATATCGGCCGAGGCAGCATCTGGTAAAAATGCCAATAGCAGATATATGTAATTTTTTTTGCTTTATTTCCAGACACACAGCGATTTAACTATTGTAACGAAGGCAACGCGGGAACCATTCCTTCCCAGATTATCTCGATAAGTTTGAGTTCCATGAATAACTGCATTTATAATAGGTATTCTTTGAACATGCTGCAGTCAACTGACTTCCCGTGTGCGACATCTTTTAAAGTATATGATCTTGCCTGGAGCTTATTAATATACGTGGTGATAAATATGGCTAGCTCCTTCAGCGAAGGGGATACATGTTTACGGTTTTAGTGCTAAGTGAAGTGTGTGGGAGTGAATATTCTACTGATGGCAACGGCTTCGATTTTACATACGAAAATCCACCTAATGCCGGAGGACAGTATACGAAGAAATTGATCGTACTCAATACCTATTTGACAGAATTACTCTATGCTTGGGATATTTATAAACAATTAAATAAATATTAACATTTTCATCACAAAAGATACTATTTAAATTGTGTAGGCTGTCACATTTATATTAAGATTTCCAATTATTTTCTTTCTCGCAGGATTATTTTACAGATTTAATTAATACCCAAATGAAGGAAATTGTAATGATGTAGCCTCTCGTACGTGAATAATTTGTTTACCTGCTAGAGAAAAAAATACCAACACACTATCATGAAAAATATAGGTGGTGGATAATTTGTAACACTTGTAATTTCACTAAACTAGGCTTGGTAATTTAGCATATTCACTCATTAATTGCTCGGCATCAAATGGGATACGATGTCTCACATCAAATCTTAACCCTTTTGGTGCTAAGCAATTAATTAATGTCCCTTCTCAATACATTTTGCAACGCACATGGTACATGAAGAAGGTTAAGGGTTAATATGTGCGCCATGAACACCCCCTTTTTTTTTTTTACAAAATTGGCTTCGCATATGCTACATTCGAATAGTACCTATCGCTATGGGTTCTCACTGATGTCTTCAAAGGTTTTCTGTTAACAAATTTGGCTTTTACAGCTATGCATTAATACATGTGCTTACAAATACCTTCCCTCCAAATATACCTTATAAGTAAATCTGGCTTCGAATATGCTACACGGGTATGGGTAAAGGTGTATCTCCTTGATGTCCCAACAAATTTGGTTTGGCATATGCTACTTAGTCTTCTCACCACTATGGGTTAACTCGTGGACCTTAAAAACATTTTTGTGGGCAAATTTGGCTCCGCACGTGGTTCACGAGTAACGCTTCTCCCCAGAATGGGTTAACATGTGTGTCTTCAAATAATCTCTGCTGGCAAATTTGGCTTCGCATGTGCTACACGAGTATGGTTTCCTTCCAGTATGGGTTAACATGTGCGACCTCAAATTTTCATTCCGACTAAATTTGGCTTCGCATGTGCTACATGAGTATAGCTTCTAACCAGTTTGGGTTAAGATGTGTGACTTCAAATCATCTTTCCTGACAAATTTGGCTTCGCATGTGCTACATGAGTATAGCTTCTTACCAGTATGGGATAACAAGTGCGTCTTAAAATAATATTTGCAGGCATATTTGCCTTTGCATGTGTTACACGAGTATAGCTTCTTACCAGTATGGGTTAACATGTGCGACTTCAAATTGTCTTTCCGACTAAATGTTACTTCGCATGTGCTACACGAGTATAGCTTCACTTCAGAATGGGTTATCATATGTCTCTTCAAATGACCTTTCAAACTAAATTTGGCTTCGCATGTTCTACACGAGTATCGCTTCTCACCAGTATGGGTTATCATGTGTGTGTGTTCACACTACCTTTTTGACTAAATTTGGCTTTGCATGTTCTACACGAGTATCGCTTCTCACCAGTATGGGTTACCATTTGTGTCTTCAAATAATCTTTGCTGGCAAATTTCGCTTCGCATGTGCTACACGAGTATAGCTTCACTTCTAAATGGGTTATCATATGTCTCTTCAAATGACCTTTCAAACTAAATTTGGCTTCGCATGTGCTACACGAGTATTGCTTCTTACCAGTATGGGTTACCAGGTTAGTCCTCAAATTTTGTTGATTTGTAATATTTCTTTCAGATACAGTGCTGGTATTCTGTCCTCCAGGATCCGAAGTATCAGGACATCCCAGCCTGAAATCATTGGTATTAATACAATGCAGTGCACCCATAATTATGTTGAATTAACTGGGAATGGTGAATAAAACTTTCAAAATCCAGAGATCAAACTTATGAAATGCTAACTGGACAAACATTCACTGTCCTTGACTAATACCTGGAACTGAACTTTATTTTAATTTTCAATGCTATGTTTTTCATATAGTCTGATATTTTCAAATTACTTATATATCATGCAAACAAAATGGTGCGTCACATCGGAGTATTTAGAGTCATAAGTTTCCTTGATAAACTATGAAATCCGTATCTATTTCATAAATACCGATTATACATGGAAATGGCAAATTATTTCCAGACACATTCTCTTTGCCAAAAGTCAACTTTGTCTTTGATCAGTTAAATAATTGAAATTAGTGAATGGTTACGGAAATTGTGTGCTAATTCATACTAGTAGTGAAAGTGTTCAACTTATTTTACACCACATTGGCCGCTTTAACAACATGGATGTACGGGGATATGAGTATTTAATAGAATCTGGATAACTGCAATCCATCTGACTTAGGAAGTGCGTGCTCGTACAGGTGACAGAATGATCCATATTATATTCCCCACAGAATAGCCATGCTGGCATTTGGATTAAGGTGGGAATTTTGGATATGCATATCATGTGATTTCGAAACCATATGGGCTATTATGCTTCACTCTTGTATACATCGCGGATGAATTGTTTTTAGAGCTACATAAATTGTGTTGAGGTGAGTGATTAGCTTTAGGTCCAAGTAAATATCAGATACTATATACCTAAACGGTGGCTTGTTATAATATACAGAAAGTGGTAACTCTTCAACATTAACCACTCCATATAGCGAACATTTATCCAACTCTTGGTTCACCACAATGTGACTCCCGTCTAACCACGTACTGTAGCTGGGAACATAAAATAGGTCCCCCCAACGATTCAATATCTCGACCTCCTATTTAGACGTCAACAAATTCACACTTTGTACACTGTTATTCCAAATTAATAAACGATGTTACATTCTATGTCTCTAAATATCTGACATAAGTATCTCAGAGGTTTGTCAAACCTGATACAATATCCAAAAAGTGATGAAATAGAGTAAGAGATTTCACTTCTTGCACAAATCGATGCATTTGCTTAAACAAATCCGTATACGCGCGAGCAAATGTGGCTGAGCTTTCGCACGGGCGGCGTATATTTTGGGTGACGTCACTCATTCTTGAGGTTACCATTCTATCTTCGCAGAACCTACACACCCTACATCCGAAGGAATTCGTTCAAAATAAACTATTCTCGGTTATCCCCTAAAGTTCTTGTCCTCGACCCGTCCTTCATAACAACTGTAAGTTTTCAATTCCAGTCGCCTTAGTATGTGCCATGCCAAGCTATCTCTTTTATTCATAACCACTCGTCAGACTCATTTACCCAACCCCACTCGTCCTAATACCCTTCATTAAGCACAATATTCAATCTTTTAATCATCAATATTTTCCTGCGACACCACAATCCAATATTTCTATTTTTATATATTCTGCAGCAAAAACAATCCAAGTTTCGCATCCATATAGCGCCAATCTCCAGGCAATGGCTTCAAAAATGACTTTATAATACCTAGCTCTACATTTCATTTAAACATATGTCAACTCATTCTTTATATCGTATTATGCTTTGTCCATTCTGCGACCAAGTTGGAGTCACCAACGTCTCTTAGTGTTTCAACAGTCAATCGATTTCAATATTTTTATTTTAAATCTTCCTGCTGCATTCCGTTTATTCTGTTTCAAAAACAATAATTTTATTATGAAATCTTTCCTCAACACCTAGTACACACCGTTTAGAAACATGATCAAATCCTCTAAGATGACATTGTCGTTAGTAAGTTGTTGTCTTAGTCTTCAGTCTTTTGACTGGTTTAATGCAGCTATCCATGTCCCCCTGTCCTGAGCTAATCGTTTCATCACTACATAGCTACCACAACCTATATCCGAGGCAATCTCTTTAATATATTCTAACCTTGGTCTACCCATACAGTTCATGTCCTCGACCATTCCCTCCATAACAAAGCTTGCTATTCTTGGGTGTCTTAGTATGAGTCCTACTAACCTAGCTCTTCTCTTCATTAGCAGTCGCCAGAAACATCTCTCCTCTCCCACTCGTCTTAATACCTCTTCGTTTGAAACCCTATCTACCCATCTGATCTTCAACATTCTCCTGTAACACCACATTTCAAACGCTTCAATTCTCCTCTTTTCTGCTCCACCAATAGTCCAAGTTTCACTTCCATAGAGCGCCACGCTCCAGACAAAGGCTTTCAAAAATGACTTCCTAATACATAAATCTATATTCGATGTCAACAGAATCCTTTTTTGTAGAAATGCTTTCCTTGCCTGAGCCAACCTGCTTTTTATATCCTCTTTGCTTCGTTCATCACTGGTTATTTTTCTTCCTAAGTAACAGAAGTCTCCTACTTCATTCAGCTTTTTACCTGCCAATTTGATGTCCTTAGAGGTTTCTGATTTATTACGGTTGCATTCCAATATTTTTGTTTTACATTTATTAATTTTCATCATGGTTTCTTTCCGTAAGACGGAGTCCATACGATTCAAAAAATCATTCAATTCCTCAGCCGTGTCGGCCGATGACGATGTCATCAGCAAATCTCTCAGCTGAAATTATTTCTCCTTGAATCTTCACTCTCACTTTAAATTTTTGTCCAATTTCCTTCATTGCCTGCTCAATGTAAGGATTGAAAAGTATGGGTGATAAGTTGCAGCCTTGCCTTACAACTTTCTGAATACCAGCCTCTCTCTCATGTCTTTCAGCTCGAATGACTGCTGTCTGGTTTCTGTATAGATTGTATATCACCCTCCTATCCCTGTCCTTTATTCCAATCGACTTCAAAATGTCAAACTATTTAGTCCAATCAATGTTATCAAAAGCCTTTTCTAAGTCTAAAAATGCCATGAACGTTCTCTTATCTTTCCTTAATCTACCTTCCAAAATCAGCCTAAGACTTAGTACAGCTACTCTTGTGCCTACATTTCTCCTGAAACCAAACTGGTCTTCACCCAACTCCGTTTCTATCTGGCTTTCCATCCTCTTGTAAATTATTCTAGACAGGATCTTTGAAGCATGAGTAATTAAGCTGATTGTACGGTAATCTTCACATCTGTCAGCTCCCACTTTCTTTGGTATAGGGAAGATAACATTCTACTTGCAATCAGGGGGTGCCTAACCTGTCTCATAAATCCTACACACCAAGTGAAATAACCATATCAGACCTTCATCTCCTATGCAGCGTAGCAAATCAATCGATATATCATCTATGCCTGGTGCTTTGTTCCTGCTTAATTCCTCCAATGCTCTGTAGAATTCTGATCTCAATATTAAATCTCCTTTTGCATCCTCATTAATTTCCTCCTCCCTTTCCATTACATGATTCTCAGTCTCCATTCCCTTATACAAACACTCTATGTAAGCTTTCCATCTCACAACCTTTTCTTCCCTATCTTTTAGAGGCTTTCCATTTGAGTCCTTAATATTACAGCAATTGGTCTTCTTTTCCCCAAAAGTATTCTTAATCCTTCGATAAGCTGTGTCTACTTTTAGTAATTTCAGACAATTTTCTATACCTGCACAATTCTCTTTCAACCATTCTTCCTTCGCTTCATTGCACTTCTTGTTAACCTCATTTCTCAGACGTCTGTATTCTGCTTTCCCGTTTTCATCTCTTACATTCTTGTGTTTCCGCCTCTCATCCATCAATTCGAGTATAACCTGAGTGATCCACTGTTTTCTACCTAATCTTTCTTTCCTACCAATGTTTTCTTCTGCAAATTTTGTTATTTCATTCTTCAAAAGTGCACATTCGTCTGCAATTGAATTTTGTTTAGCGTTTTTCATTAGCCCTTCCTTTATACTCTTTTTGAATCTATCGTTCACTTCCTTCACTTTTAGTGTGTTTATTGCCCACCTTTTTGGCTTCTGACTTTCCTTCAGTTTCTTCAACTTTCATCTGCATTTCATAACAACCAGATTGTGGTCAGAGTTTATGTCAGCACCAGCATATGTTATACAATCCAAAATCTGGTTTCGAAACCTCTGGTTGACCATAATGAAGTCGATTTGGTAACGCCCTGTATCTCCTGGTCTCATCCATGTGTATATTCTTCTATTGTGGTTATTGAATAAGGTGTTAGCTATGACCAACTCATGTTCGGTGCAGAATTCCATCAGCCTGCTTCCTCGATCTTTCCTTTCACATAATCCAAAACCTCCTTCTATCTTCCCTGATCTTCCTTTTCCTACCACAGCATTCCAACTCTCCCATTACTATAACATTTTCATCACCCTTGATATACTTCAGTAATTTATCTATTTCTTTGTAGACCTTTTCAACATCTTCATCATCAGCTTGACTGGTAGGCATATCGACTTGTACCACTGTGGTGCACGTAGGTTTTGTATTGATCTTTGCAACAATAATCCCTTAACTACATTGCTCATAATATTCCACCCACTGTCGAAATTTCCTACTCAATATGAGACCGACCCCTGCTTGGCCATTGTTTGATTTAGTGCTAATGACCCTATAGTCTCCTGACCAAAAGTCTTGGTCTTCCTGCCTGCGCATTTCACTAATCCCAACCAAATCCAACCTCAACCTTTCCGTTTCCCTTTCTAAGTTTTCTAACCTTCCATTTCCTAGCAGATTTCTAACATTCCACGCTCCGATCCGTAGAATCTCAGATTTCCTCTTTGTCACTTCTGTGATGTTAACCCTCTCTCGAGTAGTCCCCACCCGGAGATCGGAAAGGGGGACTAGTTTACCTCCGGATTGGAATTTTACAAGGGAGAAGGCCGTCATCACATTTAATTATGCATAGAGAGGTGCATATCCTCGGGAATAGCATTACGGCTGTAGTTTCCCGTTGCTTTCAGCCATGCAGCAGAACGCAGTGTAGCGATTAGTTGATTTATATTATCAATTTCTTAACCGTCTATAAGACAAGCAAAGAATTGATTTATTCTGAAAGGCTGCTACTCCCTTTCAGAGTAAGTAATAGAGCAATTCAAGTAACAAAAATACTAACCTTCTACTAACAATTAAGTACCAAAATTCTACTAACGGAAAAATTCTAAAGTTCCACCAACAACAAAATACTACCACTAAAACAGTCTGTCACCAGGCACACTCACATGCACCCTCACAAATCACAGTCTAATGAAACAATGAACTATATCTAATAAACAATGCAACTGCCACCAGATACACTCAGTCACACACACACACACACACACAGTAAGTCACCAAGTCGAAATTAATTTATCTTCGTCCTCAATTATACTTTAAATTTCTTTGTCCTTTCCTTCGTTACGAATGCAGTCTTACCTTCTTTCATTTTAAATACCAGTCTCTCTCTCTCATGTCTATCGAATGTAATAAACACCAGCTGGTTGTAGACACACTCAGAATCTTGAATTGTATTCCGAAACTTTATAAACTGTCAAACAATATCTCCAATCAACATTATACACAGCTTTATTTATACTAAATATGCCACGAACGTTTTCCTCTTGATCTTTATTCGACCAAGAATAGTCTGATACTTAATACAACTACCCTTGTTCCTCAGATTCTTGTTCACTGAACTTGTCATCCCCGAGTACTTTGGTTGCATTTTGTATGTTTGAATATTTCTGATAACCTGTGTATTCTGATGGCTGTATTAAATTGTGTATTTAGAATCAAGTCTAGGATTGGGAAGGGGGCGGGTGTGGCCTGAAATTAAAAACAATCCCCGTGTTTACCTGGAGTAAAAGTAGGAAATCCAAATGAACAGATCGAGGACGGCTGGTGAGGATATGGAGCCCACCTCTTCTCAATTTGGCCTCATGAGGCCAAATGTACCCAGTCCCAGTCCTCAGTCGACAGCCAACTATGCTATCACTACACCTTGAGATAGTCATTGCTCATATTTATTCGAACCATATTCTTTAGCTTTATTGTACATCGTTTCCTCAATTTTCAGACGTCTGTTTTCTGCATCCTCTATTTCATGTCATTAGCTCTTGTTCATCCATCTTTCATTCATATTGTAGTATATCCTGAGTGGACCAAAATCTGTACCTTCTACTCATTATGTATTTTCTTTCCTCTCAGACAATGTCCTCTTCTACGGATTTCCTTTTCAAAAATTCGAGTTCCTTGCATCGGAGTTCTCATCTACTTCATAACAACCAGATTTTAGTTAGAATTTGTGTTGACCCCAGAGTTCGTTTTGTAATCCCAATTCAGATTTCGGAATCTATCCTTGATCACAATGAACTCAATTTATAAACGTCCTATACCACCTGGTCTCATTCCAGTGTTTATCGTTCTGTTGTGTTGGTTAAAAACGTATTAGCTGTGCCTTATTAGTGATCGGTGCAGAGTTCTACCAGCCTGCTCAATCGTTCGTATATTTCAAGCATTCTACATTTCGCCACTATCTTTTCTTCTGTTCCAGTTCTTAATACGGCATTTTAATCTCACTTTTCAACATTTACAATCTGCAGAATTGTAAATTTTATACTAGAATTTTATAACTTCTTTATTATCTGTTTGATTGGTAGCCTGCTAGACTTATACTACTCTAATGCACATAGTTTTCGTTCTAATTTTAACTACAATAAGCCTATAATGCTCATAATGTTCTACCCACTGGCCAAGTTCCCCAGTCAATATGAGACTTATTCCCCATAACCATTATTTGATTTAGAGCTAAATATATTCTAGTCCCCTGGCCAGAAGTACTATTCTTCCTGCCTGCATACGTCACTAATCCAACACAAATCCAAATTCAACCTATCTATTTCCCATTTCATGTTCCTAAACCTTCCTCTGGATAATCACACTTCTAATATCCATGTTTCAACCTGTAGAATGCCAGACATCACATTTGTCACCTTTGTGATATTAACCTCCTCTCGAGTAGCCCTCGGCTGGAGATCAGAAAGTGGGAGATGTTTATAGCATGATTGAAATTTCACAAAAGAGGAGGGTAACATTACGTAGAATTATGCATAGACAGGTGCATTACCACGGGGAGAACATTATGGCAACAGTTTCCCGTTGTCGTGGAGCAATGGAGAAAAAAGTGTGACACAGGTAAGCAAAGCAAGCCAAGGGATGGTAATTGGGGCATTGTTTATTATTGTTAGAGATGTCGTCACCATCTATGGGACCAGCAAAGCATGACTTCTTTGGTACTGCCACACCCCTTATTAATAAAGTAATATAAACCAATCAATTTCTCATCATATCAAATGTCTACTATTAGAACACACACTCCACAATGTTAGCAAAAATGTATTGCGAACAGATTTTCATTGACGCTGCCGCATAGCTGAATGAACAATGAACCATATAACATTACATGAAGTATCTGCAAAGCTTCTGTGTGAAATATTATGATACTGTCAGTCTACCAAATAATTTAGTAAAAATAATTATACTCGTATTATATGGAGGCAAATCCACCATTTTGTCTTACTTTCGTCCCCTAAAGCCTTCGTCCCCTAAAGCCTTAAAGCTATCAGTTTGCCTCAACACCTGACAGAGCGCGGTGGACAAATGGCCTGTGGGTGGACGACATACTTAGGTGGTTCTAACAGGAGGGGGTACTCGTGAGAAGAAGCTCCGAAAAGTCTCAAGAGATGCCGAGAGAATTTCAAGAAAGTCCCAAAAGTTAATGCTAATTCTCGTAACTTCTAGAATCCCCCTGAAAGGCGGAGACTATCCCTCCAAATATGTAAGGACGCCACCTAGCAAAGTTCAGTGATGCGTGTGCGTCGGTACAGTCAGTCAACAAAGTGGGCTAAAGCGAATCAGCGATACAGTGAGTGTGACACAGCAGTTAAGTACACTGTAAGCGAAACTTCTGGTTACATAACCCACCCTTAGGTTTCTGTAAGTATGTATTAGCGCCATGGTGTGAGATGGTGGTAAATGAGGTTACCTACCATGGCCACCTATTGATGGAGCACCACAGAGAGTCCAGTGATTTGTGCCTACTAGATTCTTTTGTGGTGGTCCAGCAGTGGGTGACAGGTGGCTTTGACTACTGACAATGTTACTATGGTGATGTCATAATTTATTCAGGATTATGTTATGTTCTGAGGTATGGCAATGTTATGTCTACAGGTATGCTGATGTCGAAAGAGACGTTTAAGAAAACGCAAGAGGAAAAGAAAGGAGCAGAAGAATATTAAATTTTGTGAGGGGCCGTTTCTTCATGAAAGTTGTTGTGGACACTGTACAAGAGATGCAGGTAATGGAAGCTCACTTACATGTTGATAAACAAGTATTGATAGATTTGATTGCCAGAGAACATATAGTAAGTTTTGATTGCCTGAGAATAACCAGAAAAGAAGAATTTGTAAGTGGAGAAGAATTATTATATGTTTGTGATTTCATGGTATTTGTATTTGAACTGTCATCGTGTTGAGTATCTAGTGTTAGTTATTAATAGGGCTCAGATCGATATGCTCGATAAAATCTCCAGATATGCTCGAAAACCATGTGTTTTATGCTCGATAGATACGCTCGAAAAACCCATTATATGCTCGAAAACCCATTATAAACCCATTATATGCTCGATAGATATGCTCGAAACCCCTATTATATGCGGTTAAATATGCAGAATATGCTCGAAAAACACCGTTAAAACTATAGAAAGGAAAGTGAAACAAAAAACCAATAACATACCTTTAAATACGAGCTTTATTTTCTAATTGTATGTATGATACACTGCAATATATTCGCATTCAAGTTTTACAAGTAGGCTATATATAAGAGAAGTGCTCTTATAAAAGATACAGTTTAAAAGTTCATTTACAAAATGTTCAGAATTAGGCGAGTCAATGAAGTAGATGTGCATTGGTCTGTACAACAAGAAATTTTCTATGTTTTCAGTTTTGAATGATTTACTTAAATCAGTCAATAAAAGTTTCAATGACGAGAACGACCTCACAAAAGGTTAAAAGCCTGCGGTTCTATTATTCGCACCAGATAGGCTTTTCAATAATTATTTCTGTTTTCGAACCTTAAGGATTGTCAGGGCCCGAATTCGGGGGAGAATTCGAAGAAAAACAAACTATTTAGACGATAACCACAAGAATATGCTTTTATATGGTTCTATTCTGAAAACCGCGGTTTTATGCATTTATATGCTCGATAAATTTCAATTCTGTTGGTCCCAGAGAGGTAAAAATACCACCGAAAGGCTTCTTTCAATGTGTACTATTCAGGAAAAAAATATGCAAATATGCTCGAATCCGAGCTCTAGTTATTAATAAAGAAGTGTATATTACTGTACTTTGTACATCGCCCCGCTACCTGAGGTGGCATATGTATTACAATCAGCAAAGTTCAGTGATGCGTGTACAGTCAGCCAACAAAGTGAATCAGCAAGAAAGTCGAGTGTGACATAGCAGTTAAGTGCACATACTTTTATGCGAGATGAAAACCGACAGACTGCTAATGTTCATATTTGTGGAGGAATATTCCGTGAGGTGCAGAAGGCTGAGGCCCTACTTTCAGCGTGGATAGGATAAGAGGACAGAAGAGACTACCACAGCGGGGTTCCGTGGCTCTAGTGGTCAATCATTATGCGACAAAGTGGTAAGTACTGGCGTTCTACCAGCTCTGCAAGTTTTCACCGGAGCCAGCTACCGCTCTGTGGCGGTCTCCCGGACTCCACCCTAAGCAAACCTGCGTGTTACCTGCTCGCAGACGGGTTTGCACAGGCACAGCCCAGCTATTTTCCAGATCCTCTGCCCTTCAGTTTTCACCTCTTCTTGGAGAGGGTCTCAACAATCGCAACACCGCTCAGCGCTGCCGCAACCCAGATTTCTGTTCACGACTTGCACGACCGCTACCATCGCAGTCCTCTGCCAAACTTGCCGGGCATCTCACCTCTACAGCCTTGGTCCCGGGTTATAGACCACACAGCGACCTCGGCATGGCTCCTGTACCACCACAGTCCTCCACCACACTTGCCGGACACGTCACCACTACAGCCTTGGTCCCGGGTTATAGACCCCCACAGCCACCTCGGTATGGCTCCTGTACCACCACAGTCCTCCAACACACTTGCCGGACACGTCACCAGACTTGGTCCTGGGTTATAGACCCCCACAGCCACCTCGGTATGGCTCCTGTTCCACCACAGTCCTCCTCCACACTTGCCGAACACGTCACCGCCACCAACGTGATCCTGGGTTATAGACCCCCACAGCCACCTCGGTATGGCTCCAGTTCCACCACAGTCCTCCACCACACTTGCCGGACACGTCACCACCACCACCGTGGTCCCGGGTTATAGAACCTCACGGCCACCTCGGTATGGCTCCTGTACCACCACAGTCCTCCAACACACTTGCTGGACACGTCACCACTACAGCCTTGGTCCCGGGGTATAGACCCCCACAGCCACCTCGGTATGACTCCTGTACCACCACAGTCCTCCAACACACTTGCCGGACACGTCACCACTACAGACTTGGTCCCGGGTTATAAACTCCCACAGCCACCTCGGTATGACTCCTGTACCACCACAGTCCTCCAACACACTTGCTGGACACGTCACCACTACAGCCTTGGTCCCGGGGTATAGACCCCCACAGCCACCTCGGTATGGCTCCTGTACCACCACAGTCCTCCAACACACTTGCCGGACACGTCACCACTACAGACTTGGTCCCGGCTTATAGACCCCAACAGCCACCTCGGTATGGCTCCTGAACCACTACTAACACAATTTGATCCAGCGCTACTAACGTTTGGCGGCTGCCATCTTATTCAGCACTGATAAAACTTTGTTGGTGCTGCCAATAACAATTTTGAGCCATGAATGCTGGATCCAACAACAACAATACTCCTAACACCCTTCACATAAAAATTGTCTGAAAGGAAGAGGTTGAAATAGCATTAAGAAAAATTAAAACTTAAGTCATCGGCTGGTCCTGATAATATTCCACCGTATGTAGTGAAGGGATGTGCTGAAAGTCTCAGGGACCCGATACACTTTATATTTAACATATCCATACAAACTTGTACGTTCCATGACGCCTGGAAAATCACTCACGTCTGCCCTATACTAAAATCGGGAGGTCCATCACTAATTAATAACTACCGTCCTATATCAATTTTATCTGCAGTAGCCAAGGTATTTGAATTCATATTGCACGGAAGAATATCAGTATTTCTCAGACCGCTCGTAACAGATAACCAACATGGTATCCTATCCAAGAAATCTACAGTGACGAATGCAACTAATTTTACTCAAATTATATCTTAAGAGTTAGATAAAGGAGGGCAAATGGATGCCATATTTACAGATTTTGGAAAAGCGTTCGACACAATAAATCATGATATCCTTCTTAACAAATCGTGTATTTTGGGATTCTCCCAACCATTACTCAAATTATTCAGCTCTACTTCAGAGAAAGGAAACAATTTGTTTTGTTCCAGAAAATTGTCTCTAAGGAGTACATAGTTTATTCCGGAATACCCCAAGGCTCGAACCTTGGACCTCTGATTTTTCTAGCAATAATAAACGATTTGCCACGTTGTATAATACACTCAAATAGTCTTTTATATGCAGATGACTTCAACATTTCTTAATCAAGTTCTTCCACTAATGACTGCACTCTACTACAAAATGACCTAAATAATATACACAAATGGAGTATAGAAAACAAATTGAACATAAACGTACTGTACCCGAATTCCGCATAGCCACCACCTATTATCCACTGAAGTGGTAAGGATTACAGGGACATTGATACCCAGCCAGATAAACCAACACTTCCCTACTAGGTGAATAACTAGGACACTCTCGGAACACATAGGCCATACAATAGTACTACTAACTAGTTACATATTAAATTCTATTATAAAAGATTGGCAGGACGAGAATCTCGGATCTCGAGGGTGAACGGTTAAAAAACGAAGTCTAAGTGGGCGCCAGTATCTAACCAGTAGTACTATCATATGTCGATTATTAAATGAGAAGATTGTAGGTTTCTATAAAAATAGACAAGCAAACTAAAAAGTGCTTGTAGAATTTGTTCATTAGGACACTACAAGATATGTTCCGGGCACAAAATATACGAAACTTCAAAAACAAAAATAATGTATATATTAAACTTGATAGACCTCGCTATCTTGAAATTTTTCCTGTACAAAAGGAATTCGCTCCTCAACCAAATTAAAATATTACATTAAATATACAAATTGTATTTAAATTATATAAATAAAAGTCAACGACTTTTTAAACATCCTGTAGTTCTCAATTATAGTGATAATATTGAACGTCGCTATTTACATTTCTCTCCCTGCATAATACAAATTTCTCATCTTCGCTGTCTCATCATTCAAATCTAAAATTAACTATAAAATATTATTATTATTATTTTACAAATTTTTACAAAGTTCGAATTATCGCGTCCAGCACGATATTCTTGTTACATTCTACCAAGATCTTCCTTGATCTTTCTTTCCCATTCGCTATCCTTCTTATAAATCCTTCTATAGATAAAGTTCACTATGTAATAATGTTTACCGCCTTTCAAATCTTTCGTCATGTCCAATAGAACCTTTGGAGCGGGCAATTAGCTAATTACGGTTCTGGCTTTATAAATTCATTAATAACATCGATTACTTTCGAATACTATGCTAGGCTACCTCATTATTACAATAACAATACACATGGTTCGTGTTATTAATCCTCACTGACATATTTCATCTCATTATACAAATATTTCTCCCATAGACTTCACTTACATACTGTACAGAACGTTGCCTCGTAAAAAATTGCACTAATACTTCTTTATCAGAGTGAACAAGTCTTCAACTATCGTCTACAATACGCTCACATTTCCATTATTACATTTCCTTTCTTACGACGATGCACGGCATTGCAAAAATATAATAACCATCTCTATACATTCCCCAAATGCATGAGATTCAGTGACCCTATTCAATAAACACAGCTGCGTGTTTCACACTACAAACCCATTCAAATGATAATACATAGTCCTAATGCCGAGTGGCCACCGGTATAAGTGGTCCCACTCAATTTTGTCAACTGCCTCTTCTGAGGGTGGATGAGCGGATTGAGGTCAGGGCATTCTCTTGTCCTTGGGCTGAGAAATCGCCCCTAAAGGCGGATGAACCAATGCATCTTGGTCAACGGCATAGAATGGAGAAGGCAACGGGAAACCACTCCATTAAAGATCTTGAGAGATATCCCCGGGAAAAACCATCATGGCTTGTTTCAAAGTAAAATTGTTCCGGAGTTTCAATTCCCTCATTGGGATCTCCGGGAGGGAATACGACGAAAAGAGCTATTAAAAATATGAATGTAGGTGCTGCCCCCGAAAATTGAATTATTCTGGGACAAAATGAGAGGATTTTCCGTCCCCATGATAAAATTTAACCAGCAAATATAAATTCTGGAAGTGTGACACAGGAGGGTAGGGTTACAAACTCGAGGCCGTGAGAGAGCCCGATCACGTGATATATTGCACAATATACGCTTCTAGAAGGCTAAAATTGGCATAGCAACAGTGAGTTTCGAAATTAATATTTTAAATATTGTTATAAATTATGCTGTTGGATCCCAGCCCAGAGCCAATGATGATGATGATGATAATTGTTGTTTTAAGGGGCCTAACATCTAGGTTATCGGCCCCCAGAGCCAATGAGAAGAGGTCTTAATGAAGACGGGATCCACTTCAACTACATAATTTGGTGAAATTATGCATTTAGGCCTTTAGAAGAAGATTTTCTTATTTGGTAATGAAGAAAATATTAAAGGAAATTATGTCTGATACTTTAAAAACCGCAGATCGGTTAATCTACGCAGTAATAAGCATTAGTAATCTACGCGCTAAAATTAAGTTGGGAGATTGATATGGCCGCCAAAATTTTGACTTGGAGGGGGAGATCCAAGGATCGAGGTTCTTATTCCAGCAGTCTTTGAAGAGTGAGGAAGTGTTTTTACTGGGTTAACGGAGATCCCAAAGCTTTGTCCGAGTGTGACGACTGTCGACTTGTGGAGACGCTAGGATAGCTAGGTAGAACGTTGGAGATTACCGCACTTCCATTTTAAGCGAAGTTGTGAGGAACATTGAAATTAGTATATCTCTTATATAATTGAGATTTGAGTTCAACTAAGTGAATATATATAAAGAACAGGTCGAATTCTACATTCTGTTGAAAGTCGAGCGTTCTAAAATTTACCGTTTCGACAATATAAGACTGTTAAGACAGATTTTCAAATGTGTTGGAAATAAAGCTGAATATCATTTTAGATTGCAACGTGAAGTTAGCGAACGCAGTTCAAGTGACCAGTAGCGAAGAACTTTTAACATTGGCGCAACACATAAACATTATCATAATGACTATCATTATTCTTCAAGAGCGTTAAAAATCCCTCAGTATGCCTTCCTTCGGAGGGGAAGTAAAGCCGGCGGTCCCATGTCATAGATTTATGGCATGTTAAAGATCTTTCCACTAATTACACCTGTGTGAAACTAAATTGGATAGGTTAAGAATGTAAACAACGCTCTTAGGTTGCTACGTTCGTTGCCAAGAGCCGACTGCGGTGGCGTCTAGTAGCTAGTTCTGAACTAGGCCTAGTAGTCGTTGACGGTGGCGCTTGGCGGCAAAAGTAGGAACTATTTGAAAATTCAAAGTTGCAGTCCCTACTTGAATTAAAAAAACAGATACACACACTAATACAGTCATCACAATTAACACCGGTTATCAGACAGATTCTACACACACCCAAAGTACACGGGGCTACATGACCGCGTTGTCGCAGCCCCTAAACTAAGGAACCAACCAACCAACCATTATTCTTCAAGTGGTTTCATTCAACATAATTAACATTGTTGATATGATGAACTAAATAGTCATGCGCCAGAGACATATTCGATAACAGAAGTTAAGATACAACGATGGAACTTCGTTAGACGACGTATTCTTGAATACAGACGTAGTTTACAGGTCCATCTTGTACATTATCGTCAGTCTACGAACACTAATGTAACATCAATCAGCAATAGAAATATTTCATTCACCATTTATATGAATTTTTCTATAAATTATTTTCCAATGATGAGGCTGATACATATTTGCGACGGAGAATGAAGATTCTACAGAAGAGATTTGTCAAGATGCTAGGTGGTAGCCCAGCAACAAAAGAAGAAATTGCCAGATGGATGTCGTTCGAGCCCAGGCGAATGTTGGTGAATTCCGGAGAGGGAACGTTTTTCCTATCTCTGAGGTCGCAGATCCGAGGTTCGAATGCAGATCCATCTCAGTATCTTGAACTGAGGAAACATCTAAAGTATTGTGTGAATACTTACATAGATCTTCAAGTTTTCGTCCAAATAAGGTAGCTGTGTCTCTTATTTTAGTATTCGTGACATCCTGAGCCAACGATCTTACTCCATATTTTCACATTTCATGTATTTCTGTGTTCTCATGTATTTTACACTTTAGATGTGTGCTAAGATTTTTATGCTTCAAGATTATTTAGGAGATGATTGCCTTTCATCTATTTTTTAATTTTATTCTCCGGATCAGTTGTGGAACTGACATTAAAAATTTTGTTTGAGGAATCATATTGCCTCATAGGAGACTAGTCGTTTCGACTCTCGAATTTTAATAATTTATTTAAACCAAGTATTCTGACATTGTGTCATAGCTTCAAATTAAATTCTTTTTAAATTTAATTTGAGCACTTTAATGTAACAACATCAAACTTCAAGAACAGAAGAAACATCGAATGATATTGTTATATCATTATTGTACAAACTGTCGATGATCTAGGAAATACTAGTCGTTTGATAAGACCGAAGTCTTAATCCCTATAAACATTCTTTGTGTAGAGTGGAAAAACATTACGACGTTGACAAACCTTTTTTATTATTTGTAAAGCTGAGAGCTTTGTTCATTTAATATGTTAGAAGAAATACCTTTTGATAGAAGATTATTCAAATCTTTGGCTAGGAATTCAAAACCGTTTGAAACAGACAATGTGATGCTGGTACTAACGAACAGGCTATCAATATTGTGCGCATACTTCCAACCAGACCTAAGAGAAGTAGACATTATAGACGAATTAGGCACTGCAATGTCGAGAGTACCTACCACAAATCCGATAATGATAGATGGAGACTTCAACTGCCGCATGGATGTCCCATGCAGGAAAACAATCGCGCTACTTGAATACTTAGAAGAAGAGGGCTTTTCCTTAACGAACAAAAGTGATGAGAAGACATACATAGCTTTCAATGGCACAAGCACGATAGATCTTTTATTCATAAGCAACGACATAAAAACATTACATCAAGAAATACTATGCAATGTTGTAGCAAGAAAACACCTCCCATTAACAACCACCCTCTCAGTTAACATCAATATAAACATTCAAAAAAGCTCCAGAACCCCTATTTCGCGGAAAATAGACATGAACAAAATGAGCACTATAGACATGGAAGGAATCACGAACATAACCAAATCTGGAAACATAGACGCCGCGCTAACACTGATCGAGAATCATATCAAGGACGCAACTCCTAAGATACGTAAAAATACAAGAAGAGCAAAACCATGGTTCACTACCGAATGTTACCAACGGAGGAAGGAGGCGCTAGCAGCATTACACAATATAAAAAGGGCAAGTACACAAACAGCACTACAAGAGTATGTCGACAAAAGAAGATATTATAAGGAGGTAGTTAAAAGAGCAAAGGAAAGCTATCAACAATTGAAGGAAGCCCAACTAATAAAGGAGGCTGAAACAAACCCTTTCTCAGCCCTAAATCCCAGAAGACCCAAATTCCCAAAGGACATTCCTATGACAACGTGGATTCAGCATCTTACCGCAACCCTACAAGCGCGGGACACTAGACCTATTCAGGTTAGCAACCCTTCTCAACTACCAGTGCCGATTGGGGCACAAGATGTCCTAATTGAGATAAACAACTGCGCAGAAAAGAAAGCATGTGGTCCAGATACTATTCATTGATGAAGCAGGCCAGTGCACGTGCGTTTTCCAGAAGCGTGCTAGTGAATGTAACCAGTTGTCAGGAATGCCACGAATGTAAGAGCCTTCCTTAAACGTTTTTCTTTTTTCGTAGTGTAGGCCTAAACCAGCTAAGGCTTTTATGCTGATATTTTTACACAGCATTGTAGTAAGATGTGTAGTAGAAAGGAAGTGCGTATGATTGCATGGTTTTATATTTGTTGTTGTTAGGTTAGTTTATTTTTATTTTGTTTATAGTAGGTTAGTTTACCATTGTTAATAAATTCATTCAGTTCGTTATCTGTCGTTGTTGGGGTATTCATTTTAAATATAAGGAGTAGAATATTGTGGATATATTGTAGGCGAAGCTGAGTTCCCAGTCCTCGAGAACGTAAGTAAAGGTAAGTGTGCCCCATGTAGTTTGTTGTTGATCCACAATATTCTTGTAACTGCTGTATGTAAATCCCTAAAGGCCATGTTGGAGCGATTTCTAATGTAGTAATTGGCCGGTGCTGTTATAAATAGACGATCCAGCTGGGGCAATGGATATTCCAACAGGCTACTTTCCGGATTTATGGGTACAGTGCGTGGAATGTGAAATCATTATATCAGTCAGGAAAGTTGCAGAACGTGATCCAAGAAATGCAGCGACTCAAGCTAAACATATTGGGACTAAGTGAAACAAGATGGCCTAGCTCAGGTGAAATGCATAGCAACAACATGAAGATATATTACTCTGGTAATGATGATAATTATCACTGGAATGGAGTTGCTATTATTGTTGACAAAATCACTAGCCAGTGTGTGACAAGTTTTTTGCCAATCTCTGACAGGGTAATCGCTTTACAACTACAAACAAAAGGAGCAAAAGTAAACATTATACAAGTCTATGCTCCAACTGCTGACAAGAGTGAAGCAGAGTTGCAGCAGTTCTATAAAGAAATTGAGAAAGTATTGAGTACCACAAAATCTAGAGACATCACAATCATCATGGACGATTTCGACGCAAAAATTGGCAAGGGACGTGAAGGTGACTTAATAGGAGATTTTGGTCTGGGGTCTTGAAATGAACGGGGAGAAATCCTGGCACAGTATTGTGAGGACAATGAGTTAGTTGTTACAAACACTTTCTATAAGCTACCAGAAAGAAGATTGTACACCTGGAAAGCACCTGGAGATAAGGTTAACAACATTATCCGGAATCAAATTGATTACATCCTAATCAATAAACGCTACAGGAATGCCATCAAGGCAGTGAAAACTTATCCGGGAGCAGATGTGGCATCAGACCACAATCCACTTGAGGCTAGATTCTAAATAAAGCTTAAGAAAATATTACCAAAACAAAATACGGATATGCTATGCATCTCACAACTTCAAGATCCTATAGTGAGAGCACAAATTACAGAACGAATCAATGAAGAGCTCTGTAAAGAAGAGAAAAAAAATTTCAGTGATGTTAATGACAAATGGAAATCTTCTAGGGACTACTCCAGCATACAAGTCAAGAGATGCTGAAAATGGTAAAACAGTGCATAAAAAGACATGGATGACTGATGAAATAATACAATTGATGGAAAAGAGGAGGCTCTGTAAAAACCGAGATGAAGATCTTTATAGGAGTACACATGCAGAAATACGAAGGAAGATACGGTTAGCAAAGGAGATATGGTACACAGAAAGATGCACAGAGATTGAAGAATTAATTTCAAAAAACGTCAATTTCAATATCCATAAGAAAGTCAAAGAACTAACTGGTATCAATAAGATACGGAAGGGGAGTATATTGCTTGACAAAAATGGTGACATCACTATTGGTAATAAAGACAAACTTGAGAGATGGAAGGAATATATAGAGGAACTGTTTGAAGATGACAGGAAAGGACCGTATGCTAGTGAAGATATAGATGTCGAAAATGGACCAGATATAACAAAAGTAGAAGTAATACATGCTATAAAGTTGTCAAAAAATAATAAAGCCCCTAGTCCTGATCTCATAACAGCTGACATACTGAAACTCACTAATCAAGAACATTTAGATGTCTTAGTAGACTTGTATAATTCAATCTATAACACATGAGTCATTCCTCATTTAACGGCCACGTTAAACTACAAGCTTCCTTCCTTTTCATTCCTCATGAATGGCTCCAGTCTATATTTGTTACATTGCCGAAAAAGGCAAATGCCCATCAATGCAGCGATCATAGAACAATCAGTCTCATGAGTCATACACTAAAAATATTCCTAAAAATTATCCATCGAAGGATCTTCAAAAAATTGGATCAGGATATCAATGAAACACAATTTGGTTTCAGAAATGTACTAGGAACAAGAGAAGCCCTGTTTACCTTCAATGTGCTGGCACAGAGATGTTTAGATGTGAATCAATCTATGTATGTCTGCTTTTTGGATTATAATAAAGCTTTCGACAAAGTTCGTCAAGCTTGCCTCATCCAAATGCTCCAGAAGAAGAACTTGGATGTGAAGGACATTAGAATCATCAGTAATATTTATTACAAACAGACTGGGGTCATAAAGGAAGGTAGGGAGCTATCTGAAGAGGTGGAAATAAAACGTGGTGTTAGACAAGGATGTGTCTTGTCTCCTATGCTGTTTAATCAATATTCAGAAGAAATATTACAAGCAGCTTTAGAGGAAGAAACAGCAGGAATTAAAGTTAATGGAAAATTAATAAACAACTTAAGATTTGCAGATTACACGTTGTTATTCGCAGGTCTACAAGATTTACAACGACTGACTAACAAAGTTGTGGAGGCAAGTGCACAATGGGGATTAATACTTAATGTCAGTAAGACACGTTTTATGGTAGTATCACGAACACAACATCAAGAGAGCTTGATAATCAATGGTGAGACAGTACAGCAAGTGACAAAGTACAAGTATTTAGGGTGAAGCTACATTGAATAGGTTAAGAATGTAAACAACGCTCTTAGGTTTCTACATTCGTTGCCAAGAGCCGACTGCGGTGGCCTCTAGTAGTTAAGTTCTGAACTTGGCCTAGTAGTCATTGACGGTGGTGCTTGACGGCAAAAGTAGGAACTATTTGAAAAATTCTAAGTTGCAGTACTTAAAATTAAAAAACAGATACACACACTAATACAGTCATCACAATTAACACCGGTTATCAGACAGATTCTACACACACCCAAAGTACACGGGGCTACATGACCGCGTTGTCGCAGCCCCTAAACTTAAGAACCAACCAACCGAACTGCTTCATTGACTGTACTGAGGAGATAAAGTCCAGGGTAGGTCAAGCCTGAAATGCATTCAATAAAATGAGGAGAGTGTCCTGTAGCAGAGACCTAAATTTACATCTAAAAATTAGACTTCTGATATGTTATATCTTCTCCACCTTGTTCTATGGAGTTGAGACCTGGACCATAAAGAAAAGAGAAATCGACAGATTGGAGGCATTTGAGCTATGGACGTACAGAAGGATACTGAGGCTGAGTTGGACGAAAAGGTCACCAACGATGAGGTGATGAGGCGGATGGGAAAGAGAAAGGAAATATTAAATACTGTCATAATTAGAAAACTGCAGTATCTGGGTCATGTGATCAGAGGAGAGAAATATCATCTGCTGCAGCTGGTCATTCAAGGGAAGCTACAAGGCAAAAGAAGACCAGGAAGAAGACACATTTCTTGGATCGATAATCTGAAAACTTTGTTCAATTGTTCCACTATTGAGCTGCATCATCTAAAGCAAGAGTCTCTATGATGGGTGCCAACCTCCTGAGAGGAGATGGCACATAAAGAAGAAGAAGTGCCTTTAAAAATTCATTACTTGTTCCGTTCACATAACTTATTATCTCTGTAAAACTTTCTACACTCCTTGTAGTCTCATATTTACGATTACATCCTTCATACTTCGAGGTTCAACCACGTCACAATAAAGTACAACATTCTGATATCATTGTCTGCATATATTCGCTTATTTAATAACAATAATATCATATCCTGCCTTTCTGATAATAATCAATGAAATTATATTCATATTTGCTCTTTCTGTCTTTCATATGACAACAGGTTAATATACATAATCACACCATGTCCTTCTTCGCATTTATAAGTTCATAAACATAGTTACAATTGTGTTTAACTCGAACAACGAGTCATTCATTCTTGTGGTATGACCTTGACTTAATGGTCAACAATGTAATCCTGTTTCCTTCTTAAATGATTCATTTTATTAACATTTTACTGTTACAACATCTTATTTCCTTGTCATTGAGTTATTTATCTCAAAATACTTCATTAAAGTAGTATCAAAGTATTCATTAACGCTCTATTATCATATTATAGCAATATTAAAATCAACGTATTTTATCGAAACATTCCACTCTTAAAAAAGGATTCGTTTAAAATCATAGAATCATAAAACGTATTTCCAAAATTATCTAACAACCAATATTCCAAAATAGCATTAATATACGTCAAAAACGACACACGCTGACGTAAAAAAGAATTTATATTACGTGAGTCTGACAACATAATATAATGAGTTATAAATGGATACATCTACATAAAAATGTTGGTCACATCTGAAATATCCCCAAAATATGGCAAACTACTAAATATATGTCAAACACTCATCTACCGTGAGCTGCAATGATTTCACGATATCCTGTGCAGTTGGTGCAGAGTTATGCGGCTGCATTCTTGAGGCGCGTGGATGGATTCCTTGCTGGACTAACGGAGTCGCACGTGCGCTTGGAGCACGCACCCAGCTGGTCTGTCACACTCCCTTGTTCCGGCTGCCTCGCCTGGTCGGAACAGCTTCGCTCATCTCGTCTTGTTTCTTCTCGACCAAACAGTCTAGAATCACTTACGTTTCTGAGCTAGATAGCTCTGTCGAAAACTCTCTTCTTACAGCCCCTCTCTTGTAGTAGTTTAATGAAATCATGTGCTGAAGTGTTTGTGCAATGAGATGTTCTTTATGGTGATGGAAACTCATCTAGCTGTGGCAATATTGGTGACATCAGATTTCTGCGTTTGGCATTGCAGTAGTAATCGGTCGTAACCATTGTTGTCTGGTCTCCTCCGGATTCCACACAATTAAATGTAGATTAGCTTCCCTCCATAGTAATTTAGTACTTCATGACGACTTCGGACTTAATATCAAAATGTAGTCGTCCCCTCTGACTCGTGTTTTTCAACATGGTGAAACTTTCTTCAAATACTTGTCGAATATTTATAAGTAGCCTATTGGCGAGTGCTTCTGTCGTAATTCATTATAATCTGCTTCTTATATTTCTGTAGATTACTGCTGTAGTTGATTGCTGTCTCTTCACGTTTTCTTAATAATTCAGATTGCAATAGCGTTCTATTCCAGAACAAGTCTTCTCTAATATCAGTATATGTTGTACGGAGGTTAGACTCTTGGTTAGCCGATATGTGCGGCTCTCCTCCCGTATAAGATTTCTTCTCCCGTCGCTGAATGTATATGCAGTAGTTTTCGGAAGTATAACGTCACAGGTCCTAACTCGACCCTTCGTAAAAATGGAATGAATCTTGATGCTCCGCTGCTCCTGGCTTCCAATATTGGCGGTGCTAGCCCCGCTCACTATTTAATTCCTTTTATTTACAAATATCTCCTCTCGTAGCTTTAAATGCCAAATTTCATTTCGATAAATAAATTGTATTCTTATTCTCTTGATATTAGTGCGGTGTAATTGTTTTAATGTTCATTTTAAAATATAATAATATTTTATTCTTCAAATATATAAAATAATCAGATTGGCTGTTGAGTTACCATGTATATTTCATTGTCCATGACTTGTAAATTGGTGTCGTGTGGCGATATCTCTTTTTCTGTCACACATAAGCGTGTCGAGTGCAAAACGTCTTTGTTGACGCGAGCTCGGCGAACGTAACCGGTTCTCGACTGTCTAACTTGTAATTCTGTCAATTTCCAGCTTCAATAATATTCTCATTCTCCCTTGGTTAAAATATTTTAGACAGAAACTTTTCCAATCTAGCTCCTTATAAATGCTGCAATTTCCTCGTACAACTCGTCAATGGCTTTCACTAACATAGCAGAATGCTTGTGTATGTGAAACGTTGCTCATACTGCTACTTCATTTCCATGCAGAAAATTTTCACACGAGACGGTTCGATCCTCGCCTCATGCATTTCCATAATGCTATTAAATTCGAGTTCAGTACCGAAGTGGTTTGTTATGACCTTCACACGTAAGAAGAACACAATCACATTTCTTTATGGAATTGGACCTCAGTCATTGCAAGCAGTAAGCGAGAAGAAAGATCTTGGAATCTTGTTTGACCGAGAGCTTGCTTTCTCTTGCCATGTGCAAAAGACAGTCAGGGATGCTTACCGCATGTTAGTGTTTATAATAAGAAACACTAAGCCATTCATTAGGACCAGTACATGCATAAACCTTTATATTTCCATGGTGAGATCCATGCTCGATTACGCCAGCCAAGTATGGAGTCCCTGGTAGAAAACATGCATTAAATCCATTGAGCAAGTTCAAAAGAAATTCCTCTGATAATTGCACCTCAAAATAACGGGCAATTACCCACACATGGTACCATACGGTGAACTTTTGAAGAATTTCGGCATGACTAGTTTGGAGTCTGGAAGGCAAGTGGTTGATATGAAATTCCTTTATAAAGTTGTTAACGGTCAAATTGATAACTCATTTCTCCTATCGCTCCTAAATTTCAACATCCCTCGCTTAACTACAAGATCAACCATAATATTCAAAAATGATATATCCAATACTACTTCACATAACAATTCACCTATATGGAGGCTTTGCAGTATTTACAACGATGCGATTCGTGTAAACTGGAATCTAGATTTCTGTCTCTCAATTAGACCGTTTTTGGAAATTTAAATCCAGTCACTCTAATTCATACTTGAAATAAAATTATCACACAAAACTGAACCAACAATGTATATATGTGGATTGGCCTGTTCCCTAGTTATTAATGTTGCCTTTTAGTTTACGATGTAATAATTTCAAAACATGTTTTTTACTTGACTTTGGATCAAATTTAGATTTGGTTTTTATGTTATATTTAGATTTAGATTAAGCTTTTTACTACAATGCATTTTGATCTGAGTGAATTTCCTTGTTTTAAGAATTACATTTAGATATTAATACTTAATGTAGAAATATCAGGAAGTGTTTTTTACTGTGTAGGTGCACCGTCATTGGGGCGCACACTGTGACAATGGCGAAAATGTCTGTGGTAGGATTCGAACTTCTTACTTCACAACGTCACCGCGCCACGAGTTGTCTATCACAAGACACCACCTTCGCTACATATGGGCAACACGCCAGCAGATAAAGTGCGTTCTTTTAAGCGGAATTAACAGCGCTGTATCAGCTGCTAAGTAAAGCGATACATCAAATAAAAACGGCAAATGGCGCAAATTGGCTATCGATTAAAACGTGTCTCAGTCATAATTTCGAAATAATAAATTTAATATAACATTAAGATGCGCCCACTAGGAGACTTCTCTTACAAGGTTACATTGGGCGGCTGGTAGAATGGTGAGCTTCTATGCCCAAGATTACAGGTTCAGATCCTGCAGACGTCGTCGGATTTTAAAAGAGCATTAAGAAAACCTCAGTATGAAGTAAAGCCGGCAAGCCCATGTCATAGATTTATGGAATGTAAAAGAACCTTCCACTAACTGCAATTGGGTGAAGGTAAATTTGTAGGCTAGATTTTATTAACGCTCTATTGGTTCCAACGTTCATCGGCAGGTGGCAGTCGCGGTGGCATCAAGTATCCATGTTCGCGGCTAGATGTCGGCGACAGTAGCATTTGTTAGCAAAAGTAGGAATAACTTGAATTTGATCGTCTGCAGTCCTTATCTGAATAACAAATAACGCACACTAATACAGCAATCTCAATTAACACCGGTTATCAGACAGATACTACACACACCCAAAGTACACGGGACTACATCACTACGTTGTCGCAGCCCATAAACTGAGGAAATAACCAACCAAGGTTACCATATCTAGAATCATCACCGTTACTTTTATGCGGCAAGGTAAACTGGATTAAAAGATTGGACAGTAAGACGACGAAGTTCTTGACTCCTTTGCCTTCTTACAGATATTTCCCAATTAACGTATTGATATGCTGCTAATGAAAATGTAGGCCTATCTTCGGGCAGTCTCATAGGCTACACCAATAGGCTCTGCATGCCACTAATGATCTCCCCAGGGCAATTGACTTGTGGGGCACAGTATGAAAATATATGGAGCCACTACTGAATTATGCAGTACGTCTACTTAATTCTGCAGGCTGCTCTTTCATCTTCCTGTCAATCATCCTTGGTCAATTGGGCAGATGACCTCGCTGTTCCTCCCCTTTAAACAATACCTATAACTCACTTGGTCAACTCTTGTTCTCTTCAGACCTTCGAAGCCTAGTCATTCATGACCTTTTTCTTTACTCAATGCCCTAATTTTAAGAGGAGTTGAAACTCTTCTTTCTGTAGGATAACTATATGTCAACAGGTGCAGGTGACCTCGATGTTACACACCTTAAAACATTGAACCCACCACCACCTGTCCAAATGATGCAAAGTGTTAGAAGACTTTTACCACTCGCAGCCAGTGAGACGCCGGTGATGGCCAAGGGGCTCTTAGTTGTGCCAGAATTGAATGTACATGTTTCCTATCCATCATCCTTCATAGATTACATTCATTTTCATTTGAGACAGTTTTGCGTTCCAGCGTCCAGTCTAGTCTGCAAGCCCCAATGATCCCCTATTAGCAGTTAGCCTCTGCTACTACTCTTCTCACATTGAAATCATTAAACACTGAATCTAACCTTCGCCTCCTAGGTCTACCTCTGCTTCTCTTACCCTCTACGGCAAAACTCATTAACCTCTTAGGTAATCTCTCCTCCCCCCTTCTATACACATGACACCACCATCTGATTCGGCTCATACGGACAGCTTCATCTACAATGTTCATTTCTAACTTAGCTTTTATCTCTTCATTACAGTCATTGTTCCAGAAATCATTCTTGCTACACTCATATCAGTTAACTCTAGCTTATGTATCAGATATCCTGAATCTACCCAGCTATCACTTCCATACAGCAAGGACGGTCTAAATACTGAGCGATGTATTTATTTATTTATTGGTGCCTTTATTGTGGCGAAGTTAGGGCTCTGGGCCCTCTCTTACACTTAACCACACACAGTGCAACTTACATGAATACTCACATATGTTATTCTTAACCTACCAAACTTAAATACTAGGAAAAACTTAAATACTAGAATAAAATAAAATAAAATAAAAATTAAATTAAATTGGCGACTGCGTGATATTAACTATGCTATAGCCTAAAATTTAAATGACATACATTTTAACAACATTATACTATGGTCGTTCACTCACACATTCTTACACAAATTGTTCTAGTTGGCCTACGAATTCAAGAGGAAATCTTTACATGCACGTTTGAAAGTTGTTAGGGATGTACAATTTCTGACGTCACGAGGACAATTATTCCAAATTCTAGTTTCCGACACGAGGAAAGAATTACTGAAGGCAGATGAATGATGTAGAGGAATTGCAATTATAGATCCAGATCTCGTGTGACGATCATGAAAGGAAGAAAGAAAACTAAAATTACAAGAGAGATAGTGAGGAGTACTTTCATTGAGAAGTCGATAGATGAGGGCACATATGTGCAGGTTTCTTTGTTGTTCTACTTTTAGCCAGGAAAGTAGATCATAAAAAGGAGACACGTGTGAGGAAAATTTCAAGGAGAAAATAAACCTAATGCAGGAATTTAAAGCTCTCTGAAGTTTCTTGTTTTGTTCACCGGTAGCATCTACTAATACATCACAGTAGTTAAATATAGGGAGCATCAAGGTTTGGACGAGTTTTATTTTCAAGTTACGGGGTAGAACGGGCTGGTGAATCTTAAGTGGATGAAGTGACGAGTAAACTTTCCTGCATGTATTATTAACGTGCCCATCCAAATTCAAAGTTTCATTTAATGTGACTCCAAGACTTTCTACCGATTTACAGAACAGGATAGCAACACCATTAAGTTGAATTAAAGAAAGCGGTCTACTGTGTAAATGGAAAAGGAATTTAGTCTGCCCTATTACGATAGCTTGTGTTTTAATTGGGTTGATGGCAAGAGAATTTTCAGTTGCATAGCAGCTGATCCTCTTTAGATTTAGATTCATGTTTTCAATTGCCGCATCTATGTCGTTTACTTTTGTGTGGCAATATATCTGAAGGTCATCTGCATATAGATGGTAGTTGCAGTTTTCCAGTTTCGATGAGATGTCGTTCAGATATAGAATGAATATAAGGGGGCCGAGAATTGAACCCTGAGGTACTCCATTTATTTTGAACTTCCACTCAGTTCTGTTTTCATTAAGGAGTACACGTTGTCTTCGGTTATGAAGATAGGAGGCGCATAATTTGAGAGCAACGGGGCTAAGATGGAAGGATTGCAATTTAGCCAAAAGTATGTCCGTATTAATGGTGTCGAATGCACTGCTGAAGTCTAGAAGAATGAGTATAGTCACTTTACGCTCCATTGCTCGTCTTACGTCATCAGTGATCTTAATGAGTGCAGTAGATGTGCTGTGTCCTTTCTTAAATCCAGATTGTAACGGATCAAGTAGTGAGTATTGCGTCAAGTACTGAAGAAGTTGTTCATGCATAAGTTTTTCTAGTATTTTGGAAATTGAGGAAAGTATGCTTACAGGTCGATAGTCGGATGGAGAATTTGCAAGAGAATTTTTCGGAACTGGAATAACTAAAGCATCTTTCCATATTGTTGGGAAGAAACGTTCTAAAAGACACGTGTTACAAATGTGCGTAATAATTGGCAGTAATACTTCTATCAGGTTAACGATAAAGGAAATTGGGATGTCATCTATTCCGACTGCTTGTGATTTGATAGATATTATCTTTTTCTTACGACAGTATCATCTATTTTACGAAACTTGAATAACGGTCGGTGAGATAGTGGGTAGTCTTGTGTAGTTCGCGAACGAACTAGTTCGGAAGTGCGGGTCCCACAGACGAACTACCGAACTAGTTCCCAGATCCCTCGCTTGTTAGTTCGTTCGATCTTTTTTCGCTGACCGACTTGTAACAGCGCGAAAGCGCGGGTCCGCCGTAGCTCGTCAGCTCGTCACGTCAACACTCATTGCACAATCACATGCGCTTTCTTTCGTTCAGTCAGTTCAGTTGATTGAGTGTATCTATTGTTATTGGCAAGATTGTCAAGTTTTGGCACGGCGATTGTTCAATGTTGGTTTATAAAAATATAACAGTATAATACACTACTAGTGCTAACACGCTAATAGGTAATAACTACCTTATATTTGTAATGTAATACGGAGGCGGTTCATAAATTTGAAGTTCCTGAGAGTTAACTGATTTAGATGAGGGGACAATTCCACAGTTTTATTTAACTTAGTCATTTTGGATTATTTGAAAATATGTCCAATTATTTAGATAATCGGCGAACTGGATTAACATTACCATTTTATTGAACTGGTTGATATTTATTTTTCTCGATACATGGTGATATAACTACTTTTACCTGTTTTTAAGAAATGAACATTATGACGATGATTCACAAAGAAAAGCGAACTTCTACGGACAAAAACTCTGAACTAAAAAACCTATTCCTCCCATTCATGCCATAAAGATAACAGGCGCGGATTCAAGAGGGGGGTCACGGGGGTCATGACCCCCCCCCCCAAACGGAGACCATTTTTTTTTTCAAACTCAAAATCGAAAACACAATAACCAGACAAATAAAACTTAACGAATTTTAACTGAAAAACAGTTTTATCATTTTATTCTATACTGAAAATATCTTTATTGCAATTATTATGTTCTGCTACAACTGTACATATTTACAACTTCATACCTGTTTTAAAAAAAACGAGTATTAATGTAACAAAATCAACTCGTCTATTTTGTTTAGCAAACCTTGTGATTACCGAATCGATATCTATAGTGATGTCACGATGAATGTGCAGCAATGCACGGATAGGAATTTGGGGCTTTTTTCACACCAAAAATTTTGCCGACGTCCAAATTGCAAGCTTGGTTGGCAATTTAAGCTGTGACTTTCTCCCTTTGTCGGTACCGACTCGACTTGCCGAAACTGTAACGTACCTTGATACTTTTCTCGAAGCTCGATGTAAAAGTCGCAAAACACGCCGTTGCAATTTGTACGAATATTTTTGGTGCGCTAAACGCATCAAATTTCTATCCATGTAGCTTTCCAAAAAAAAAAAGGTCTGGTTTTGTACGTTTGGTTATTTTGTGATTGCGTTTTTAGTTATACCATTTTTCTTAACAATTTCGATTCTCTGACCCCCCCCCCCCAAGCTAAACTCTAGATCCGTGCCTGAAAGACAATGTACTCAACGGTTTCAGAGCAACCAAATAATGAATATCACGAAGCAAGTAAGAAATGAAACGAAAATTGCGGGGGGGGGGGGGGGTACGTCTTATCATCACCTAGTGACAAGTAGGAAATGGAATCAGATGGTGACGCGCCGATCGATATACGCGAAAAATGATGATAATTGTTGTTTTAAGGGGCCTAACATCTAGGTTATCGACCCCACACGAGAAAAAATAAAGAGAATAATAAGTGTATGCTTCTACGAACATATCGTCCATACTGTTATTCTTTTAGGTACGGTACCGGTATTTCACTAATGATAAACAAATGACGACTTTTGGTTTTTTAAACAATAGAAAGAGAAGTTTTCTCAGAAGGAAAGACATGGACCCTAATGGCCAACAACAGAGTGAGATGGAAGAAGTTTGTAGCTACCCTATGTTCCTACAAGGAATAAATGGAAATAAGGAAGGAATAAGGAATTTCACTAATGTTTCAATACTCATATTTTTGTATTTTTTTTATCTTCTAATATCAAAATGTAAAACACATTTCTACACACGCAACATGTCAATATCTAATACACGAACTGCATAGTATTGCTTGAAACGAGAGCAATGTGAATGAGCAATCAGTGGTGACGAGTAATGAGTGGTGACAGACTGCTATAACAAACAAAGAGCGCGTGCAGTGGCAGTAGCAAGGCGAGCGAACGATCTGTCTTCGAGATGGGAGCTAACGAACTAGAAGAGCGAACTAGTTCGCTAAGGAGCTGCGAACTAAACTGATCGCTCCCAGCCGCGAACTATTATGCGCAAGACTAGTAGTGGGACACATTGCAGTGTATTTATTGTTGTTTGTATTATTTGGGGATCAGTACTAATTATTTCTCGAGCAAAGTGAGTATTTAATTCATTGGGATTAATATCCTGCTTATTGGTGTTTTTAGTGTGCCTCCCAATACCTACCGACCTGAGTTGCTGCCAGGTGCTCCTAGCATTCAAGTTGCCAGCTAGCTGTTGGAAGTAGGCATACTTTTTATTTCGAATCATTTGTTTAACTCGATTTCTAAGCACACGATATTTCTCAAAATCGTCACTTGATAAGGTCTGCTTATAACGTCTGTGTAATGCGTCACGTTCGGCCATTGCGGATTTAATGTCACTCGATAGCCAGGGGGCAGCTTTACGAGTGACTTTAGCTTTCGTTTAGGTGCATGTTTGTCATATAGTTCATATTGTGTTCAATCTGCTCACCTTTTCATCAACGTCAGTCAATTGTAGTATATCGTTCCATGACAGAGAATTGCGTCTTGTGTTAGTTCTTGAAGGTTCAATCTTTTCATATGTTATGTATTTAGGTGCAGTTTTTGGAGTTTTTAGAGAATAAGCTAAATAAATCAGGTCGTGTAAAGATATGCCAGTTACTGAAATCTGTCCGTGTTTTAGTATTTTCTGTGGGTTATTTGTGATAATTAAATCAATTAAGAGTGCGTGAAGACCCTTGGGGCGTGTGTACGTGGTGAGTAGGACTGAGTGGTAATATTGTCATGTTACAAGAGGTAAACATATTCCGTAAACGATTTGCGTCAGTGGAGTCTATTAATATGTTTGTGTTAAAGTCACCAAATATACGTACGTGTTCGTAGGTAGGTAACAGTCTTAGTAGAGTTTCTTCAAAATCCATGAAGTTCCCTTCTTTAGGTGGTCTATATACTACACCAATAAGCACTTTAGTCACGTCAACAGTGAGCTCAACAAACATATATTCGGTCAAGGGGTCAGTAGATAGGTTCGATGTTTTTTATAATCTTTGGCACCAAATAGTTTTTATAGAATAAAGCTACTCCTCCTCCTCGACGCTTCAGTCTATTGTGAAAGAGCGAATTGTACCCTACTAGACTTATCATGTTTAAAGGGACAGAGTCTTTTTATCCAGCTTTCACTAATTGCTACAACGTTTACCATGCTTCCTTCAAAAATAGCTTGGAGCTCAGCGTGATGCGCTGTTATGGACTGAGCATTGACATGTGCACACAGCAATGAACGGGGAAAGGTCGAACATTCCCTTTCAAGATGATTGCGGGTGGGGGGAGACGAAGATAGGGGTTGGGGAGGGCTGGGAGGCTCATTGTCAAGGTGAAGGTCATTATCTCTGTCGGGACTAAATGTAACGGTACCAACTACACTGGCCATAACACAATAGAGAGCATGCAACTTACCATTGTTTCCTCATGTATGCACAAGCCACTAGAAGCAATTAAACAACCACTCTCACTGAATTTAAAATTAAACCACCTATCACTTATGCAATCACTTACACTAAAATTAAAATAACATATTAAACACACACTCACAATTACACACATTAACCTGTTCACTTAACTTCTGATACCTGCCCTCACATTAAGCAGGCAAGTTTTGCTGGAATGTTAACGTAATGTTTTTTACCGTCAGAATCCACTATCACTATCCGCCCATCCAGAGTGAAGGTGTTCCTTGCTCCAAAGTAATCCCTGGCCTTGTTGAGCATGTCCTTGCGTGATGCTGTGAGGGACTCAGTTATGAGGATCGGTGTTCCTTTTAGAAGCCTCTTGGCGCGCCAGACACGTTCCCTCTCGTGGTAGCGGGTGAACTTAACAATAATTGGTCTTCTACTGGTCACCACCACATCCTCAGAAGATCTCTTTGGTTTCCCAAATCGATGACCCCGATCAATGCTCATCATTGTTAGTTCTATGTTAAGCTTGTCCTTGAGTACCTCCGTTACTCTAGTGTACACGTCTTCGTTAGGAGTTTCACTTACCCCATGTAGCAGTAGGCAGTTCCGGCGGCAGTACTGTTCTACCTCATCAATTCGAAGTTCTTGCTTCACAATCTGGTCATTCAGATCCTTCTTTGAGTGACTTAGCTCCGTTATGACTTCAAGGCGAAAAGTCTCGAACTCCGAAGCTAGGGTTTCACTTTCACGGAGTTGAGGTTGGTAGAAGTGCTCGTTCCAGCAGTGGTGGCTCCCTCCAGGCGAGTTTGAAATACTTTGAGCTTTTCTTCAAACGCTAAAATTCTCTGATTGACGGCTTTTAGGGTCATGACTGTTGACTGAATATTCACTAAGATGTATATAGTTAATAATACACACCCTAGCAGACTCTATTTGTGAGTTATGTTGCGGCTTCGGCAGGTATTCTACGGAGCACTTTTACGCACGATGCATCTCAGTCGCCATGACAGTTTGCTCAGTAGGGAGAGTTTCATCGCTACACTAACTTCTTTCTTACAGAATGCAGTGCATCGCAACTGAGAACTTCCTGCATTGGCTTTTCTAAATCTCGACCTTATTTTCTTCACCATACAGTACTACCAACCTGAGAGATTACACAGCCCAAGTACTTAAAATGTTCAATAGCACTGAGTGAGATTGGAAGTAATGGTAAAATGTTCTATAGTACACAACTTAGCCAAATTACCTGATCAAATGATGAAGAATAAATCTGGAAATGTGAGTTATCGTCAAAGACAGCATTGCCCACCCCGCACAATCGGTACTATGTCACATCCGGTATCTTAACACAAAAGAGCGCCGTCAAGTGAAAGTGCGCCAAATGTCATTCTTAAGTTAGACAAGGATTGTGCGTGTTGCGAGTTAACAATCTCCAATCTCAATCGAGAATATCATAACGCATCAATAATTTCCTTCCAAAACAATGGTTTTTGCCTAGACCAATAGTTGGTGGTTCCAATCTAATCCAAAGCATCGTTTTGTCCAATTCAATGGGTTTTGACAATGGTTATAGTCCGCGGGCCGCGTTAGCTATATATACATCCCTATATTTTACCAAGCACCAATAATCATTAATTAGTGTAGTGTATATTGTATCCCACATTTTGCCGTAGGGTGCACCTTGTTGAAAGTTGAACGAGATTCAAGCGCGGTCGGAACATGGCTGCTGCTGTTGTTAAAAGAACAATGAATAAACACACATATTTACATAGGTAATGTCCCCCAGAAGATGAAACAGGGTATGGAAAACCCACGATCACGTCTGATGCAAGTGTAAAAGCCACGTTCTGGTCTCATTCAGAGTTAACAATTGTTCCACCAGCTCACATTTTGTTCCTTCCACCTTGTATTCTATTTTCTTGCATTTCTTCCCACTCGACAAAACCTTCGTCTTTGAAATGCTGATCTTCATACCAAACTCCGTACAATTCTGTTCAATTTTCTACATTTCTGTTCAAGTTCAAGTATACTGGCTTGCAAGCTTTTGATGGAGTCTGTCATTACTACTAGGGCATTCAAATAGGCCAGATTACTTACCTTGAAATTCACCCAGCCAGTTTATGCCCTTCAAGAAATGGTTCGTATATAAAATACAGTAGTAGTTTAATCCTTGCCTCACTCCTGTACAAACCTTGAACCAAGAACTCGTCCTACCATCAACTCGCACTGTAATCTGATTATTACCATAAATACTTTTGATTGCCTGTAGCAGCCTTTCCCCGATACCATAATCCCTCAGGATGCTAGGCATCTTCTCCCTGGGTGCTCTATCGTACGCCTTCTCTAGTTACACAAACACAACCGTCTATTCTTCTCGCAACATTTCTGAATAACTTGGCGCATACTCAAATTTTGATCATGACATCCACGTTGTGGTCAAAGGCCACTCTGGTTTTTATCCATCTAACTCTCGGCCAATGATCAAACTCTCCTTTCCATTCTACAATGACTGAGTACAATTTGCCCGGGATACTTATCCAAGAAATCCCCCTATAATTATTGCAATCTATCCTGTTGGCACGATTACCGCTTTTCTCAAGTCACAGGGTACATTTCCTAAACTCCATGCCAATTCGATTATCCTCTGCAACCATTTGAGCCCTACCAGCGGCTACGGTGGCGTAGTAGGTAGCATGCTGAACTGCTGTGCCCAAGATAACGGGTTCAAACCCGGCCGAAGTTTTTTTTAAGAGCGTTAAAAAGCCTTCAGTATGCCTTCCTTCGGAGAGGAAGTAAAGCCGGCGGTCCCATGTCATAGATTTATGGCACGTAAAAGATCCATCCGCAGACTAAACTTGAGTGAAGCTAAATTGTTAGGTTAGATTTCGTCGGAACGCTCTATCAAAGTTCCAACGTTCATCAATAGGTATCATTGATATCAGGTAGCGAAGTTGGAACTACTTGAAATTGAACGGAACTTGTAGCTCTCCCTAAGGGTGTCCGCTAGAAGCAGCTACAGACTCAGGCGAGCTGAACATGTCCTCGGACACTCCCGGCACTAAAAGACATACGATAAATAATAAATCCCACTATACTTCCTTTAATTCCTGGCTGAAATTCAACCACCCATGTCACTTGCAAGATTCTTGTTTATTTACCACCCTCTCCACTTCTTCAACCGTGATCCTGTTCCTGTCCTCATTCTCCTCCTGCAGAACCTCAAAGTCTGCCACATTACCAGATAAGTCTCCATTAAGGGGAGATATGACCGAATTTCTCAAGTTTTACTGTATTCAACATAGCATTGCCAGATTTTAATCACTTACAAAGAGAGTTCAGTGCATCAACTGTTCTAGTTTATATTTAAATAGCTTCATTAGTATTTGAGTTATTGAACATTTTTGTATTAAAAAAGTGGTCGCATAAAAATGTCCCTTACATCAAAGGTTTAGTTTGACGAAGCTGATTCTTTTTTCTACATGTAGTTAAAATGTATAGAAACATTAGTTGCTCCGGGGTTTGGTGTTAGATGGATACTCTCATTTTAAATATTTTAGAAAATTCGACTTAATTAATTAAAATCTACCTGTCAAAATTATATTAAAACACACAGCAAATTTACATTACTGAACCTTTGGCAACTATTGTACCAAGTTACAACAATGTGTGATAAGAATTTCACCACAAGGAGCATATTGTACACAGCAACACATTGGAAAAGAGCTATGCGAGAAAGAGGCGAGATAATATTTACTGCCCTCCTCCTTATGCTTCCCCATCACATCTCCTCGCTTTTTCTTCCTGGGAGATTTTCTGCCATTTAACAAGTCTCCTGGTCATTTTCCCCTCTTCTGTATTTTTATTATTATTATCATAGAATGCAAACACCTTTGCCATTAATAACACAAAATGTTATTATTATCAATTATAAAAGCACCTCAAATGTTTACATGTCATGGAGGCTAATACGAAAAGGCCTGTACAAGCTTAACAAAAGCCGGAGTGACAAAAATAAAATCTTTTCCTGAAAGAGGAAGAATTGGACTGTTATTTTATGAATAAAACAAACAAAAAACAGTTTTGCTTCAAAATCCGCAAAATTTAGTCATACCTCTCCGTAAGTGGTAGTTTGTTATTATACAGTACTGTTTGTAGAAAGTGAAACACCCAGAAGAAATGGTCGGAGACACTCCCAGAACAGGGGTCGTGTAGGCCTGCAGTACCATACTAAGTGATTGAAATCGCAGAGAGATGGCGTGCCGATTGGGCCACCAGTGCCCTCTGTCGTGGCACCCGACAGGTCAGTGTTCCGCACAGCTCTGTCGGTTTGGGGCCGTCATACCAAGTAGAAACGTGTAAGCATGTGCAACTATGACTCTATGACATCACAGGGTGGACTATCTGCATGTGAGTGCGGTTGAACGGGGCAGAATGCTTGGGTTCCGGGAGGCGGGTCTGTCATTCAGGGACATTGCGGCTCGTACAGGGCATGCTGCGTCAACAATAAGGTGTATGTGGATCCAGTGGAGAGAGGAGGGCCCTACACAGCGACGATAGGGTACAGGACGACGCAATGTGACCTCAGCTCGAGACGGCGGCATCTTCTCCACATGGCCGTATTGAACAGAACAGCGTCGTCCTCGGTGTTGCGTCGACGTTGGAGCACTGGAAAAATGTAGTGTTTTCGGACGAGTCCCGCTTCAACCTGTCCTACAGTGATGGCCGCATACACGTTCGACACCGCCATGGAGAACGCAATCAGGCAGACTGTATTATTGAGCGACATAGCGGACAAACACCAGGTGTAATGGTTTGGGGCGCAATTGCCAACAACAGGCGATCACACCTCGTACGTCTTGCGGGCAATCTGAACAGTGGCCGCTACATCAGGGAAGTTTTACAACCCGCGGCACTACTCCTCTTGCAGGCCGTTCCACAGGCCATATTTCAGCAGGACAATGCCCACCCGCATGTGGCGAGGAATGTGCAAGCCTTCTTCGCAGAACGACGGATACATTTGCTTCCCTGGCCTGCCCATTCGTCTGACATGTCACCCATCGAACATGTCTGGGATATGGGCAGTCGGCAACTTGTTCGTTCAGGTCCACCTACCGCAACTGTTGATCCATAGTGGACGCGCCTACAAACCACGTGGGATGGTATTCCCCAGCAGCGTATTCAAGCGCTGTACAATTCCATGCCACGAAGTCTATTTTATTTTTTATTTTATGTCTTCGTTAGTGGCGAAGTTAGGGCTCATGGCCCTCTCTTACACTTAACCACGAAATATGGTACCAGTACATAACTTATGATAATTTCGAAAATACAAAAAATTATTATGATGATAAATAAGGAATAAATTAATTATGCTAATACTAATATTAGTGAAAAAGGCACATGAAGAATGATAGTAATAATTATAACAATACAAATAATAATAATAATAATAATAATAATAATCACATTGTCACATACCGTTCTACGAGGGCTATTCCAAAAGTAAGGTCCGATTCGCCGTAAATATTTGAAAGCGGTGCTAGGGCAAAACACGCATGCGCGCCGACTCCTGGCATGCCATGTGCGGCAAAAGCCGCCAGTAGCGTTGTGACTGTTGCTGTGTGCTGTTGATAGTGTCAGTTCACAACGTTTAAAACAATTAATCAGCCCGACGATTGTGAAGTAAGGGCAGGGTACAGATTTGTGTCTGAACATTTGCATTTTCGAAAATTGTCGTCTGGAGCGTTGTTGTTGCATGACAATGCCAGACCACATACTGCGAATGACATGCAAACTCTAATCAACAGATGAACCACCCATCGTACAGTCCAGACTTGGCGCCAAGTGATTTCCACCTGTTCCGCTACCTAAAGGAGTTTCTTGGCGGCAAGCGCTTCGACACAGATGATGAAGTGAAAGAAGCTGATAAAGACTGGTTAGCTTCGCAGGCGACCGAATTGTACGATTTAGGCATTCAAAAGCTTGTGGAACGATGTGACAAATGTGTAAATAAGTATGGAAATTATGTAGAAAAATAGAGAAAGACGTAAGGAATGTGAATAAAACAAGTGTTTTGGAAACAGGTTTTATTTTGGATGTTTTTTTGACCGGACCTTAGTTTTGGAATAGCCCTCATATAATATCCTAGATATAATCCTACCTCAGTCATACGCCATATCATCCATCACCATTCACACGGGGCAATCAGCAGTATTCAAGAGGTAACCTCGGCATGCGGCCTAAAATTTATTTATTGTTGTGGAATTTCTGATATCGGGAGGAGTTGAATTCCATAGTCGAGCCCCAGCTACAGCAAAAGAGCGGTTAAACTTGGATGAGTGGTTGACGGGGATGGCGAGGGAAGAGCCAGATCGAGTGCTTCGATTATGATATGAGGACAAGTAACTAAATTTTGATGACATGTACGTGGGGGATGTTTTCATGCAGAAATCGATAGTTGGATGTCAGCAAGTGAAAGAGCACGGTAGCTTGGGGTTATGTGGGCATCGTATCTTAGACTGAAAGCAAACCGAAGACAAGAGTTCAATGCTTGTTGAAGTTTCATTGTTTGTCCATGAGTCGCATCAACGAGAACGATGTCACAGTAGTCTAGAATTGGTAGTATTAGTGTGTGGATGAGTTTAATCTTAATGTCTAGTGATAAAATGTTCTTATAGCGCACGAGTGGGTGAAGGGATACGTATATCTTTTTACGTGTATTTCTTATATGTGGTGACCAGTCGAGAGTTTCAGTTAAGGTTAACCCAAGGTTCCTTACTTCTTTACTAAAGGGGATGGTGATTGAATTCAGTGTTACTGGAGGCACAACGTAGTTGTTTTTTAATGAGTAACTTATGAGAGCCGATGATGATAGTTTGGGTTTTCTTAGGATTGAGCAGGAGAGAGCTGTCACTGGCGTATACACTAAGTTGATGGAGATCAGTCTAGCGGCTCTGAGTGCAGCACGTGGTGGCGCGATGCCGTACTCAAGATAGACCGTCAACGTGCATATACCAGACTGTCCTTCTAATCAGTAATGTATTGTCATTTCCCTAATCTGTGGTATAAAGTGCAATGTGGTCACTTATCTTGTTCTTCGTGTTTCACTTTCTACAAACAATAGTGTATATAGAAGTTAGTAACCCTTCCAGATGAACCACAATACAAAGTACGTACTAATCGAACTCTCGGCACAACACCGCAAGCCTTTTACTGGCATTATTTAATCTGAATGTTTACTTTTCATCAACCAACAGCTTAATCCAACTCCGCCGAAATAGTATCATAAAATATTGATCTGGATTTGCACACCAACGTGTTTACATTATGTACACCGTTATTCCAATTATCTTCCAGTGCTGGAAATATTGTACACCAGTTTCGGGCCTCAGTTAATGTTTATTCGGTTTTAATGCGAGTTTAAATGTGTGCTTCGGTGACGATGATTATTAAATTAAGGAAATGGCGTAGCCCTTACTTTTGAATTTTGTAACTCCGGCCTTTTATCCTTGAGTCTTGGATTAAAATTCTATCCTAGTTGAAGTGACTTTGTTCCTATGTGAATTATAATCGTTGATGGCTCATGAAGTAACATTGTCGTGATTTGGCAACCTGGGTTACAAAAGGTCAATACGGGTTGAGGACACACAAACACACAAGGGGAGGTTTAAAGTAGTGGATGTTGCTTACAAAACGCCTTCATTAACTTATCACTGCGGCATATGTACAGTATTTTCTTCAGGCAGATGAGAGTAGTTTCCACGATACAAATTGTCATCAACAGGATGAATAAATTTTCTTTACCCTGGAGCCCTACATTGGGGCACTGTGTACCCCAGACAATTTTTGTTTTACTCTGGGTTTGTGTTGGCAACCCTTACAGCCTGCAGTCGCCGTGACTTTTCTTTTTCTTTGACAGTCTTTCAGTTGCCATGTTAGTACTTTCTGCGAACCAAGGGCACCAAAACCACTATGATGTGTGTAGAGTGTAAGATGTGTGTATGGAAAAGTCATAACCTATCTGTTTGTGTCAATTGTAGAGATTACATTCATTAAAACACTCTTGATGTGAGGTGTTGCAAAATGTTGTAAAAACGTGTAAGATTTTTAGTATTATTTTATTTTTAGTATAGAATGATTACGTGTAATATAAACTAAATTTTCCGTTAGTCCAATCAAACCAACCTAACCAGTTGTTATACTAAATTCAATAAATATTGGTTTATAATATGTAAATTAGGCTGATTATTCTTGGGGCACTGAGTATGATTAGTGTTTGTAATAAACAAGTGTAGGGCTCCTGGGTTAAACACGTCCAGACAGTGAGAACTCCGAATGATAATTTGTGGGCTAGTAAAGAGGAAGTTAATGTCAATAATGTATCTACTTTGAAGGGACAAGCAGTAACGACACATAAAATGCGAGACATATCTGACGTTGCAAACAAAACTTATTCATATCCAAAACATTTGGTGTGATACACAAAAGTTAAATAACATGTTACCTCATATGTTGTACACTTACTCATTTGAGTGATTTCCACTTGCTTCTCTTTCCCCATCGTGGGTTTTTTCTTGCATATCCTAGGAATAAAGTGAATTAATTAATTACCGGTATTTTATGTATTTGCCATCACTAATACTTTTTGCACAAATAGCAATCTATGTAATTGTAAATCACAGCCGAGTTGTAGTGCAGCATTACACAGATGTGGTTATGTCTTCCCTAGTTCTAAAACTTATAATACACAATCTCCCCAAGATAACAAGAGAATATCAGTGCGAGACAAAATGCTGACTGTGCCATAATGGAAGTAATAGCTTTAAGGATTGAGGACAAATGAATATGTATTTGTACCCTTAATATTTGTACCAGGCCATCTTTTGAGACTGAAGGTCAGACATATTACATTCGGAATATTATACAACACATTTCGCAGCAAACACAGCAATTAAAGCAAAATTTCAAAAGAATTTAGTGTAAGTACGTAAATTAAAAGCCTCCAGAGGGAATGTATTGTGGAGTATGTAACCTCAATATCGCTGCTAAACAATGCTAGCAATATCAAACGTTATAAATCTATTGGTGAACGGTAGCACATAGTTTGCAAGGTAGGTACACGCCGAGAAAGAAATTGGAATATTAATAGCGAAGCCTACTTGAAATGTCTTTATATATTCAGTCACACATCATTTAGAATGCTATCAATTAGGGATTCCAGGCATCGTTGGTATTAATTGACATTCAGCAATTTATCAATGCACGCCTCAAAATTATATATTAAATACAACCTTTTTAGTTTCTGCCTTAGAACAGAAAAAAGGCTACGTTAATTTCAACCATTACAGAGCTTAAATGTGCCAGACCATGTGATTACTGCCAGAAGATGCTTGGGTAAGGTACCTACCAACAAAAATCATTGAAATGGTTCTTCATGGTTCCCCATCTTCATCTCCAGGCCAACGCTAAGACGTTAACTCCTAATCATATTTCATTAACACCTCTCTTAGGCTAAACAAAGGGGCGAGCGGCAATATAAACCACTGCCACATATAAATTAAAATTCATTTCACCACCTCCCTGACACCGCAGAAATAGGATATTAAAAGGTAGAGGAAAACTATATGAAATGCGGTAAGAAGGGAGGTTTCTTCAGAACGTACTATAAGTTAAAATAAGTGGACTTAAGTATTAACAATTACTTTCTTCGTATGATTCTAGCTAATTCTCTTACTTTAACCTGATATCTTCAATTATTAAATACTTATACACAAAAGACAAAGTGCATGTTATAGCAATTCTCAGGATTGGGAAGGAGGTAATCACGGTCATAAGTTAAAACAATCCCAGCATGTGCATACTGTAAGGCCACTGCTAAGCCCCACTTCTATAACCCTCATGAGTGGATCTCTGAAGAGAATACAGAAATCCTAATTGTATTGGTTTATCCTGACCTTAAGTCCACAGTGAGTAATTAATGCAAACATAATGCTAGCTTCACATAATACACCTTTTGCCGCTGATAATTAAGATGCACGCCCCATTAGCTCAGTGATCAGAACAACTTTGTACATTACCGGTGGTCCCAGGTTCAAGTCCCAAGTGGATTAGATATCATAGTTCTCCTTATGTACATGAAAATGACTCGTACTTTCTGTACTATACACAAGCTAACAGCTAAGCACTTCCGTTTGCCATCAAAACAGTTGTGAAAATGCAACTCCTAATCCCAAAATGCTATTAGGTGATGAGGAGATATTATGTCTTGTAAGGACACATGAAGGTGCTTAACTCTTCCAGATCTGAAGATGATGTTTCTGATTCAATACGAGGAACGATGTCCGGAATAGTACATTCAATTCCCAGGGTTTATACTAGCTAGTAAATACTCTAGATCTAATATTAGCCATGGTGGTACTTGTATCTTCTTAAGAAATAATTTAGATCATGAACAGTTAACAGCTTCTGATTATCTAATTATGGAACAGGATTTTGAATTCTCTGCCGTAAAAATACAGCAGTTTAAGTTAATGATTGTATCCGTCAGGAAAGTTTCGTTTATTTATAGATAAATTAGAATTAGGTGATGATGGGACGCAGTTGCGATGTGGTGCAACATATTTGTTTTTATAATTGGTTTTTAAGCTTTTTTTATAGGGATCATCAAGTGTATTCAATGATCATTAATGTTTTTCTAGCATGTGTGCATATTGGCTTCAGGATTGATGATGTCATTTTGGAGAGCTTTAATCAATTTGTGGACTGTACTGCGATGTCTTGGATAGCTGCTATGTTGTTTACGAAGCGTTGATTGAATACTGTATTTGCTTTGAAGTTCCTTGCTTCAACAGGGCCATGCCTTGATATTCCAAAGCCGCATATATAACGTCGTTGATGAAGAGCGCTCGGACCTACACCGCTCTCTATGTCAAGCTCATGACAACCGGCATGTTAATGAGAGGTGTCCGATCTTTGTACTTGACAATCAATCAAATACCATTTTAGGTTATGTGCACACCCTTTCTCCTTGAAGTAGCTGGTGATTCCTACTTTTTGTATTATCTTTTGTATTGATAGCAAATTTTATTTGAAGCTTTTTTTAATAGATATCATTTTTGTAATATGTCAACGGGACAAGGAGTCTCCCCTATATTTGGCCGACGGTCACTTATATTAGTTGATGGTTGTGCTGTTAGGGGTTAGGGCACTTTCTATGTCCTTGGAAGGGGAAACCGTTCCTAAAGGCAGAAGATCCTACAGGTCAATGGCATGGAACCTGGACCCCAGGTTGGGGTAAGTGTAGATGGGGCACTTTAAGCTGCAGTGAAAGCAACCTGTCTAGAAGAAGGCACTTTGATAACAAACCCGGTGGTCCAAAAACCGTAGGTGGCAACCCCACCACTGGACTCGAGCTCATCAGGCTGATATCCTGATAGTTTTAAATTACACTTATCAAAGAAAGAAAGAAAGAAAGAAAGAAAGAAAGAAAGAAAGAAAGAAATAAAGGAAAATACAGGAATGATCTTAAGGTTGACGACAAAGGCTTTATTAAAGGACTGATTGGTTTTCGAATTGGTACATGGAATGTCAGGTCAATCATGACAAGAGGAATGAAGCAGCTGGAATCAGTGCTGGGTAATTACGGGTGTATACTAACAGCAGTCCAAGAGACAAGACTACCGAAAGGGATCCTGAATGTTGGAAATCAATATATGATGTTTAATAGTAACGAAGATCGACCTGAATGGACTTCAGGAGTTGGAATTGTTGTACATAATAAGATATCTCCTGCTGTAAGTAAGTGGTTGCCCATAAATGATCGAATTTGTGCACTGATCTTGAAAGCATCCCCATATAAGATATGTGTTGTAAATTGTCATGCACCATCAGAAGATGCGGAGGAGGAGGTGAAAAACAACTTTAATGCAGAATTGGAATATACTGTAGATCAGTTACCAAAACATGCTATTCATCTCATACTGGGTGACTTTAATGCACAAGTTGGACGTGAGGACGAATATCGTCCAACCATCGGACCAGATAGTCTCCATGCCAATAGCAATGAAAATGGTATCAAAATGATCACATTTGCATATGACAGAAGAATGGTCATCAGCAGCACATATTTTCCACGTAAAGAAATACATAAAGCAACATGGATATCACCAGGTGGAGATACGAGGAATCAGATTGATCACATAATAGTAGATGGTACACACCGTGGGTGTGTTGAACAAGTACGAACATTCCGTGGAGCGGATATGAATTCAGATCATCTTCTAGTAGTAATGAAATTGCGCCTCAAGCTGTCTACCAAATGGCGAAAGCGAAAGCAAGAAATGGTCATCCCGGACAAAGATAAATTGACCCTTACGTCTGTGAGGGAAGAATATAAAGATAGAATCAGGAGTGCCTACCTACATCAAATACATTAGAAGATGTGGAAGGGCAGTGGTCTGTTTTGCGGAGAGCAGTTCTACAAAGTGCAAATGAAGTTTTGGGACAGCGACCAAAAACCAAAAACAAACCCTGGTTTGATAATGAGTGTCAAGTCGCAGTGAAAAACAGAACAATAAAAAGATTGCAATGGGTGAAATATCCATCGGAAGATAATAATGCAGCGTATATGGAAGTGAGACGTATGACATATCGACTCATCCGACAGAGGAAACGGGATCATGGTAAGGCACTACTGACAGCAATAGAGGAATCCAAGAAAGCATCGAGATCCTTCTTTAGAATGGTTAACCCTGCGAGGGGAATCTACAAGCAGCACACACTAATACTAAAGGACGAAGATGGAGAAATTGTACCTCCTGAAGAACAGGCAGATCTATTTGGAAAGCATTTTGATCAGTTACTAAATGTTCATGTTGAGATGGATGCTATAAATGCACAGGTGCCAATGATGACGGCGGAAATGTAAGTACCTGAGCCAACTATTGATGAGATAAGACATATTGTGGAATCTCTAAAGCACAACAAAGCTCCGGGAGGAAGTGGAATTACTGTCGAGTTGATTAGGTATGGTGGAGCAGTGTTAATGAAAAATCTGCAACAATTAATTGTTAATATTTGGAGGAAAGAAGTTATTCCAAGTGAGTGGAAAAGAGCCGTGATATGCCCCATTTTTAAGAAAGGTGATGCCACACAACTTTCTAACTACCGAGGGATAGCCTTACTCGAGACAGGATATAAAATTTTTACCTCACTGCTTATGAATCGACTTAGGCCATTTTTGGGAGACATTATAGGCTCATACCAATGTGGTTTTGTATCTGGTCGGTCTACTATCGACCACATCTTTACATTGAGACAACTCATGGAGAAATTCTACGAATTTGACAAGGAATTGCATTTAATCTTTATTGATTTTCGTCAGGCCTATGACAGTATAAACCGTATAGTATTATGGACGGCTATGCAAGAGATGGGCATTCCAATGAAGTACATAAGGTTGATCAAGACCTGTTACTCTGACTCTAGATGCCAGGTGCGGTTTGCAAATCAAGAATCAGAATCCTTTAGCGTTCAAAGTGGACTAAGACAAGGAGATCCTCTAGCCCCAGTCCTTTTCAATATAGCATTGGAAAAGATTAAACGTGGAACTGGTTGGAATAGGGAAATGGAGATGGTCGGATCCGACATAATTCTTGCATTTGCTGATGATGTGGTGATCATGGGGAACACTTTGGATCAGGTAACGACTGATACATCAAGATTCCTACTGGAAGCAAAGAAAATGGGGTTGGTGGTTAATGAATTGAAAAGAAAATACATGATTATATTACGTCGACAGAATATTCCGATCGCTATCGACGTTGGAATGCACACATTTGAGACAGTTGAATCATTCAAATATTTAGGATCAATATTGTCAAACAAAAGTGAAATAGAAAAGGAAATAAGACAAAGAATCACCAACGCTACTCATGTTTCCTATAGCATGAATCGAATTTTCACGTCACGTCTAATATCTCAGGAAATCAAGATCCACCTATACATGACCCTAGTACGACCTGTTTCAATGTATGGTTGTGAAACGTGGGCGACTCCAAGAACTTTTGAAGAACGATTATGTGAATTTAAAAGAAAAATGCTGCGGAAAATCTATGGCCCAAAATACTGCCCAGAAACTGACAGTTGGGAAAGACGGAGTAAAGAGGAGTTATATCGACGTTATAAAAAGGCAGACATCAGTAGAGAGATAGAGAGAAGACGATTACAATGGTTAGGACACATTATCAGAGCAGAAGGTACTCTCCCGAACCGTGTGTTCAATTTTCAGCCAACGGGAAAACGTCCAAGAGGTCGACCAAGAACGAGATGGAAAGATAGAGTTATGTTGGCACTGAACCAGGTAGATCCAGATGCAAGTATGGAAGATGCCAGGGATAGAAATCGTTGGTCTAATATATGCAACCATTATTTGAGAAGCTGAAATCATTCTTCCTGTTATGAAGTACAATGTTATATAATATGTTATGCTTGCTATTTATATTGTAATCAAGAATTGTATATCCTTGTTTTTCTGCTATGGGTCTTAATGGCCGGTCACATGCAATAAATGATGATGATGATGATGATGATGATTAGAATTGTTACTCAATAACAAGAGCAAAGTAAATTTCGATATAATAATTTGTGGGAATGTAAATGTCGATTTCTTAAAATGTGATAGAAATTGTGAATTATTAACACAGTTACTAATTTCCTATGGACTGAAACCTACAATCAACACGCCAACAAGAATAAAAAAATTAGTAAAACCACTCCTGATCAAATATTTATAAATACAGATAAATATCGCCATTCAATAGAAGTCTATTGCCCGGGTTTTAGTGACCACCATGGACAAATACTGAGTTATGAAGTACCCGAAAAAATCATTAATAATGATAACGGAATAAAATCAAAATGCAGGTCATTTACTGAAACAAATGTTACATATTTCAATGACTTATTAAATAAGGAAACATGGTCAGATATTTATAAACTAGAACATGTAAATGATAAATTTTATGCATTTAACAGTACCCTAAAACACTATTTTGAAACAGCATTCCCCTTTAAACAAAGAACTATTCAAAATAACAAAGCTAGCAATTGGATAACAACAGGGATTATAAATTCATGCCAAAGAAACAAATTTCTACACAAAATATATAAACAATGCCAGAAAACACCTGAATTCAATTTATACTACAAAAAATACACTAGCATATTAAGTACGGTAATAAGAATAGCAAAGAAAATGCACAATGATAATTTTATTTCCCAATCATCTAATAAAAAACAGTGCTATGTGGTCCGTGATAATGAAAGAAAATGGAAAATCTGCTAAAATACAAAGGAAAATCACACTGACCTGCAATAATAAAGTGATTAATAATCCAGAGGAAATAGCAAACAATTTTAGTGACTATTTTCTGGAAATTCCACAAACACTATTAAATAAATCACAATTAAAAACACTAAATTCTGATAATAAAATAAATATATGCAGTGATTCTTTATTTGTATATCATATCACAAGTGAAGAGGTAAGAATACTTATAAAAGAGCTAAAAAATAAATTCCGTGCTGGCATTGATGGCATTCCTGTTGCAATTTTACAGAAATGGGCAGATAATATAATACATCCACGTATGCACTTAATAAATTGTTCAAATCTCTCAAGAACTTACCCGGATACTTTGAAGTTATCAAAAGTAATTCCAGTGCACAAAAACGGTTCAAAAGATGAATTAGATAACTAACGTCCTATTACCTTACCAACTGGTATTGCAAAAATTGTGGAAAAAGTGATATGTTTTATAGAAAAAAAAATTATCAAACTCACAGCATGGATTCAGAACGGAAAATCTACACAGACAGCAATTTATGAATGTAGTATTAGTATTCTGAAATTAATTGACAATAAGGAACATGTAACTGGGCTATTCTTGGATTTATCGAAATCATTTGATGTTGTTGACCATAAAATCCTCCTTACAAAACTAAATCAATATGGTATTAGAGGTCTAGCTAATAAATGGATAGAGTCTTACTTAATAAGGCGTAAACAAATAGTAAGCCTGAGACACAAGGATGATGGAACAAGATTACTTAATGAAATATTGTCCAATGGGGGTATTATTAAATTTGAAGTACCCCAGGGATCGGTTTTGTGCCCACTACTCATTCTTCTATATATCAATGATACACCACAGAACGTTGATTCTATGAAGGAAACTTTGTTTGCGGGCGATACAACACTCGTAATAAAAGGTGAAACTAAACAGGTCTTACAGCAGTCTGCTGACTCTGTTACAGAAGAGTTAACCAAATGGTCACAAGATAATCGCCTCATAATCAACTATAAAAAACAATATCTCTAAATTTCCACACTATACAGAATAGGAATCCTGCGACGCCCAATATGAAAATGAATGGTCATCGAATAGAAAATAAATCAGAAACAAAGTTTTTAGGACTATGGATACAACATGACTTGAAATGGAATAAATGTATCCAATATCTGAATACTAAACTGAACTCTTATTTGCTTTGCGTTACGTATCTTGAAAACTTGCACTAGTATGCACACATTAAGAAATACTTATTTTGCTTATTTCCATTCATACATAAGATATGGGGTCATATTTTGGGGTATGTCACCAGATGTACTAAGCATGCTTAGGATGCAAAAGAGGGCAATTAGAATTATGGCAAATGTAAAAATTAGAGAATCATGTACTGCAGATCTCTGTTTAAAGATTTAAACATTCTCCCACTGCCCTGCATTCATATCTTTGAAAGTATTATGTTTTTTAAAAATAATTTAATGAATGAAGACGTTTTTCTTAAAACAATGATGATCATAGGCATAACACAAGACAAAATCAAAACATTCATATTTCACACGCACACTCAAGCGTATATCAAATAGGACCTTATCACACAGGAGTTAAATTATACAATAAACTACCCCAGTACATAAAATTTGCCCCAAAATAGAAACCTTTGATTGAATGTTGAAAGCATATCTGCAGTGCCATTGTTTTTACTCTGTAGTTCAATATCATAGTGAATAGGAGTGATGAAATCTATAATTATATTTTGCATTCCTAATTTAATTGTAATACCTAGCTGTAAGTTGTTGTATTTATAGAATTAAGTTTCCATATTGTGATAACAGAGTAAGGTGTAAATAGTTGTCCAATAAGATTGTATTTCTTGTGATCTGTTAATATTATAATAGCCGGAGATCTAAATTGCAGATTAGATATGCAGAATGCAAAAAGCGATGAAGTAATAAACTACCTGCGAATGGAAGGCTTCGAAATCCGTAACCGCAGTCAAGACTGGAAGTACTGTACCCGTATCCATGGTCTTACCTGTTGAAATCCTCTGGAAAAACTGGATCGCAGAATCTGGAAGTACCCGGCTGAAATAACCCCCAAAATTCTACCAACTAGGATCAACCAGGGATAAGGACATCTCAATATAAAAGAATGCGATAAGAAAATGCCAGTGGTGAAAGAACAAAAATAAAAACTAGCTCAAAATTAACTCGAAAACTCTTAAAATTTATCTTGGGCGTTAGACTAAGCATTGGCAAAAACTGCCCACTGGTTCTCCTAACATATTCTGTTTCTAATATAAATCACCAAATCATTAAAGAAGCAGTTTATTAACTGAAAAAGACGGGTTGTGGATCTACATCCACTAGACAAAAATCTAGATTCTTATTCACTGTGGCAAATTATAAAATAAATAAATAAATACGCAAGGAGCCTTTATTCCGGCTAGAATATACTGCAAGAAATTGCCGTATTAAATACTGTTCAAATCATGAACGTTATAAGCATGGTTAATAATATTACAAATTATTTTACAGAAATACCCTCAAAATTATGTCATTAATTAATTATTTACAAAGATATACATTTAAATTCATTTACTATCAATCCATGATTTCTATCAATCCATAGACAGTATTTAAATATTTCTCACTGTCAAGATATGTCTAATTCGACGATCAATTAAGGTAATCGAATGTGTGGTCTTATCCAATTAATATTTCATTTATCTTGAATTAATATTCCAATTATCACTGCAATAATTTTACCAATCATTCTTACGTTTTTCAGATAAGTTTCACACAAGATAAATGCGTTATTATTAACAATCAAATTTAAGTGAATTGTTTTATACATAAATGGTATCTTAAATATTGGGTTTATTCAGTTACTAGACTTATAGTTTCGATGTTAGTGACTATCTCACGTTTAAATACATATCCTTATAATACATTTCGTCGATAGCTCAATAGCTTGCACAATACTCAAAATTCGTAACAAATACGATAATATCTCAACACATGAGATTCCTTAAATTCACCATAAATAATTTCAGACCATCCATTGATGTCGAAATACACTTCAAAAGTACTTCATTATAACACAACTGTTATATTATCAAAAATTGCAAAGTAGCTCTCAATAGCTGTTAATAGTATTCCACACCTTTTCAAAAATTCATAGACGTTTCTTACAAACGCCCAAATATATCATGGTTCATAATTTATACAAGTATCGAAGTGTTAATTTACTTCCACAAAAGCTGTATTATTAATTATATTTATAAATTCCTAAAATTTCATTCTGATTTATTTCGGAATATATTTTACACAAAATTGAGCCTCATTGACAATTATACTTCGATTCGTCTTAATTTCAGTGTTCACAAATATATTTCACAAGATATTTTAAATATATTACTCTTAAAGAATTAATTCAGATTCGCATAAACAAATTCAGAAATGAGTCTACACCATGGAAAAGTGCCTAGTATGAGTAGAATACAAATAATCCATTAGAATCACACGTTATCAAAACAGGAGTATTCCAAAAAGAATTAGGAATGTAGAAATCTGAACGAACTATAACTCAATAAAAATCTCTGAATTCAAAACTTTATTCAAAAAGTTTGGCTAAGATTGTCTAATTCAAAAACTACAATTGTTCACTTCAAATATCATGCTAGATTCCAATGTCAATTACTAGCTCGACGAAAAATATGCAGTCATTCAAAATGAAATGCTTTATGAACTGTCGAAAATATTCTGTTTCCTTGTTCAGTGTCAAACAGAATTAAAGCAGAAAAATGTTCATGTATTCTTGGCTGGACATCGTCTTCCTAATTCCTATACTTATATAATGATATCGTAGTCTTGTTCCTAAATCTTCTTGAAATGTGCTTCTTCTCAACTAATTATAATGCTCAGAATTATTACCAAAATCAGAAAAAGTAATGCTATAAAATAACACTACGTTAAAAATTAACTACTGAAATGACAATGTAGGTGCATCCTTAACAGGACCAAAACCTGAAATAGACCATCGAACAGAAATGACAAAAGTGTCAGATCTAATTCTCTAATCCCTTTTCTAACTACTTAATAAAAATTGGTGAAAAGGACATTCTATAGATATGACATGATTCATACCGTCTACGTATGAAAAGATCTCCAGCTACCTTAGTCGTCTAGATGAACGTATAATGTATGTTGGAACATACATCCCTTGTAGAGATCAAATCCTGATCCAGAGCGTTGAGTAGTTGAAGTATTGGTCAGGACCGTCGGTACTCGAACCAAACACCTCTTCGCTCGAAACTGCTATCCGGAACACAATGTTCATCATATGGAAACTGACTAAGTCCATTCGTAGAAACGAGAAAGATGCCACTTCTTTTCCCACTAGAAAATCCATATCGTGTAGGTAATTATTTCAGTGTCATTACAGATTGCCTTCAGCCTTCTCTTAAATAGCCTTCTGCTAGTAATATCCATTATTAAGAGAGGATCATTTCCATATGTTCAACTCTGCTAGTGTGTTACATTTCAATTCAGTGCCTAGCCATTCATAGCTTTCCTTGTAGTAGACTGATATATAATTCCTTCCATCATAACGTTAATATCCATGTAGTATTGTCGAATGATCACTAGATAAATCACAAGTCTTTTGGTAATGGCAATAGTGTTGCAGAACAAACTACGCGAAACGTGAAATTCACTGGATTCACAATCATGATGCACCAAGTTATACACTGGGTTGCCGTTCGCCCCAAATGTATCTCTCGTTTCTTGCTTGATAGCAAGACGAACCGTACCGTACCGTACTCACACAGAACGAACTAAGTAAAGCTTATACATGGGATAGTTGCTCTGGCGAAGCCAACTAACGCGACTGTAAGCATGTATACAAGTGTCTCTCTCCGAACCGGGCTATTCCCAGCTGGACAAAATCCTACCATTAATACCAGTGTCCGATCGATATAAAAATCGAAGTTGACATGGCTCAATTGCGATAAACATCTGGTGTAATAATATGAGTATTAATAATTCCATAAATGTCTTCAAATAATTTCTTCTTATGTTACGATGTAGTTCCATATCGTCGATCCCCTCAGTAATCTGTTTTTTTCGTATGGTTTTTAGTGCCGGGAGTGTCCGAGGACATGTTCGGCTCGCCAGTTTTGTAGCTGCTTTGAGACGGACACCCAATGGGTGAGCTACAAGTACCGTTGGGGAGGAAAGTTGGAAGGGAAGGTCGAGGAGTTGGAAGGAAGCGGCTGCGGCCTACAGTTAGGGACCAACCCCGGCATTTGCTTGGAGGGAAGATGGGAAACCACAGAAGACCATCTTCAAGGTTGCAGGCGGGGGGATTCGAACCTCCTCGCCTCCCGGATGTGAGCGACTACCAGCAGTCATGCCGTAACGACCACGGCTAACTCACCCGGTCGGTAATCTCAGTAATAGATTGTAACAGTATGTATGAATGCGATGCTTTCAAGGCAGCCATCTTGTGGTGTAACTGTACTCTGCCTCTGCATATCATATGGTCTGAGATGCGTTGCAGCGTTGCTTATTCTTTTCCCTAACCGAGCGACATCTCTTGTCTGCAAGACTGGATGTTGACATAAAAAAATACCAAATATGTTTCTCAAACATGTCAGTATTCTAAGAATATACAAAATACTGGGACAGTACATAGGCCCAAATGGGTCTAGTACAATAGACCTCATATGCACGAGAAGAATATTCGGAAACAGGAACGCTAATCCAATAACCTCGGAAGGTGCTGCTATTCGCAAACATATTTCAGTCAGTATAGAAATAGATGGTGAAGCTAATGATGATAATACACCCAAATTAACGAATAGAACAAATAAGAAACTAAACATGGACAAGTTTAACGAAAATCTGGAAGACATACACAAGGTAATGGCATGCATTCATATAGGAGGCATAAACGGCGCTGCAAAACGTATTCAAAATTGCATCACTAATGCAACGACTCCATCTATACAAGGGAGGAAAGCGAACCCCTGGTTTGACGAATCGTGTTGTATTCAGAGGAAAAATACTTTAATAAAACTTCACAGTGTGAGGGCACAAAAAGACGACGAAACACTGGAGGATTATAGACAGCAAAGAAAAACCTACAAAGAATTGCTCACAGAGAAGAAAAGGGAATACATAGAAAAGACACAAAAAAGATCATTGCAGAAGTTGAATCAGATCCATATCGGGCTTTAAGACCAACATTCCAACACTTTCAACCCAGTATACCAATGGAATTATGGGAAGAGCACATAAGGAAAGTCACATGTGCTAAGGAAACTCGACCGCAACTTAGATCCACGGATGACCTGGACTCAACGAAATCATAACAGAAGGAGAGATCTTAACGGCTATCAAAAGCATGGGAAATAATAGATCTCATGGCCCCGATGGAGTGCGAAATGAACATATAAAACAAACAGCAGAAGTATTGTTGCCAGTATGGGTAGCACTACTGAACAAATGCTTGTAACTTGGACAAATTCCACTCGAATGGAGGAAGTCCACGATCAAGCTATTGTATAAGGGAGAAGGAAGTCCTGACAGACCGAGGCATAGCACTGGAATCAGTGATCCTAAAACTATTAACAGGGATACTGACTACATGGATAAATGTAATTGTAGATCCGTTGTGCCAGATGAGCAATGTGGCTTTCGTCAAAAACGGTCAACGATTATGGCTGCAGAGAACCTCCCACAACACATAACAACGACGCTAGAAACGCCGAAAGGTAAACTGTATGTAGTTTTCGTTGATTACTCGAAGGCTTTTGATTTAGTGAACAGAAAGTTGTTAATAAATAAGTTGGAAAGACTAACTGGCAGAACAAGGGTAATAACGTTCATATCAAACATATTAGCGGAAAACTATATATAAATCTATGATGGAGTTGGACAGTCAACCTGGATAATGCAAACAAATGGGGTATTGCAAGGGGACCCCTCAGTCCTACATAATTCAATGTGCTTACATATGATGTTGGTGACAGAATTCGGGAAACAACAGAAGCTAAATTATACATATATGCAGACGATATGGCAATTGCTTCACAGCAGATACATGATTTGCAAACGGCTATAGACATACTAAGTGACTGGGCACAGACAAATAAAGTTACAATTAATGCGGACAAGACAGAATTGATAATTTTTCGAAACGGTGTTAGGTCATCAAGTTCAGATCAAGTGATACGCAACGGGAAAAAACTAAAAGTCGTCACAAATTTCAAATACCTAGGCTTCACCCTACAGGTTACAGGAAAAAGTTTTCAACTGCATATATGATCAAAAACAGTCGCTGCAATAAAAGCTATAAATGCCATCAGATATTATATGATGATGATAGCAAACACTCGTCTCGAGTAGGTTGGCCTTCCAATACTGAATGACTCTTCATCGATGAGTCCGGAGGTGACTAAAAAGCCCAATGCGGGAGAGACACAGTTTCCCGCAGTGATGACAGGTAGTATCAGGGTCAGGTGAGACATCCGCATTCATTCCCTGTCTTCTAATGAACACTCTGTTCTTTCTGCGTTGCCTCCGATCTTCTATCATACGTCGGCGGTTTTCTTCAAAAAGTATCGCACCACGATGAACAATTGATCTCCAGGATGAGCGATCAAGAGCTAAGGTCTCCCAGTTGTTGATATTAATATGGCACATTTGCATATTAGCCTTTAGTACGTCTTTGAATCGCTTCCTCGGACCTCCCACACAGCGCTTGCCCTCAGTTAGTTCAGAGCAAAACACTTGCTTGGGAATGCGATTATTGGGCATGCGGATTACGTGTCCTGTCCATCGCAGCTGACGTTTTAAAAGAATGGCTTCAACACTGGTAGTCTGTGCTTCTTCGAGAATGCTGGTGTTTGTGCGTTTGTCTTGCCATGTGACACGAAGAATTCTCCTCAAACAACGCTGGTGATATTGCTCCAGCTTTTTAAAATGACGTCTGTAGCATGTCCAGGATTCAGATCCGTAAAGTAAGGTGGGAACTACAACCGAGTTGTACACAAGGATCTTCGTTGCAGCATTGATATCATGGTTGTCAAAAACTCTAGACCTCAATCTTGCAAAGGATGCCCCAGCACGGTTAATCCTGTGTTGGATTTCGGAATCTATATTTGCACTTGATGACAGGGTGCTGCCAAGATAAGAAAAGGCGTTAACTTCTTGAAGCTTCGCTCCGTCGATGGTGACATTGATGTTTCTTTGTCCTTGTCCAGGGGCTGGTTGGTAGAGGACTTGGGTTTTACTGGTGTTAAGTTTCAGCCCAATCTTTTTGTAGGCTGAAGAAAAAGCATTCAGGATTTTCCTAAGTTCGTCCTCTGATTGAGCTACTACTGCATTATCATCAGCGTACTGTAACTCAACCAATGCAGCAGGAGATGTTCGAGTCCTTGCCTTTAGACGGCTCAAATTAAAGATCTTCCCATCCATCCTGTAAGTTATCTGTATGCCTGTAGGAAGATCATCTTTGACTAACTGCATGACAGTGGCAACGTACAGAGAAAACAATGTAGGGGCAATCACACAGCCTTGTTTAACGCCGGTATTAATATGAAATGGTTCTCCAATCGAGTCGTTACCAATGACATTTGCCTTCATATCATTGTGGAGTAGTCTTAAGATGGTAATAAATTTCAGTGGAAAACCATACAATGATAAAATCTTCCACAAGGCTTCACGGTTTACCGAGTCAAATGCCTTACTGAGGTCTATAAAGGCAATATAAAGAGGTCTATTTTGCTCTCTACATTTCTCCTGAAGCTGACGAACAGTGAATATCATATCTGCAGTTCCTCTAGAAGGCCTGAAACCACATTGGCTCTCTGGGAGTATTTTCTCCACCAGGGATAGAATACGATTCGCCAAAATACGAGCAATAAGCTTTCCAAGGCATGATAACAAAGATATACCACGATAGTTGTTGCAGTCTGCACGATCACCTTTCTTAAATATGGGAACTATCAGACTATCTCTGAAATCAGCAGGCATTTTTTCAGTTCTCCAAATTTTAATGATAAGATCATGTATGTGGCTTATGAGTTCCTCACCTCCTTCTTTGAGAGCTTCCGCTGGTATTCCATCACATCCAGTAGCTTTGTGTCGCTTTGCTTGATTAATAGCACACTGAACCTCATCTAGTGTTGGCAGGGTACCGAGTTCTTCTTTGATGGGTGCTTGTTCTAATATATCATACACCTGCTCATCAATAACTGAGTCCTGGTTCAAGAGGTCTTCAAAATGCTCCTTCCACCTATTCATGATGGAGTATTGATCTTTTAGAAGTGTACTTTTGTCACTGGACCAAAGTGGATTTCTACCAAACGTGGAGGGGCCATAAATCGCTTTTGTGGCTTGGAAGAACTGTCGCGAATCTTTGTCTGCTAGATATTGCAGCTCTTTAGCTTTGGATGTCCACCATGCATTTTTGAGAGCACGAGTTCCTCTTTGGACATTTGCCTTCGCAAGACAAAATGCTTCTTTCTTAGTACGGGAGTTCATATCTTTTCTCCAAGTTTGCAAGGCTTTTCTCTTTTCTGAGATTAATGCTTCTATTTCTTCATCATTTTCATCAAACCAGTCTTGATGTTTCCTGGTCTTATATCCCAGCGTTTCCTTGCAAGCATTCTGAATAGCGGTCTTCAGACTCTCCCAGTGCAGTGTTACATCTGGATGGTATTCCTGTGGCAGTGTCTGGCTAAGCAACTCTTTATATTGGGAGATATGCTCTGACTTACCAAACTTCTCGGTATCAAAAACATGCCTACAGCTCTTCTGTTGCTTCCTCCTCTGTGTGGACAATGGTATACGCATAACTGATCTGATAAGCCGGTGATCTGTCCAACAGTCATCGGCTCCTGTCATTGCTTTGGTGATAAGAACATCTCGTAAATCTTTCTTGCGTACAATCACATAGTCAATAAGATGCCAGTGCTTCGATCTAGGGTGCTGCCATGATGTTTTAAAGCGATTCTTTTGGCGAAAGATAGTATTGGTGATTACCAATTCATGTTCAGTGCATTTGGAGAGCAGTCTGACACCATTGGAGTTTTCGCTACCAACTCCCTCCTTACCAATGACACCATTCCAAACATTGTAGTCCCTGCCCACTCTAGCGTTAAAATCTCCGAGTAAGATGATCCTATCTTCACGGTTGATGTTTGATAGGACGGTATCCAGATCTGAATAGAACCTTTCCTTAATGTCATCATCAGCATCTAGTGTGGGGGCGTATGCGCTGATCACCGTGGCATGCTGGTTGTTATATAACCGAAGTCTTAGTGTCATGAGGCGTTCATTATACCCAGTTGGAAGCTCTGACAGATCCTTGAGAAGCTTGCTCTTAATGGCAAAGCCAACTCCATGTATTCTGTGTTCGTCCTCACGTTTACCCTTCCAAAAGAAGCTGTACCCTGCACCTTGCTCATTCAACTGACCTTCCTCAGCAAGACGGGTCTCCTGAAGTGCTGCTATGTCAATGTCATATCTCCGTAGCTCTCTACCCACAATAGCTGTTCTCCTTTCAGGTCTCTCATTTGCGGGGTCATCAGTGAGTGTTCTTACATTCCAGGTTGCAAAATAAAATTTGTTACTTATACATTTTCGACCGCATGGAGGTGACACCTTTGGACGCGGCTATCCAATCGGTAGTATAAGTGTATATTACCCTAATATCACTTGAGACAGCAATGGCACTTTTTAGAACAAAGGTATTGCCCGTTTTGACACACGGACTTGAGTTAATATGGGAATTTCTTACCTACAGACAGTTAGATGAAATAGAAAAAGGAAAATCTCGATTTCTCAAAAGAGTCCTTGGAGTAGCAAAGACAACCAAGTCTAGACTTGAATACGAGCTTGCTAGAGAAACATTTTTAATACAAAACCTACGAATGTTACTACTACTGCCAATTTCAGAAAATTCCAGAAAACTGCCGCAAGATCTACAGAATAAAAAACGGGACATACCCAGGGAATTCTACACGTCAAATACGATGGTGGACCGAAGATGGATGCATCCATTCTGTGAAATGCGACATGTCGTGACCAGACTTGCGGTACATGGGTTTCACCACAAGATCTGCTCAAGGAAGGTGTTCCATGATCCAGATGGAAATCATAGTTGTGAACTATGTGGGAATGTATGTGAAATGTACCATATCGTTTCTTCTCCAAAACGAACCATGTCGATAGTGGCATACAGCACAGACTAGTGTACGAAATGTATACGTCAACAACATGGCCACAGGCTGCAATAAAGATTATTATTATTATTATTATTATTATAAATAGTTATAGTATTAGTAATATATACATGTAAGTTCTTTTATTCAATAGACGTAATTTCTGACGTGTCCTATATCAAAAATGTATTGTATACATGTAATTGATAAAATGGATAAATAAAAATCTAATCTAGTCTGATCTAATCTAATTTGCATTGGTAGAATTATGTGTTGCACATGACTTGTAAGCTTGCACTGAAGGAATCAAAGAATAAATAAAATACTAAAGTTAATTCAACTTCGCATTTGTAGAGTTTCTTACGTCAACAGAGACAGGGCAAAGACAGAGAAGATATGTAGAGTTCAAATCAGAACGCATCTCAGTTCCTCTACATTTGCCAAGTGTGGGCCGAGCAGATTGTCACTAGCATTGCGTGTGTGTGTGGAGACTTAGTGGCGTGGGTGCAGCAACTTACTGTTAATATATAACATTAATATCAGTAATAAACAAGCAACGTTGATGAATGTTGTGTAATGAAAAAATATAGCATAGTGTGTTGTGCGTTTTACTGTATTGAGTTCCCATTAAAGCAAAATTGATCACAAGTATACTCAAGGTAGGGAGAAATTTAATGAACTTATAATACTTGACACCTTATCAGGATTGTAAGGCACTGTATTAGAAGTATGGAATCTGAATATAAATAGTTCCTTACGAACACCGGGCCTCGTTCTAATAAGTTATCTTCTTCAAATGTCCGTAAAAATATAAATATCATAAGCACACGTAATTCATTTCAAGATATTCTTCAAGAGATATTACCCAAATTCTTTCATAATGGAAGGTAACAAATAGCTGTGACTGTTTAGTAACGTCTGTAGTTTCATCTATGATGAAGATGGGTGTTGCTTTTAAGGGCGGAAGAGCGAGGTCATCTGCCCCATCTCTCATGATGGCCACAAACCAAGCTTTCTTGTTATTGCTGTGGTATTTGTGTCATGTTTACAGATCCCAAGATCTTATATGCATATCTTCATTTCACATACACAAAACTCAACGTAAATATCGTAAACAGACCAATTGAAGTGTCTGTTATACACACTATTGTTTCTTTCACCAGCCAGTTGGGTTATGGCTAAGACAAGTGTTCGCCCATCTTATTGCCACTATACCTACAAATGTCATAGATGAGAATGATGTCTTTACCAACAGTTCACCAAATTCATTTTAACAGATCCCTTCTGTAATAGCGCCATACAACACAACAACAAACAAACATGGTTATTTCACTCACAAGTACAACAAATTCACATGTTATATGCTTCTAGAGAATAGCGTCTTTCCCACTTGTTCAGAAATCCTGAATGGGTATTTGAATAAAGTAAATAGATATCAGAAGAGCCACCTAACAGTTGCTAATATATTCAACCAAACTCCGAAATAGTCTAATTCATGAAGATCACACGGTTGATGAAAGGTGGCTCTATCAAGATGCGAAATTTTATCAGGGAAGTTGCACAATATGTAAAAAATTATCACAGATTTTAAATGAGAGTCTAGCTATGGTCACCTTCTTTCGTACAAATTATATTACACGGAATGTATATATATATATATATATATATATATATATATATATATATATATATATATTGAACCCTTATTGATTTGCCGATCAATAAGTCTTCATGATGTTTTATTATTATTATTATTATTACTTATATCCAGGCAGTGCCTGTTGGAGTGGACAACGGAAGGCAGGTAGTGTGCCGCAACGCTTGCAACAGAGGTGGCGTGATAGTAATTTCTGGGAACGACCGGCTAAGCCAAGTTCAAGGACAAATTCTGACTGAACGCGCATACATTTGGCGTCATTATGGGCGTGCCAGAGGTGAATTTCCAACCGATTGAATCAGCGAATCACAAGAGAGGACGCCTGGACCACGCGGCGAGGTGCGTGCCTTAAAAAGGACGCTGAAAACACGTGTATCAAGAACCGCCGATACGATAGGATTCCGCATGAGTGCATTGAGACGTTTAAATAAAAAGAAGTTTGGTACTAGCCCCAAGTCTGCGAGTTGAAAACTACAGATTATTTTCTCAGATTGCCCCCACTCCATTCCATTCTGCCAGTTTCTAATAAATTGATCGGTGATGAGTAGTTTGGGACACAACTTTATCGAGCTCTGAGGAGCACAGTTCACGTCAGTCTGAACGAACATTTTATTGTGCTCTTGGGAGCAGAGTTCATGCCAAGCGGAGGGGAGATCTCTAGTTGAGATAAGCGACTCGGCATAAGTAATTTGTGAGACTGTTAAATGCCAGCTACGTGGCTGACTAGACTGTAATATTTTTCCGTAATATTTTTGTGTTATATTTTGTGATGTATATGTGCGTGTGAATTAAGCAAATGCTTAGATAGGGCCAGTTCGACGTGAAAAAATCGCCCAGGACTCTTGAGTGAAAGTCAGTAGCTCATAGCGATTTTAGCAGGGTAGAATTTTAATTTTGAACATTTCTTTACAAGAAGCCACGACAAGATGTCTACAGCAAGGACGATTGGTGGAATGATGTGCTTCGCCTCTACCAGAATGTTGACAATGACGGATTAGATTTCCCGTGGGGGAATGCACTGGGATGGAGGTTGATTTTCTGCAAGCTGGACGGTGATGTGCAAACCATTGATTTATTCAATATGTAGCTTGATTAGACGCGGGAACGTGTAAATAATTTTATTCATGGTTTTTCTTGTGTATTTTAGATTTCGTGCTCCGACACTCTTTTCTTTTAAATGTACGTTGGCACGTGGCCAAAATTTTTGTGTGATTGTATATTTTTCTTATGAGTCATTATTAGTATGCACGGCGCGTGCATTTGGATTTTATTCATGCGAATGCTGAGTTCGTCATGGTCGATAAACGAACAGGTTTTTATTCTTACGAGGGTTGCCGAGCGCAACACGTAATATGTCATTGTAGAACACCTTAGTTCTATATTTTGAGTTTTTTTATATCCATTTTCAGGATCTTCAGTCACGGACGAGACTGGGAACGCAAGTCGGTGGAAATATTTATGTCTTTTATTTCAGGTTCCTGTCAAACCCAAACGTGTCATTCTGGTGTGTGTATTGTGTCAAGGTGTGTGTATTTGATTCTTCGTGATGAGGGGTAGAATGTGTCTACTGCCCTCAAATTATGATGGTATTTTATGGAAAGGCAGAGCGCTCTTGGAGGCTACTGTACCTTGTCCTGTGCTGATTCTTGGATTTCCTTGGGAAATGCTAAGATATTTTTATTTGACACACACACGTATATTATGTGCTATTAGGAGCACGCTTCTTCGAGAATCGAGCCATTGCTACGGCAGGTCGAGGTATGTTTACACGTGGGTTGACAGATATGCAGATTCCACCTTGCGCCCGTCTATGTCTGGTGATTCATCGGTTAGGCAGTCCAGCTGACCGACTGACCCCTGTAAGCTATCTGTAGCAAACCTGTTCTTGCAATGATCTTTGGATCATAATATTAAATTGGGAGTTCGCCATGTCCGTTACGAATTACCGCATATCGTATGAAATGAAATATTTGTTTTATGATGTAAATGTTGGCTTTGAGCTTAGTGATTTCTGTGACTCATTTC